>OX439008.1:30464821-31199821 GCA_949316495.1 Amphiduros pacificus | reverse complement strand
ATAAAAAAATAAATGTTGATAAATCTACATGTTTCAGCTAGTATAAAGATACAAGGTGCGAGATGTTTGGCAAAACGCATTGATGAAATTTAAACAAGAAAAAGTGGTGCTCCACATGTAACACGGATGAGGAAAAAAAATTAACACAAAATGAAACAATCATTGCAAAATGAAACAATCATTGCAAACTGATGGGGTAGTTGAAATTATCTTTATTCATATTTTTGAAACATTTAATTTGGTATATGAACGAACTTTCTAGCACAACTTTATGCCAAGATGTGTCTTTTCAGTCTGGATTACGCAAGTTGCTCTATTATCGCTCAGGCGGTATCGCAAATCATCGATCTTATACCTCAGTGATGCGCGTATTGATGCGATTTCGAATGAATACGCGCATGCCGATTATTTGTAAAATATTGATTAGTTGGAACTATTTTGCGTCGGCCATCTTTAGACTGGTCCCCCATCGAGTGTCAAGAACATCGTGTATATACACAGATGGTGGCAACCAGTCTATGGCTGTACGTGCCATTTTCGGGTCACGTGACGGGGTCAAATGAGGTGCGCTTTGTTTACAAATGTTTTTAACGATAAATATCTTGTTTCATGTATCATTTTTTTAAAATACAGTAGTTGTCTGAGGTATAAAAACAAAACATGCCTCGTCGGTCAGCTGTGTGAGCGGATTCAGTTCGTTGGTGATGGCGGACGGATACCCTTCGCCTTCGGCTCAGGGTATCCTTCCGCAATCACCAACTCACTGAATCCGCTCACCCAGCTTCCCGACTCGGTATGTTTTGTTATAATACTTTTGCATGTCATTTCTGTTCTACTGTGACCAGCAGCCAAATCCGGACACTTTCATGTTTTTCACTCCGATTTTCACAAAACCTTTAAAAACTGTGTAAAAACTGCTCACATCGAAAGAAGATCTTCAACTTTAATGGTCTGTGGAGTTTTAATGATTCCCGTTCAATATTAACAGAAATTGCATTATTTTCACGCATTCAGCAAACCGGCAAACTGTCCGAGTTCACATTGAGTTATATGATGATGTTGGTTACGTCATAGTTGTGGAACCCCGACTTGCGCAAGCAGAGCTCTGGAGGCTACGTCGGGTTGTGCGGTGTCACCTATCACTCGTGAAGAGACAGGTCGCGACAGAGTGTCGCGACCTCAGTGTGGACAGCCAACACACTCTACACTTATTATTAAGACACGGTAAAAGGCATACACATCTAATCTAGCTTTCTTGTGAGTTTTGGAGCCAAATTAATTCATTAGCAGAAGTTATTTGGGGTTGCACTTCAGAGGCAGTGAATCCCATCCACTGATCACCGTTCGTAGGTGTTTGGAGTGCGTGTCAAGATTGGCTGTTTCTACGTAGGTCACGGATAGGCCCAAAATTGGCTGCACCAGTAAAACTGTATTCTGTCAGAAGCCCTATCCAACGTGAAATAAATGCTTGAGGTTGGTTCAGATACGTTTTGGACAAGGAATTAGTCATATTAACATTATGGTGGGATAATTCAAGCAGATGTGAATATCTATTTAATTTGTGAAAGTTTGCTTAACCCCCGTCTGCACCTCCAGTAACTTGATCACATGACACAAGATGGCACCCACATCAACAAGTCTTGTCTTCAGCACCAAGATCTTTGCCAATTTCGGCTGGTATCAAGCTTCCATAATCTTAAACAAAGATACAAATACACCAAGTGATGAGTTTTAAGTACCAGAAAATCAACTTTTTCATTTGTCACCTCATATCTGTCATGAGAATGTCACACTAGGTGTTTGGTTTGGAATCTCTTCATGTGTGAATGGGATGACACTGAAACGGTCATATTGCTCCGACCAGCCCAGCCTATAGAGAATAAGGAGGACCAAATGCCATTTCTCTTAAACTAGTTACGTCACCACTTCTGATGCCATTTGACAGTGACTCAATCAGTCGTGCCGTGAAAACAAATAAACACTTTGAACGTTTTGAAAGGAATAGGAATAACAAGATGACGTGTGAGGCACTATATTCAGCTCAATTGCAATTAGTACAGAACAGTTTTACTCGATATTTGACTGAGTTAAAAATGTCCGAGTTTAATCTGCCGGTTTCGGACAGTTGCCAGTCACTGTAATTGTCCGATTTAAACCAAATTTGAACTAAACTTACTGCAAATTCCTTGTTCTAGCGATTGGGAAGTATTTCCAAGCGATTTGAAGGGTTAATTTTATGCAACGATGAGCGAACACGACAACATCGTTTTGAACGTTCTGCTTTGTTTTCGTCAGGCACTTCTTTTCTTTTGTTTTACTTGTATTCATACGCCGAATACTAGACTACCGCATGCACAGATCTACCGCATCCCGGGGGGGGGGGGGGGGGGGGGGGGGGGGGGGGGGTACTCTCATAGTCAGCGTTACCGGGGAAGCTGGGCTAAATAGGGTCCTTTTCACTGATATTTTCCCTAAAACAGGTTAAGATATTTCATCATTTCCCCTAAAACAGGGTACTATTTTTCAAATTTCTCCCTAAAACAGGGATCACAATCCCCCTTTCCAAATCTCCCCCTTCTGCATCATCCCTAAATGAGGGTATAAAAAATTCAGCTAGTCCTAAATCAGGGTACCAATAATGATAGAATATTTCCCTAAATCAGGCTCTGGGGTTTTCAGTTCCATCCGGGTTAAGATATTTTATCATTTTCCCTAAAACAGGGTACTGTTTTTCAAATTTCTCCCTAAAACAGGGATCACAATCCCCTTTTCCAAATATCCTCCTTCTGCATCATCCCTAAATGAGGGTATCAAAAATTCAGCTAGTCCTAAATCAGGGTACCAAATTTCAGCTAGTCCTAAATCAGGGTACCAATAATGATAGAATATTTCCCTAATTCAGGCTCTGGGGTTTTCAGTTCCATCCCAGCCTCCGCAGGTTAAAATCATGAGAGTACCTCCCCCCAGGTACCGCATGCACACGACGAACACTCCACAGTGGCGTCAGTTGCTTTAACAATAATGACCACAGAAAAAAACAAATCACAAACCACAGGAAATGAATATGCATTTCCCATGATGGTACCAATCACAGAATAACACAGATAGTTCCTTCCCGATAGGCAATGAGTATCAAAAAGGAACTGTCCATGTTACAAAAAAATACAAAAATTATTCATTGGGACTGAATTTATCATGTCGAGTGTACCAAGATACAAGCCTCAAATACCACGATAATACTTTTCAATGTATGTCTAGATTGTGAAAGATAGGTTGTTTTGAAAAATGCTAAACAACATAAAACATAACAAAGTCAATGTCTTACAAAACATAATATGTATCCATTGTATTGCCTTCAAGCATTGATTGGGGTTATTTGCACCCTTTTATATGGTTATTCTCTTTGTCATATTCATACCTATTTGCAAATGCTCAGATAAACACATGAATTACTGTTCGCCCAACATCGTTCCTGGCACATCTCACTAAGATAAGCTGGCTCACTCATGTCAGGGGATCTTGCTCACTCACTAGGTACATCGGGGAGACTCATTCGCCAACACCAAGGCAGAGATGTTGGCTTCACATCATTTATTGTACTATTGTTGTTTCCGGGCTGGCCCACCGGTCAACCAAGGAGGACCTCTTGTATACCCCAGGCCGTAGATGATTTTGTTTGTTTGTTTTATTTGTTTGGGGTTTTACATCACTTTCAACATAATTTCAGTTATTTCGTGATGAGACCTACTTGTAGCAGATATAGTGCTGCCTCACTGAATTGTCATGTCGCAGGTCCGTCACCTATGTGTGAGTCTGTTCAACTAAATCTGTTGAATTATCGTAACACCACGTTACACAACCGCACCCCCAAAAAATTGACTGTAAAACATGGTCAAAAACCCAACAAAAATCAAGGTATTCATCCTATGCTTATCTTTATTGCAAACAATCTCGTAACCCACAAAAGAAAGAAACGGGAGCAATAAAAATTTGTTTTCAAAACGGAGATTCCTACCCCGCGCCGGGGCTGTACGAAGCGTAAAATAAACGAAATAGTCCGGTGGCTTCAAGGGAGAGGGTCCATAAATTTAAAAACATTAAATAGCAAATCAAAAATGATTCAAATTGACATAAAAAAGTCATTTATCAAAAATCAACGCGTAAATTGCAAAAATACGCAAACAATTACCCCAAAGCCGGGAGTACACAGAATACGCACCGTGAAAATAGGGGTTTCCCCGTAGCACCTACACTTGGTAACCAATGGAAACCACAATAACACCCCCGCCTGGAGGCGCTATAGGTGAGGCGCCCAGCACCTCCAGAGGTGCTAGCACCTCCACCTCATCCAATATAAAAACCAGGCGTAGGATAACGCAGTCAGTCCCCATCCAACTGATGAGATCAACACAGATCGAAACCATTGTTGGTATTGGCTTAGGGACTGCGAACGTTGTCGATCTCGTCTTCTAAATACATTGTCTATTTTACTTGCTCAGATAAAAACACTTACCCCTTTGATACTAATAGTCTTTTTTCAAATTCAGGGATACTGTCATCAAGAGCTACCCAGGATAAATATATGATATATGAATAACTGGCCTTTGACGCTGAGAGGGTCAATCTTGAGAGAAAATTTGTTATATTTGATTTATTCGGGAATCTAAGATGTCGAGCCCCGTCAAAACATTCCTCTTCAGTTGTTCTGTATTGTGTAAGTGAACAGAAAATATATTCCCAATATCTCAGACACCTGCTTCTTTTATTATCAAGATAAAGTCCACATTTATGATTTATCGTATTTCACTTTATTTGAGTGTAAAACTGAACTCAAAACGATTTGGTAACATAACATCAAATGCTTTTATTTGTTTCAGCTTTGCTACATGTGTCTAAATCCACACAACCTGGTGAGGAGTACATGTCTTGAATTTCGATCACACATAGTATATATATATATATATATATATATATATATATATATATATATATATATATATATATATATATATATATATATATATATATATATATATATATATATATATATATATATATATATATATTAGAATGAGCATTATATATGTATCATTACCAACACGTTTCTGTACAATAGGGTGCCTAATTAATAACTCCATCAAAAGGTCTTTTTCACAACTGAGGAAATTGGTTTTGATTTATTTAATCTGAAATTTCTGAAGCAAGCGATTGTAAGTAGAAACCAAACAATTGTTGAGTCAGATACTGAAATCGTAAATATATGATGAATGTTGCAGAATTGACCTCTGATATTGGACCAAGGACTCTCAGCTTCCAGGTTGTACTGGATGTCACAACCATTAAAAATATTACCATTGCTGATATTATCAATAACAAGGAGAACAATTCACTTCTAGAAGATATCAAAAATGATATCAAAACAGAGGCAAGTTGTATAGGAAACAATAGAATAATTATCCCCAGAAAAATGTAATTAAAATATGGACCAAGAATTAAACTCTACATGCATGTTTTATAATGTAAATTATTTTGATATTATAACAATAACTTTGATATTTGATTTCTCATAATAATCAATTAGGACAACAGCTATATATGAATATTATGATACTTGCTTTCTGGATGACATATTTTGCATTTCATTTTTCATTGTATTGTCTTTATTTTTCTGCAGTTTAAAAATCTTCTACAAGTCCAACAACAAGTAGAAGACATAAATATAAAGAATTTGTCGTGAGTTTCATAGTTAATTTAGTTGATCATTAGAGCAAGTGTAATCCCTTTACATTCAGTCTTTGAATTATACAGAGGAGTTTAATCATTCCACAATAATATTTGACCAATTGTGTTAATATTAGTGGCAGCCTTGGTGTGGATTTTGATGTCATATTAACGGAGCAGCTTGACGCCAAGAATCAGTCTATGCTATCTGCAAGCCTTGTCGATATCCTGTCTGACCCAAACATAACAGTCTCCATTCAAGGCCAAAACATAACCATCAAACCAGGATCTGTTCTTTATGAATCTGATGATATAACTACAGGTAATGTCAATTTAATTCCATACATTACTAGACTGACTTCAACTAAACTTTGAGGTAATAAAAGGTAGTTGTATACAGTGTAATGGTGATGAAAGCAATCCAACAAAGTCCGTGGTGACAAAGAGTTAAAACCTTTTATTGTGACATGTTTCAGTCCTTCAAGGGACTTTTTCAGGCTTAACTAACAAACCATTGAAAGTGTTCACTTATATATCATAACAAGAGTATGTGGTAAACAAGCTAGTACAAGCTGATAAACAAACAGATAATTATAAACAAGCGGATTAACAAGCAGATTAGCAAGCTGATAAACAAGCGTATTAACAAGAAGATTAGAGACACAAAGTTAATTGCACTTGTCTGCTTGCTGTGTGGGGTTGTCAAAAATATATTATATATATCATTTATAAATATATATTATTTTTCCAAAAAATACATTAGAAGTGTGACGGTTTGAAATCAATCTTGAATGTATAATGTATTTTGCAGAATCGCCGATCAGCTTTGAAAACAGACTCAGTTTCCAGGTTGTAATTCTTGTAACAACAATAAGAAACATTACCATTGCTGACATCATCAATAACCAAGGGAACAATCTACTTCTACAAGATACAAAAAATGACATTAAAATGGAGGCAAGTGGTATTACAATGGAATCTTCTTATACTGAATAAAACTGATTACTGAACTGTGAATAGTGAATAAGTAACAAAGTTCACACACATTGTGCTGAAACAGTTTTACTAGCACAACTAAAACATCAGCTAAATCGACGCAAAACTAAGACACAAGAGGAATATATCTAATTTAATACATTATATGCATATTATGACATCTGAATATTCTGTGTATCACATGCATCACATTTAATTTATCTTTTTGATCTATTTACAGCTCAAGAATCTCTTTGAAGTCAATCAACTCGTTAAAGATATTGACATAAGAAAAATGTTGTAAGTTATCCTACTTGATGCAATAAATTCGACATTTTCTTTTATTCCTCAATTTTATTCCGAAATGTTGTGATTCGGTGATATTTTTGCAGAATGGCGTAATACATAGAATTTATTCTCTTATACTCAAATTAAGTGTTAACCCCTATTTCTGATTAAAAAAATATTAAACGATTAGTGCTGGTAGTCTTGTTGTGGATTTTGACATTTTTACAGTAAAACCGATTTCATGAAAGCATTCTGTGTTCAAATCATTTTATGTTGACATAGTGTCGGCAGTCTTGTTGTGGATTTTGACATTTTTACAGTAAAAACCGATTTAATGAAAGCATTCTGTGTTCAAATCATTTTATGTTGACATAGTGTCGGCAGTCTTGTTGTGGATTTTGACATCATACTGTCCAAGCCACTTGGCGCAGAGCATCAGTCCATATTATCGACAGACCTGGCGGCCATCTTGGCTGACCCGAACATCACTCTCAGCATTCAGGACCAAAACGTGACCATCAAACCAGGATCGCTTGTTATGTTTGTTATGGATAATGCAGGAAACAAAACCAAAGGTATGATATAAATCACATTCCATTCACCAATCCATGGAAGGAAATCTGCACACAATGGTGTATGGTGCTTCTGTGCATAGAAGTTTCGCCTAAAGTCTTAATGACCTCGGATAATGTGACCGGTGTAATTTCTGGGGTGATTTCGATAGGAACATGTGACTGCCATTGCATAGCATTTTCATTGCTTTTTGCAGTTCAAATTGACGATGTCTGCTTTCTGTATGATCTGTTGAAAACCTGTGAAAACACCTGCATCATTCTCGAGGGGAAGCCAACATGTCCGTATGTACTCAAATCCAATATATAAAAATATAGAAGAAGTAACAATAGGTAGAAATTCAAGAGGAAGGTAGAAATTAAATTCAATGCAACTTGACATTCAAAAGACGTATAACAGATGTATTTTAGTCCTAATAACATCCTGTACTTCCGGTTTTCATCTGTTTCATTTGTAAGGTTAGAATAAACAAATGAAATTAATGTCTAAGTGTAAAGAACACCAGGACCACGGAATTTATGGGAGCTTGACCTCTCTTGACCTCTCCAAGGGACAGACCGAGAATCATCCATATGGTGAGGGGGAAATGTCCCGTTTAATTTCTCCTGAGCCATGCCAAGTAGATATCATGAATAATAGGTGTATATAGTCTAATAAGTCACAACCATAAACGATATTGACATAAATTCTTCAGTTTAATTTTTTGTGAACTTTTCTTTTCTTATTTCTAGAGAAAAAGAGAAAGAGAAGGTTGAGGGCACTTTGAATCTGGCTGTATTGATAACTGTGGCATTGCTATTCTGTGCAAGTCTCGCTATAACCGTTGTATGCTCCTTTAAGGTCAAATCTAATTTGTTATATGAGGAAAAGATGAGAAACACGTGAGTATGTTGAGCCATATTTTGATGCCTGTGAAATAGAATAAAGTATTTTAATTTAGGTTTTTGTAAGGATTGTAGAATTATATGAAGTAAGGACTGCCAACTTCAATAACATGAGTTCTTCCGTGATCTCAATCTGGTTGTTTTTCATAAATCGAACTCAATTATATTCCATATTCAATATGACAATCTGCAATACCTGCGGTAGGCAAGCTTAAATGGCTAACGGTGGAGTTACACACGGTATAATAAATGTAGAACAGAATTATTTGACAAAATATTAACCATAGCATCCATGACAGACAGAGTGATTGTAGTGTTTGTCTCCCCCTTTCGATCTATTCTATCTTTTATAGAAAACCCAATACTCATAACACAAATAATGTAAAGGTTGAGTTTCAGTACAAGACATCAATTTGGAGACTTAAGATCAGGTAAACGTCGATTAACTGAGTTATGTGAAACATATGCTATTGTTTTACCTGGTAAGACTTCATTGAATAACTTATTCATTGAATAACTCAGTATTTCTTATTGATAACTCAGAAAATACTCAGGAAGATGGGCCATTTCTGTCGGGAAAAAACAAAATGACTCACATACAGGGATAATAGGGTGTTCCATAATAACACTTATTGGAGTGCAAACTATGAAAGTGAACCATAGTTGACCCTTGGCCCAAATAGCTCACAGAATTCTTTTGGATTTTTTTTACCTTTGGATCCTTGCCACCTACAACCTTCAAGGTCATCCTAATATAATGATCTTATATTAAAGCTCACATCAAGCAGAGAAAACTTAAAACAGACATTATGGTTCTAAATGTTATAGTTCTTGAGATATTTACATACATCTACAAATCATGATAAATTGTGCTTTTAACTACAAAGAGTATGAGACATGAAAGTAACAGGTTGTCTTCACAAAAGTTGTTAATTTTCAATGCTTTCTGAGTTCTTCTGAGTTCTATATTGTGGTTAAGTCAGGTAGTGCATTAGCAGGACATTCCTAATTATGCCCTCCATCTTGGCAACCTTTCCTACAAGAAGGATACAATGCTGTGTTGCCAAAAAGGTTAACCCGTTGTCCTTGTAAATCTGTGTCAAGGACCTGCGATATGAGAATTCAGTGAGGCAGCACTATATCTGCTACAAGTAGATCTCATCATGAAATGACTGAAATAATGTTGAAAATGATGTAAAACCCAAAACAAACCAAACCAAAACAATGCTGTGTTTGAACTGAATAAATCTGGAATTATGGAAATGTAGATGATTATGACTATATGCTTTGTGATAGAAAGGTCTAGAATCATTCAATCATTCAATGTAGATGTGGCTTTATATGTTATTATTAGTAACTACTTTTATTATGATTCAGTGAGTTGTTATAGGATTATAATAAGATGAAACAATAACCTGTAATTGGCCTTTGAAGAATTTCAAATCTTCCTGCCAGTTCTTATTTCTCAATTTGCTAAGGTGTTTCTCCAGAGCCTCCAATATCTGCAGCAACTTAGGCCTGATGTCAAGTAGGGAATCAAGAGAAGCCTAAATTCAGGCTTGCTTCTTTTTGCTGCCCAACATGAGATCCCAGTCCACAGATTGATGACTTTTGTAACTTGGTTATCAATACTGCAGATATCATCATAGTGTGGTATCCAGGCACTTTCCCATATAGTTTTTAATTCCTTTGCTATCACTGGAGCCATAGAACTTAGTAGGTTTCTCCTCTTGCATGAATCTGTAGCGAGAAACCCTACAGCTCTCACTTTGGGCAGGTATTTTGGAGAAAATGTAGCTACCCCAGGGCCCAGGTGTTCATCCCAGTCATTCTACTATGCTGATCTGATAAGTTGTGGGACTCATTGTATTTTCTTTTCTTACCTTGCTCTTTATCCATATTCAGTCAGGATCAAGCTCCCACTTTTAAATGAGATTATCCCGCCATCTGGAGTATAACAGATCAGCTTCAGTACAAGCCTTTTCTTTTCAGTCAGTGTGTGTCAAAAAGGCAAAGGGAGTATAAAAACTGTTCATCCCAACTAATTTATTAAGTAATCATTTCCCCCTGTTTGACTTTTCACAATTAAAAAGTCATTTGTGGTCAAACAGGAGAACTTGACATGTTGGACTTTGCCTTGCTGGAGGCTGTCAATCAACACTGCTACACTTTTAAGGCACACACATTTTGACAACTCTGATGACAGCAGGTGGTAATCCACACTGGTATCTGTATACACTATTATTTTGTAAGTGGTGCAGTGCGTAATTAAAAACCGAGCAGTGTTGAATGACAGCCTCCAGCCAGGCAAGGTCCGATGTTTTAGTCCATTGGTTTCAATGGTACAGATGAGTTAAAGCTGTTTTCTGAAGCATCCATGTGTACTTACAACACCTAGCAAACAAATTTATGAATGGTATCTGTAATTAAAAATGAGGCAATATGCAAAGGCAATCAGCCATTGAAGGGTGGCTTGATCCTGACTGTATTCACTGAAAGAACACTGAATAATAAGTCTCAGTTCAAACACAGCATTGCATCCTTCTTGTAGGAAAAGTTGGAAGACGGAATTAGCAATGTCATACGTATGCACTACTTGGTAAATAATCAAGACTTCACCACTAGGTGAAAGCACAAGATACAGAAGACCTCAGAAAGCATTAAAAACTAACAACTTTTGTGAAGACAACCCGTTACTTTTTTAGTCTCACACTCTTCGCAGTTAAATGCACAGTTTATCATGA
Organism: Amphiduros pacificus; assembly: GCA_949316495.1. Lineage (NCBI taxonomy): Eukaryota > Metazoa > Annelida > Polychaeta > Phyllodocida > Hesionidae > Amphiduros > Amphiduros pacificus. The sequence continues at coordinate 31,188,636 of OX439008.1, read as the reverse complement.
TCTGTATATGTATGTCAATATCTCAGGAACTATAACATTTAGCACCATAATGTCTGTTTTTCTCTGCATGATGGGAGCTTTAATGTGAGCCTAAGAACAAGTCTGAACTCCGAAGATATTTTTTTTTATATAAGGATGACCTTAAAGGTTGGGGGGGGGGGGGGGGGGGGGGGCAAAGATCTGAAGGTAAAAAAAATCCAAAAAAAATTCTGTGAGTTATTTGGGCCAAGGATCAACAATGGTTCACTTTGATAGTTTGCACTCCAAGAAAGTGTTATTATGGAACACCCTATGGGATAATCCCAGAACAAAAAACATCGCATTTCTCTGAAAACACGAGTGGGTGGAAGTCAGAACATGCAAACATTTATGTCGCCCTTTGTGGAGTTTGAGGGATAGCATGACATTGGTGTAATAATGGTGGAAATAGTGTGGCTATCTACATCGTCATCTGGTTTGAACCTAGTTTGGTACTAGAAAAATACACTACGCGACACAAGTGAACACATCTATTAAATCATGTGTTATGATCTAGTATGGCATTTTTCTTTAAAATGAAGCGATTTAAATAGTATACGTTTATATATACATGGACATTTATATTATTTGACTCTTTGTGATTCTTGATTGCAGAGGTAACCGAGAATGGACCGTTGCTATGGAGAAGGACTTAAAGGAATCGCCGTCCACAGAACCTGCTTACTCATCCCCTGTCCTGCAGATCCCTTCCGGAGCCGGCCCTCGCTTGTCCAGCGCATCAGGATTTGGACTTTAGTGTAACAATGTTTGCTTACTCGAGCTGAAAGGCAACTTATACATGTGCAATGTCTTAAAAATCATGCATCGAAACGTATCGAGGGGATCGTCAGTGGAAGGTTTTTATATCTCATCTGATAATGGCAAAATTGTACTTAAATGATATGTATATAAACAAAATTATAATTTTGCAGGCCGTGCCTCTATTGGCATAACAAGTGTTAGCTATTTTCAATGTTCATTTGTTTTAAAATGCCGATGACTTAAGAGTTATATTTTATATTACCTGACTGATCCGATGTAATGGAAGTATACATAAGGCATTTATATGAGCACAATATATATATATATATATATATATATATATATATATATATATATATATATATATATATATATATATATATCCACGCTATAGGCAAGGTATTATAATACAAGTTACAGTACAAAGAGACCGACAATGTGGTGAAATTTGCTTATCTGCTGTATGAGTATAAAGGTTAACACAGTGTTAAATTTATTAACGCATCTTCTAACCTGGGGGTTGGGGCTGGACTATATAAAGAGGTTATCTCTGTCTCAGCGACATTAAGGGTATTTATGGGTCTTTTCAATGAGTGCCCCCTAGTGGCAGAGGAGTAAATAACCAAAATACTGTACTTGATGGGAATTGGTACATTTATGGTGTAAAAATACATTCCCTATTGAAATAAAAGTATTAATGACATGAACCAATATTTAAATACTACAATATTTGAATTATATAAGGTATGATTACAAGTATATTTCTTTCAAAATAGTATTTTGTCCTAATTTTCCTTGATGATAGTTGTTTTGATGACAAATGAAGAAGACAAGCAAATTAGTTCTGCAGATTACACAACAGGAGTAGGCTTGTTTTTAGTAGTGTTTATTTAATTTCATTGGGAAGAAAATTCACTGTGATCCTGGTGAAACAGATTTTCTCTTTTTGATTTGGATAATTTGGAAATAAACCAGAAGTTTGACAATCAGATATATGAAGGGAGGTGAAAAAAATCAAATTTTTGAAATGGTCAAGTGAGCACTTTACCTCTATTTTTCTGTTAACGTTTTAAAAAAATAGAAAATCTGTTTCACTAGGATCTCAGTAAATATTGTTAAGACCACTTTAACAAAGTTGTTTGGAAATCCACTTTATTATAGTCCAACAATCTGCAGGACTTTTTTCCTTCAACATTTTGACCTGACAACATACATTTTGGAGCAGTGACATATTACTATGCCATTTTTTATGAGTTAAAAAGATATGAAGCTTTCAACATAATCAAAGTAATAAACTAAGTTTTAATGAAAAGGGAACTCAGTTGGGCATTTTTCACATACTTTTTTGAAAACATCCATTTTTACGTCAAAAGAAAATAGTTCCCTCAGAAAACCTACCACCAGAGGACACTCACTACCAACACCCATTATAATTCCCTTAAAGCAATTAGCAAAAAACGCTTAAAATTCACATATATGTCATAAATGTATTTATCTTTCACATCTATTTACTTTTTAATTGATGCATCCCCATTAGTGTCTGAGTAATATATTTGAACACGACCCTACTGCATAGCCCCCCTTATGGAGGAACACTTCTTTCTTGGCGTCATTTGTATGTGGAGTGTTATCGTAGAGGCACTGAAAGGTAAAATGACGTCATAAAACATGGCAATATACTTATGACGTCATGAAATGTATTGTCTTTTGAATAGCCAGAATGACGTCAAACAGTGCTACCCTACTTTGAGCCTCATTTGAAATCAAATAAAGTTCACGCTACCCGTGTTTACCCGTCACGTGCAGCGAATGGCTCAGACAGACCTCAGCTGGGAGTGCATCTCTTCAAGTATATCTTACAGCAACTTATATTATTACTCTATCACAATTTCAATTTGTCATGATGTTAAGATGTAGCTAAGCTTTCAATTGCACCGGGGAAGCTGCTGGACTAAATAGGGTCCTTTTCACTGATATTTTCCCTAAAACAGGTTAAGATATTTCATCATTTCCCCTAAAACAGGGTACTGTTTTTCAAATTTCTCCCTAAAACAGGGATCACAATCCCCCTTTTCAAATCTCCCCCTTCTGCATCATCCCTAAATGAGGGTATCAAAATTTCAGCTAGTCCTAAATCAGGGTACCAATAATGATAGAATACTTCCCTGAATTAGGCTCTGGGGTTTTCAGTTTCATCCGGGTTAAGATATTTTATCATTTTCCCTAAAACAGGGTACTGTTTTTCAAATTTCTCCCTAAAACAGGGATCACAATCCCCTTTTCCAAATCACCTCCTTCTGCATCATCCCTAAATGAGGGTATCAAAAATTCAGCTAGTCCCGGCTAAATCAGCCGGTTACCAAATTTTGGCTAGTCCTAAATCAGGGTTCCAATAATGCTAGAATATTTCCTTAATTCAGGCTCTGGGGTTTTCAGTTCCATCCCAGCCTCCGCGGGTTAAAATCATGAGAGTACCCCCCTCCGGGGAAAGGGTAAACGGGCCCACCACTATATGATATGCAAAAAGAGCCAATATGCACTTTTTTCTGGCTGGCAGCTTGTAACTAATGCATATCATTTCCAGCTGGTATGTTTACCAGCTGGGAACTTTTTTTTGAATGGGTCAGCTGGCTCAAATTATGATTGACATTACAAAATGGCCTAGCTGACAGATGGAATAATTTAATTGGCTGGCTGGTATATAAATTTCACCATCGGAAACCATGAAAATTAATACTAAAATTCTGTAAAGTCAAGTAACTAATATGCATATCATTTCCAGCTGGTATGTTTACCAGCTGGGAACTTTTTTTACCAGCTGGGAACTTTTTTTGAATGAGTCAGCTGGCTCAAATTATGGTTGACATTACAAAAATGGCCTAGCTGACAGATGGAATAATTTAATTGGCTGGCTGGTATATAAAAAAAAATATTGATATAAAGATATGTTTAGAATTCTTTAAATAATTTAAACCATTAATTATTTATCTAATTGGCTGGCTGGTATATAAATTTCACCATTGGAAACCATGAAAATTAATAATTATATTCTGTAAAGTGAAGTAATTTTATATAAAAAAGTGAAGAGGATTTTTGGCTTTGTATTCAAGGAGGAAAGGATTTCATTAAACCAGAATGAGGTGGCTAATATCCCTTGAACATCTTTTGGTTGGAAATAAATCATTATCTAGATTGCGATATTTTTGTGTAAAGATGACTTTCCTCTTCATTTATTTAAAATAGATTAGATTTAACAGATATGGGCATGACTCATTGTTGACATATAATTATCTGGCCTCAATTACTTTAAATAGGAAACAAAATGAGTGATACATGTCTGTAGGACATTCAAGTGTTGAATAGATTGAAAAAATATTGATATAAAGATATGTTTAGAATTCTTTAATTAATTTAAACCATTAATTAATTGGCTGGTTGGTATATAAATTTCACCATTGGAAACCATGAAAATTAATAATTATATTCTGTGAAGTGAACTGGAGAGCTTAATTTTGTAAAAAAAAAAGTGAATCCAATCAAACCCTATTAAGAATGTGTATAGTGTGCAAGGTATAATATATATATATAAATATAATATATATAACTCTATAAATATTTGTAAGGTACAGAATTTATTTAATAGGCATGGGGTTACCTTTATTTAAGACAAATTAAGTTGAGCAACCAAAGCTTTTTAATTTTTTGATATAATTTTAGCTAGAGGATTTTTGGCCTTGTATTCAGGGAGGAAAGGATTTCATTAAACCAGAATGAGTTGGCTAATATCCCTTGAACATCTTTTGGTCGGAACTAAATCATGATCTATAATTATCTGGCCTCAATTACTTTAGATTCAAGTGTTGGATAGATTGAAAAAATATTGATTTAAAGATATGTTTAGAATTCTTTAATTAATTTAAACCAAAAAGAAAAATCATACTGAAATCATCAAGTCAGACCCACATATTTACAGACAATATTTTTATTTTCCATGTATTTTTCATGTTATATATTTTTATTTTCCAGGTATTTTTCATGTTATGTTCACAAAGTTCATTACAATAATGGCATTTAAAACATAGTTCATGGTTGTTTTTTAATCTATTTTGTCACATGTAAGTAGCTTAGTAAAAATTAAGAAAGATGTATTTACTCATTTAATTGTACATGCGCTACAATTCTCACCTGATATATTGTATATCTTGCGCAAACCCATGTTATATTATTTATATTATAGTTTACATTTGAATTGGAATTTTATTTCTTCATCTATTTTACCTATCCATCACCGACAGAACAATCTTTAAATTTGCAACGCCTGTTGACATGTAAACTATTCACCATTTCAATCTCATTAAAAAATTAATCACACAAGAGCCAAGAAGAATGATCATGAAAACAACACTGCAGTCATAGGATAGGGACCTGCACTCCACCCCACAAAATCCATTAAGAATGATAAAAATAGGTGCACCGGACTACAGCAAAGGCAAGTCCCCTATACTTAAAGTTACAAACACTTAAAACTTTTTTTAAGAATTTATAACTAAAAACATAAAATTTCACCCAAAGCACTACGGAGCAGTACTAAGGGTAAAATAATCCGGTTATTCCTATGACCAAAGCTCACATAAAACCTCATGAAATAATTGTTCTTTATTAGGGTCCAACTCATAAACCACATTACTATACTTTAAATTTTGACTGTGTGGTGGCACCGGTTAAATGACACAAGACAGCTCACATACGGCATATTAACATTAAGTTTCCATGATTTTAAATAAAACAAACCAAATATTTTAATATAGTCTTAACCTTTTTAACAATTATAAAAATCATTATGAACATTTCAAAAGGCCACTCTGTGAAGGTAATATCAAACTTTATGGCATCTGACTCACTGAAGGAGCAATGAGGTAGCATAAGAGATTACTCTGCTTTCTTTGATTATCTTTATAGTAGATTTGATTTAACAAAATATTCAATGATAACCCCCACATTTGCAGTATTATAATTTTGCTCATGTATTGCACCTGTCTAATGTTATAATGATGGTATATTACACTGCTTATTACTCATGGTTATCTAGCAAACAAACAAATCAAACGAAACTTAACTTTTGTGGAATAGTATATGTTAAATAATTTTGAATTCCGGGAAATGGAAATGACTTTTAGTGGGTCAAAGGTGACTTTGAAAGTATATGCTTTGGATAATACCCCAAAAAAGACATCTAGTGTCAGGACAACACAAAATAAAAACGTAAACGACAGCACTGTAGATAAATGCGGATTACAAATTGTGTCAAGGCTAGAAATCAATTCCCCCCCCCCCCTTCCCTGAAACTAATATGAAGTTGGTGACATTCATAGTTGCTGACCTATAACTGGAATCAACTATTGGCAGTAAGACAGACAGAAATTTTATGTTATGTTCACAAAGTTCATTACAATAATGGCATTTAAAACATAGTTCATGGTTGTTTTTTAATCTAGTATATGTTAAATAATTTTGAATTCCGGGAAATGGAAATGACTTTTAGTGGGTCAAAGGTGACTTTGAAAGTATATGCTTTGGATAATACCCCAAAAAAGACATCTAGTGTCAGGACAACACAAAATAAAAACGTAAACGACAGCACTGTAGAAAAATGCGGATTACAAATTGTGTCAAGGCTAGAAATCAATTCCCCCCCCCCCTTCCCTGAAACTAATATGAAGTTGGTGACATTCATAGTTGCTGACCTATAACTGGAATCAACTATTGGCAGTAAGACAGACAGAAATTTTATGTTATGTTCACAAAGTTCATTACAATAATGGCATTTAAAACATAGTTCATGGTTGTTTTTTAATCTATTTTGTCACATGCAAGTAGCTTAGTAAAAATTAAGAAAGACGTATTTACTCATTTAATTGTACATGCGCTACAATTCTCACCTGATATATTGTATATCTTGCGCAAACCCATGTTATATTATTTATATTATAGTTTACATTTGAATTGTAATTTTATTTCTTCATCTATTTTACCTATCCATCACCGACAGAACAATCTTTAAATTTGCAACGCCTGTTGACATGTAAACTATTCACCATTTCAATCTCATTAAAAAATTAATCACACAAGAGCCAAGAAGAATGATCATGAAAACAACACTGCAGTCATAGGATAGGGACCTGCACTCCACCCCACAAAATCCATTAAGAATGGAAAAAATAGGTGCACCGGACTACAGCAAAGGCAAGTCCCCTATACTTAAAGTTACAAACACTTAAAACTTTTTTTAAGAATTTATAACTAAAAACATAAAATTTCACCCAAAGCACTACGGAGCAGTACTAAGGGTAAAATAATCCGGTTATTCCTATGACCAAAGCTCACATAAAACCTCATGAAATAATTGTTCTTTATTAGGGTCCAACTCATAAACCACATTACTATACTTTAAATTTTGACTGTGTGGTGGCACCGGTTAAATGACACAAGACAGCTCACATACGGCATATTAACATTAAGTTTCCATGATTTTAAATAAAACAAACCAAATATTTTAATATAGTCTTAACCTTTTTAACAATTATAAAAATCATTATGAACATTTCAAAAGGCCACTCTGTGAAGGTAATATCAAACTTTATGGCATCTGACTCACTGAAGGAGCAATGAGGTAGCATAAGAGATTACTCTGCTTTCTTTGATTATCTTTATAGTAGATTTGATTTAACAAAATATTCAATGATAACCCCCACATTTGCAGTATTATAATTTTGCTCATGTATTGCACCTGTCTAATGTTCTAATGATGGTATATTACACTGCTTATTACTCATGGTTATCTAGCAAACAAACAAATCAAACGAAACTTAACTTTTGTGGAATAGTATATGTTAAATAATTTTGAATTCCGGGAAATGGAAATGACTTTTAGTGGGTCAAAGGTGACTTTGAAAGTATATGCTTTGGATAATACCCCAAAAAAGACATCTAGTGTCAGGACAACACAAAATAAAAACGTAAACGACAGCACTGTAGATAAATGCGGATTACAAATTGTGTCAAGGCTAGAAATCAATTTCCCCCCCCCCCTTCCCTGAAACTAATATGAAGTTGGTGACATTCATAGTTGCTGACCTATAACTGGAATCAACTATTGGCAGTAAGACAGACAGAAATTTTATGTTATGTTCACAAAGTTCATTACAATAATGGCATTTAAAACATAGTTCATGGTTGTTTTTTAATCTAGTATATGTTAAATAATTTTGAATTCCGGGAAATGGAAATGACTTTTAGTGGGTCAAAGGTGACTTTGAAAGTATATGCTTTGGATAATACCCCAAAAAAGACATCTAGTGTCAGGACAACACAAAATAAAAACGTAAACGACAGCACTGTAGAAAAATGCGGATTACAAATTGTGTCAAGGCTAGAAATCAATTCCCCCCCCCCCTTCCCTGAAACTAATATGAAGTTGGTGACATTCATAGTTGCTGACCTATAACTGGAATCAACTATTGGCAGTAAGACAGACAGAAATTTTATGTTATGTTCACAAAGTTCATTACAATAATGGCATTTAAAACATAGTTCATGGTTGTTTTTTAATCTATTTTGTCACATGCAAGTAGCTTAGTAAAAATTAAGAAAGACGTATTTACTCATTTAATTGTACATGCGCTACAATTCTCACCTGATATATTGTATATCTTGCGCAAACCCATGTTATATTATTTATATTATAGTTTACATTTGAATTGTAATTTTATTTCTTCATCTATTTTACCTATCCATCACCGACAGAACAATCTTTAAATTTGCAACGCCTGTTGACATGTAAACTATTCACCATTTCAATCTCATTAAAAAATTAATCACACAAGAGCCAAGAAGAATGATCATGAAAACAACACTGCAGTCATAGGATAGGGACCTGCACTCCACCCCACAAAATCCATTAAGAATGGAAAAAATAGGTGCACCGGACTACAGCAAAGGCAAGTCCCCTATACTTAAAGTTACAAACACTTAAAACTTTTTTTAAGAATTTATAACTAAAAACATAAAATTTCACCCAAAGCACTACGGAGCAGTACTAAGGGTAAAATAATCCGGTTATTCCTATGACCAAAGCTCACATAAAACCTCATGAAATAATTGTTCTTTATTAGGGTCCAACTCATAAACCACATTACTATACTTTAAATTTTGACTGTGTGGTGGCACCGGTTAAATGACACAAGACAGCTCACATACGGCATATTAACATTAAGTTTCCATGATTTTAAATAAAACAAACCAAATATTTTAATATAGTCTTAACCTTTTTAACAATTATAAAAATCATTATGAACATTTCAAAAGGCCACTCTGTGAAGGTAATATCAAACTTTATGGCATCTGACTCACTGAAGGAGCAATGAGGTAGCATAAGAGATTACTCTGCTTTCTTTGATTATCTTTATAGTAGATTTGATTTAACAAAATATTCAATGATAACCCCCACATTTGCAGTATTATAATTTTGCTCATGTATTGCACCTGTCTAATGTTCTAATGATGGTATATTACACTGCTTATTACTCATGGTTATCTAGCAAACAAACAAATCAAACGAAACTTAACTTTTGTGGAATAGTATATGTTAAATAATTTTGAATTCCGGGAAATGGAAATGACTTTTAGTGGGTCAAAGGTGACTTTGAAAGTATATGCTTTGGATAATACCCCAAAAAAGACATCTAGTGTCAGGACAACACAAAATAAAAACGTAAACGACAGCACTGTAGATAAATGCGGATTACAAATTGTGTCAAGGCTAGAAATCAATTTCCCCCCCCCCCTTCCCTGAAACTAATATGAAGTTGGTGACATTCATAGTTGCTGACCTATAACTGGAATCAACTATTGGCAGTAAGACAGACAGAAATTTTATGTTATGTTCACAAAGTTCATTACAATAATGGCATTTAAAACATAGTTCATGGTTGTTTTTTAATCTATTTTGTCACATGTAAGTAGCTTAGTAAAAATTAAGAAAGATGTATTTACTCATTTAATTGTACATGCGCTACAATTCTCACCTAATATATTGTATATCTTGCGCAAAACCATGTTATATTATTTATATTATAGTTTACATTTGAATAGTAATTTTATTTCTTCATCTATTTTACCTATCCATCACCGACAGAACAATCTTTAAATTTGCAACGCCTGTTGACATGTAAACTATTCACCATTTCAATCTCATTAAAAAATTAATCACACAAGAGCCAAGAAGAATGATCATGAAAACAACACTGCAGTCATAGGATAGGGACCTGCACTCCACCCCACAAAATCCATTAAGAATGGAAAAAATAGGTGCACCGGACTACAGCAAAGGCAAGTCCCCTATACTTAAAGTTACAAACACTTAAAACTTTTTTAAAGAATTTATAACTAAAAACATAAAATTTCACCCAAAGCACTACGGAGCAGTACTAAGGGTAAAATAATCCGGTTATTCCTATGACCAAAGCTCACATAAAACCTCATGAAATAATTGTTCTTTTTTGGGTCCAACTCATAAACCACATTACTATACTTTAAATTTTGACTGTGTGGTGGCACCGGTTAAATGACACAAGACAGCTCACATACGGCATATTAACATTAAGTTTCCATGATTTTAAATAAAACAAACCAAATATTTTAATATAGTCTTAACCTTTTTAACAATTATAAAAATCATTATGAACATTTCAAAAGGCCACTCTGTGAAGGTAATATCAAACTTTATGGCATCTGACTCACTGAAGGAGCAATGAGGTAGCATAAGAGATTACTCTGCTTTCTTTGATTATCTTTATAGTAGATTTGATTTAACAAAATATTCAATGATAACCCCCACATTTGCAGTATTATAATTTTGCTCATGTATTGCACCTGTCTAATGTTCTAATGATGGTATATTACACTGCTTATTACTCATGGTTATCTAGCAAACAAACAAATCAAACGAAACTTAACTTTTGTGGAATAGTATATGTTAAATAATTTTGAATTCCGGGAAATGGAAATGACTTTTAGTGGGTCAAAGGTGACTTTGAAAGTATATGCTTTGGATAATACCCCAAAAAAGACATCTAGTGTCAGGACAACACAAAATAAAAACGTAAACGACAGCACTGTAGAAAAATGCGGATTACAAATTGTGTCAAGGCTAGAAATCAATTCCCCCCCCCCCTTCCCTGAAACTAATATGAAGTTGGTGACATTCATAGTTGCTGACCTATAACTGGAATCAACTATTGGCAGTAAGACAGACAGAAATTTTATGTTATGTTCACAAAGTTCATTACAATAATGGCATTTAAAACATAGTTCATGGTTGTTTTTTAATCTAGTATATGTTAAATAATTTTGAATTCCGGGAAATGGAAATGACTTTTAGTGGGTCAAAGGTGACTTTGAAAGTATATGCTTTGGATAATACCCCAAAAAAGACATCTAGTGTCAGGACAACACAAAATAAAAACGTAAACGACAGCACTGTAGAAAAATGCGGATTACAAATTGTGTCAAGGCTAGAAATCAATTCCCCCCCCCCTTCCCTGAAACTAATATGAAGTTGGTGACATTCATAGTTGCTGACCTATAACTGGAATCAACTATTGGCAGTAAGACAGACAGAAATTTTATGTTATGTTCACAAAGTTCATTACAATAATGGCATTTAAAACATAGTTCATGGTTGTTTTTTAATCTATTTTGTCACATGCAAGTAGCTTAGTAAAAATTAAGAAAGACGTATTTACTCATTTAATTGTACATGCGCTACAATTCTCACCTGATATATTGTATATCTTGCGCAAACCCATGTTATATTATTTATATTATAGTTTACATTTGAATTGTAATTTTATTTCTTCATCTATTTTACCTATCCATCACCGACAGAACAATCTTTAAATTTGCAACGCCTGTTGACATGTAAACTATTCACCATTTCAATCTCATTAAAAAATTAATCACACAAGAGCCAAGAAGAATGATCATGAAAACAACACTGCAGTCATAGGATAGGGACCTGCACTCCACCCCACAAAATCCATTAAGAATGGAAAAAATAGGTGCACCGGACTACAGCAAAGGCAAGTCCCCTATACTTAAAGTTACAAACACTTAAAACTTTTTTTAAGAATTTATAACTAAAAACATAAAATTTCACCCAAAGCACTACGGAGCAGTACTAAGGGTAAAATAATCCGGTTATTCCTATGACCAAAGCTCACATAAAACCTCATGAAATAATTGTTCTTTATTAGGGTCCAACTCATAAACCACATTACTATACTTTAAATTTTGACTGTGTGGTGGCACCGGTTAAATGACACAAGACAGCTCACATACGGCATATTAACATTAAGTTTCCATGATTTTAAATAAAACAAACCAAATATTTTAATATAGTCTTAACCTTTTTAACAATTATAAAAATCATTATGAACATTTCAAAAGGCCACTCTGTGAAGGTAATATCAAACTTTATGGCATCTGACTCACTGAAGGAGCAATGAGGTAGCATAAGAGATTACTCTGCTTTCTTTGATTATCTTTATAGTAGATTTGATTTAACAAAATATTCAATGATAACCCCCACATTTGCAGTATTATAATTTTGCTCATGTATTGCACCTGTCTAATGTTCTAATGATGGTATATTACACTGCTTATTACTCATGGTTATCTAGCAAACAAACAAATCAAACGAAACTTAACTTTTGTGGAATAGTATATGTTAAATAATTTTGAATTCCGGGAAATGGAAATGACTTTTAGTGGGTCAAAGGTGACTTTGAAAGTATATGCTTTGGATAATACCCCAAAAAAGACATCTAGTGTCAGGACAACACAAAATAAAAACGTAAACGACAGCACTGTAGATAAATGCGGATTACAAATTGTGTCAAGGCTAGAAATCAATTTCCCCCCCCCCTTCCCTGAAACTAATATGAAGTTGGTGACATTCATAGTTGCTGACCTATAACTGGAATCAACTATTGGCAGTAAGACAGACAGAAATTTTATGTTATGTTCACAAAGTTCATTACAATAATGGCATTTAAAACATAGTTCATGGTTGTTTTTTAATCTATTTTGTCACATGTAAGTAGCTTAGTAAAAATTAAGAAAGATGTATTTACTCATTTAATTGTACATGCGCTACAATTCTCACCTAATATATTGTATATCTTGCGCAAAACCATGTTATATTATTTATATTATAGTTTACATTTGAATAGTAATTTTATTTCTTCATCTATTTTACCTATCCATCACCGACAGAACAATCTTTAAATTTGCAACGCCTGTTGACATGTAAACTATTCACCATTTCAATCTCATTAAAAAATTAATCACACAAGAGCCAAGAAGAATGATCATGAAAACAACACTGCAGTCATAGGATAGGGACCTGCACTCCACCCCACAAAATCCATTAAGAATGGAAAAAATAGGTGCACCGGACTACAGCAAAGGCAAGTCCCCTATACTTAAAGTTACAAACACTTAAAACTTTTTTAAAGAATTTATAACTAAAAACATAAAATTTCACCCAAAGCACTACGGAGCAGTACTAAGGGTAAAATAATCCGGTTATTCCTATGACCAAAGCTCACATAAAACCTCATGAAATAATTGTTCTTTTTTGGGTCCAACTCATAAACCACATTACTATACTTTAAATTTTGACTGTGTGGTGGCACCGGTTAAATGACACAAGACAGCTCACATACGGCATATTAACATTAAGTTTCCATGATTTTAAATAAAACAAACCAAATATTTTAATATAGTCTTAACCTTTTTAACAATTATAAAAATCATTATGAACATTTCAAAAGGCCACTCTGTGAAGGTAATATCAAACTTTATGGCATCTGACTCACTGAAGGAGCAATGAGGTAGCATAAGAGATTACTCTGCTTTCTTTGATTATCTTTATAGTAGATTTGATTTAACAAAATATTCAATGATAACCCCCACATTTGCAGTATTATAATTTTGCTCATGTATTGCACCTGTCTAATGTTCTAATGATGGTATATTACACTGCTTATTACTCATGGTTATCTAGCAAACAAACAAATCAAACGAAACTTAACTTTTGTGGAATAGTATATGTTAAATAATTTTGAATTCCGGGAAATGGAAATGACTTTTAGTGGGTCAAAGGTGACTTTGAAAGTATATGCTTTGGATAATACCCCAAAAAAGACATCTAGTGTCAGGACAACACAAAATAAAAACGTAAATGACAGCACTGTAGAAAAATGCGGATTACAAATTGTGTCAAGGCTAGAAATCAATTCCCCCCCCCCTTCCCTGAAACTAATATGAAGTTGGTGACATTCATAGTTGCTGACCTATAACTGGAATCAACTATTGGCAGTAAGACAGACAGACAGTTCTGATCATTTTTAACTTTTAATTATTATAGTCAGTTATGTCAAGGTTAAAGGTCAATCCTTTCCTGAAACAAATAGGAAGTTGGCGACATTCATATGTTGATGAGTTACACCTGGTCCAATAATTAACTATTCACAGTAAGGCATTAAAAAATTTTTTTTTTTGAGTTTCAAAAGTTAGGTCGGGCACACACTAGACCATATCGAGGGGAAATGACACATGTTTTCATGGGTCCAGAACATGGCAGAACATGGCTAAGTCACTAAGTGGCCCTTTTGTGCATATGAAAAGTGGCAAGTCTCGTCTAAAAGGCTACCTCGGGCTAGCGGAGGCACTAGGTCGGGCTAGCGCTAGTCACTGCACACCAGTTTCAGCACAGACTTTTTGGGTGAAATGGTACTATTCACCCTACGTCGGGCTAACGGGCATTTACAACATTTTGAGTTCACACCACACGAAAGTGGCACTTGGTGTCTTATTTCCAGATGAGATTGACAATGGTGTATACCATTAGAGCCACTTTGGAGTCCATTGAAGTGCCCCATATGGTTCTATTTTTTATCACACAGAGTGGGGTTTAGACATGCTCATTAGATGGTATATGGTCTTATCACTTATACCATGAGTGCCAGTTTTGAGCAACCAGAAGATCCCTGTATGAGTCTATCTCTTATCACTTTGATTGGTGTTCAGACATGTTAATTTGGTGACATGTGGTCTTATCACTTATACCATGACTGTTAGTTTGGAGCTCTCATAAGATCTCTGTATGGTTCTATTTCTTATCGTTTTGAGTGGTGTTTAGACATGTTAATTGAGTAACATGTGGTCCTATCAATTATACTATGAGTGCCAGTTTGAAGCTCTAAGAAGATCCCTGTATGGTTCTATTTCTTATCATCTTGATTGGTGTTTACATATGATCAATAGATTGTATGTGGTCTTATCAATAATACAAAGAGTGCCAGTTTAGAGTTCACTAAAATTACTTCTATGGTTCTATTTCTTAAGACTTTGATTGATGTTTAAACATGATCAATACATGGTTTGTGGTCTTGTACTCTTTACAAAGAGTGTTACTTCTTTGGCTCATTTTTTTTATCACTTTGAGCAGTGTTTAAACATCTTCATTCAATGGTATGTGGTCTTATCAATTATACAAAGAGTACCAGTTTAGAGTCCATTAAAGTTACTTCTATGGTTCTATTTATTAACACTTTGATTGATGATTAGACATGATCAATACATGGTTTGTGGTCTATGTAGATAGCATATGGTCTTATCAATTATGCAAAGAGTGCCAGTTTAGAGTTCTTTAAGATTACTTCTATGGTTCTATTTATTAACACTTTGAATGATGTTTAGACATGATCAATACATGGTTTGTTGTCTTATACGTTTTACTAAGAGTGCCAGTTTAGAGTTCATTAAAGTTACTTCTATGGCTCAATTTCTTATCACTTTGAGCAGTGCTTAGACATCTTCATTCAATGGTATGTGGTCTTATCAATTATACAAAGAGTGCCAGTTTAGAGTTCTCTAAAATTACTTCTATGGTTCTATTTCTTAACACATTGATTGATGTTTAGACATGATCAATACATTGTTTGTGGTCTATGTAGATAGCATATGGGTCTGATTACTCAAACCATAATGGCCAGTTTAGAGTTCACTACAGTTCTATATATTGTTTTATATCTTATCTCTTTGATTTGAGTTTAGACAATGCTTAGAAATAGAGAGGATATGTTCATGTGGCATAAGCCAAAAGTACAATTTTTAATATCATAGAAATTACTTTTTTTGATCTATTTCCTTTTTGTTGCAATGACATTATTAAATGTAGTGCCTAGATAATGAGCTGTGCCTACTTAATGAGCTGTGCCTACCTAATGAGCTGTGCCTACCTAATGAGCTGTGCCTACCTATGAATATTCAAATATATGCTGTATTCATTCAAAGAGCTTACCTAATGAGCTGTGCATACTTAATGAGATGCCCACCCTTCATTTGTTGTGCATATTTAATTAGCTCCACTGAAACTTCATTCTGATTGGTCTAACCCCAAAAAGATCACCTCTTTTCAAAAGGCATGTGTGACTAGATAATGAGACTAAAATGGTATAAAAGTGCTTCTTTTGGAAATTATCCTCATTCAATCTCCAACATGGGTTCCTGCTTATCATTCTCTCGCCGATGGCCATCTCTGGAAAGTATTTCTCCTCCAAAGGTTCATCCTACCAGACAAGTCCATCGCTCCTGTCCAAAGGATACCACGTTGATCCCTCTCGAGCCAACCACACCTCTCGAGGTTGAGGAGTGCTCTATATGCATGGAGGATTTGGGTGCAAGAGACACTTGTGTACTTTTATGGCCATGCACACATGTCTTCCACAGAGATTGTGCAATGAGATGGTTGAAAGACCTGGACAAAAACAATAACTTTCACGAATGCCCCTCATGCCGCTGCTATACGGTGGGGAAATTCCAGGTGTCTTTGGAGACCATCCTCATTTTGAAAAAGAAAGACTTTGAACAACGCTATATCCATGTCAAGGAATGGATGGATGGTTCATGCTCGGTTTGTCAGTCGTCCATATTGAACGATCAACAACTTTTCATCTTGACAAGATGTTGCCATATCTTCCACCAAGACTGTTTGCGGTGGTCTTTAGAGTTTTACTCCAAACATAGACCACGATGCCCACATTGCTTGGCAGGCATATGCGAAGAAGGAGGAATGGACATTATTGATTTCAATTATTACACAAAACTACAAAAGATGAGTCAATCAGAACAGAGAGAGTACGTGCATGGGTGTATGCACATGTGCTGAAAAAAAAAATAATAAATGAACATGACAAATTATAATCTCCTCTTTGACTTATTCCTTCTTAATTTGATTAATTCAATGCAATTCAGATTGATTAAATTTTGATGCTTCATGATCGGTTGGAGCTTAGTGGAGTCAAAACATGTGAGACATTCGCACGTAGCACAAAAGGGCCACTTAGTGACTTAGCCATGTTCTGCCATGTTCTGGACCCATGAAAACATGTGTCATTTCCCCTCGATATGGTCTAGTGTGTGCCCGACCTAACTTTTGAAACTCAAAAAAAAAAATTTTTTAATGCTATTGATTTATATCTGCTTGTGATCTTCAAGTACGAATGCATGTCTTGTAATTTGTCTGATGTTGTAGGCATTTGACATAAGCATCAAGGGAAACACATATATCACAAACATATTTTCAGTCCTCCTAAAGGGTATGAGGTCTTGTATCATGCTACAGTCCAACCTCAATTTAAATATGCAATTATACAAGCTAAATATATAACTCAAGTCCAACTTGTTGTTATGGTCTGTTATTTATTCAATTGATTTCTATAGATCCTTTGCATGTAAGAAGCTTCAATGGGAGATTTAACATCTTTGTTAATTGAACCAAATGGTATAGACTCTTTTGACCTGATGTGATCAGTTGGATGGGATAACCCTGCTCAAGCTGGACTTATCACAAAAGTCCAATTTCTTTTTGTTGTCCATAATCAATAGATTTCATGACACATAGCTTCACCTAGAGATATATTACATATTACATAATTTATAATCCAACCAAAGGGTATGAGCTCTCATGACCTAATGTGGACTGTTTTGGGTGGGATGATCCTGCACAAGCTGAACATATAACAAAAGTCCAATTTCTTTTTATTGTCCATTACCTTATCAATAGATTTCAGGACACATAGCTTCACTGAGAGATATATTACATATTACATAATTTATAATGCAACCAAAGGGTATGAACTCTCATGACCTAATGTGGACTGTTGGGTGGGATGATCCTGCACAAGCTGAACATATAATACAAGTCCAATTTCTTGTTATTGTCTGTTATTTATTCGATAGATTTCATGACACAAAGCTTCACTGAGAGATTTATTACATAATTTATATTCTAACCAAAGGGTATGAACTCTCATGACCTAATGTGGACTGTTTGGGTGGGATAATCCTGCTCAAGCTAAACATATAATACAAGTCCAATTTCTTGTTATTGTCTGTTATTTATTCGATAGACCTTTGAACAACAATACACCTTCTTACCACGTTTGTACCATATCAAGATCCATATCAAAGCAATACATAAAATGAGAGAGCAAAGACCTATAATTGAATATAGATATGGTGACCAAATGTTACCAACCACAATGGCTGGTCTTTCATTGCCCAAGAGTTTGGTTGTGGCATTCAGCAAGTGTGATGCCACAATGCCAGCTGACTGTCCAGCTCTTCCTATGCCTTCACTGCTGCCATTTGCTTGATAGATGACATCAGTCTGATAACCCTTCCTTTGAACACGACCCTCCTCCTTTGTCATGACATCAGTGGAGGTCTTTTCAGTATCTACAGTATCTAAACCAGACCATGTCCTGTTGCATCTGAATGGACCACTCCCTGTGATGGCAGCCTCACATGAATGGGTGCATTCACCCTTACAGTGTGTACTCTTCTCTATGTTACACTCATGGGGGGACCTCACCCACTCAACAAAATCAGCGGCATCTTCTCTCCTCATGGGTGCAATTACCTTGCGATTGTAAGATTTTCCTTGTGGGGTCCATGTTGTGTATGTCAAAGTAGGCTTTTCAGTAACATTGAAATGAGTGTAAGTTGGGAATTGTTTATCTAACCACACACAGAGGTACTTTGACTCCTTGTGACGGAAGCGGCGAGAGCTTGTGTTTATGCATCGGTCTGTGTCTCTTACAGTCCGGTGGATAAATGTGGAGTCTCCCCCACTTCTGAAATGAACTCGTAGACGCGCTGACATTAAAACATAAGTGGCATCAACATTGTATATATCAGATACTACCTCTATACACACGCTGCTCCACTTTGGTATGACAAAGATTCTTCTAACATGAAAGTCAATGCCACTTGTCCAAGCTTCTCTGTCAGTGATTGTGTGTGAGCACATCTCATCATTTCTTTTGTCTAACATGAGAGATTCACAGGTTGGTCGACAGTGAGGCCCATGACATCTGCTTACACGTCTGTCCTTGCAAACAACTTTCTCCTCTACTGAAGGAATTCTCCCCTCAATGGAGGAAACAATGTCACATTTCACAGTGGTGTTGTCTTCCTTTCTGACTGTAAAGTTGATTTCATCTGGAAGGATGTTGAGTCTCTGTTTCATGTGAGACTCGTCTAACACTGTATTGCAGAGAGAGAAGGATCCATTGGCCACATCTTCAGCAATGCAAACTTGCTCTGATAGTTCGAGTGTGTGGTGTGAGTAATCACTGTCCAGTTCATACTTGAATGAGAAACTTCTCTTGGCAAATGTCATTGAGGCAGCAACCTCTTCTAGATGGAAAGATGCACATATCATTTCCATATCCTTCAACTTTTTGATAGCCTTGATTGATATTTGACATGGCGGTCGTATAGTCGCTGCCATACATTGTGCCATGAAAATAAAGAGTAGATATGATATCACAATATACTTCATGATGTTGAGGTTGATATTTTTAACTTCATTCTTCCAAATAACGCAAATTATATGAACATTTATGAAGGGATGTAAAAACCAATTTTCATCCATTTATCCCTTGTTGAGATTTCATGTTAGAGTAACAACAAGCGGCATCACTTGTATGACCACAAAAAATAAAGGACATAGTATGTTTGGTTATTTATTTCACCCCACAAAATTAACAAATATTCAGATGCACAAAAAAACACATCCTCTAATTTTACCAAAACAATGACATGAGCGATAGTTTTGTCATATTCTGCCTTTTATTGGAATAATTGGTGTGCTCAATGTCAAAGAGCTACAAATAACATTCCCAACCATTGGGTGTAATTGTTGGTAAAAAGTCACCCGAATTGCTTAATGTGTTATACCCAGTATCATTTTTATACTCCTCTATGGCTTGTTTAGATGTCACTATGCACACTATGTATTGGCAATTATGTTATAATTAATCCATTTGAAACAGAATGTAACACCCCTCTTGTGTTCAGTCTGAATTGGTTTACTCTCACTTTGTAAATGTTGCCTTCCTTGCCACTCTTTCATATGGTGCCAACAAGACAGCCCCTGGCTGTGATTCTTTTACTCTTACAAATGCTTGGTCAAATGTGAGTGACTTGTTTTGCATGGCCAAAAAACATGCCACTACTACTGGAGCTCTGTGCAGTCCTGCCAGACAGCTTACCACAATGGTTTGCTTGCCAGGTTTTCTTGACCATGTCTGTAGTAGTGTAACAGCCTTTAGTAGACTGTTGCTAGAGAAGTGACTCCACTCAAATTGGGAACATTGAACCCCTAGCATTGGTTCACCAATTGGGATGAGGGATAACCATGAAAAATGACCTAGCTCAGAGCTCCTGATGGTGGACAGAAATGTCCATGCCTCCTGCTTGGACAAGACCAGTATGTGTTTTTCATTACCAATGTTGATCGAGGAGGTCATTTTTTATTAGGATGGTCCCAGGTGTACACAAATGATAATCTTCATAAGATAGCAGAATCATTTAATAGTCATGTTAGCAAAGGAAGTTAGAACATCCATTTTTTTATACACTGTGTCTTTTTTTCTCTGTTGAATGAGGTGTCGACGTGAAACGGCTACTACATTTTTCCATGCCTGTGGACCCAAATAAATGGAGGCAAAAGAACCTATCAAAGCAAAAGTGTTCCTCTTACTTTTTACTGCACGAAGTGTCAGAGAAGAGTTTTTCACTTTTGTGGTCACCATTCCTTCTTTTGATAATCTGGTGAGCTTTCGATTTACACCACACACAATCAAACACAAGTCGTGCCACAAGAAATGATTGAGGCTTATTTCACTTTGCCCCTTTTGTTCAACTAAAGTTATACCCCATTGATCACTTATAATGAATACACCTTCTCCCAAGAAAGACATCATCATGACTGATTAACCGAATACTTTTCTTGAATTTGAATTCTAAAGGTTGTGCATAGATAATTAGTCGTACTCACTTTGATTGGTTAGTGATCAAGAAATGAATACATAATTAGTCTTCCTACAATTTCATTGGTGAGTGATCAAGAAATGAATACATATTTAGTCATCCAAGAATTAGGCTAGTGATCAAGAAATGAATACATATTTAGTCATCCAAGAATTAGGTTAGTGATCAAGAAATGAATACATATTTAGTCATCCAAGAATTAGGCTAGTGATAAAAAAATGACTATATAATTAGTCTTCCTACAATTTGATTGGTTAGTGATCAAGAAATGAATACATAATTAGTCATCCTTGAATTTGATTGGCTAGTGATCAAGATATGAATAAATAATGAGTCATCCAAGAATTGTGCTAGTGATCAAGAAATGAATACATAATTAGTTTTCCTGGAATTTGATTGGTTGATTCACTACAATGTCACTCGTGTGAAAAGTATAAAGCCTCCAGACAACTTCAAACTCATCATTCCGAGAAAAAAAGTATTATCATTACCACCACAAACAATTTGTGATAATGAATCAAAACATGAAAGCAGACAGTTCTTCTAAGATCAAGAGGGCAAAGAAGAGAAAGTCTTGCAAGACTAAAGAAAATACTTCAAAGCATTTTAAGAGAGCACTAGAGGAGACACCTGATGAAACCAAGTTGCCCACCAAAAGGATTTGTAGGGAACAGCAGGCAGATACCCGAGGGGAACTGTCATGCAATGCCAGTTCTGTCACTGATGAATTCAATGGATTGAGCGCTTCTTTGGATTCAAACATTGCTTGCCTGCAACCAACAACCCAAGCTCCTGAATCTTGTGTGACAACTCCATCATCTAGTACTGCAGTGAATGGCACAGAGCAAAACACAGAACCTATGAATATTGAACACTCTTGCATCATTCCCCAAACAACATCTGATAACATCATTGCTCAAGCCCACAAAGGAAAATTGAAGATATCTAAGAGGGCCATGCAGGCACTTGAAAGGGGTAAGCTCGTGGCTACCATACCAAAGTACAATTGTGACACGATCATCTTCAATGACAGGAATGATGAACACTTGAGTCCCATGACACCAATATATCGAAGGAGTAACCTAGAGGAGCTTGCGTGGCACCAAACCAGTGACAATCTAAACCTGAGAATGAAGTTGATGGATATAGAGTGGCATGAACTTGCCAAGATGGACTGCAAGACACTTTGGTTTTTGTCCTTCTTGGAGCAACCACACATGTGGCTGGACACGTGTAAAGATGAAGAATGGGCTGAAACCACTACAGACGAGCCCAGTGGCGAAGATATGGCTGATTTGATGTTTGCAGGTCAGAAATTAGCTGCAGGAAATACGAGAGTTGTGGATCAAGATACTAGTTGTCCCGACATTCAAAAAGATGTCAGCTGTGTGGTGGTTGGTGACCCTAACTGGATAGCGAGCACATTTGATGGGTCATTGTCATATTCTGATGCCTGCAACCGAACATACAGAAAGGTGTTTAGTTTGAAACCAGAAGTGGACATCAAGTCGATTGGCAAGGCTTTGAAGCGGAGCAATGATTTTCCAGTGATGTGTGCACTAGAGAGTAGCAGAACTGTACTGTACGAAGACACCCATCATTTGATTGACTTCACAGAGAAGACAAGAATGATGGGCTGTGCTCTCAAACCAATGCTGCTGACAAGCTCAACTGAGATTTCCCTTAGGATCCAGGCCTTCTATCTTGAAGAGCTGTATCAGTGTGGTGCTCTTCAACTCAATGAAAAACCTGCTGACAGCACAGGGGTTTTCTATAAAGTAAGTGACGAAGACCAAGCCACACGCATTATGGCACTTGGCAGGTCAGACACCATCTTGTATCAAGTATATGTTGCCTGCAGTATTTGTCACTGGGAGCACAACCACCTCTGGAAGCCAAATGATGAAGATAAGACGAGGGAAGCAGTCATGAATACTCTCTGCTCAAACTGTGGTAACAATACGTTACAAAATCTTTCAAGCTTTGTCCTAAGGGAGGCTAATAATCGACAGACGATGGACTTGGGTTGCTCAAGAACTGTCCACTATGAAGTCCCAAAATCAAAAAAGGAGACCTTTCTCCCAATAGGTGTGACTTCTGTGGGCGACCTACCGAAATATGAGCGAGTCTGGCCCTCGTCTGGTGCAAAGCAATTGAAGTTGGACTTGGAGGTAGTGTCCCAGCGCAAGAACCAACACACAAAATGTATTGCAGTGACATTGTTCATTCCCACCACATTTGACAAGACAAAGACGCTTGATAGCATCAGAGATAGTGTAGCAGGACTTGGTATCGATGTGGAGGATGGTATTGAGCCCGACAATGCACATCTGACAGAACTCTTTGTGTACAACAATGGGCAAGAGCACAGGATAAAAGCTGTTGCTACCAGAGTTAAGATGTCACTATCCCTGAACAAGAAGTTGAACTTCATCACCACTGAAGTCCAAGCGAAGAATATGAAAAGAAATTTAAGAGGACTGGAGGACACCTTTAGCGTGACAAAGAGTGGAGGAGGATTGACAAAGGTGACCATAGACCTGCCATCCTCTCATACCACAAGAAAGTTTGGTGTTCAGACAGTGGATGAAGAGGGACAAGTGCTTATCCACAAGTCACAGGTTTTGGTTTCACCATCCACAAGATTGGATGGGAAGAGACAAGAACCAATGCGTCTTACTGAAGGGGGTGGCATGTACACAGCTGGAAACATGTGGTGCCACCCAAACTGGGAAGAGAAGGAGAATTTTAGACGGTATGGTCTGTCTGTTGTGGCAGGCATTGTAAGCAACTTGCTAGCAAAGGGAACAAAGACCATGAAAGGTAAAAAGATCCACTTGTTAAAAAGGGGAGATCACTTGTGGAATTCTCTTGATGAGGTCAATGGTATGGTGCAGACACAGGTATCAAAAGATTTGCTGAACAGAGCTGTACTGAATTCAAAACAAGTCAAGGAAGCTTTGAAGGCCAAAGAGAAGGAGATCGAGACCATGAGGAGAGAGATAGATGCATTGAAATTGAAGGAAACGAAAAAAACTGAAAAGAACAATTCACAATTAGAAGCAAGAATAGAGGAGTTGACTGCTCTGTTATAGGTTGTCACTCAGGAGAGAGACATTCTCAGAGAGGAGAATAAATGTCTGAAGAGGGATGTGAGGGCATTACAACGAGCCCAAGACAACCTAATGTCAGACCTCAAATCAATGAAAAAGGAATATTCTGAACAAAAGGGCCAGTTGACTGTCATGCAGCAACAGCTAACAATGCTGATGGATGAAAGGAAGGAGAAACAAGAGGTCAAAGAATGTGATGAGACAACAGATGAGCGAGATCTAATGTTCATGGACTCTGAATTGGTGGATGAACTGTGGGATTGTTTTTGTGACAAAGAAAACCTTCTTGCCTGTTAGCTGTTCATAAAAGGCTCTGCCATCATTGCACCTGATTGAGAAAGTTTGTGCTTTAGACTTTAGATGAAGCTTTAAACTTTAGAAGCTTTAGACTTTAGATGAAGCTTACCAAGACATTACATGGTATCAGTAGAAATGGAATAAGACATTATGGTCATCATTGCATGTTTGCTTGCTTCTGTTCATAGTTTCTTTTTCAAAATAAAGAGATAAAAAACATATATATCGCGTGTCTTGTGTCTTTCTATATGAATCATGTTACATCACATGGAACGGATTTGTTTATAAGGATTATTTATGTTGATAAGCTATTGAAAAGGAATAATGTAACATGGCAATTTGGCTGTTCTTTCTCTTATGGATCGTGTCCTGTATAGTTCTTGTCAAGGGGGTTTCTCCATGTCGAATGCGTCTTCAGAACATCAAGGTGGTGCCTAGGGACAAACTCTTGTGTGGGGAATTTGTCATTACCACACCAATGTTCACACAGAGTGTGATTATGGACAACATCACTTTTACAGTAGAGGCCTCATCCAGATCATTGTATCCTGAAAATAGTTTCAATGTGTTGCTTTCGAACCAAGTTTGTTATGAGTTTGGAAAGTTCAACATAGGAATTGAACGCAGTCAAATGGATTCAAAGATGTCAGTGCACCTTTGTGGTTCCCTACCAGCAAGATTGCAGGAGATGGATGGAGTCATATTTAGGACATTGGCTGAGACAAAAACACCAGTGCTTTTTAGTAATAGTGGACAAAAAGAGCAGAGAGGGGTCTGTCATCTTGACTACTATGACAGAGGATATATGATTCCTACAAATCAAGTCATGGAGACTTTGCCAGGCAGGGCAAAAGAAGGGTCTGCATTTCACTGTAAGCCATGGTGTGCTTCCATGTCAATAGGTGATGGGATGGAATATGGCTGTGCTAATTTAACGAATGTTGTAAACAATAGAGATTTTGGAGTAGCTCGCCACATAAAAGTGTACGACACACGAATGCTTACTGTAGAAAGCAACAATGTTGTGTGCATCCAATTGTTTGTGGAACTTTCTCAAGACATAAAATTTATCAAACTTAATGAGACCAGCGAAATCTATGTTAACATTTTCTCAGGACACAGAGTCAAACACAACGTCAGATCAACATTGAGTGTAAACAATATATGCCTTGGCAGCCAGTCACCTTGGATGAGACCTTCAGAGGTGGAATTGATGCAGCCCATAATGTTTTGTACATCTGTACCAATTAGGAACCCCAATAGACGTTTGTCAGACAATGATTCTTTCCGCTTTTATGGATTCTTGAGATACACAATAGTAACAGTGTCTGGGAATAAGTTTGACATGACACTGGACATAACTAACATGCACAAGATGTACTTTTCTACAGTTAAACATACAATGAAAAGGCCAATTTCCAGTTGCAATGGTGCTACTTTGGGACAAAAGTGCACCAAATGCAAGGAGTCGTGTTCTGCTATGTTTCGTGGGAGAGGTTATGTATCATGTAATGATGAATGGTATTGGTATGGAGGGAGAGAGATCAGACACACGGGTCAAAACAAACAGCATATTGAAACGCAAAAGAATTACACACATCATGCTTTGAGAGGATCTGCTGCAAGACATTTATCGTCCTTATCAGTCATGGTATTCCTACTTGTATTTGCATTATGATAATAAAAATGATGACAAAAATAGTATATTGTTTTTCGTTGTGAATTTTATTTGATCAAAATCACATCAAAGAGCATTGTCTTCTGTTTTGAGAATTTTCTCCAAAAGCCTCCCACCCACCATGTCCCCGAATCCAATCAGCAAATCTATGGTGCACTTGCCTTCCTGCAATTTCTCCTATCATGTCCGTTGTGTTTATTGGCATTTGATACTCTTTCACACATACCTCACCAAAAATCCCACAGAAAGAGTAAAGAGTAGCAATCCTACTCCAACTGCATATATTGTCATCAAACATTCCAGCCATGATTTGCATAACCGTCTCGCTCACGTTTGTTTTTGGTAGCTGTTGGATAGTACTCTTCCAGTTTGAATGATGCCTCTCAGATATAACTCTGCACATTTGCCGAATCTTCCTTGCTGTTTCGTTTGGGCAAGCCATGTCCCTTGGATAGCCTATTGATACATACTTTATTGCATCAACAGCTAGACTGACACTGACACATTCCATCTCTGTTACTTTCTTTTCCTCTTTTGGGTCTGTATCCATCACAAAATATTATGTTAGTTAGTAATGTAAGTGAAAAATTGGATTTTCTAGATAGTACTCTCTTTTGCTCTTTTGAGTCTCTATCGCAATATATTATTTTTGCATGTGGTGTAAGGGATAAAAATGAATTATTTTCTGTGTGATCACTTGGATCCAACTAACATGTCCATATCAAAACACCATCATCACTAGATGGTCAATACGTTACTTGGGAAGAGGACCACAAAATTAGTCAGTAGGAGTATTGCTTGTATGTTACACTATTCTATTTAAGCTCATACACACTTAAATCAAGCAAACAGATAGATTAAAATAAAATAATACAAAAAGATGAAGCATTGTTGGTTTTGTTTATTTCAATTTGATAAATCATTGTGCAACAGCTATTTCTCAATTAGTTAAGGAGATAGATGGCCCAAATGTGACTCGATCCTTCATCATTTTAATAGTGTCATTGGACAATAATCCAGTCACTGGCATATCCTCTGGGTAATCACATGTATATGTGTAATGTATTCTATATACGTTGGATATGTGTAATGTATTCTATATACGTTGGGACTGTCGAAGGGAAGTTATCTCTGGATCCAAGATCTTGATGTCCCTAAGGAGTAGGAAAAATCCTGATACTCTATTCTTTTTCTTGCCCATGCTTATGTATCAACCCACATTTTGATTGTGTTACTTATTTGAACTAGTTTGGCTAAACTAAATTCAATTTTGCACACAGACAAATAATCTACTTATGCATATTTTTAGCATGAGGACAACACATAAAAGCAAACAATGGAAAACATGTATCAAAACTCTCAAATTCAAAGGATGCTGAAAGGTGTTCCAGACATTCATATTCATTCAATCAGTGGCCACGAGAACAAGGTCGCCGTTCAGTTTCCAACGGTTGCCCTTGTGCTCTTCTCGGAGACTGCACAGACAGCGCTCTATGCATGCTACCTCGTTCCAAAGAAAGGTGTGGCATTTTTTGGAAAGGATGAAAAGGCAGAGTTTGCCGACTATGCTGCGATGTTCACCGAGGGGACAGAATATGCTATGCGACACATCAACTTCTCACCACTTGGCATGGCGTTGGACATGAAAGCAAACGATAGATCGACACGTTTGAATAGCGTGAACGTGATGAGGCCCCATTCAACACACCTCATGAAGGAGGACCATTCAAACGGGGCAGTTCATTTGTCTGTGGCAGAAATGGACAAGACATTCGATCAGATCCAAAAGACTGGATCAAACACGAGGGGTTTGCTACAGTTTGGACTCATGGTACATCGAGCAGACTATCCTGACGAGGTGGTGCTTAAAGACCACATAGACACATTCAATCCACGTCACGCCAAGTGGGTCCTCACTCGTCTGACTGTGGTTGATGCAAGGGTTGAAAGTCCCATGCTTCGGCAACTTCAACCAGTCTGTGACCAGTGGGAGTGTGATGGACCAGACATTGACGAGACTGATAGTGACAGCGTGCCTGATGGGATTTTGGACAGAAGCACAGTTGCCTGTAGGGATCCTACTGCCAGCAGACAAGTGGATTCGTGTGTTCCTGTGTCAGTCAAAATGTGCACATACGACAGGTCAAATCTAATCAAGATTGTTCTTGGTATCACAAAATGCGAGGTGATTAAAGACACATATAGTGCCAAAGAGGTGTACGAGAGGGCAATACACATCTTGAATGACGTTCCCCGGAGAGTGATTCACATCTAACCAATCAAATCAAGCTTGTGCTGCATTTTAGTTGAACATACTAGTGTCATGTGTACTACAAGTTAGAAAAAGAGAGAGGAAGTCATGTCCACACACAAGATTGCAACTTGCCTAATATTATCCAACGCATTTCTAACCATCTTAGCGATGTCAGTAAATTCAGATCATGGCATAAAGAAAATGAACACTAATGTATTTTCAAATGACATGGAATTGGCCACCAGAAAAGCTCTCCAACTTCCAGATGGGGATTACTCTACAATCAAAGGTGATAATAGGAAACCAGAAGAATTTGAACGCATTTTGAACAACGATCCAATTTTCAGTGATGAAGATGATGCGGATGGCAGTGGGGATGATGATGGGGACGACGATGGGCATGTCAAAGCAGAAGAAAATGTCTCTGTTCATAATGAGTTGAACCAATGTGAAAAAACATTAGCTCTTTTCAAAGAATCTCTAAAATTCAATGTTAATCGTGTGTCAAAGTTGTCAAAAAAGTTAAGGAATCAATCTAAGACCCTGTTGAGGACAGTGAAACTGATGTGAATAAGATGTTGATGTTGAAATAAAAAATACAGAAAATATATTTGAGGTATGACTTTATTTTTTTGTTCAGAGAAGATTGCGTTCTTGGTACTTGTGGTGAAAAAATAAAACCTATATATTTTAATTACATGGATGAAACAAAGATGAAACACCTGTACAAGGTATCTCTGAAGATCCTTGATCAAGCACTAACCATGGAGGAAAAAATGACAGAACTGACCGGAGAAGAGAAACACCAATTAGCACTCTACTCTAATCAGGAGGATAAGGAAGCCATCATCTGCAAGTACCACAAAGCTTTGGCTTTGATGAAGTACATTATGCGACAAAGTGCCACATGCGATAATGATCGATCAATACAGGTCCACGCTAAGAAACTGATAAATTCTGCAAATTATAGAGTGGGCCAGCTGAAAGATGCAAATAGGGATCAGCCAGAGACAGATCAATTTAAACATATAGATGAGGCACTGGCACACACCATCTTGAACGAGTTGGTTACTTCCAACGATGGAACGATGTTTAGAGACATCATAGGCCAAGCAGAAGCTAAGCAGGCACTTAGAGACACTGTGATCATGCCCTCTATGCGTCCAGAGATATACACTGGTCTTAGAGCACCCGTTCAAGGGATACTACTGCATGGTCCTCCAGGAAATGGAAAGACTCTCTTGGCCAAGGCTGCAGCCAATGAGTCAGGTTACAAGATGTTTAATGTCTCATCTTCTACAATCACATCCAAGTGGGTTGGAGAGAGCGAGAAGACTGTCAAGACACTCTTTGCTCTTGCACGTCTTTTGCAACCTTGCATCATATTCATTGATGAAGTAGACTCACTTCTCAGTATGAGGAGGGATGGTGAAAATGAGGTGAACCGGCGTATTAAGACCGAATTCATGACTGAATTGGATGGAGTTCTGAAACAGAAAGACGATAAAATTGTGGTGATAGCAGCAACAAACAGGCCTAGTGATCTTGACGATGCCATACACAGAAGATTTCCAATGCAGATCCATGTTGCAATGCCAAACCACCAAGAGCGTGTACAATTACTGAGAACATTAACTCGAGGGGATCAATGTGGACTGACAGACCAAGACTTTGAAGAAATAGCCAATTTGACCCATGGGTATGCAGCATGGGAATTGACGACTCTTTGTAAGGAAGCTGCTTTAAAAATTGTTGGTGATATGACAGAAGAGGAACTTCTTTGCATAAAAACAGAAGACATAAGGCCACTCATGTATTGTGACCTAAAGTGCATGGTGAGAGAGAGAGATGCAAAGAGGTTGTCTTCACGTAGTCGCAGCGTAGTTAAAAAGAGACCTTAACCACTTGGCCATGGTGGACAAGAATGTTGGTTTGACACTTTTGACACACCACAAAAGTGACAGGTTGACTAGTCATCTTGAAAGACCATATGATCAACAGACATACAATGAATGAGAGTACACCATCCAAAACTGTGCATAGATAATTTATTTTCGAAGCTGTAGCATAACTTGATTGGACAAGTTTGGAATGGTGCCTAACTAATTAAAATATCAGAGTAGACATTTAAAAATGTGCATAATTAATTAAATAATCCTTTGGTATAAAAGGAATTGTTCTTCTATGATAATCAAACCATTCAAAACAGCAATCATGACCACAAAGCAAGAGAAGAAATTCATAATGATGATGGACAATCTCCCAGAGGTCAAGAACTCAGCACTCGAGTTTGATCTTCTCGTGGGGGCAAACACGCAGGAAAACATTTCCAATCTATCTTTGGAAGATTTGGACAGAGTTAGAGGAAAGAGAGTTTCCCGTGAAAAGTCATGTCATTGTCTGACAGAGTGTGTGACAAAGACAGGAAATATAGTGAAGAAATAAATTATGAGAGCGAATGACCATTGTTTGAGTTGATCTTTCTGGTGTGTTTATCTAAAAGCTTGAAATAATTATTTTGGTATAATAATCAATCTCACATATGACTTTATCATTTCATTGAGATTATACATTGTATCAAAGAACAACTATGAAATTGCTTTTTTTTGTTTAAGATTTTATTTGGATGTGAACATTTAAAAAAACATCCATTGGTGATGAATAAGTTCAACAAGATTGGCTCTCTTCTTTGCATTTTTCTCTAAACATTTTGTCAATATATCATGCAACTCACTGGATACATCTCCTTCAATCGTGATTGGATTGATAGACTTAATTTCACTTATGTCAAATGGAAAGTCACCATGCACCATCTGATATAAAAAGGCTCCAAGACACCACACGCTATTAGACTCCCACATATATGGTTCTTTGCGTAACATCTCCGGGGAGGCATAACTGACTGTTCCTTGGAACTTGGTCAGTGGCCTTGCAGATATCCTACCTGCGAGGCCAAAGTCAATCAACAAGGCTTTTTTGCTATCCATGTCTATCACAACATTCTCAGATTTGATGTCACCATGATAGAAACCCATCTCAGCCATGTTGAGCACAGTGTGAACTACCTGTGTAAAGATCCCTCTTGCTTGGGATTCTGTAAGACAGTTGAATGGGATGTCATCCAACATGTCAAATGCATCCTTACTGTTTGTCGGCCTATTCATGACAATGATCCACTTGCCATTCCCAACATCAAAGAACTCGAGCAGGCGAATGACTCCAATCACTGGTTGGCATTGTGACAATATACAGATTTCGCTTGGTACCTTTCCCTTACAACATTCTTCATTACACAATGGGGGATTTTCAACGACCTTAATGGCCACCGGTTTTCCATCTGAGTTTCTCTTTCCTGCATACACTGCTGAGATACCACTTTGGATAGCACTACCAAAACTATAGAGGTTTTGTATCCTATCCATTTTGAACTGAGCAATTGGTTCATGGCCACTAAACATAGATGCTGGTTCACTTTTACTCCTTGCAAATCTTTTTTCATTTAGTCCTGTGCGTCTTCGAAGCAATTTTGTCAGAAAATCATCAAACTCACACAGTCTCCCATCCAATGATTGTTTTTTAGAATTGTGCACCACAATCTGACTCTGATTTTCTTTCATCGTCCTGGCATAGGTTACTTGTAGAAGCTTCATGTAGTCTTCCATGGTCTCGAATTGTGTCTCCATCTTTCTGTTTCTTTTTCCCATTCTCTCCAAACAAACCTCTACATCTGTGTCCAAGAAGAAGATAGCATCTGGTATGGCATGCTTGTACTCTCTAACCAGCCTACCATACTTTGACATGAAATATTCCCAGCTGAATTCTGCCATGTGTCCCTGGAGTCGAAGTACACGAGAAAAGACATTACAAGCCAGCATACACCTGTTACCAATAATCACATCTTCTTCAGATGTATTCTCAAGTTGACGTAAACTTTCTTCAAAAATATCAAGTATGTACAATTGTGTGCTGCTGCCATTCCTCGGATCTTCATAGAACAGTTCTAGAGGACTGATGTCCCTACCATCCTCCGTGGAATAGTGACAGAATTTATCTAGTGGTTCATCAAGAAAGGTATAATTTGGATACTTGTCTTTGAGTTTTGCCAACAGAGTTGATTTGCCTGAAGCAATCAGACCTTCCAATGCAATGAACATGTTTTCGGTGGGTTTTGACTACATCAGATTGTAATACATCCACTTATATAATAACAAATGGTTGAAGTGCTAAAATGGATTTTCATATTGAAAAGGAAATATTAACAAAATCATGACATTTATGCAATGAGATGCATTGTATACGGCTAATGAAAGATGTCTCACCAGCTGACAATAACACATGAATGGAGAATTCCAGAAGTCAAACAGTATGCACTGGAGAAACATATTGCCTTTGCAGAGGATGTCTTGAATCACACTCTACATATTTCATCAAGGACAGATTTGCTGGAGATTGCTCGTTTTTGTCATGGAAAAAGCATATCTCATCGCATAATTTATGGGTTTGTAAAATCTGTTTCTATTGCATCGTTGAAAACTTCTGATTGCTATCTCAAAATAACCAAATAGTTTGTTTCTACTTTATGTGTTTTTACAGAACAGATATCAGACATCCTCCAGTGCCTTACAACAAAAAGTGGTGTTCAGATGGTCATTGGGTGCCGAAGAAATCTGATATGATTCAAATGCGTTGTGTCCACAGATGGATTTGTCATGACTGTGCGAGACGACATATGAACTGCAAAGGCTACCCGTCAATTGCCTACATGAGAAGTCGAGATGGAATATGTTCAGTTTGTGATACAAAAATAAAAAAGTAGAAAGGGCAACTGCAAGTGTTTTTTCATTCTATGCTTTTATTTTAATCCAAGAACAACAGTCACAAGATCCATTCTTAGAACAAATCATACTGAAACATATTATCATTAGAATAGGTATAGATACCAGTGCTAAAGTACTGTATAACACGGGCGATAGTTGCCCGCCTACATATGTGGGTCTTCCCTGGAGTGATGGCTTGTCGGTGATGTGCTCTACGCTGTGATTCATTTTTAGTGTAGATTTATCAATAATATGATCATCATTACCATCTTTTTCACTCCCTCGTATAAAGTCACTCTTTGTGTCTTCATGTTTGCTTATAACTGTTTTTTCATTCACTACATGTCCTTCATCATCTCTAGAATGAATCACAGAGGCATCCGTCATGGATGTAGTGGCCTTAGACTCATTATGTATAGGTTCAAATCTATGGTCTTCCTCAAATTTTATGTCAACAACTTCATTCTGTTGAATTGTATTGAATGCATCTTTTTTTATATTTGATGTTGCAAGCTCCTTGTCATCTCCAGAATTGGAGGGGATAGTGTCAGATATCATAACTGTTGCATTCCTGTTTGCCTTTTCCTGCACATCTGTTTTAAAAACATCCACATCATCTCTGGGTATTTCATTGTCTTTGTCATATTTCTCAGTTGCCTCAAATGGGTGTGTTTCCAAAGTCAGATTTGTATATTGAGATGTAATGTTTGCTGTATCAAATGTTTCAGTTGTGTTCACAGTTCCTCTATTTGTTTGTGAATCAAACTTAGCCTTTACATCTCCGGTTGTTATGTTTGCAGCATAAGATGTTTTGGTTATATTTTCAGTTTTACTACCTCTGTGTGAATCAAACTGAACCTCATGGTCACTGACTGTCACGTCTCCAACATCAAATGACTCAGTTGTATTCTCAGTCTCAGAAGCTGTGTGGGAGTTTTTAGTTGTAATGTTGACGTCAGACATTTTAGTCTCATTGTCCGAGCGTATCTCAATGTCCTTCAACTTGGTTCGCATGGAATGGGGTATATGGGTAGTGCTGTTGATTTGATTCCCTCTCTGTAAACCCTTTTCGTGAGACTTGATGCCTGAAGCAGCAACAAGCTGTGATGCATTATCCATTCTGTGGTCTCTATGCCTCACCCTGCTTTCATCATCTGGCTTGTTAAGAGATGTTTCATTGCCTCCATCTACCAATTTCAAACCTTGTCTTAAAACTCTATCTTCCACATGTGATTCAATTTCTGGAGTTGGTGTTGTGCCTGTGTTTAGTATGGATGTCACGTTTGTCCAGGAATCATTGCATTTAACTGGTCCATATCTCATGATTACAGCTTCACAAGAGCTGATGCATCCTCGACTACACTGATCTCTCATCTGTCCAATGCAAATGGCTGGAGACTTTATCTTCTCAACAGCAGATTGGCCTGCATTCTTTTTCATGCGAAGTGGTACTGTGCGTGTTTATGTTTGACCTGTCATTGTTTCTGTCTCATATGTAAGTGTGGCTTCTCTATTGACAGTGATTCTAGAACCTCTTGGAATTCGCTCACTGAATCGGGCACAAAAATATTTACCCTGCTTATTTTGGAAAGGATGTGAGTCTGTGTTGATACATCCCTTCGTGTCCTTCACATTTTCTTTGATGAAATGTGGCCTTTTTGTTATGCTGTGCTGTAGAAGAAGACCCTGTGTTGATGATAATCTGTACGTTGCATTTGCATTTGATATGTCAGAAATCACCTCCATGCAAATACTCCTCCACTTTGGAATAGCAAAGAGTCTATTGACATAGACATGGATGCCACTTGTCCATGCCTCCTCTTCTGACATTGGACTTGAACAAGTAATTTCTTTGCCACTCCCTACCATGATTGACTGACAATTGGGTCTGCACATAGACTCTGCGCACCTGTTTCTGAAAATGTTCCTGCATGTATCTGTCTCATCTACTCTGTGACTCCCAATTTGGCTTTGGGGCGTTGGCCAAGTTACCTTACACTTGGCTTCTGTCTCACCTGCTGCCCTGCCAATAAAATATGTTTCTTCATTGATAACTGCATGGAGTTGTTCCATCACATGGGATTGATCATTCAATGTTCCACAAAGAGAAAATGAAACACTCTCCTTTTCACTGATAGCACAATGTCTGTCTGACATTTGAACCACGTGTGTAGAGTTGTCGCTGGCTCGTTGATAAACAAGGGAAAACATTTTATGCTCAAAGTTGATTGAGGCCCTCACCTCTACAATTTGGAAGGATGCACAAATCATTCCCATGTTCTCCACCTTCGTGATGTTACGAATTTCAATCTGACAAGGAGGCCGGATGGTCTTAGCCATACCTTGCACCATGAACATGAAAAATATTATGACCAATAATTGCATCTTTGAAATGTTTTGTTTGTGCTTTGTATATGTTTCACTGCATCAATATAAAACTCCTTAATATATAACTCATGTAGGTACAGTGTAAAATTGAATTTTCATGACACACCCACAATAGGCAAGTCATTTGTGCCCCGACAAGAAAGCATGTAAACAACAGTGATCAATATGTATTTGTATGGGAAGTGTCACCTGACTCATCACAACTTTATGCTGGATGAGGTGAAGTCATTGCTGCAAAAGTCACTGAGACGAAAGGAACCAAAACTGGTAGTTCAAAGTGCTCTTGAACTCCAACGTGGAAAAATAGACCATCTTTCGTGGGACAAACTCCTCGTATTTCTCTTCGAGGACCATTCACTGATGTCTTTGGATACCATTATGCAGATGTATCATTACTACCAGAAGAGAGACAAACACAATTTCATACAGACAATGATTAGGCTCTCTACTTGTCGAATATCTGCTTGCTTGCCTGTGTTTGCTATGCATGAAACAATGTTGACTGTCTTTGAAAAGATTGCACAAACATCAGTCATTCCATCGCACTTGGATAACTTATTGGAAAATGCTGATTCAGTCACAGGTTTGAGTGCATCAAAGATATTTGCTAGCTTGGAAATGGCTTGGAGTGAAGGAGACTTCAACTTACTCATTGGTAGCATGAAGTTAGCATCTATGTTCCTAGATGTGGAATCAACAAGATGCCCATCAGAGAAGGGTGTGTTACTGGTGACCAAGATGTTTAGGCCTTGGGAAATGGAAACAAAACCACAAAAGTGCTATTCCACAGCACAACTGATCCTCGCCATTCTGCATAATGCTACAAGTAAAGAGGATTTAATCACGAGGAAATATCTTTTCCTCTGTGCAAAATTTGCATGTGCAATGCCACATCGTTTGATGTTGTTTTCACCCGTCACACAATTGATCTTTAGGTCTCACCTCAGCAAAGAAAAGGAGTCGTTGCCCATAACAGTCCACTGGTCTGAGTCTCAACCCTTGAATGAGATGCCACGCTATGCAGTTGATAAGCACACATACAGGGGAAAATATGGAAGAAGCTCTCCTCTTGTTGAAAAACCAGTATCTCTGAGCGAGGACATGTTTCATGAGTTTCATGGAATTAGAAAGAAACAAACTATGGAGGATTTCTTTGTTGATGGTACAAAAGAGGCTGTGTCCTATACTGAGAACCCATATTGGGAAATGTCCAAGGAGGTGTACAGAGGTGCCACACGACAAAAGACTGCAGACATGACAAGAGAATTCTACGAAGTGTTGATGGACAGGTTCCCATCTCTCTTCGCAAAGAATGATAGTTCTCTCCCTTTGCTGCAAGTGCCTACTTCGTCCTCCAAAGTGTACACGCGAGTAGACTTGGATGCATTTGAAGTGATCAAGGGTCCTTACAAGCCAAAGTCAAGAAAGTATAATAATGTAGTGAAGCATCACAATACCATGCTCAACGTGTTTCAGGACCAGCACACATTGAGGGTTGTAGAAAGGAAAAAGGGTGACAAGAAATACCTTGTATTCCCCCTTGTCACAAAAGGAGATGGTACTCGGGTGGAGCCACAGGAGAGATGTATCAAGGATGCCATACAAAGAGGAGCCATGAGCAAAGTGACATTTGTGTCCAGAGAACAATTGGGACTGGTACAAGTGCATAAGTTGAGTGAAAGAGAGATTGCCTTATTACCATTGACACTATGGCTGCATTTCATTTTTCGATGGATATTGGGTATTGGAGACTCAGGTTTGTACAACACCATCAGCAATGGATCAAGTGTGTATGGGATAGACATGGAAGAAGATAGAAAGGATATAATTCCAACATCCCTATGTGATGCTCTCTTTTCTAAAAAACCAAGACGAGAAATATGTCATCAAATTGAGCATCTTATAGGGGAGAACAAAAGCTTTTTTACCAAAAGACTTCAGGAGGTTTTATCCAACAATCAAATGCAGCTTGGAGAGAGATGTATACACAGATTCGAACAATTGCTTTCACTCCTTTGACATGTTGGTTCAAGTGTCAATTTCTTAATTATATTTTAAAGATAATGAAATAAAAACACATTACAAAAAAAGTTATTTTGTATCTTTATTCATTGAACAATTACAACGCCTTTAACATCTGAGCATGACATTTGTAGGTCTGAGAGAGATTCTCTCAATCTTCTGAATGCAAGATGTTGCATAGAATTCATCCTTTGGTATTTCATGCATCTTTCCACATATGTGATAATGTCATCAAGTCTTGTGGCAGCTACCTCGGTGTGCACTCCATGTAAATCCTCAACAAGGGATTGGTGAAAGTTATTTCCATGAAATATACCATTCAATGAACATTCCACTTCAACAACTGAAGCACTGTGGTCTGCCCCTAATTCTTCAATAGTAAATGAGAGACACATCTTTCTATAATGTTGGTGCTGTTTTATGTAAATAACCACAATCACAAATAATAGGTGAGGAGCTGAAGATTTAATCATTCTTTAAAGAGAATGTATCCAAGCTTCTTGATTGAGGCCGGTCCCAGAAAATATTCTTTGATGTTTCTATTCCACATTTCAATGCCCCCATCCACTTCAAATTTGTGTGACTTTACAGCGTCTCGGTAGTCTATGATTTTCTCTGAGTCATCACTCTCATCATCCTGAACTAGATCTTCATTTGATCCTTCAACACAAGACATGCAACATCCACTCTCAATTGAAGTCCCCACAAGAACCTTCAGCTGGGTGACAAACGTAAGCTCACCTCTCGCTGCAGGGACCAGAATTTTGCCCAAAATTGGCTTAATCTCACCACCACCATTCGAATACATGTAGTTGTTTACTTCCAATTCTTGACATGTGGCTAATATTTTACGAATAGCTGGTAAAGGAAACAGAATGTATTTTTTATTGTATTGATACAAATTATCCTCATTTTGTTCCAGCTTGATGCCAAATTCCTCTATCTGTTGAATATATGGCTGTTGTAATTGTAGGTATGATTGTAACAAGTGGTCACAACTGAACAAGTCAACCATGAACTGCATGATAACATTGTTTTCTTGACACTTCCCATGTTTACCACTGTCCACCAAATTCATTCCTTCCATATCATCATCGCTTAGGTCACTCTCATCATTATCTTCAAAATTGTCAATGGCTCGCATTGCCAAACACTCTACTTTTTCATGTTCTTCTGTGCGAAACACCTTTCTCATTTCTTTGGGCACCAAGTCAAAGAGTTCTGCATATTGATTCTCTGTTCCTCTTCGCAACAGTGCATTCATCAGTTTCATGTAGGACATATGCAAATCGGACAAGAAAAATTCCCATACATTATGGTCTAGAATAGGATCAATTGCCTCTCTTCTATCCCATGACCCACCATGTCCACTTCCTTCAGTCACCCCATGAACATAACCCATTTTTTGGGGTTCTTCCGATGTGATTTCATTGTAGGCAATAGTCTTCTTTACCAAATCCCGACCTGACCAGGTCACCAGGAAAGGGCACCATACATGAGGATGTGAACACCGAATGGAGAACGAGTCTACTCCCAACACCTTATCCTTCAGAGGGACCAGGTCATTCACACTTGCAAGGACCACAGACACCCAAGTATCCTTCTCCATATTTGGCACTTTGCACATTGAACGAAATGTGGTTGTGGCTGACTTGGAAAAGAACTTAGGCATATCAGAGATTTATTTACTGCATGTGCATAAAAATGTGTAAATAACAAATATGTCTTATACGAGCATGAATGTGTGTTCTGGTAGTCTTGCCCATGCAACTGCAATCACTACAGCCATCACCATGTCATCCACTTTGGATTGGTTCTTTCTACTCCTCTTTCCCGAATAGATGATGCTTTGGCCCCTCCTGTAACACCTGAAGTTGCCAGCTTGTTCAAGGAAAGTCTTTACCATGACTTCACAATCTTCTGTCATTGGAATCATTGTTCCCATTCCAAATGACATGGAGCCTTTTTGATTTGACAATTGGGATTCGTCATCATACTTCAGAGTGAGTAAAGTGGAAACGGTACTGATCTGAGATGCTATGTACACTACCCCCTCATTTAGTGCTCTTTTAAAGTAGGAGACCATATTTTCTTTGTGTCGGGTGAGTACACCAGGTAAGGGATGTCCATTGCTATCATGTTGTTGTGCAAATCTGATGCGAAGGGTGGTACTGCGGAAGTAGTTGTGTAATGCATGCTTCACATAGGCAGATAGGTCATGAGAAAGGTTAGCTTCCACAAAAACCCTCACTTCTTTCTTACAAAGTAAGGGGTATAGGAGGAAGAGTGTTTTCAGATTTGTAATCAAGAGATCAGCATGAATCTCATTCAGCTTACCAAGGTGACTTGGTTTGGTAGTGAACTGTTCCAGACCAATTATCTGAAAAAAATAGCAAAAAAGAGATAAGAGAAAGATACATTCGGAAAAAAAAAACACGATCTGTAAAAACCAATTTTACATCATAAAAAATATTTGAATAGTACAATACACATCACGGATGCTGTTACTGTACAAAAACAAAATGACATTTCAAATTGATGACTGGTTACTCTTGTCTTTTCATCCAATGATACAGAAGCGTGAATGGTTACTGAAAAGATTTACAACATTCTGTCTCAACAAGGGACATATAGATATGAGAAATAACACAAGGAGATTGAAGCATTGCAGTATGCACCCAAAGATTATCCATAAGATATTTGGTAGGCATCACCCCACCAGCGCTGTCTTACTGCACCAGGATGAAGACACATTCAAAGCATATATGGAGCTGTCTACTGGTATGATCATGGGTGAACAAAAATGGGAAAAGACAAAGACTCCTTTGGAACGTACAGCTCTGGCAGCTGTGCACCACGGACCCCTTAAAGATGCTAGATGTCTCGTTGAGAGTGTGTTGCACAGCAATGAATTTGCAATTGAAGTGTTGACATTATTTGAATTGTGCAACATGACTCTCTTTTGCAAAGAAGATTATCTGACAAACACAGACAAGTCTCGCCACTGGATCATTCACTATTTGACTTCCATGGTGCTGGGTGTATTGCAAGGAGCAGATGCCTCTTTCATTCTTGCGAATAATGGATCTCAAACTATGTCGTTGTTAAAACATACAGCCACCATAGTAGGCACAAGCGTACACATACAAAGAAGTCATCTTTCACACGATTGTACCTCATCAGAAATGAATATAACAGGGACAGAAGTGGCACTATATTACAAGATGAAAGGTCGAACCATGTTGGGTAAAAAGAGTTCAACCATCAATGTGACGGACCTGTTGTAATCAAAATTACACTTACCACAAACACTTCTCCTATACAAAGAGCAACAGCTAGTCCTATCCCAGATACACTGCTTCCAGCTTGCACTGGATCAAGACTAACGTATATGGCATCAGCAGACCTCTGATCTTCTACAGTTAGGGTGATGGTGTTTTCATTCACAAGCCTCTTCAGTGCTACCTGAGAGAAGACCTCTGCATCTCTCTCTCTGGTATGGTCATTGAACCCACATATTTCTTGTTGATATGTTCCAGGAGCTACAAGCTCCATGACCTGTCTGACTGGATCTTCACTGAGTTGTCCACCAGCATCGATATGCCATGGAAGTTGCATGGCTCCGTGTATACAAACACCTGTTTGACCCTTCTCAGAACATGCTCCGCAGAGATATTTCAGTGATATGAGACACACTCCACCAGACTTACCATCGGTGACTTCGTCCAATCTCGACAACCAATGTGATGCATCCACGGGGCTACAGAGCAACATGATGTTGACACCACGATTGGTGGCATATGTTAGGGCGCTCGCAACAGCACTGGGATGCATGTATCCACACTCGTCCATCACACAAAATGTTGGGTCATATCCTCTATTGCTCTGAAACAAACAGAAATAAAAGAATCGTTGTTAGATTGAGTCTGATTTCAGCAATGTCAGGCAGAAATCTCTGTTTCCCATTAAAATCCGATTTTGCACCAACACATCTTTTTCAACAGCAAGTGACATGCTCATGTACAGAAATTTGAATCAAGAAAACCATGGACACAGGAGCTATTTTCATTCACAAGGCCAAGGTCCACAAAAAAGATAAAATCATATTGAACAAAAGGATACAGCATGGCATGAAAGAACTTTGCCATTCTTATGGAATTTTTGCGATTCCCCTAATTCTTGTGGATGATGGATCTTGCAATGCAGAAGAATCTCTGATTTTCTGTCGTATGTCTAGATGTCTCATGCATCCCCTCTTCGACTCTGTGTATGCATGTCTCAGACATTTTGTGGTTCATGTGTGCACGGTGGGATCACGAACATGTCTAATACACGAAGACAGGGACGGTACAACGTCTTGTGTCTACAGTTGTTCCAAGTTGAACAATTTGCAATCAGAAGGATGCGACCATATTGAGGAAACTCAAACATTTAGGTCACGACGATCATATGGTTCTCAGCAGAACAGATCTGAGATGAGGTACAATAAACTCACAAATACAGTGGATGAAGTTGTTGGTGCTCTTTGTGATGCCCAAAAGATTCATAAATATTGGACATATATCAGTGCAAGAAAACCTCACAAGCATAGAGAACACATTGATTTGAAAGCATTGCCGATGGAAAGAGTTATGTTTCGCCAGACAAGAGACCTTCTCCATGCGGATGTTTTGATCCTATGTGAGATTGTCCTCAGAAATGTACACAACAAACAAGAATCGCTGATATTGTTGAAGAATGCATCTTCATTTATTTCAATCTTGTGCTACAGAATAGTAAGGGGAATATTCAGCCAAGGGCACTCTGTGTTAAACCCACCCGCGTATGCTAGCCAACTGACACCATTGCCTGCAAGTGATGATCTGTCTCTTTGGTTTGGGTTATCTCTGACAAAATATTCTGATTGTATAAACTGCATCCAAGAAATCATTTCCAGGCAGAGTTTCCAGCAACAACTTGCAAACTCAAACTTGTCATCCTTTTCAAGTCATGCTCATTTAGATGATGTGGAGTCAAATGTTACCAAACATTCATAATGTGCAGCATGTTCAGAATTCCTTTTGTTGAAGAGCAGATGAATAATATTTTGGTTTTGATTGCTTATGGTGCCCAACACTGTATTGAGAGGTGTATCATACAGTGCAACAGCTTGCAGCATATCATTTGTTTTCAGGTATAATTTATAATACTCCTTACCATGATGCTCCCACACAAAGACTGGTGTGTTAGTCATGATTGAAAACATGATGATGTGCTCTAAACCACCCAACCCTTGTTCATTTTTGCACCTGATTGCAAGGGCTTCTTCACAATCTGTATCACATGCAAGCTTTTCTTTATACGCGGCGAAAAAAATCATGTTTATGCTGTAGAAGTGCCCGGTTGATGTGTGACCTCAAAAATAAAGTATTTTCCGAAACAGAAAAATTGTCTCTGTAGTTCAATCTCTTGTTTTTATAGTTGATACCATAGCACCCAAACCAATCCCTAAAATACGATGACAGATCTCTGACAGAGAGTTCATCTCTATCGTTCCGATTCAACCATTCAGCAAGACTTGCAAAGAGACAGGCATTGTCAAGACCAGTTTCTTCTATGACAAGAGTCCTTTTCTTTGCTATGAGAAATGTCCCATTGGATTGGATTACGTCTTGGTATAGGCTCTGTGTGTCAGTTGTAACCATCTCCATTGGAAAGGTCAGGGCATAGTCCATTAGGTGTTCATCAACAATGACAGGCGTCGGTTCTGTGTGTCCCATTTCATAATTCACATCTATGGCTCTGGCCTCTGGGTGAATTCTACCATTCTTGACATCCTGCCCAAACGTATGCAGTGCAGCTTTACCTTGTGTATTTTTAGCTTTACTTTTTTTCTTCCTTGAGTTCTTTTGTGATATGGGAGTTTTTT
The DNA here is from genome assembly GCA_949316495.1 of Amphiduros pacificus. Taxonomy (NCBI): domain Eukaryota; kingdom Metazoa; phylum Annelida; class Polychaeta; order Phyllodocida; family Hesionidae; genus Amphiduros; species Amphiduros pacificus. Next base: position 31,144,913 of record OX439008.1, on the reverse strand, counting down.
GTGGTAAAACTCTATTGGAGAATATTTCATCCAATGTCTTTTTGTAGATCTCGAGATCTTTCTCACCAAAGACACAAAAAACTACCTGATCTATGTCATGATAATTTTCCTTCAGCCAACCTATGGTGCTCTTGATGGCCACTTTTGCTGCATCATGTGCTGGATAATGATAAATTCCAGTTGATATACAAGGGAAAGCAATCGATCTTGCACCAAGCTGTTTTGCAAGGTTTAACGAATTGGTGTAGCAGGACATCAACTGTTTCTCTTGTGCTGCATTTTCCTCAATGCTTCCTCTTTGAAAGAAAGGACCCACAGTATGAATGACCCATTTTGCAGGTAGATCATAACCCTTTGTTGCCTTTGCATCACCTATTTCACATCCCCCCATGGTCTTACATTCCTCCAAGAGCTGTGGACCAGCAGCCCCATGAATGGCAAAATCCACACCTCCTCCACCAAGTAGAGATTTATTGGCTGCATTGACTACTGCATCGACTGGCAATAGTGTTATATCACCCAGTTTCACTTGCATCTTGCTTCTCAATGTATCTGCTTGATGATCCACATGTTGTGTTGTAGTATCTTCCTTTTCATCCTTTCCCAGATGTGTTTGATCATCTTCACATATCACCTCCCTTTGATCGGCAGGCTGATCTTGACCAATGATATTTGGAGGATGTGATGATTCAAGAAGATTAAGAAGTAGCGGTCCATCTGAGTCAATCACCTCAAAGGAACTCTCTTCCTCGTCTGATATTAAAATGTCATCCACATTTTCTTTGAAATTGGTAGAGGGAGTCACCTCTTCATGCATTGAACCAATAACATGATCCCATTTTAACATATTGTTTTTACTCTGTTGTATATTTGTTGTACTGTGTATACTTGCAATTTCATCCCCTTCATTGAGACCCATTGGTTTGCCTTCTGAAATGGTAAATGAACCAAGGGGATTGTCCCATCTATCACTTTGTATATTAAACCCATCCTGCCTCGCTTTCTTATGTTTTGGATCATATTCAGAATGCAGAAGGCCATATTTTCTTTTATTGGATAGCTCATCTTGCATTGCCCATAATTCCAGGAACCTCTCTTCATTCAGCAGTCTGTCTATGTCGTTTATGTCAAGGTCAGTCATGTCACTAGTGTTCGTTTTAGTATACTACTTTCATTACATATTAATAGAACCAAACACACTTATTTGAGGGTTGAGATGGATACATTTACTCTCACTGAGGAAACTCATCAACAAGATGACACCCTTGAGGTGGATAGACCTTTACTTCCAGCAGTAAATTTAGAAGATAAAAGCGATGCCATTGAAGAGTTTGTTAGGAGCAGTAGTGATCAGATATATTTCTTGAGATTTTTGGCATCATTGGCCGATCAAGACACAAGACAACCCCATGTTTATGCACCAAATAATAATATGATGATTCTCTTGAATCATCATATTGCAAGGAGTGACCACTTCAGGGAATTTTGGTTCTTTGTCAAGAGTTGTATGGATGCAATGAATCATCACTGGCAAGAATGGAGGAGGAGCAATGCGATCCAGAACACTGCATACAATGAAACTTGTGAGCTGCTGTGGAGAGTGGTCATTGGAAGTAGTCTTATGAGAAATCCAGATGACTTAATTATTCGTACTGCTGGACTTATAACAGACACATTAAGTAATGTAAATTTGGCAGGAACTGCCCTTTTCTCTTGTTTTTATGGTGGACAGCCAATAAAGGTGCAGGTCGATAAAGTTGGGCAAGCAAGACTCACACTATTCCAGGGGGAAGGGAGAACAATTCTAAGGGATCAACAAATGTCCACAAATGAAAATTTAAGCACTTTATTTCCCAATGACTGTGACAGAGGTAGACTATCAGCATTCATTGCCAAATACCAACAGTCTAATGATCGACTTATCATCAATTGGATCCAGTGGGTGAGACACCAGTCGATGAGACACCCTGATTCAAGATTCTTGCAACGGATCAGATATGTGACACTAGTTTGGCTGTACCACACCACCAACGACTCAACCAAGCAAGGCAGGGCAACATTAGAATCCAAGTTCGATCACTTCTCATCCATCCAGTGTTTTGAGGCTGTCATGTCACAGGACACTCCTGTCCCAGACCAAGTGGATGTTGTGACAAAGACTATGTCTCGAATCTTTATGGATTTGAAGCATTCTTCTCACAGGCAGGGAACTTATTTCAAAGTTAACTTCAATCACATTGCAGAGGCTTCTATTCGCTTTGCTCTGCACCTTGCAAAAGCAAGCAATATGGAGATAGGAGGTGGTGATGAAGTGGTGAGAGACGCCCTTGAAGACTTCACACTGGCAACATCATATAATCTCGAAGAGGGATTTCCTGAGTCACTGGCAATTAAGTCAATCACACCAATGGAAGTAATCAGAAAGACGAAGTTCAGATGGTCTTCTCCTGAGATGCATTTCGTAACTCTTATATTCACTGCTATGGGTTACTGGAACAGAGATGTGAGATCGATGAAAGTCTCATTTATCCACAACAAGATGGGGAGGTTTATGGAGAAATGTAGAGAGTCAATCAGGCTCAATGGACAAGAGAGCGAGGCAGAAAAGATGATTGAAACCATGCTCGACGGATCCAATGTAGATCCAGATATAGTGTCTGTTCTAAAGAATGCAACTAAGGAGAGGACAAATGTGAAGAGGGAACTGATCAGGCGTGGTCCCCTAAGGTCTAGGGTCAGGGCTCCTTCTGTAGCACCAACTGAGTATTCAACTGATTCTGTGGTTGTACCCAGGAATGTGCCACAAACGAATGGGAAAAATAAGAGGAAGCTTGAAAGAGAAGAGCAGTGAGCACGAAAAGGACGGTGATCCATGCACCGTCATGACCGATGCCAAGCAAAGAAAGAAAGACAATTCTAAAAGGGAAGATTATTTCCTGGAAGTTCATTCTACTCTTAGTGAAAATGCCAATGGAGGTTCTCTGCCACTTAAAGAGCTTGTTGAAATAGCAAAGGGACTATCTGACTCTATCTGCAAAAGACATCCTCTACACAAACAATTTTATGGCAGTCAAATCCTCAAAGAGATCAAATCAGAAGATGTAGTATCTAGAGATATATTCCCAATTGATGTACAAGAACAATTGTTTGCAAGACAGATTAGAGCCGATGGAAATTGCTTCTTCCGTTCCATGAGCATGCTAGTTTTTGGTTCTGAAGACCATCACATTGAAATGCGTGTTCGATGTGCCATATCTATGCTCCTGCACATGGAGCATTTGCTATCCCCAGCTTTATTTCGTGAAGAGGATGAGAAACTGGTACAGCAGATGATGGAATATGGCAATATAACAGGAAAATACAATATCAAATCAACACAATCAAGAGAGGAATATATCATGGGGACCGTGCTGAAGACACTGGAATTAAACTCTTGGTGCTCCTTAATTCACATTGGGTCAATGGCATGTGAGCTAGGAATTCCGATCAGATCAATATACCCTCACAGAAAGGTTCCTCGTGATTGCTTGAAGAGACATGTATTTCATCGCTTTTTTTATCCTAGCACCTGTACCAATGAGAAGAGACCACTCAATGTAATGTGGACATATACATCTCTTGTTTGTCATCAACCAAATCATTTTGTTCCATGTCTGTACTGTGAGGAAGACAGACCCAGAGATCAGACCAACCTGACTCCACAAGATGACCCTACATTGATCATACTGAGTGATGATGAAGACACAGATGAAGCATTTCGAATGGAAACACAATTCTATGATGCACCAACGATAAACGATAAGCATAATGAGAGCAACGGATGTAGTGACGATGAAACTCAAGACCATACAGTCGAGGACACACTACAAAACATAATGAGAGAATGTGGTATCCGTCCTATCCATTCAGAGTCACGAACAAAAGAGGATGAAACATGGAAGATTGACCATAATGCACAGAATAATGGTAAAAATGCTGTTAGAACTGATATTATGACCAAAGGGGAAATCAATAAATCACAGACCACAGGTGAAATTACAGGGCAAGAAGATACACTTATTCTAAATGATGAACGAATTGAGGGAGCTTCAGTCAAGTTGGACTCAAGCTCTTTTCCTTTGAATGAAAACGAAACAAAAGAGCAAGTCAAAACAACTAATTTGAATGACAGTAAGGTTTTTGATAACAAAGCAAAATCATCATCACTTAGTTCCGATAAAGATTCTGGTGATGATTGTTTTGCTGAATCAATTGAGAATGAAAACTCTAGGGACAAATTTCATCTCAAATGTGATAACACATTTCAAGATGAGAATGAAGGTGGTTATAAAATCAGTGACAAGTGTCTGGAAGGTCTTTCAGAGATTCCATTCTTTAGTTCAACACCTGAACCTTCCAACCACTCTGTAGATGACATTAAAACACCTAAAGGTGTTACAGATATCAAAACTAAAGCGGATACAATTAAAGTGGAAGATATATCAAAAGATGGAGGTACATTTCGTCTACAGGGCGATGGGACATTTCTGAATGAAAATGAAGAAATTATTGGTTTTGATGATCTAGAAACTGTTCCCAGCCTAAGTTCTGTTGATATTACCTTCACTTCTCCATTGAAAGAATGGGATGGGAAGCTGGACACCCCAGAAAAAACACCCCTTTCTAAAGGAGGGATCAGACCACTCGCCCAAGTAAAGCAAGCATTGTTTGCCGAGGTACAAAGAGGTGATGAAAGAACCAAGGATGACTCTCAATGTGAAGCAGAATCTCAACTTGCCATTTGTAAATCAGTAGAAGACAAATTCAGACCTGCTCTAGACCAAATGCATAGAATTATTGACACGGATGAGCAATGTCAAAATAAAACCCCACTCAGCAATATCAAAGAGAATTGTGGCTCCGAAAAATCAACTAACTCCGTTCCAAATAAGGAGAGTTATGTCAGAAGAAATGTGAATAGTGAAATACATGGTGGAGTTTCAAGTGTTAGAGAATTAGATGAGGGTACTCTGAGTATCTCTGAAAAAGAGTCACCACAAGTTATTAGTATGGACCCCAGATATATGGATGATGGGCAACATTGGTCTTCTGAGGAAGATGAAACTGATTCTGAAGATTCTCCCCTAGATAGATGTCAATCTTTTGTTGATTCAGCATCTGTTGGTATTGAAAATGTCGAGATATTGAAAAATCAATATGGTCGCCTGAACGAGGAGTCGAAAAGGACAAACACAGAAAATTTTTTGCTAGTGAATGAATTGACACAGAAAGAGAGCAATTTCCAAATCTTGCAGGAAAAGTATTCAAAACTGGTAGAACAGAATGCTGCACTTCAAAGAGAAATTGAGGAAGGCAAAGGTGTCAGGAAACAATTGATAGGGGTGGTGGCACAACTTCGGTCCAAAGATGAGAACTTACAACAGGAAAAGGACACTTTGTTTCAACAGACAATGGAAAATAGAGCAATGATCGAAAGTCTTGCAGCATCTCTCAAAGAATTGGCTGCTGAAAATATATCTTTAAAGAAAATGCAAAAGGATAGCACCCATGAAGAGTTAATTCAGCTGATTGCCCAAAAGACAGAGACGATAAACAAATTGCAAAATGAATCTAAATTTGTCATGAAACAATTTGGAGAGCGGCGAGCAGCTGAAATTGCATCTACAGAAGAGGTGATAGGATCACTCAAACAGGAGATAGAAGAGGCAAAGAATACTATGGCAACGCTTGTAAGCAATGGAGCCATACAGGAAAAGCAAGCGAATGAAAAACTTCAAATTGCCCTGAACTCCATCAATCAGCTTGAACAAAAATGTCAGTCTACTGATACAGATGCCCTTGAGCAAAAAAAGAGGGAAATGGAAATGATGCGTTCTCAGCTGCAGGAGCAAGAAAATGTGATTCATCAATTAAAAAATGAAATATTGCATCAGTCCAGTAATTCTCATCAACGGCAATCAGATAAAGACCTTAGTTTGTTAGCCCTGAAAGACAAACTAAACAAAAGGGATGCTGAAATCAAAATGATCAGAGCGACCTGTGAGCTCTTGGAGGATGAGAAGAACAACTTGATCAAGCAGATGAACAAGGAAGATGCCAAATTTGACAATGTGATAAGGGATATAGGCAAACTTAAAGAGGAAATTGTACAAAAAGAGGAAGAGAATGATGGGTTGCTTAGTGAACTTCGAGATGTCAAGAATAAATTAACAAAGAACAAGAGACAGATCTCTACATTTCAGAATGACTTGAGTGAGAAATCGCAAGAGAATAACCTGCTTCAGGTATCAAACAAAGACCTCAAATCTGAGATAAAGAAATTGAAGAGAGAGAACCAATCCCAAGCTTCTACTCTTCTTTCACTGTCTGAAGACAAGAAAGATATGCAACATCAAGTGACTTTACTCACAGGATCACAAGAGGCACTTCATCTGAAATTGAGAGATTCATGTTCCAGCTCTGATTTGGCTGAAAAAGTAAAGGAAAACACATTACTTATCTCTTCCAATCATGCTCTGGATTCTGATGTGAAACGGCTTAAGAGAGAAATACAGACAAAATCAAATGAAATCTCTACACTAAAAGATGAGAAAAAAGAAATGGACAGTCGATTGGCCTCATTTGAAAACAGTCGCAAGCAGCTGAGACAAAAGCTGCGTGAGACATACCGTGAGTCGTCTAATGGTCACCAAGTGGATGAACTTCATTTAGACATCGAAACACTTGAGGCAGAACTGTCTCAGCTGAGGAATAAAAAGACATCACTGGCCGAGGAAAATTACCACTTGAAAGAAAGCAATTTGAAATTGACTGATTTAAATAAAAAACAGAATGCTGACATGATCAAGTTGAATATAGAGCTGGGAACAGCAATGAGAGAGAAAAATACTTTAGAGCAAAACATTTCAAGGCTATCATGTAAGAAGGGGGATGGTGCAGAAAATACCAAACATGGTGACAACACAACAGATTCACAAACCCTCACACAGAAAACAAATGCAGATTACACCCTACTACAAAGCAAATCCAATGAACAGGAACACATAATAAAACAACTGAATCAGAAACTCAATGGACTTGACAGTGAGCATGACCGAATACTTCAACTGGAAAAGGAAAAATTACAACAAACAATTGAGTGCTCCACTCGGGAGGAGATGCAAACACTACAGAACAATTTAGACATGTTCATGGCCATGATGAAGCGTTCACCATTGTCAGAGGTTCAGTCTGATTCAAATCTCTGTGCAGAAGATCATTCCTCTGATGTAAACTATAGAAGGCTTGTTTCAAATATTCATGCCATCTTGCACAGACAATATCTTGCCATCCTGAGTGAAAGTAAGAGTGCATCTTGTGCAAATCAAATCAAGAAATGTTTCAAAGAACATTCCGATGATATGATACATGCTTGTGAAAATTTGATAGCTGAATATGATAGAAATAGGAAGGAGACAGAGTCTTTGACAAGACAATACGGCGATAAGAAGAAATTGCAGGAATCCTTCAGTCATGCCACAAGTACGGTAGAATGTCTGGAGAGAAAGGTGAAGGAAAGTGAGAAGATCATCAAGAGGAATGAAGACTATGCAGCAGACCTAGAGGCCAAATACACTATGGCTAGAGACAAGATTGTGACTCTGTCATCGCAGATACATCAATCAAATGAGAAGTTTGAATGTGAACGTAGCGGCCACACAGAGAACATGTTACGCTTGAAATCACATATATTTGACTTGCAACAGGAATTGAAAGAGACACAAACTAAATATATAAAGAATACAAAAAAGCTTGAAGAAAATGTGGCTGAAAAGGAGACTGTAGAAAGAGACATGAGTGGTGTACTGAGTAGACTTCAGAACAAATGCAAGGAAGTCAATCGCCTCCGTATGATCATCGACCAATTGAAGCGACAGGATGATGTCATTATTCCAATGGACTATCAAGTCAAAGACCTCTTCCATATGAAAGAGATGCCATTATCACACCATAACACAGGTAAGACTAAATTTCATATTTCTCTCTTTTTTGGTTTGGGTATTCATTCAGATGGACATCGAACCTATTGACCATGACTATGTGGGAAGCACTGAAAATGGAAATGCAAGAGGAATTAAGTTTTGGGGCAGAAAATGAGATGTTTGGATCAATTAATTATGAACTGAAAGGCAAAGCATGTCTGTCTGGGGACAGCAATGATGATGAGGAGGAAGAAAGTAGTGATGACAAAGAGGATGATGGCAATGATAGTGACAATGGAATTGAGAGATCTTTTGACACCAAAGTTGGTGGTCTGACTGTGGGTAATCTGGGTAACCAAAGTGGCGATGTGGATGTATTGGATATCTATCTACTTCCATTTGAGTTACTTCAGGCAAAATATTTCATCGATTCAGCAAATGTTCCATATGGTGAAAAGATGAAATCCCATTTTCTCAACGAGGATGAAAATGGACATGGGAAAGACAATTTTTGCTGGAAACTCATAATGGCAAAAAGACAATATCGCGAAATGCTTAAGAAGCAATCTGAGATAGACCAGCTTTACTCGCTCATGCAAATTTGCTGGAATCCAATTTGTGAGCAGACATTAATCTATGATAACCGGTTACGAGAAACAATAAGCGAATGCCAAGCTTTGATTTCTCAATACATCCCTGCCTTTAAAACTCACCACACTAAATTAAATAACGATAGTGAAATAAGTAAACGCAAAATGGCCATCTTTTCTCATTTTGCAAGCTTCATGAGTGGGGGAGACAGGGTAGCTGATGACAGTGAGCCCAATGAACTTGCAGCACACTTTGCTTCAATTGTCAAGAAGAGAATGAAACAACTCTCTATGTTGCGAATGTCATCGGATATGCCAGGCAACATTGACAATGTTCTGATTGACCTGAACGTCACACTCAACCTTCTTCCATTGGAAACTTTATCCATATTGGCTAAAGAACCATGCTTTGACTTGAAGAAACATCAAACCTTTCTTGAAAAAAATCCTCATTGCCTTAGTTCCTTCCTCCTCGTGTCATGCTCCAAGCAAATCTGGGAAAAGGGAGAAATGTTAAACGAGTCACTCCACCATATTCATCATGCTGGCAAACATACTTTACATGTGAATGATCTTATTTTTGCAGAACGCAGTGGCAAGCAAAGAGTACAGGAACAAGCTCCTCTCCTTGGTCAGTTTCTTTCAGAAACAAAGTTTATTCCATCAACTGCATTGACTCTGAACCTCCACAGACTGAATGAAATGCTGCAAATGCCATTTTGGGAATCAATTCCAATGGGCAAAGAAGTTGATCAAATCAATCAAATGAGACAACTAACTCTCGAGTTTTGTCAGTGGGCACAAGGTAAAAATCTCAACATTCCTAATCCCCATTACCGTAACTTGAGTCTAACCAATTCATTGACATCTGCAGATGTTTTGAAAGGGGCAGCAACCATCGCTGCAACCCAAGAAGTGTTTCGACCCTTTCACATATGTCCACTCATCATCAGTGGCGACAGACCAGAGACATTGGATCTCAGAGTTCTCATCAAAGAGATGTCAAATGCTTGTGTATTGCTAATTATGTTGAGCATGGTGAGAAATGTTGTATTTGTCTCATCTCAAGAGTCCAACTGTTACACCGTGATCATTACCTCCACAGCAAAGGATCATTATAAAATGGACGATTCTGACGTAAACATTGTTCTGAAGAGTCCATCTTCAGTTGTTCTCTCGCAAGATATTCTTTATTCGGTGCTAAAAGCGATTCAGAGAAAGGATATTGTGTACATTTGATTACAAGATATATCAACCACAACTAAAGGATATAGAGAGAAGAGATGTCTGAGCAAGAGAAACCCACATCAAAACCAACCTGGCTCCCAGAATGGGACATGGGCTTAACAGACGAAGAACTGTTAGAAGCTTGCAGTTTGATGATTGGACCAATGAACTCCTCCAATTTAGATGCCGCATCATTTGACGTTTTATTGGATATGTTACTTGATTCAGAACCAAACAATGTTGTGAACAACTGAAAAAAAAGTGTTTTCAAAATCCGATTTAGCACAGCGACACCACTTGGTTTAAAGCAAGAGACGAGTCATATTTCACCAGAACCAGACATCACTACAACCATGATCAAAGGAATATCACATATAACTACATCAGAAAATAACGATCACAGCAGCATTGATGGCCGTGCCATCTTCTCTGTGCAAGAAGACAACGGTGTCAGAACACCTCTCTTCATAGGCAATCTGGTCAAATTGGAAAGAGACCCTTCTTCTTCAGAGCAGACAAAGAGGGTCATAGGAGACATCTGGGATGTATTGTCGCTTCCAGAATGCCACATATCACCAGCTCTACTACGATGTGCTCTTGACTCACAACATGCAGACACACCAAGCTTAGTTGATCTCATTGCAAAATGTCCCAAGCAGAGCAAGGTATTCCAGAGAGCGCGGGACCTTGCCTTGGTAGAAATTGGTGGTTTCTCTATCAGAAGAGATGATATTCTTTGTAGATTGCTCCACTCGAAGTTTGGAGTGATGATGATGAGGCACCTCATTGACTTGCCATGGCAGACAGTCAAGCAGTTGAGAAACGAAACTGTTGCATCAGAGTCCATAGCGGCACTGGAGAAGATGTATCTAGAGTCTCCTACATGCATCCTATATGTCAACAGCGTGACATGTGAAGTGGTTGGGGATGCAAAGAAGACCTCACAGTATGTGAGAAGTAGACCAAGGTATTCGTTTAAGATACCCTCTCTTCTGAATGATGCCAACATAGAAGTTCCACCCACTTCAGCCATTGACTTGCTGAACAAACAAAAGACAGAATACTGTTATGTTTTTGGTCAAATTACATCAGGTTATGTAGACTTCTTTCGAAACCTCTATGGAGATGGTGAGGAATACACAGAAAGGAAAGAGGCCATAACTGAATGTTGGGCCTCAAGAGAGAGCTTTGCAAGACAACACGGAGACGTGTATCAAGCACCAAAATGGTATGAAGAATATGCTGGCACTGGAAACATATTAGATGCCATGTATCAGATCGTCTTGGGAGATGCCACACCATACTCACTCTTGTCTACTCTATCTGCAATGAAAAGAAACATGTTGATCTTCCTGTACATATGCCAGTGCTATATTGCCCATAGAGAAGGAAGCGATGACGAATCCATGGAAGAGCAAGTACAAGACATGGCCGAAGCTGTTTTACGCTACTTCATTCAAGCTAGTGGTGGAGGCATGATGATGGCGTCCAGTCCTTTGAAGGTATCGTCTTCTACCAGAAACCCCTACATGAAGATCAAAGAGAGAGTAATGAGGAAATTTGCAAATTCATCATATAACAAGCTGTGGATGCCTCGCATACAGAAAATGGGAGCGGACCCCAAGAAGGTGGAAATGTTAAATGACACGATTGATGGTGTGTATCAGTATATCCCCTTCCTCAATGTTGCCTCTGGTGTGAATCTGCCTGACAAAGATAGAAAAGCATTGAGTAACAATAAGTCAGAGAGTGATTCTTTATTGGCTCTTCCACTCACACTGAGCTCTTACATATCAAGATCATCCAAAGGGATAGAGTCACCCAATGTGTTGGCTGGCATAAAGTCCATAATGTCACCTTTTGCTTCCAATGTGACCCCTGTTTATGTTTGTAAGTCTTCTCTACTTTTCGATAAGAAGCATAGTGCAGAGATTGATGCCTGGTTGCCTGTAGACAAGAATGCAGAAAACATTGCAAATAGGATTTTCATGTTGTGTCAATCTGGCCTGACAGAGGAAGAGGCATATGATGCTCTCTCTTTGGATTCTGATCAAATCGAAAGTATAAAAAGTTATATGCGAGAAGGTCTCGATGAGGATGGAGGACCAGTTTGCAAGAAAATAAAGTTATCATTGTAATGTTCCTTTGTTTTTGAAAAATAAAGATAAAAAACACAAAAATGATTGCTTTGTATTGGTATTTACTGGGATTTTAAAGAGAAATAAGAAAAGTATGATTGATGTTTTTCTTAGTATTTTGATAGGGCTAACAATAAATTGTAACTTTCACGTCAGTGCAATCCCAAACAAGTCTGGCATTCATATCCACAGAGAAATGCTTAGGACACAGAAAATGATGTCAAGAGTCGAAGGCAAATTGCATTCAATATATAGGGAAATCGAGAAATTGCCATTTCAAATCACACAAAAGATAAGATCAAATATGATAGGAATTGATAGCAGCAACATAGTTTTGGACTGTCCCAGCGAAGGATGTGTGAAAATGGTCTTGTCATTTGGCAATGCCACATGCAGTGGACAATGGAGACATGTTTATAATGCCCGGGATGTGGCTGTTGTGTTTCGCGCACTCCCCAATCTGAAATGTTTGTGGATACCCAAGTTCTCGATTGGAACTCGCTTTTGGAGATGGCCAAATAATGCACCATTAGATCCGCACTCTTCAAAGCTCATGTGCGAATGGAGATATCTTTCATTTGACAAAGGCAGCATGAGTGTGGTTGCCAAGAGGAGAAGGAATGTCTATTGTATCAAATTAATGAAGCGTGTCAATTCAATAAAACATGCTTGTATCCATAAGGGAACACAGGTTAAATATGTATGGTTTTACAGAGAATTAAAAGACAAATGAATTCAAAGCACAATACTTTTATTTCTATAATGTCTTTATTTTTATTTCATGTTACAAATTTCATGAAATCATCATGTATACATTCACAAGAACTGCAGAAAGTTTATTCACATTGGTCACATTCTATCGAATAATCTCCACACACAATTGATCCATAATCCACACATGTCACTTATTTGTGTTGATGTATACATTTCGAGCAGAGGATTGTTCCTTTTCCCCAACACCATTCTGGTGATATCCAACCAGATTTATCAGCACATTGTCTACGGATGATGTTGTTGCATTCAGAGCAATCTAATGTGTCTTATGTGGACATTCACAAGAACTGCAGAAAGTTAATTCACATTGGTCACATTCTATCGAATAATCTCCACACACAATTGATCCACAATCCACACATGTCACTAATTTGTGTTGAGGTTTACATTTGGAGCAGAGGATTGTTCCGTTGCTCCAACAACATTCGGGTGATATCCAACCAGATATATCAACACATTGTCTACAGATGATATTGTTGCATTCAGAGCAATCTAATGTGTCTTTTGGACAAACACATCTGTCACAAGATGGACATGTTTCAGCACAAGGTTCATGACACACCATGCTATTGCAAATGTCACATTGAGACATTCCTCCCTCTGGCATATCGTACTTACAAAAGGCACACTTGTTGACATCTGTCATTTTTATATGTGTAATCACAATATCTGATCAGAGTTATACAAATAATTGTACATGGTGTTGAAAATTAGATTTTACACACATTAAATATACTTTATTGCCCTAGGCATGCAGCAGTGACATTGGTCAAGAGTGAACATACAAGTTCCAGGTCCAATATTCCATGGCCCTCTACCGGCTGTGATGCGTTTGATCAATTCATGTTTCATGTGAGGAGTCCATGTTGACTCATAAGGGAACATAGTCTTCATAATGTTTTTTTTTCTTCCTCTCCCATCACTGACATCATCGAACTAAAGGACACAGAGTTTTTGTTTATTTTTGAATGCTTGAATGGGACCAAAGGATATATTGTTTCATTGGGTGGAGCCGGCAAGACTGGGAGATAAATGAAGTCGCTCTTTTTATCAATAGTCCACATGATTCCAAATGCCATCATGGCATCGAATAAGTCCAACGTATTGAAGCAGGCATTTCCCATGCCAAACATATTCTTGCTTGCCAAGAAAAGCATATCTAAATCATTTAATTCTCTAACATCTAGACTGTATTCTTTCTCAACAACAACCTTTTCCTCCCCAACAGAATAACATTTCACTGGAATGTTCATAAGAGCCATGGCACATTTTCTATTTGCATACATTGCTGCAGGACCAATGTCCTTGCCCTCAAGTTCCACATCTGTGGGATTCCCAACTCGGATCTGCCAATGATTCACATTGGCTTCACGGATAATGTGTGAGGGAAGAACATCATATATAGAAAATGGCATCATGTCTGTTTTTTCATCTTTATCACGCTGACCTTCGACTGTGAGATACATATCTTCTGAACGACTTGTAGGTTTGTTAAGTGTCCAAATCCCTCTATGTAACAACATGGTTAAAGTTGATAAATCTTTACAACCACACCAATAAGTCATGTCAACAGGTTGATCAAGATTGTTCATCTTTACTTTGATTGTGTGGCCTCTATATCTTATAATGAACAACAGATCATTGCTCCCACAATCTGGCAAAAGTCTTGCAGAAAATATCATTAGATCTCGATGGTCTGCTTTGGCTGGCTCCATCGACAATATGTGCTCCAGTAGAGGCTTGTTTGTTTTTGGATCCTTCAATTTTGAGAATGGTAGTCGGATGGTAAAGGTCTTCCATCTGTACTTTACTCTTGGTGCTGAAGACAATTTGATTTCTTCCAACGTGTTGAATAACATGTTTCAATGTCTGTCTGTCTTTGTTCATGTCTTACAGATCAAAGAGTTCTTCCCTGCTAATAGTTACTCACTCAAAGGATTCACTCCAAACGAGACCACTTGGAAATGCCTTTGGGTATTTCTCCTGCACCACTTCATCGTTATCTTTTCTCGATAATCCCAGGCATTGTCTCCCATCACAACTATCAACACTTTTCTTTATGCATCTAGATATCATGATATCACTATCCAGTTTTTTGAAGTCCACAAATGCTGTCATGTATCCAATATCACCAATTGTGAACTTTAACATCCTTTCTGTGAACGGAACAAATGATTTATGAAGATCCACCTCTTCATATATTTTCTTCATAAACATATGTGTGCCCTGCCCTAAAATCCTATGTGTATGGGGCTCGATAGTTGTAAACATTCTAAAATCATTACCCTTAAACAAACTTAAGGATGTTGTGCTCTCAGTTTCATTTCCATCAGCACATGGGGTTGGTTCACATTGCCACATGATAAGTGGGTAAGATAGTTGAATGGTTCTTTGAAGTGTTTTCACCACAGGCTTTGTGTAATGACTCACTATACTGTAAGTGCCATTGGTAACATGTTTGTCAAGGACTGTCTTGACATCCACGACAGAATAGTTCCCATTTTCATTGATAGTCCCCTCCATTCCCCCAACACCAACCATGATGCACCCAGTGTTGTCACATTTGTGGACCAGACACGAAAGTTCTGTCTTACTTTGTCGGCCAGCTAGAAATGCATCATCATGTTCAAATTTCTTGCTGATAACCAAATGGGGTACCAAATCAAAACTATCACTAGATGAGATCGTCTCTACCTGCATCATCGTCTCTTGGCAAGTCTTTTTTTTCTGAGGTTCATACTTGTGATAGGTTATGCACAAATAGTGATATTATAACAGAGGTGAAATATGGCCTACGTATCCTTTTTGGTACCTGCTAACTACCGTCTATTGACAGATATAGAATATGGATGGGAAGAGGTGAGGTCCATGAAATCATCATCAAAGTGTTGGACTGGGAAATCATTTGTCAAGATATCTGTAAATCCCTTGGTGCCATCCAACAAAAATGAAGACATGTGCTTTATATCCATTGATGCAGTAACCACAGCGGCATGTGATCCAGAGTGTTACCCACTGAAATCTGTATCAGTTCAGTATCACTGGATGGCACCCTTTGCTAAACATTGCAACAATGTCACCAATTGTCTCTGTTCAACACACGAGTGTGTAGAACAACATCATATAGAAAGGGCCATGAGAGACTTTTTGCCACACAATGAGTGTAGTCATGATGAAAACAGTATACATTGTCAACTACCACTAAATCGCGTGAAACATTTACCTGTACTAGACTTTCCACTCTTTAAGGATAAAATGTTTCCAAAGAGGTATGTGTCATTGTGTATAAAGAAAAATGATCAGTTATCAATTTGCGAATCATCAAAAGGCCACGCATGTCGACGGAATGCATTGGCATATGTGAATGCTGTGTTGGCAGTTAAGGGAACAAAATGCAAGGAGCGTCACACTGGCAAAACGATAGTTGAAGTGAGGGACGATGGATTGAAACTGTCACCAGCATCCTTCAGATGTCTACGTAGGATGGCAACTTTGTGCACCATCCCCAACAGGCACGCATACAAAGTCTACAGGACAAGAAATGGTAGACACCGAGCTGCCAAGCGTAGTATGCGTCTTCTGCTCCAGGAACCAAGATCCCATAATAATATCTGGCATGTTAAGGAAGAATCGTGCTCCGAGACAAACTTTCTCTCACACGTGAATATCACAAATAGAGACAAACATCAAGCAAAATTTGTGCATGGAAAGATAAAACCCTTATGCAAATGGTACAGAGTAACTATACATGGGCAGAGCTCAATTGCTGTTGAAGGTGTTGTGTTACAATTTACGAGACAAAATTAAAAAATAAAAAACACTACAAATTGAAAGTGTTTACTTACATTTATCCCTCCAGACACAAAGTAAATGAAGGATGATTTCTTCTCACAAGGGAAATCCAGCCGTATCTCTGATGTAGAAGAATGAACTTCAAACTTATCCATGCCCATCTGAAGTATCTGGTCCAGATAAAGTAGAATCTCACTCTTGTACAAAAGTGTTGCTTCCAAGCGATGTGCCAAGATGACAATCCTTGATCCTCTCTCACATATGGCATTGATTGAAACAAAAAGCTTACCAGCCTTTGACTTTCCATTTCTTCTTGGCGCTATTATGGCAACCATGCGTTTGCTGTATTTTCTAAAAAGGTCCATGATGGCGTTTGAATCTTTCATGTCAGCCCCCTCAAGCAGACCAAGGCTATCAAGAATTTTGGGGATATTTTTGTGTAGCTCCTGTCCCAGCAATCGTTCCCCACTTGAACAAATACCAGCACGAATGGCCTTCAGTTGAAAAGGTTCCAGTTTCATGTTATTGTATTCGACAAGAAGAGATACAAGATTCATCATTTTCTTTATGACTGTTAAACCAGGATCATCCTCTTGAGGTTTGGAATAGAACATGCAGCGAGACTGTTCAACTCCCCTGTACAATATGGAATTGAGATATGCTCTGGAGGAGATGACATTTGATGCCATATCATCTATGTCCATTTGATGTTCCAATAAGTCAGACAATGTTTCAATTTGAAGTGCATGTGGATTTTGAACCTGGAAAGGTAATACAAACTTTCCTTGATTCGCTACAAGTGGCTTTGAGATTCCCTTCCACTTCACATCATCCCAGTAATCATTAAATGACCGAGCTTGGTGTTTTGCCATGTCTTGGGAGACCATTATCTCTGGTAAAAGATCAATCATGTTCTGTATAGTTCTAGTGTTAAGGAGGATGCACGGTTCACTATTAATCAATTGAAATTGTTACCAAATGAAACAGAAGTTTGTAAAACAAAGAAATGCGAAAAACACTGCCCATATCTTTGAAAATGCTTCAGCTAAGAAGATCATCAGGAACATTTCTATTCATTCTTGTAGCAAGCACAATTGTCTCTGTTGTCATCACTGTTGCCATATTATTTGGAACAGTCTCATCTAACATGGAAATCTCTAGTGAATGTGACCACCATGTTTGCAGATTTGATGATCCCAGGCTACCCACAGACATCACATGTAAGACAAACAAAGATTGCGAGAGCTGGAACCATCCATGCAAGATGGATCATTGTAACCCAGCGGGGACAGCGGCATGCATTTACACGAGTGCAGGAAACTTTGTTATTCAATGCAAAGATTTCTATAGTGGAAAGTTTTGCGAAACCAACAAAACAGACATATCTATCACATGTCATTACTGTCTCAATGGAGGGACATGCATGCAGAAAGCATACACAAAAGGATACAAGTGCCATTGTCCAGTGGGATGGACTGGTGAAATGTGTCAACAGAGGAAGGTTGATTATGATGAAGATGATAATGCCTGTGAACTAGCAAATTTTCATCTCCCAAAAGACATTTCAAACCACACATGGTATGAACTGGGGCACAGCAACCACTCTCATCTCAACACAGATGCTTGCACCAAGTACTCATTTGATGTAAACACCACTGATGACAAACACATCAGAGCAAGAGTCGATTATCTTCCCCTAAACAGGTTTACATCTAAAAGACAAGGATGGCAGGGGATGACTCTAGATTTTGTCCAAGGGAATGGAAGTGGAAACAATCTAGTTGTCTCAAGTCAACCTTTCTTGCATGCAGAGAAGGAAAACTCTCAGACTAATGCCACAATATATGAACACTCATCCAATCTTCTAGTGATAATGTTCTGTCGAGTTGATAAAATGTACGGAAAGCAAGAAATGACCATATTGTTGACCAAAGACAAAAATGCTGCAATAGACAATGATTTCGATAAAATCATATTTACCAATCATGATTTGAATGTATGTGAGAATGGCTACAAAAAAACGCAAGAGAAAAGTGAGTGACGACGAGTTGAGGGCCATATGCATACAAGAGTCCCTCTCTGGGAATGGTGGTGTTGATCTACCTAACATACCAATGCTTTGTTCATCCATCATGCCTCTTCCAGGCTTTGATGATTGTGTATCATGTAAAATATGTGAAATTAAAGTGAATGCAGCACATGACATGGATGAAAGAATTACAAGCAAGGGGGCTTCACTTGGTGAGTTTCTACAGATAGCTCATCATCAATTTGATCTTGATGAAGGGAGACCTGCAATGGATATAGCTAAGGAGATAAAAGAAGCTCTCGACAAGTACTCCGACAAATGCGACATGTTAAAGGACATCACAGATGAGGAGGTCTATAGGCACTTTAAATTTGATCATTCAAGATCACAAAAGTCCAAGATAAGAGATAAGCTTTTGAGAGCCCTTTCAAGGATGCTTGATTTGAGTCTATTTGGGTGCTGTGAAAAAATGGACAATGGAAAGGTTTATCTCAATAAGGTTTCTACCATCCTTACATTGAACATTATTGATCGAATACATAGAACTGTAAACATGAAAGAAAACGATGAAACCTAACCATTTTGTTGATTTTTTTTATTTCACATAAGAATATTTGCTATTTGGATTATAGCCACATTTATTGGCTATGTCTACATTCTGCTCCATGCCCACCTCTAATCCCAATCCACATTCTGTCACAAGGCCCAAAAAGAACATCCTCCTGCGCATTTCCCATGGGAAAGAATTCATCTTGCTTCTGATGACATTGAATGTGTGGGTTGAAGTGACATTTGTAAATCTTGTCAAGTATGATCTCATTGTTCCCTCAATGACATCTTGGTTGCAATCCAGACGCATCAGATACACATGTGATCCCATTCTTAGTGGAAACAAATCATGTCTGCTTGACAATAATTGGAACAACATATTCTGATCCACACAATTTATCTGTAGCAATTCCTTTGGTGTTGACCATACATCCAATTCCTTATCTAAAAGACCCTTTCCATCCAACTCTAAGATTTCATTTCGTCTTGCCAATTTCACACATGTGATCAGATTCTGTCCATCCATTATTTTCTCAATACCCACCTGTAAAGTTTTGACCCCACACCTATGAAAGTTTTCAGCATAGTCACAGCCACCCATGGAGAGGTGCAGC
The DNA here is from genome assembly GCA_949316495.1 of Amphiduros pacificus. Taxonomy (NCBI): domain Eukaryota; kingdom Metazoa; phylum Annelida; class Polychaeta; order Phyllodocida; family Hesionidae; genus Amphiduros; species Amphiduros pacificus. The sequence goes on along the minus strand of OX439008.1, from coordinate 31,125,239 downwards.
AATAGATCCAAGTGCTTTTGGGGATTGTTGAGCAGATGGACAGGGTTCACAGAAAAGGCAATACTCTGGTTGAAGACAATATCAGCGTCCTTTGTTTTCTCCTTACGCAACAGATATAATCTTGGATCGGCCAGTGCAAGCAAAGTCATAAGCATGTCTGAGTCTGTGGTAACGATGGATGCTGATTGCTCATGATGCCGCAAAAATGACCATAGGTATGGAATGATGGAGTCTGCCTCATAATATGGAACCTCCATGCCATTGTCCCATGGTAGGACATAGGATCCACACACTCGACTGATGAGACCAGGTTCCATCTTAGTTCTTCCTTGAGCCAAATAAACACTGGCATTCATGTGTGTATTTCTTCCTAAAAATTCCACCATTTTCCCCAGCACATTTTCCCGATTCTCTCTGCTAAAGATGTAACGTTGTAAAGATCCAGCCATACGTCCGTCACCAGTCTGTGAAAAGAGAAAAAATCTACTGTATAGATTATCTGGGACCACCTCACCGATGCGGTTGCAGTTCTCTTCTATCTTTCGGCAGATGCTTGATGCATGCGACTTTGTTTGCCTTTGTCTTCTTGTTTCCAATTTTGCCACAGGGCAATCTCCATCCACGGCCAGAAATATGGCATTCAGAGACGACTCCATACCCTTTTTGTCACATGCCATTTTCCATCGCTTATCCACAAGTTCCACTTTATTGGAGAGATAGCTTGCAGCTATGTCCAATGTGAATATGTCAACAGAATTTTTGACTTGTCCCGTTTTCCAATCGATGAACACCTGTCCTATGGGATCTTCAGATGAAAGGAAGTCTATCACACTGCTGTAGCAATACATGTGTTGTTGGACCATTGAGGATAATTGAGATTGAGAGATGTACAAAAACTGTGTAAGGTCGATCAAGACAACAGATGTGTTGCGTAGCACTTCAATGGCACTTGACTGTTGCAAGGGTAATTTTGTTTCACCACTCATTGCTTTTTGGAAGATTGTTTGAGCCAAGCTTGGATACAGACCCATGATTGTTAGACAACAAGCCTATTCGCGAATCAAATATGTTAATGCATAGGTTGATCATTGTGTTTGTGAAACATGTCTTCAACTAGTCTTCTTGCAAAATTCATTTCTGGTCATTCAAATTTTTGTGGTCCTAGTAGGGCACCAGGCACAGGAAATGGCCCGCTTCGAAAGAGAAGATTGGAAGAAATATTGGACTATGATGTCGAGTTTGGTGTTCTAAACAAGAGGTTATACTCTGACATGTTTAGACCAGAGATAGAGCAAGCGAGAAGAAATTATGTCAAAAGAGAAATGAACAGTAATGAATTATCCATGCCATACACATACACTGGCACACAGCTGTTGAACATGTCCAATGATGCTCCTGTGAATTTTCCACATCTCTCTTCACCTGCATTTGGTGCAGACCCAGTTGACGAGCTTGGGGGTAAGTTTGATTTGATTTCAAACACAATGACCCCTCTGTATCCTTGTGATGCTCCTCCAATTCAACACAACAAACTTCTTATGGAATATATGGGTATTGTTCACTCACCATATGCAATTGGGGAGAGAGATTCATGCATCTCTGACCTTCATGGAAGGGTTGTAGAAATGGGAGTATATTGTGACGAAAATGCAAGAGTGGTGACAGATGATGGATCTGCTCTGTTCAGGGTTGATCTTGAAGATGAATGTCTTTTGAGGGACAAAGTGGATCAGGCTTTCAAGTTATCTCTGGCTGACATTACATTTGATCCTGTATCCACACTGATACCATTCCACCTTCTACAGGACCATGTGAAAAACTGTAATAAAACACTTACAACTCAATATACACATATGCAGTCATGCGGAGATTATGCCAATCTCAAAGCACAGGTGACCTCGCAGCATGGAGTGGACAGTGTTGATGCACTCATGATACACATGGCCTCACCAGAAATATTCTATGAGACCTTTCGCCCAAGGGGAATTTGTAGTAGCACATGCAGTGGTTCTTTCGCAAACAACAAAAGAGATAGTTTTGTTGTTACCTTGCAGACGACAGGAAAACTTACCGTGGATGTTGAAGATGGTGACTTCTTATATGAACAAGGGACCACTATGGATGTTGGCACGCTATTTCTGATTATTGAAATGAAAGAGCTCATCCCTCGTGACAACAAGTTTAATTATGCTTGGCCAAGAATGCTTCTCACTTCGAGCTCCATTGATCAAGTGGAGGCAGAGATGCTGATCTCATCAGAGGGAATATCAGTGAAGACAAGAGATGGAAGGAAATCAGCATCCATCATTGTACCCATTGCCAAATTGAGAAAGGGTCCTTACGAAGTGCATCATGAAAATGATAGAGATGCCAGACAAAATTATGACTTTGATATTATCATGAATTGTCGTAATTCAAAACCCCGTATTGTAAGATATAGCATGTAGATAAAATAAAGAGACTTTACAGCATCTGTGCTTTTGTGTTATCTTTTATTCACATTTTCATAATAGTTCAGAACAGATGGGTCGACAATAACCCTCATCTCATGTGGTACATGTGTCAAGTGCAGCAGATCAAGGGATGTGAGGCGTGTGATGATGACATAAAACATAGATGACACAGACTCTGTTTTCATATAAGGTGGTGAGAAAAAAATTCTCCTTTGTACAGTTGAACCCTGAAGCTTGTGTGCTGTTATTGCATGACACAGCAACAAGGGAATGAAATGCATTTTCACACTCTTGTATTGATCAATCTTCTTTGTGATACAATGGGCTCCTATAGTGACCCGTGTGCAATCGTCCAATTCCAATAGAACTCCCATGTCACATTCTGAAGTGCCATAGTCACATTCTAATCCTGGGACAAAGGCCAACACCTTTCCCATTGTACCGTTTACAATACCAAATTCCACACTCATGTTTGCTGTCACCATTACATGGGCACCTACAAAAATTTCAAGAGAGGCATCCATCTCCTTACTTAGTTCATCTTGCACATTCATCATCAGATCAGGCTTTATTTTTGGGAGGGACTGCCAATTCACTTTGAGCGAACGAATCTCTACATTGTCTCTTCTTGCCCGTTCGGTTACTCTCTCATTATAAGTTTTCACATCTTTGCGATATGGGAAGACGCGCAGAGCATCAGATAAGAAGTCCACATCCATGATTTTCTGTCGACCATTCGGAACAATGCATCCTTGAAGAAGTTTGTATTCATCATCTGAGAGTTGATTATGGGAGAGTTTCATAATCATATTGATAAATTGATTATCTCTGGACTGTCTGAGAACATACTGCAACGAATATACCTTAGCAATCCAAGTTCCATCTTGCCATCTAGGATGTTGAAAAGCATATACGCAATTACTCTGTGACACAGGAGGCAATTGCCTGAAATCTCCAACAAACAGGACCACCACTCCACCAAATACCTTACTGGGTCTCCCTCTAATCTGACGCAGAGCCACATCCATGGCTTCAATGAACATTGGGGTGAGCATTGACACTTCCTCCACTACCAGATAGTCACACTTTTGCATGACTGTACCAACACTGTAAACCTTTTTCTGACGCACCTTCTTTTCAAGCCCCTCCATGTCTCCCTTCTGCACGAGTGACAGCTCCTCTGAACCAAATCGTAGGAGAGAGTGAATTGTCTGTATTGTAACTTCAAGGCCATCTAAACTCTTCTTTACTTGTTGAGCAGCGCAGCCAGTGCTTCCCCCAACCACAATTGATTTTCTTTTCTCTGTCACGAGTGTACGAATGATATTTGCAGTCATATAAGTCTTACCAGAGCCTGGAAATCCAAGCAATGCACAATTTTGTCCGAGAAGAAGACTGTCAAGAAGTTTTTTCTGGATTTCTGCATGTTTGAACTTTGCATATTCGATGAATAGTGACATAGTGACACTCAATCCAGTATTGAAATTCTATCTATGTAAAACTGTCCATTCAATCAAATCCGATAGCCTTTTCCATCTGAGAACGGTTTTTGGTCAGTGCATCGCAATCTGACGCATCATCTTGCACAGTGTCGTCTGGTGGTAAACTACCAAGCCCCTGCATTGCATTTAGAATTGCCGCCACAAAGGCCTGTCTGGCATTGACCAACACAACCTCTTGGTATGTGATTTGATGATGAGTCAATTCCTTCATCTTGGAAATCATGCTACTTGCCTCCTCAAATATACAGAAGTTCTTACACCACACAATTCGTGCATAATGACACATGTCAATGTACAGTTTGTAATACACCACAGTATCTATCATACTGTCAAAGTCACGAATAATCTTCCTCTTAAGATTTCTCAGGCTACCTGTGGCATCTCTATAGCACAATTCCAAAAGAAGACGAAAGAGGTGGCTGCTTCCATTGGTGGTCTTGTCAACAAACTGAAGGTGATTCAGTGATTGGTCCTGAGGAAACATCTCCATGTACTTTTCCAGAATGGTGTCCATCTTTGAAACCACTCTCAATTGCTTACACGTTTCTGTGTCCTTTAGATCAGTTATTGTATCCTTCAGGCACTGATTTTCTTCACGAAGCTTATCGTTTTCATGTTGCTTCTGTTGAATCACTTTTTCCTTGTCAACAGCCTTGATTCTCATGTGCTTCACTCTCTTATGCAAAAGTTCCACTTCATTCGTGCTTTTGGCCTCCATCCGCTTTGAATCTTCTCTTTCAGTGTGGAGAAAGTCTTTGAGACTGGCATTTTTTTGCAACAGACTTGACCTTTCCTGAGCGTACTTCTCTTGTTCACATTTCAAATTTCTACATTCTTCACCCAGTGTTCTCAATGAATCCTCTAGCCTTCTCTTACTTTCAGAGACAATGTTTACCTGTGCTTCTACTTCCTTGTACTTCTGAGATAATCTACCATGTGCATCTTCCAACTGACGGTATGTGCTATAGAGTTGATTAAAACGCTTTTCCCACAATTCTTCCATATCAATCAAATGTATTCATGCATACAATAAAGTGACCAGCACAAATAGTGGTTACTAAAGTTCAACGAAAGATTGAGGAAATGGCATATGAAGACAGTATGGCACTTGTGGACCTTTCAACTGTGGAGGACAATACAGAGTCAAGACTAAATCAAAATTGGAGGCAAAGGTTTTTATTTGCAATATGTGATACACTTCATGGGTTGCTTTGGCACCCCCATATGAGTGGGATATATGAACAGCTCTCACTTCAACAGCTCACAAATGAAACTCTTAGATGCCATGTCCACCTGCTGGAGCAACTGGCATGCTTAAAAGACGAGCGAGGTCAGTTTCAACGACTTGATGACCACATACAGGATGAGAAGATGTCTTTGGAAGAGAACATCACCAAAGTGGAGAGTGAGCTGTACCAAAAGCGAAACAGAGTCATTGAAGCTGAAAAGAAAGGTCTCTCCACAAGCACACTCTTCAGTGATATTGCTCTTCATCTCTCTTGTCTGGCAAGGTTCAACAAGAGCTATTTTTTATACAACAACATCTTGGATATCATCCATAAAACTCTGACCGATACAGATATCTCAGAGAAGTTAGCTCACTTGTGTGGCACGTTTAGTAGATCCGACACATGTCAACCATCAAGTCAGAACATGAAAGCATACGAGGATACACTACATGGATTACTGCATCACATGGCCCGTTGTGATGAAACCAAGAAACTGATAGACACAAAATTGAGATTGGCCAAGAGCAGTGACACAGACGTTGCGCTTCATGTTGGCATGCAGGTGGGAGCTGTACAGTCCAAATGTCAGGTTGATTCTTTTCTAAAAAATGGAGACTTGTCATTTACATCTCAAATTCCAAATGAGATATCATCTGTGGAGAATTGCCATACATCGTCTTCACGTGCCCCAAATTGAGTTTCTGATGGTGGACAAGTTTTCTTTGACTTAGTGAATATCTTACAAAGTTCACCATATTCCTTTTTTGCATCTGTAGTCCGAGAAGAACATTTTTCAACCTCATTGGCCATAGCCTTCAACTCAACTTCAATGCTTTGTATATAGTCATGCAATTCCTTTCTATTGTCAAAGGATGACTTGTTATCTTTTGGGTTTAATTGAAGTTTTTCTAATGTAAAACATTGTCTGAATTGTTCCGTGAAAGGATTTGAGTGATGTCCTTCCCCACATTTCAATGCATATCCCTTCATCTCATCAATTAGTTCATCGATGGTCTTCATTATTGGATTGATCCAATTACACCAAGTGTCACATTAATTACATCTTCAGCATTCCAATCATCAATACGTTTTGGTATACCTGGGATATTCACAACCGTATCTGACTTCCAATCTGGCCACATTTTCTTGACATGCTCTAGACAATTAATCTTCTCTTCTCTGACCCACCTCTTGAGGATCACTTTCTTTAAACCCAATGGTAAAAGTGGGAAAATATCCATGAGTTCTGGATTGTTTCTCTTGCTACGACCAACTCCGTACAGGTTTCTCTTGAAGGTGACATCATGCTCTAAAAGACATATGTCCTTACATGCCTGTTGAAATGCCTCTGGCGAGATTCCTCTGTGGATTTCTCTCATCACTTCATGGTGGATGAGTATGTGACATTTTTCTGGCATGGATAAGTTATGGCGCAATTTTATTTCCCACTCTACGCACATGTTGTTCGCTGATATATCTACTGTAGCAAATTGCAAGACATGGGCAAGGAGGTCCTTACTGGTTTCAACCAAAGAGGTGTCTGTCTGTTTTTGTGTGTTGAGTGCTAGAGAATTTTGATATATCTGATTTTGACAGACCACATTGACATCTCTGACTTTGTAATAAGAGGCTGATTTTAAAGGAGGAAAAGCATCATTCCTCGAAAAGCGTAAAGAATCTTGCCTCTCCAAGGCACACAGGATCTCCCATCTGTTCTCTATGCCATGCAACAATGCAGTATAGTTGCGATTGTTCACAGAAAATGGAGAAGTGACGCGATGAAACTTCTCAAACGAGAGTGCATCAAACAGATTCTGACCTGCAGTGTAGAAGATCATGTCAGCATCACGACCCATGGTGGTGATGTTGTTCGATGGAGTTGTAGGAAAGGACAAATGAGAGCTACTGTCACACAAAGGCTGTACCCGCCTGCTCATGTTCTCTGTGAAACCACTCATGTTGGATCGCAGGTGAATGCTGTTCATACATGATGTGTCCCTTGTGGTATGCAAAGTGTATGTCTGGTAACTTGAAACCTGATTGACGCATTTGTATGTGACAAAGAACTGTTGTGATTTATCACAGGCTAACACCATTTGATTGTGTGGCATTGTTGTGGTATCAAATAAAATAAAACAATTTTTCAAATATATAAACTGGTCTTGTTGGTGCTGATCTAAAATGATTTTTCTATATCAGCTAACTTTTTGGATTCCAAAATCTTCAGACGACGCTTTACAAGTATCAACAGATGTGGTATCTTATCTCCCAATCCATTTAGTTCAAAAGTGCCCAAGCCCGATTCAGCAATACTGAGAAGATTTACACAGTCATGATACAGAGAGCATAATTTCCTTGATTGTATTTCACCACTTTCCTCTTTCAACAGACATTCAACAAGCATATCTCTTGCAATCAAATATAAAGTACGGGAGTGTGAGTGCATAGCTCATTGATATTAACACCATTGTGGAAGAGGAAATCACAAATATCATTATTGAATCATGTCTGGCTCATATCAAGACTTGCTCACCCATATGAAAAGCTCATTTGAGACACTTATTGAAAACTTCAACAGTGTGCTGGCTCTGAGGTGTGATTCAACAGAATTGCAAATACTCTCAGCTTCACTCGAATCAACAGTGAGTGACATGTCTCAGATGTTTGATAGGATAGAATCCCGTCTCACTGAATTGGAAAGAAATGATACTAGAAACATCAGTCCTATTTCATCATTCCAACAAGAATCCCCTTTGCCCGGTGTTTCAACAATTGGTGAAGACTACAACCCAATAATGTTTGAGAATTCAATTGATGTAGATTTAATTTCACATATTCCTGTTGACTATAGCTCACCTGTTGGATATTATGGTAATGATGATAACTCAATGTTGAATCCAACACAAGTAGATGACCACTTTCCTGTAGAATATTCACCAGTAGCGATCTCTGAACATGATGCTCAGCATATGGAAGACAGTGATAGTGATGTGGATGAAGATGAGTTGCATGACAATGGGGATGCAACACCCACCAAAACAAAATGTCCCATGTGTCTGGATCCAATAAGAGAAAACATGGTGGTTCTCTACGATTGCTGTCATCTAATACACACAGGTTGTGTGAGAGACTGGGAGAAAAATCTAAGAAGACGTTTTGGAGACAATTACAAAAACCATTTAGTGTGTCCTGTGTGCAATGGCAAAGTGAAAAGATACACAGCTCCCACAAGTTCCAATAGCAAGGTGGTTGGTAATTTAGAACACAGTTCACTATTGCAATCAAAGAGAAGGATTCTCTCTTCCCCTGCTACACCAGGGACCTACTGGCAGAGATTAACCAAGCATGGTAGTAAACGGGGAGATGTGGAAAACGTGAGAAAATCTCTCTTTTCTAGTGGTGTATTACGTGCGAGCTCACCACTCCCATCTACATCATCTTCATCCGATCCCTCCACATCTACCGAATCTGTTGAGAGAAATCATGTTCCTGATCAAGTTACCTCTACGCCTACTGGTAGCTTTCAATATGAAACTTTCTTCTTGTATCTGTACAAATATGTGAACAGGGTCTTCTGTGGTGAACGTCTGCCATCACAATGCCAATTCGTTATGGATAGACGAATTGAAAATGACATGATTTCCTATGAAACAGACAGAATTGAGATAACATTGAAGGGGGAGTCACCCATATTCTGCTGGTCATTGGTACAGAGGTTCCTACGTGTGTTGCAAAATGTCATTCAATACTGCATCAACTTGGAAAGATTTAATGAAGATGAATACATAGACGTTTGCAATCAGATCAGATCAAAATGTATCAAGACTGAGGATGACCCATATAAAAAATTAGAAGAGGTTTACAATGAGGCAAACAGTAGACTTTTTGGTGGGAATTTGCCCATGCCTTACATAGAGGTTGTGGAGGATGGGATCGATAAGTACACTGAATACAACAGATATGCACGCATCACACTTGTGGATTACAAGAACAGTATGATAGTGTCGAGAAGTTTGATTGAGCAGATGGGTATCATGTATAGAACAAAAAATCACCTATCTCGCCAATTTCCCAAAGAATTGGTTGATGATATAGAGAATTTTTTGGGCGAGATAGAGAAGACAATCTGGCAGGATGGACAATCCAGTGAAGACAGTGACGATGAGGTCTTGATCAGTGACGTTGAGAAACAACGAACAGCAAAACTCAAGGAGGTTTATCATCAAGCAAACAGAACAATGTTTGACAATAAACTTCCACTACAGGTCTTTCCGAAAGCTCAACATAACTCAAGAAACTCTGAGAACAGGCTGAAAAGGATCAATGACCGAAAATCTTTATTTCTCTATTCTGAAAAGTCCACAATGAGAGTCTTAATGCAAGATATGATTGACAAAATGATGTTGATGCACCGCAGACTTACTGCCCTGGCCAATAGACCACTGACGAGTGACAAGCAAGATGAGCTAGAAAGGAAAAAAATGGAACTGATATGGCAAAATTCGGGTCACAATCAATTTGGAATATGACATTGTTGCAGTTGTAATAAAGGCAAGGATCCATATATTTGTTGTGGTAGCTTGATATTGTTGCATTTGAATCAAGGTATTTATGGAAAGAAGGCATAATAAAGATAACACAAAAACAATAAGGTATTATGAGTTTTTCAGATTATGACGATGATGATATTATAAGGGAGTTACGATTGAGAGGAGAACAATTTACCAATGCAGTGGAAGACTTCTTGGTGCTCAGATGCAATTCAATCGTACAGACATCAACTATCTTACAAAGCATAAGAAACTTTGTGTCCAATATCATACAGACCAATGGAGACAGTGTCAACCATCCAGCACCACCCTCTCTGATTCTTCCTAGTAGGGCTTCAAGTCCAATCTCTATGTCATCTTCTGACAGTGAATTAGAAAATCCATTTGGTGAAAAACAACCAGAGGGAAACAGTATCATTAGGCACGAAGAGAACATATCCAATCAAATCGTCATATCTGACAGTGAAGATGATGGGGAACACAATACTGTTGTAAAGGGAGAGAGCAACATCCCGCGCAAACCAGGTGGCCAACACACTGATAAGTATCAGAGTACTGCAGCATCACATTTGATTTCATCTGCATCTAGCTCGACAAATATAAGCATCACAGATTGTGTCATCTGTCTTGAAAATATATATATTGAAGATCTTGCTGTATTATGGGGATGTTTCCATTACATGCATCACCACTGTTTGAGAGAGTATGAAGCCAATCATGTGACATATGACTTCGAATGTGCTTACTGCAGAAGAAAGGTCAATCTCGTTTCAAGACCAATAAGCACATCCACTTCTCTGATATCAGCTTTGAAGAGTGAAATTGGGGAAATCAGACAGAGGGTGGACCAACTGTTCAAAAAACCTCTACCAGTGGCAGAATATTGGAAAGATTGGGAAGAGAAACAAAGAGAAGAATACATTGCATCATTGGTTCCTATTACTGGCTACAGGCCTGGCAACAAACATTTTGTGCCACCGCTGCTATCTTGCCAACCTTCAGAACCACCAGTTGTGTCACAAATGGACCTGATGGGTTTCTTTCTTAAGATATATAATGACATGAACAAGACTGTTTTTGCAAACACCCTCCCCAACAACTGTGAAATACAGATGGGGCCAAACATTCGTCACCACACAATTGATGTTTTTCTGAAAAAAGAAAGAATACGCTTTAGATTAGAATCAAACTTAGTCTTGCTTACGCCTAAGTTGATTGGAGATTATGTCAGTCTCTTTAACAAACAATGTAAGCTTAATGACCAAAGCAATTTGAAAAGGTATGAAGACAATCTGATGAAATGGGTAGCACTGTATAGGACACTTGATATCGATACATGGTATTTACAAAATGTCTATGATCGTGCAATTCAATATGTCTTTTTAAACACCACACTCCTGCCCCCTCCACTCATCCAAATGATTGAACCTTACGAAGAGGATGAAACCATGAACACAATTGAGCATAAAAATGGACAGACTACCATCAGAGTGATTCGTTCACCTAGTAGGGTTGTCATGGTGCAGGGATTTATTCAGGAATTAACAAGGGAGTTCAGGGTTCGCAATGACATAGGCAATCTATCAGAGGAATGTCAGAAAGACTTGGAAAAATTCACATACAAGGAGAAGATTGCAGCTGATGTTGAGCAATTGGTGGACACGAGACTTGATGAAAAGGCGCGTGACACTGTATCAAACAATTCATCAAACAGAAATGAAAAGAATTGTGGGGGGACCAGAGGAGTCATGATTCAGCCCGGGGATGTCAGTCCAATGTCCCCCAATGAATTCAATATCTTCTTATCAAAAATCTACAATCACATTGCATTGACACAGATTAGGCATTTGCTTCCGAAGTGGTGTGATTTGACCGTTGGTCCAGGTGTTACTTATAACCTTTATGAAATGATGGAGAGCAAAACAAAGATACGCTTGTGGTCCACACTTGAAACAAGGCAACAATGTGCAGAAGTGGCAAAGGAGTTTGTTTGTCTTGTAGCAACTGCCTATAGAAGGAGAAAAAGATTTTCCGATGTTGGGGTGAACGAAGACGCACTGGACAATCTGATAGACTATGGGAATAGACTTAAGAAGTACCTATTGGAGAATGATGAATGGAATATGGACATCTGGTATCTGAAAGAATTGTATGTTCAAGCATGCAGTGCAATATTCAGAGATAACCCTGATGTGCAACTAGATATTGTGTTACTTGATCAAATGAGTGGTCAACATGAGGCATGGACATCTTATGGAGACAGAGCTGGTTTGCATGACACAGTCAACCTCTTTAGTCAAGTAGGCCGTCCATCCTTGGTTTGTTCATTTCTCAAACATTTGTATCAGAAAAGAGATAAAGAACAAGCACACAAGCACCCCAGAGGTGCTCTCACAGAGGTAAAACAAGACTATCTTAGAGAGCAGATGAAAGTAGCCAAGGAGAGTGAAAGGTTAGACAATATTATGGAAAAGAAATTTCTGTCGAGATTGGCCAGTCAAGCACAAAGCATTGAAAATGCTAAGAAAAAAGAATCAATCGATCAACAAGGAACAGATGACTCATGTGATGAGGTTGATGATGACAAAAATATGAATGAGGAAAGATTTGTTTGTGATAGACTTTGTGACCTTTACAAGCTTGCAAATCAGGAAATGTTCCGGGGGAGTCTTCCAAGACAATTGTGGGTGAGATTCAACCGTGCAACATCCAACAATATAGCAACACTTGTCAGACGAGACCAGCGTGCATGCAAATATACGGTCAGCAGACACTTGAATGTACGAGACATGGCTAGAAACATGCTTGGTCAGATGATTCGACTGTACCGACAATGGTTTTCAAATATTGGTGATAGTGTGACAATGGATCACCTTGTGAAGAAGAGGAGTGATATTCTAGAGGATTTTTTACAGCAATATTCCAACATTTCAAAAGAAAAACATGTTCTGTATGACAATAGACGGGAACATACAACCCCGTTACAGGCAACACAGGATGGATTGTCAACCAAACTATCTGTATCTTCATCTGCCAGTCCCTTCTCACTCAATGATCAGGAAAGTGAAAGTGATAGCAATGATGAATATTTCAATCTATCCATTCAAGAACTATCTCAGAAGCTTAAGGCTCTATATGCTGACATCAACAAGACCCTCTTCAAGAATGGTTTGCCTGCAAATCTTCATGTACAGACATTTTGCCCTACACCAGGAAGATCTTCTGTTTTGAAGAAACTGGAAGGGAGGGATGATGCTGTTATGTTGAGAGTATGCAGAAAGACAAGACTGGGAAAGCTTGCAAAAGAACTCATTGATCTGATGATCAAATTTTACAGACGTAATATGGCAGACTCTACTGTTTTAAATGTTGACAGGGCAGAATTGAAAGTGAAGATTGATGATTATATTCAAAAACTCAGAAAAAATTCATTCTATTCAGATTATTTTTGATTTTTATGAAATAAAGACCATTTTATCATGAAAGCATTGACGTTGTGTTTTTGTATGTACCCAACAAAATTCAAGATGGAAGTTAGCTCTGTATATGTACCCACTGAGATGTTCAGTAGACTCTCAAAGACAGATTGGGACCCTAACGATCCCATTCCGTCAATCCATGGTAATCCAGAGGGGGATGGGGTATCTACAGTACCATATATATATTGCGTCGATGATGTTCATCTTGAACACTCAAAAGAACCTTTATATAACATTAAAGTCACGCTGAGGTACCCTTCCGCCTGTAAGATATGGGATGAGACCAGAGCTATAGAAAACATTCCAAGCACTAAATGCAAGTATGAGGAGTATTGGGGTAAAGGATATATTGGGGTCTTACGCAGCTTTCATGATGGAAAACGCTACATTATATTCAATCCAAGAAAATTTATTATTTCATTGGAAGACACAGACACTGGTCGTATACTATTTCATAACCGGCTATTAGACGAAACATCAGAGGGTGGAATACATCAAGTGGATGTAGAGAATGTGCAAGAGTACATGTACGATAGAAGTCACAATGACCATCAGAGGAGCCTGAATGAGTTCATGATGAACACAATTGGAGCCAAATTTATTGATCTTCGCAAAGATTACTTTGACCTGACTTATATTGGTCGAATAAAGGGACGTCCAATTGCTGCTGTATGTCACATCATGAAAAGAATTCTCGACAGAGTGAAGGTTAACCAAGTCAGTGGATGTTGGGTGGCCCATAAAGGGGATTACATTAAGACATTTTGGGCATCGAAAGGTGGCTTAACCTTCAATGACATCTTTCACTTTCCAGAAGACCTTAGGAGGAACGAAGAGCCAATTGTAATAAAGAACCGGCACATTCTCCATGCTCCAATATGTGAACTCACTCTGGGTGCTAAACACACCTTATGCTGCAGACCATTTCACCTGAAATTGGGAACAAGTAGAGAAAATGCTATACATATAAAAGTTAGGAAGTCTTTGGACCAACTGTTTGACTTTTCATTTGCCGAAATGCGACAGTATGCATATCATATACTCTGTCTTTCTGATCTGGTGCAAAGGCAAGTGCACGTGTTGACACAAGAAGAACTGGAAGTAGTGAAAAGAAGAAAGGGGAACAGAATGTTAAATTGTGAAGACATGCAGACAAAACGAAAATCAAACATCATTATTGGGACACCTCATATGGGAGAGAGCCATGGTGATGAGGAGCATGAGGAAAATGAAGATAAGCTTTTCGTTGATGAAGGAATTGATGGCAGTAAAAGTGAACTTGTTGAAATATCAGAAGGTAAAACCTTGTACAAAAATTATGATGATCGAGATGAACACGACGATGAGCACCACTCGATGATGAGACTACTTGGGAAGGATAGCAAAACAAAGGCTATTTATGTAGACAAACTGATAAAGGAATGAGCCAGACATGGTCAACTTGTTGTTACTACTTCTTGCTGCAGGACTAACCAGTCTAGTTATAGCAGATGATGGTTTTCAGTGTAATATACGATTTCAAAATATGAAGGTGGTTCCCAACAAAAGACTCCTTTGTGGGGAGTTTGTGATCACCAAACCCCCTTACACTGAAAGCATTATGATGAATAACAGGTCATTCACCCTTGAAGCCACAACAGATCCAATGGAACCAAAGGATATGTTCACAGTGGTGCTTTCAAACAATGTATGTCATGAGACTGGACGGTTCTCAGTGGGTATGAATCACACCCAGATGGATTCTAAAACATCAGTATACCTTTGTGGTGCCATACCGAATCGTGTGAAAGAATTAGACAAAATCATGTTTAAGAGATTGCATCAAAAGAAAGCCACACTATCTTCCACATTTGATGGCCACAAGAGACATAAGGTGTGCAGTATTGAATATCACAACAGAGCATACATCATTCCCGACAACAAAGTGTCCGACGAATCCCTTCCTTGTGCCATCAGACGTGGAAAGTCGCAGCAAGACTGTAAGGCTTGGTGTGCATCACTGGCCATAGGAGACGGAAAAGAGTATGGTTGTTCATCATCAAATAGGATTAGCAAGTGTAAACTTTCTGAAAAAGTCAGTGATAATTTGGATGTGTTCGATACACGGCTGATCACGATTGAAAATGAAAATGCTGTGTGTGTCCATTTAAATTTCAAACTCTCTCCTGATGTCAGGTTCTTTACCCTGAAAGACGATACCACCAACATCTTATTCGATGTAATATCGAGTGTCAAACCAAAACATAATGTAAGATCAACCATGAACTCGATAAACAATCAATGCTATGGAAGTAAATCCCCATGGATTCGACCGGCTGACCTGAAATTGATGCAGCCAGTCATGTATTGCACAAAACCCCCTAACAGATCTTTGAAGAAGGATGACTCTTTCCGTATCCATGGAAAGATTGGATACACGATAGTGACAGTGTCTGGAAATAGGCTCGATCTTCAACTCGAATTATCTAATATATACTTTCCTGTTGCACATCGTATGTTGAAAACTCCACTACACTCCTGTTCAGACACTACCCTTACACATAGATGTTCAAAGTGCAAGATGTCTTGTACTACAATGTTTGTGGGTAGAGGTTATATCTCGTGCAAAGATGACTGGTATTGGTATGGTGGAATTGCCATGAGAGAAGCAGATGCAAATGAATTACATATGGAGTCTCAAAAGAATTACACACAGACGCTTGCATTAGGAGGTTCCACCCAAACCCTGCCATCAACCTTCTTAATGATATTCATCATCATCCCAATTTTGTCTTATTGATAAAGAAAGTTAAAAGAAAAGAAAAAAGTTGAATCACTCACACACACCTCCAAATAAGGACGCTCAACATATTTGGTTTGCTTCTAAATAAGGATGGTGTGCATATCTAATTGCACGAAGCTCATTAATTATGCACATCAAGTGAAAAGTTGCATAAAAGTACAGAATATATTGTTTTGCAAGTATATCTTGTCTTGAGAGCTGCTATTCAAATAAATGAGCATGAGTGAAGAAGAATTGTGTAGGATCAACAAAGACCAAACTATGACACATGGAAAGCGAAAGTCTGATGGTGACATTGGGAACATCCAAAAGAAACAAAAAACCTTTCCAGAATTTCACAATGTCTCAGAATTTCATCATTCTGGGCATGTGTGTACCCAGTGTAAGCAGGGCATTGGAATGTTCTGCATGGTAACGATGTACATTGGTTGTGGGCACCTCTTCCACCACAAATGTCGACCTACAGCTGGCACTTTTTGTCCTCTGTGTAGTATGGCAGTCAACAAACACCACCTGGTTGTTGTGTGCATGATGCGAATGGCCAAATTGCTGTTACCAAAAAATCTCCGAGAACGTCACACTTGGATGGATTATGTGACTGAACAAAAGAATACAATAAGCAACATGGACTTGCACTTCTTGTATTCTCTGATCAACATCACCCTCTACAAAGATCGATTGCCCGTGTTGAGACAAATTCTATCCACTCCAGGGCGAGTGTTCTTCCGTCGCTATCTTGTCAGTGATGATTGTGCGTCTGTCTCACTTTTCTTACAGGATGGTAATAAAGAATTTCATATTCATCAAATGTTCAACATTATGTGGGACATGTATTGCAATAGATGCACAAGCGAGAAAGAGAAAGGCGAGTTGTTTGTTGACATGAAACACATTGAAGATGTTCTGTTTATTGAACACAATGTTTTGAACTAAAAGTGATTGAAAGGCTTACCATAGATGCCGCAAACAAATGGTTTGTGAATGTGAAAGACACAGGAATATGTATTCTTCGATGAATATATGATTTATTAAAAAAATTTTAATAAACATGTCTGAAACCTATTTCTATGTTTTTTTACTTTTTTATTCGGACACTTGTCAATTCTGTGTAAGAGAAACAGGGGCCTAACCGAAATCATCATCCAGGAAAGTACTTTGTATGTGGGTTGAAAGGTTTAACTAAGAATATTTGTGATAAACAATGAATTTCGATTGTAATTACCTGACCAACTCTATATTATGATGCAACCCTTGATTTTTCAATTGTTCTTTGTCATAATGATGATGGCTACATCTGTATTATCCAAATCTCCATGTAAACTTCACATCAATAGGATGCGGGTCATCAAAAACACTGGTATGTTATGTGTAAGTTTTTTAACCCGGAGGCCAGTCGGTGGTGTGGAAGTAGCCGTCAACAAATCCAAAATAATTGCCACATACAAGCTGGAAAATACTTCACATACAAAACTAAGTCTTGAAACATTCAATGTTACTCTTTCTTCTGAGCACTGTTACTCAGATTATATAACCTCCACCAAAAGAAAAATGTTTTTGTGTGGTAGGCTACATTCACCCTCTCATTCAACCGATGGAAACATTAAGGTCATCAAGTACACACCATTCCCACTACACGCAACTGCAAACGGCAACTCTGTAAAATGTGAGGTGCTAATTTGGAAACAACCTCTTCGAGCTTTCATGCCTGAGGTTGTCAGAGACAGGCGCACTTGCTACAAGCATGATGTTTATTGCAACAAAAGGGAATGCAAAGAAGCTTGTCAAACAATGATGTTTGGAGACAGTAGTTTCGCTAAATTTTGTCCATTGAAGTCAAGTTTTCTGAGACGTAATTATGTGGATGCGTCACTCACACCGATGAGAAGAGCATTTTATTATCCTTCAAATATGTTGCTCTGTATAGGGGTTGCCCTCGAAACTCTCGTCTCGGGAGTTGAGCAGATCAGCTTGTTTGAGTACCCATCAAACTCAATTTCGCTAGTCATGAGAAATTCCAATAATAAAGAAATGGTAGGAATAGTGACTGATATCTATCCCACTGGCTGTAAAAATTTCCACAACGTAACCGTGGAAGGAAAACTACCGTTGGACAATTTTTTCTGTGCCAAGATGCATGGCGACAGAGATATCGACTGGAATTACTCCACCGTGTCACTTTCACCTTCTAAGGCCTTAATGCTATACATAGCCCATATGTGGGCTGGTTGGTCAAGAAGCCACCTTCTTCAGTTGGACAGTAAGGACAACGCGATGACAGTGGAAATTAGGGAGGACACATTTAAGCAATGTGAAGGATGTCAACACAATGGCGTGCAGTCATGTACATCTCTTGTCAAAAGGGAAATTAGTCGTGATTCAAGTACACACGAAGAAATGAGCACCACACCAACAACGATATCTGGTCACCAAAAATCTAACATTGATTTAGAGAAAGAGAGAGTGAGCACCACACAGCCAGAAGATGTGGGCACAACAAAGACAGTTGTTGAAAGTACAACTCCAACAATGATATATGATGACCAGAGAGCCAAGACGGTCCCCGGAACCACAGATAGAAAAAATAAAGATGAAAGGGAGAAAGTGCGCACCAAACAATCAGAAGATATGATAAGCACAACTCCAAAAACGACAAATGATGACCAGAGAACCAATATAGATGTGGAAAATAATGGTAAATTGACAACAACCACCACAGATGGTGTTCAAACAAAAGAATCCATTGCCACACAAATGTTCCCATCTATGATGGAAAGGGGGGCCATAGAGGGTGGGAAAAATCTAATGGTAAAAAAGAAAAAAGGGGACAGCACAAGAGAATTAATAGATAGAAATGCTCCTTTGGATTCCACAATTAGCAGAGACAGCCATACAACAGAAGTGGACGATTCTGTTATACAGGCAAGGGTAGAGAGTGGTGACGACACATTTGAGGAGGATGAGAGCATTGAGGAGCATGAGAGCATTGAGGAGGATGAGAGCATTGAGGAGGATGAGAGCATTGAGGAGGATGAGAGCATGGGGGAGCGTGGTAGATGGGCCAGTCAAAGCAATAAAGAGGGATCTTCATCTGTCATACCCACTCAGAGCAATATCTTACAGTACTCAGATGGAAGGAGCGGCAAGACTGACACAGAAACTGACAGAACTGTTCAAGTTGATACAGAATTGAGCCCTCATTTCACTAGCAAATCAAACACATCACATTTTCCAGATACAATTGATGAAAACGTATTTTCATATCAAAATATCAATAGTTCTAACACAACAACACTAGCTAATCTGACATTGAATTTAGAAGAAAACCACAATGTCAGTGTGGAGAATGAGGTCTCGGGTATTGAGGTTGAATATGGGGGGACGGAGAATGGGAACAAAATGTCACTGAAAACAGCAAGTGCAAGGGATAATGATACAAGTAATGGGAGTGACCATGCAAAGAAATCTTGCCATTTTCAAAATATTTTTTCAAATGGAAATAGGAATGATCTACAAATTATTATTATCATGTTATCATTGTTTTTTTCCATATGAAATAAAACTTGAACAAAGAATGTGAAGTTTTGTCAAAATATTTTATTTGATTAAAACATGTTAGCATGTTTTGGCTATATCATTCAATAAAATTTCCAAAAAGGAACAGTCTCTCCAGTCATCAGTTATTTATTTGATTAAAACATGTTAGCATGTTTTGGCGATATCGTTCAATAAAATTTTCAAAAAGGAACAGTCTCTCCAATTATCAGGATGTACATCAGGGCACATGTGTTCTTGACCCTGAAACAGCACAAGGCTGTAACAATCCTTGCATTCCACGAATTTCACCCATGTCTTATAAGTGCGCAAATATGCCCACGTTGTTGATGGCGGTGGCCAATTATTCTGATCTTCAACTTTGTAGTTGGTGTGGTCATTCTCAGAGTTGCACCCAGAGTTGCACCCAGCACCCAGTATTCTGAGGTTGTTCATAGTAGGTTTTTTGATGATGTGGTGACAAGAAGACTTCTTTCCAGACTGACGAAACCCATCTAACTTCTAACATTTATATAAAACAGATGTTGTCTAATTAATTATGCACAAAATTTGTTTTTGGACCTCTTTAAAGTCATTACTTATTCAAAAGAACTGATCATTTGCATAACTATATATCAGACACATCAAATTAGTTATGCACACTTTTTTATTGTGTATATAGACATAGAATTTGATGACAACTCACTATTTCTTTCTTGAAAATACCAACCAACTATGAAAATGATAACATGGATGGAGTGTGCTGCCTGTGGCATGTGGTGCACCATGGGCGAATCGTGTGCATGCAACTTTGCCTGTACCTGGACGGAGTGTGCTGCCTGTGGCATGTGGTGTACGATGGGTGAATCGTGTGAATGCAACTTTGCATGGTTGCCTTTAGAGGAAACAGGTGAATGCACAGTCTGCGGAGTGTGGTGCCACCCATATGAGGACTGCGACTGCTGTCCCCCTCCTCTACAAAATGATACACAGGACATGGATGGACCACTAGTGAGAATCTCAGCCAGTACTTTTGAGTGCTCAATTTGTGGATTGTTTCTGCCAGATGATTGGTATGAAATTTGTATCCACGAAGAAACAGGCTGCACTGCCTTGGCCAACACAACCACATGTTAGGTCAATACTAGGATCATACCCACCAGGCCCTTCTCAGGGCCACCAAATCCTTCAGAATTGAGCAAACCATCAAATATTTTCACAATTGTCGATCAACTATCATGTTCAAGAAATAAGAAATCAATGTTGAAAAAAAAAGAAGTTATAGAATGCCATCCAGATCCTTTCTCAAATAATGTCTGTTCACGTTAGGCCACCCAAAACCAATTATCCATGGGAAATTAATGATTCTTTCTCTTTTAATTTTGATCATACAAAATGATACGTTATCTTCTTAAATAATTAGCAATATCCATGAAATAATATTACTAAAATGTGCTTGACAAGAAACCATGATATATTTACACCAAAACACACAAGTTATATTCCCATATACTATATAGAATATGTGTTAGTGTAAAGTCCCTCTGAGGGATAACTATCATAGAATGTTACCTATTATATCTGTTGATGATTAAACCATGCAGAATCTTTGCAATGTACATTGATTATCAAAAGATTGAAAACAAATAGAAGTCAGAACTATCACAGATAATTGATCTTGCTATCACCATCTCATTAGTTATGCACACAAAAAAGATATAGGGAAAAGATCAATAATCACATTAGAATTCCTTCTCATTAAATATGCACTCTCCATGATAACATTTCTGAATTATATATCTCAAAAAAGGCCACATCCTCAATTGTCTTGGTAAGATATGATATTGATCATTTGCTAATTCATTATGCAGAAAACATCCAGGCTCATTTAATATGCACACTCCTTGATTAACTATTCAAAGTGCTGCTGATTGTATATAAGAGTGATGATGTTTGCCAGAAACTCATCATTTCTCTATAACAATATTGAGAAAGTGGAAAAAAGAACCAAGGAAAGTCATGGATGTTGATCAGAAGTATGAGAGAGTAGGCATCATGCCTGAGGGTGCACAAGGCATGGTGTACAGTGCTTTGAGAAGATCAGACAAATCTCCTGTTGCCATCAAGGTACTGAACTTTAATTTGAGAATGTGTACAAATCCATGCTGCAAGGGCAAGTTTCCAAGAGAGATATGCCTTTTGACAAAATGCCAGAAAGTGAATGGAGTTGTGAGATTGCTCGAATCATTCTTCTCTCGACAGATGAAAAGATGGGTCATGGTTATGGACAGACCCGAAAATGGGTGTGATCTTTTCAAGCTGATGGAGATGTTTCCAGGCAACTGCCTCCCAGAAGATGTGGCCAAACTATGTTTCATCCAAATTGTACAGGCCATTGTTTCCATGGCCAATGCAGGATTCTACCATGGGGACATTAAACCTGAAAACATCGTGGCAGACTTAAGCAAGGGCGATGTGTTCCTAATAGACTTAGGATTTGCAGGAAGGGTGACAAAGAGGATGTTCAGGCACTTCATGGGAACAAGTACATTTCAGACCCCAGAGGCAGCCAAGGGCCTTGAATATCATTGGGAAGGAAACACTGTATGGAGTCTGGGTGTTACACTTTATGACATTGTTCATGCCTATTCCCCTTTTGATGACAAGAATGACTTGGTGTCTGGGAGACCCGTGCAAATGATGCCCATATTATCACCTGAATTGATTGACTTGCTGGAGAGGTGTCTTACCAAGGATGTACAGAAGAGAGCCACCCTTGATGAGATCATCAACCATGCCTGGTTGAAACATTAAACAAATTGAAATAAAAATTGATAAAAACATAAAACGCATCTTCTTGTTGACTCTATTAAAATTGTTGATGATTCAATAGATAAAAACAATCATCATGCAACAAAGTCCATCTCAATGTGAGCATCTCAAATCCTTTCTGTATGGCATGGTGAAAGAGGGCCGTGATACCATAGACATAACTCAACTCCAAGAGCAACTGAGAACTGATGATATGCCACTTGCATCCCTCAAACATCAGTGTGCAGACAATATGCTGCTACTTGTTCTATTATGGTTAAAAGAGATAGACATCCCACATCCCATCACAATCACTAGAGGTAACAGATTGTTAGCAAAATTGTTTTATGGGAAAACAAACAACAATGTTGATGTTGGTGAGGACAAACAACAATGTTGAAAACAAACAACAATGTTGACGTTGGTGGGGACAAACACCCACATCATTGCATCAGACAGAAACATGTTTTTTTCCATACATACCTATTATCTTGGTCACCATTCTTGGCTTTCTCTCGTCCCATTGCAAATCAATTGGGATAATTTTCCTTTTCATTCCATAAACAAAGCTATTGATCAGTTGAATACTTGGACTAAACAACCAGGGAAACACAAAATCGTTGTCAGTTGCCTGTCAGGGTTGCACAGAGCACAAAAACTACAAGAAATTAGATCAGGTGTTTCAGAGAGTCAAATATATACAGCAGGTTGCTATGCTGCTGATAGGAAGGTTGCAAAGAGAGCATCAGATGAAAATGAAAAAAATAAAGTAATATAAAATCTTAGAAAGCGTCTTACTTGTTTTAAAGGACCACCAAAACACACAATTTTCTATTATTTTCTATTATTTTATTAAATCAATAGCAAACCACAATATCAGTTACGTGATACAAAATTTACACAATTATCGATAGAGACAAATATATTGGAGAATCCAAGGCAAAGCATTACTTTTGAATTGAAATAACATCCAACACACACTTGGCAGATTGTTTCAGTTTTAATCATTTGATCACGAGCAATCCATATCGATTTCTTCCCGCCCTAGGTGCACTATGACCCATGCAGGAATGAGTGTCAGAGTTCCCCTTGGAAGCACAGATGCATTCTTGTTGTCTTCTTTATCCAAGTGGCCTAAGAGCATGTGTCCCACCAAAGCCCTCATGTTGTTGGCTTCCCCATAATACATCCATTTGAAAGGTACCGAAGCATAATAGCAAGGATAATCATTGGGATCCATCTCTGTTCTGCCATTTAGAAACCAAGGATTACGTTCTTGTTTCTTGATGTATGGGAACAGGGCATTGATCCAACCAGAAACAGTACAGGTTCCTCCACTGCCATAACCAGCATTGTATTTGACAATCCCTCTAAGCCATGTACGTGCCTCTTCTTTCAATGACGAGGGTGAAGAGAAGGTGCATTTCTGGTGTATCTCCACAAGGTTTTTAAGGACAGGCATCAAGCTTGCCTGCCACCACATCAGACCAGCATCAAATGCTTTGGTCTTCTGGCAATAGTTAAAAAGCTGTTCGAATTGTTTCTCAACAACAGTGTACAGCATCTCCCAATCATTTGACTCCCCAAGTAGGATGATTGATGCAACACCACATAAAGTGGTTGTAGTGTAGGTGTAGTAGTTCTTCATAGCTTCCATAGCCAGAACATTGCGATGGGCAACAGATACCATGGTGCTTGTTGTGAAGTGAATGTCATTCTGTATAATGGCAGTTCCTTCCTTTTTGACGTCGATTTTTAATGAATCAGCAAAATATTTAAACATCACATCCCAGCGGTTGTCTGCTGACCCCTTTATGAAACCATTATTTTCATAGATCAGTTCCTTCTTTCCCTTGTGGCTAACATAGAGGTGTCGCAGTTTTTCGGAATATTTCTCAATGTGTAGTGCAAAACCCTTTGCTATATAACCATATATGAGGTCAGGAGTAATGGCTATGGGTTTATGATTCTTAAATGCATCCACCAACATGGATATGAATGGATCCCAGTGTGTGTCCTTCAATGACCAGTTGTCCTGATCAATGCTGTCCACTCGTATGTGTTCAACTTTTTTTCCAATGTCAAATACATGAATGTTTCCGTCTCTAAGTTCTCGTGCTGCCATGTCGATCAGACGTCTTTGGGCAGATAATGGAAGGCTTTCTCTGTGGTTGAAACATATTCCACTTTCTTTGTTCCATTCCCCTTGGTCCATCAGATCAATTCTGTGCCCATGCTTGAATGACATGTTTCTTTTTTACTTACTCCTGTACTTGCTATACTGACCAATTGTGTTTCACTAATCTGACATGCAGTAATGGAAATGCTATCATGATATATTTGGGAGTGGTTTCAATGTAAAAACCAATTTTCCACACCACCTTTCATCTATCCGTAGTCATATCTTCCATTCAAATGTCTGAGTCACTACTGATACCATCATCATTGGAATCTGTATTAGAATCATAATCAAAGTCTTCCACAGTTGGATTAAAGGATTGTATTTCAGAAATGATGTGATCGATTCCCCACTTGTCTTCCCTCCCAACCTTATATAGCAGTTTTGCACATTCCTCTGCAAACAGTCTATCGTCAACACTCAGTGTTTCATTCTCTGTCATGTTCTCAACCATGTATCCTCGGAAGCTAAAGAAAAGATGATCAAGGGGTAAGACCTCAGACACATTTTTGCGAGTGGCATCTGCACCATGATCTAAGAGCATCTGTAAAATCTGAGGTCTGGGACCTATCGTTACCACAATCTGATCCAACACATTGAGTGACTGCCAATCACAACACACATGTAGGGCACCATTTCCTAGGATGGGAGATTTGAATGTTGTTGCCACCTTGGCCATGATGGTATGAAAATGCTGCTGTTCTGCCAACGTGATGTTGCCATTCCATAGATTATCGTCTTTTACCAACACCATGGCTAGTAGACAAGTTAAAGTGATCAAGTCTCTTGAGTTTTTTTCGTCGTCCATATCACAGAAAAATTCTGCCATTTCGACACACTCCTCCATGGCAGACAACAGTGCATTGCGATATAAAGGTCCTTCGAGTGACACTCGACAGTGGTCCGACATTGAATCAAACATGTACCAAAAGAGTATAAGAAATTCTTCCCAATCCTCTGGCGTCAATTCAACAATACCATTTCGAAGCTCTGATAGAATTGAAATCAACGTGTTCATCTGGGTCTTTCCCAACACCTGCTTTCCATTTGGATCAACAAATGGGTCTATGTACAGATCCTTATTCTGACTCAATAACATTGAATCTTTTAAGAAGGGTGTGAATAGAGCGGTCATACAATGTGTAAGGACAGTTCCACTTTCTATATCCATTTCTTTGCTGTCTCCTTTCCCCTTCTTTGATTACATATATATTATATTTATATAAAATGTGTCCCTTGTGATGTAAAGATTGACAATATGGAAGGGTATGATGATGCCGTTTTGCGCTGTACACTGAAGGCTATCATGAAAAACGTTCAGCCTTTGGGAAATGATGAGGAAGAAATCAAGCCCTTGTTAAGAGTGTTCACATATTACACAAAATATTTAATGTTTCATTTCTTCCACACTCATACATCCTCAGAAGACATCCTGAACCTTCTCCTGTATTGTATGGACAGGCATTTTGCATTTGGATCTCTGTCTAATGAAACCAAAAGGTCTCATCTCACACAAGCTTCTCACCTGGCCATTCCTGGTGATAGGCCATTTGATGAAGATCAACACTGTCAATTGATGTTGCTGACTCACATATTTTTGAGAAAATTACATGATGAAGTGGGGTCTTTCAAACCATCTTCTTGGCTTGCCAATGATAGTGAAGAAGACACACAAATGGAAGTCGACATGTTCTTGTGGCACAAAGAGGAATTGTCAGTCCTTCTACAGAGGCTCTGCACAGTGTGTTCACCAATGGAAAATAAGAACATAATCCATGTCATATGCGATGTAAAGTATCCACCACCCAAAAGCATTTTTCATTTGTGTGCCATTGACGATACCATGGGAATATATCATTTGCCAGGCAAGAGGGACCTTGATCTGTTGTTGGGAATGGGAGCTGATCTGAACCATAAAACAATAGAGGGTAAGGATGCTCTTGAAACACTTTGTTCAAATTTGAAAAAGTTAAAAGGCACTCCAGTATGGGAAGAACTTGCATCAGTCTTTGCACCTGACTTATGTAGATTTGCTCAGAGTCTAATAGATCGAAACATCTCAACAAAGGTTTCAATTGAAGATGTGTCTGAAATATTTGAAAAATAAACAAAATACAAAAACAACTTTCAATTGCCTATATTTTCATTTCCACGGTACGTCTCAGAATATTATCTTTGACACATTGCATTATAAAATCTGTGGGATCAGTTGTGGTGATCTGATCAAGGTGCATCGCCCTTGCCAACAATTCATCGTAAGATGTGGCCACCAACTTATAACCTCCAGGAATGTCTCTCAGCACCACATCTGTGTAAAATGGTTTGTTGTTGTGATCAGACATGAGCAACATGTCAAGTGGACTGAGGTGCTCCGTAGGGCCTTCCTCTTTGTCTCTCCTCAGCGATCTCCTCATCTCCAATGAGTGTGATCTGCAAAGGTAGAGTGCAGTGGATGGTGCATTACACACCAAGCTCTCGTGTAGCCAGTTGATGTAGGTCTCTTCAAACTCGCTCTCAAAGGGTTTCACACCTAAGCATTCACACATGCATGATTGTAAAACAGATTTGTTGTCTCTGACAATGAGAGATGAAGGAACAGAATGCCCATTCTCATCTAAATGTAAGCATAATCGTTTAATTGTATCCAACTGCATACTCCCTGCTCTGGCGCAAATGTGGTCAAACAGCCAATCGTGGCCGTGCATCGTGGCATAATGGTAAGGTGAGAGTGAATTGGCATCTAAATTATAAAATAGAGCTCTTTGTGAACTGGCACTGTCTTTGATTGTGTCGAAGATAAACCTCATGGTGTCACTCGAAACATGGTGAGAATAAGAGAAAATGTGTGAACCATCCCCAAAGAAGAGTTGGCTGTCCGTGTAAAGATATTTAGCCACGAGAGTGCAGACATCAGAATCAGAGATTTTTCCCTTTCTCATTTCATGGTCTTCTGCTAGAGATTCGAGTTTTTGTACGAAGTAGCTCGTTGACATAGTATCTATACACAATGGTTAAACTAAACCAGTTAACAGTTATGTGTTACACCACAGAAACAAAGACAAGAATGAATTTTCTTTTTTTTTTTTAAATGCATTTTTATTTTTCCAACAAAGACAATTTCACAAGCACATTTCATAGTATAAGTGAGGGAGCACTATACATCAAATTCATAGCTCTTACTCGGCTGGAGATGACTTTCATCATGTCTTCATGTGATGTAGAAACTACATCTGCCACATCTGATATATCAATCTCGTCCCGCTCATGAACGATTATCAGCTTCAGGTCAAAGTTTGTGCTGTTGCTCTTCTCCACTTTGGAATCTAGTGTTTGCAATGCAGCAGTATGAATTCCCTCTCTA
This sequence comes from Amphiduros pacificus, assembly GCA_949316495.1. Lineage (NCBI taxonomy): Eukaryota > Metazoa > Annelida > Polychaeta > Phyllodocida > Hesionidae > Amphiduros > Amphiduros pacificus. The sequence continues at coordinate 31,097,362 of OX439008.1, read as the reverse complement.
TCAGCAAAGAGCCTCATGGTGCTTGATTTTGTACCCTTGACAGACCTCCAAGACTCTTCACTCCCATCGATGAAGCTGGAAAACCGACTCACAACAAGTGGTATGGATACAGGAGTGTTTAGTCCTGAGAGTTGGATACTCAAAATACCTACACCCTCACCTTGACCATCTCGGTGCAACACCTTCAAATGATGACACTCCTCCAGTGTGTGCATTAGGGTTCCATTCTCTGAGAGATCAAGCAGCACAAGGGATGTAGGCTTGTTTGGGAGGTATGTTCCCATTGTCTCGAATTCAACATATAGAGCTCCTACAGCATTACTTAACATCCTGGTGATATGAAGTAGATTATTTTGTGAGATTGCATTGCCCGCGTCTTGTCTGTCCCTCAAAAGAGCTCTTTGGCTTACACTCTTTTTAACATCACTCCCCAAGGCTTTTGTCAGCTTTTCCATGTGATCCCTCTGTTTCCTGTACCAAATCAATTCATTCTTGATGTCCGAAGACAAGGCTTTACTACTCCAGGCCCATATCTGCCGAGGATTCATCCCTCTCATGGAGCAGGTGTTCTTCACTCGTTTCTGACGCAAGTATGGGATCCTTTTCAGGTAAAGCGCTGCATCATAGTCGGCATCCAACCTCTTAAGGATAGTTCGCTTTGATGGATGAGCAGTGTTTCTCTTCCTCTTGTGCTTCCCTCCTACATGACTGCAATGTTCAACTGAAATATCCTCTACTGGAAGCTGCATCTCTTGTTCTATTTTCATATCGATTGTGCTTATCTGAATGTGACATGTGGTTGACAGATATACTTTAGTAGTATCAAAAGAAAAACAGATTTTACACACAAAGTGGAATGCCGTTACAGATTTCTCTTTCTATGTGATAGAATGCCCCATATTTGTTAATTGTGACATGTCACCAGCATTTTCCTCTGGTGATGGCCCGTCAACTAACAGCAGAATACCTGTTGATTTCATCCATTTCCTGAGCAAATTATAGACCAGAAATCTCTTATATCTCGCCTGTTTCTTGGCAAGAAATGTCATTGACATGTTCCTCTCTGTGTTCAAAGATCTTCTTGTATCATCCTGGGTGTGATTGTTACCCATGATCCCCATTGACACAGCTGTCCATTCGAGGTCATGTCTCCTCTCGTGTGACAGAATGTCCACTGAAGTTACAGAGAGATGTGCATTGGAAACGTCCATGTCATCAGGACATCTCCATTTAAAAGGGTGTTGCCTATTGCCTCTGAAATCTTCCAATTGGTCTGTGAGCTCCTTGACATGCATCTGTAACTGTTTGTTCTCTCTGTTATCTTTCAGATAGCAAGCACCCAGTTCTGAGACAAAACCACCCAACTTTCCTTTGGCTATGGTTCGCTTCTGTGGAGTGTCCACTATTGCAGAAGTCTTCACTGTGGTGTCTATCATACTCTCCAACTCTTCGTTGACTCTCGACTGATTGACGAGTTTAGGGTCCAGCGTATCATTATTACACCGCTTCCTTGTCAGAGTTTCTTCATTATCTTTGAGTGAGATCACATAACTTGGAATGCTCCGGTACAATGAAGCAAGCATGTAGTGCTCACGCAGCAACTGCATCTCAGCACACTTGTCTATCATGTAGGACATAGTACTTTTCGGAGAATAGGAGTTGGAAGGCTCATCAAAGAAGTGTAATTCCAAAGGATTGTTGTTTAGATCTCTAACAATCCACTCATCGAATGGGTCCGCATACAAAATGACATAATGCATCGGAATTATTGGGACCTCAAGTCCCCTATCCATGACAGGCACCCAAGCAAGTAGTTCTCCCATTTCTATCATGTTGGATGCCAGTTTTTCCAACTGAGATGCACTTCCAGATTCACAAAATCTCTTCACCAACTCTCTTTTCACAGCAACACCATTCATTCCGATGGCTTGATCTAGAGCACTTCTATACATCTCTAGAATGTCAACCCCACTTTTTATTGCAGTACATATTCTCTTGTAATTGGGGTTTCCAACAGACGCATCCACCAAGGCATTGGATTGCTCAGATGGGTGTACCGTGACGAGGTACATGTCTGTGTAGTTCAGCTTCTTTCCCTTAGCTTCATACTCTCTGTGAATCTCATCAAGCACATTTTGATATCTTTTTGTTAGGACAGCATGTGCATATGAACTGGGGGCCACCCATTTGAGTTCACTTCTTCCTTCCATGAGATGAATTATGACACAATAACCATGTTCCTGATTAATCAGTATATACTCTATGAGCCTCTTCAAAGAGGAAACTGGTGATATCTGCGAAGACAATACCAGCCCTTATGGCGCTCGAGTTACCACCCACATGTATGATCCGAAAATCAAACAGTGCCAGGCAAATTGTCTTAACGAAGACATTGATCAAACCTAAGAGAAAGGGAGATAACCTTCTTCTCAGCAGACGATCCATGAGAAAGAGTAACGTTGTCCTAGATGTGGAGACCAACGTGGCAAACATGGCAATGAGATTGATGGTTATTTGATCAAACTTGCCATGAGTGTCTTGTCTACCCATTCCTTCGCTCCCTGAATTGTTAGCTTCAAAGTTCTTCATGACAAAAAAGATGGTGAATGAGGTACAGACACCTAAGACTAAACATATCAACATCTGCATCTTTATTCCCAGCATGTCAAGCTTGTGCTACCAGAGGGGGGAATCGATGTACTTTTTTATATTGAACATCATTCATGATTTGCAAAAGACATGTATATACATAACAACACAAGAAAATACAGTAAAATACAATGTCACTCTGGGAACTTAAGTACAAAATATTTGGCAAGCTTATGCGAACTCAAGCCAAGGGTAAAGCCTTCAAACAAAGCATATCGGACTATAGAAGGCTTCACAATGAAAGTGAAAAAATAAACCTTATGGACATAACACTCAGAGAGGGCAACCTTGCTCAGCACAAGGAAACAATGAACAAATCCGCACAGCAACTGTTTGTCTCATACAAAGCATCAGGCAGCCAATCCACCCTACACGAACTTCAACAGATCTACCAGGACATTAGACTCATCACACAAGAAGAGAAGTTGTTATCCAAAACAAGAACCATCTTGACACAGTCTAAACTAATGAGACATAGTGAAATGGCAAGCCTTTTGGTTGAAAAAAACATCATTGCTGATCACACACGTCAAAAACTCAAGAAATGGTCCAGACCATCTCCACGTGCAGTGTGTAGGAAAGCAACAAAACTTCAGACAGAGAGGGACATGGAAAATGACATCCAGAATGAATACACTCTGAGCATGGTACAAGAGGACAATGAAATGGACGAAGAAAGCGATCCCATGAGAGGTGACTGCTTCGAGAAATTATTTCAGGACTGGCTGACATCTCTTGAAGACAGTGCCCCAAACTCCTCACAAAGAGAGAGGGAGACACATCCAATTCAGGGGAGTCTAAGCAAAAGAATAGCACAACTCAGAGAGACTAGTTTATGATCATTGACAATTTATTGGTGTTTGTTTTTTGTGTAACATTCATTCCAGAATGGAAGATGAGTGTGGCATCATTTCAAACTGATGAACCCTTGTTTCATCCATCTGGGGCTTACTCGTATGCTGATGATATTGCCATAGAGAGATGACATGGTGTAACAGTTGGATGAGGCCAGTTGCTATTACAGCAACATAGACAACCTCATAGGTCAGAACAGAACAGACCGCATTTTTACCCTGCATTGAGACATTGAGGTGACAGGATGCAATGGCAATGGTTAGACAACCAAACAGAACATATGTGAATATTGGCAATAAATGCTCTATCACCTTAACACATTGTTTGCTTTCTTTCAAAAGACCCCTGTAAGTAAATCTACGCTCCATCTGAAAGTGGTTACAAGACACGTATAGTAACACGACAAGCTGCATGAATGCTTTTCCAAAGAACTTGATGTAGAGAGGTGTCAGAATTAGAGGAAAGTTTGAGATATTTCCCAAATTTCCGTGACTGTTGTGCACTGCTTTCACCACAAAGATCACAGTCAGACCTTCCATTACAACATCCAAAATGCCACACAAATTGTGTGCAATATTGGCCGATAGAATTCTATTCATCCTGTACTTCCACCATGTCCATATAGAGGTTGCTTCTTCGTCAAGGATGCACATTTCATCCAACAGACTCTTTGGGTCATTCTCCAATGTTTCTTCGTTGTTATCAAACCTCCATTTTTTTCTTGGCATTGAGCTGTGGTGTGCATGATTGTACATTGTGATAATGTGATGGATGACTTGAATGGCCACAAACATACCGATGATGGATTGTATGACACTGAGGTTGAAAACACTACACAACCCACTTGTGTCACCACCAGCTTCAAAGTTCAAGTGACATGTGCCCACAGCAATGGATGCAACCAGAAACACAATGTAAGTGGCCACTGGCAATAGCTGTTCTACAACTGGCATAAACCTACTCAATTCATTGAGACTTGATAAGAATGGCAGGTGTCCTTCCACATAAAGAGCATTGTGAAGAGCAAAGAGGAATCCTGCAGATTGCACAAAAAGACGGAGAGCAAAGTGAAAATAAACAGGCAGCATGATGATACCGATGTGTTTCAAGTTGCCAATGTGACCCGATGTCTCCTTCACAACTAAGAGAATGATGATCATCTGTAGAACTTGACACATGACTGCCACCATGCTCTTTATGTGAGACACAAAGTTTGGGCTGATAATGCGGTTCACTCTGTATTCCCATATGTGCCAAATGTGAGACATCCTTCCATCAAGCTTGTTAGCTTCTTGCAATATGGTCTTGGCGCCATCCATTGCCTCTTCCTCTAGAGATCTAAATTTGGAACTCTTATTTGGTTTCATCGTTGATCGTATCTTCTTGTATCTCTCCTTTATTCGTGGTCTTGCTTGTAGAGAAGGACGGAACATGGTATTCTTCATTTACTATTTTTCTCTGCTCTTGTTAGTGTTATACAGGTAAATAAGCAGTGACAGAAAACACAGATGCAAGCTCAATATTTTATTAGATCGATGTGCAATGAGCTTGAAGAAGTCAACCCTTTTTTAATAAAATCAAGAAGAGTGAAGAGGTATTCGATTGAAGATGATGAGACCACAAAACAAATCATCAAAAAACAAACGATCAACAAGGACAAACTGAGGAACAAGGGATATGTACAGATACAATTACCCATTGCTCAAGTGAGGGTGAGATCCAGAGGAAAATGTTTGCTGGCAGGGCCATTGGAGAAGAATGTTCAAGGAATAACCCATCCCATATCCAAACGCCTGGCATATTGGCCACGTGAAAACAAGCAAAGGTGGAGGCACAAAGTATCTTCCAGATCCAAGAGGGCAATGCAATCGATAGGTACAAAGGTGGATAAAGAGGTGAAGGAGTTTGCCAAGGGACAGAAATCTTATGAACTACTTGAACACAAAGAATCCAAAAATCTGGTTACAGTCCTTGCATCAAGACACATCTCTTTGGTGACTGGTGGTTTACCTGTGTCTAATTACCGTCTAGATGAAAGTATGGACAATGCCAAATTTTCTGGTACAGAGGTGGATTTAATAGGATTTGATCATGTGAACCGCAAATTTGTCATCATCGAGTTGAAAGTGACAAACACAATGATATCCTTTCTAGCAGAGGAAAACAGAAAGGCAAAACGATATAAAGGAAGTGAATTTAAACAGAGCACGTTTGGGAGGTACATGGCCCAGCTTGCTTGTACTACACTCATGTTCCGCAACACATTTGGAAGTGAAAATTGCTATGCCTTACTGATTGTTTGCGAAGTGGACACAAGGCATTGTGAATTGTTTTGCTTGGAAGAAAATGTAATCTATGAGAAGAATTTTACTGGTTGGATCAATGGGTTTTGAAAATAAAACTAAGAGAAAGCACTACATCGTTTGTCTCATATTTCTCTTTATTACAACATAACAATCATCAAACTAATCATCTTGTGTGCTCTGTAGTGTACAATCCTTTCACCCCAGTCCTAAATGGGGGCATCCTCTCATCCATCTCCATATTATTCTCATCTAGCATCTTCAATCCCCTATCCGTGCGCCTCTTGTTTAGGTTCAACACTTCAGCACTCCATGAATTACTCTGACTACATTTTTTGAGTGGTGACCTTGTCTCCCAGCTATCGTGGGCAAATGATCCACAAGAGGAATGTGTTTCATAGCGCTGCCTTTCCAGAAATCCAATGTTAGACTGACCAGAAAAGACAGCAGTCGGAGCATCTGTTCTCTCTATTACTTTCCCTGCCATCTCTCTTCTCTCTACAGTTGCCTGTTGGTGCATTTGAGAGAGTCCCCGCGTGGTCCTGTAACTGTTGTCATACAAAGGTATTTTGTTTGCTTTAAAGAGGATACCATGCACCAGGTGGGCCTCGCTGTATCCCCGGAGAGAATACATGTTTTCTGCATACCAACCCCCGTCTGGTCCAACGGGGTCCAGTTTGTTAAGACTGAATCCATCTCTGTTGAGGTTTGCCGTGAGATGTCTGCCATTGAGTGGAACAAAGTGGTGTTGGTCACTCAGTGGATGCCTACCCGGTAATGCCTCCACCACATAGGCCATATTTCTCCACCATTCCTTTTTCAAGCGGGCACCTCCCGAGTCTTTGATGTGCAAGTGAACATTGGCCATGGTGGCAGACATTCCGGATAATAAGCCTTTTGAAACAGCATTGGGTATCACTCGGCCACAGCTCAATGGGTCGACGATGAAACAATTGCCATTCACATACTGTATGATCTCTATCCCATTGTTAGCTGTTTGTTTGGTGACCGAACTCACGTTTCCAACTGCATACATCATGTTTTCCTTCCCCCCTCTGTAGAGACCAACCATGCCAACCTTCAGGGCACAGTTTCTGACAATTCTATACTTTCTATTCATTAGGCACGAGTGTCCTATTACCCTTTCGACCTCTGGTGTATATGAGATCATGTTAAGGAATGCTGCCGTCACTCTAATCACTGGTGCAGTGTCTTCTAACTCTCTTAGGTACTGAGTGCGATGACTGACAAAGTGATCAAAGAAGTTTTTGCTTCTGGAATATGTGTCATTCTGAATGACATCCAAATCATATCTGAACAGGGGATCAAACTCTGACATGTTGATGACATCAAACTTGGTTTTTTCTGCAGCTGCCATCATCCTGTTGGATGGTACATTTGAAAGAATGCCATGCTGATAAAAAGGTTGCACAAAAGTCTCCCTTTGCCTCCCCATGACACATGTCTTATCCGGATTGTTGAATTGAAATGTGAAGAATGGATGATTTTCTCCCTGGTTTTCTTCGTGTCTGTGAACAATATTGTATACATTTTGAAAGACCAGTGGTGCCACACAGAGCAAATAAAATCGATATGCGTTCCTAAGTTCCCTGTCAGCCTCAAACTCTACTCGAAGCACGTCTCTGTTATCTCTTGGAAGATTGAGAACAGGGGTGGATGGAGGACACTGAGTGAGAAGACCACATGGGAGATTCACTCTTGCTCCCATGGCTAACAGTTTCTTTGAACAGGCCAACAAGGCAGACCTGAAATTAATGATCTCTCTCAAATACTTTTGAACTACCAGCACTGCTACACCTTCGGCATTGTGTAGAGTCTCATTAGCAATGTCACTCAGTTCATTATCCTTTTGTAAAAGTTCATTTGCAACAGAGGAGAGAGCCTCAACAAATCTGGGCATGCAGGCATATTTGGAATAACCCCCATTCCTGACCATGTCAAGAACTATCTCTTTCATCTCTACCCTAGTGACGTTGAAATCAGCTAGCTCCTGATGTGTAGAACACTTCTCATTCAGGGCCATCAACCTTTCGATGTCATTTGGTGTCCAAGATATATCAGCACACTTCTTTAGATATGTGAAAACGGTGTTGAGATGGTCTTGGTCAAGATGAATTCTCTTTGCCAACCAGTCCTTAGCTGCCTCTACATCCCCAGCTGGAGGGTGCCAGTTTGTGTAGGATGGTCTATTACCAAAGATGCCAGTGCTACGAAATTGGCAGCCACCCTGTCTGCCCCCCATTTGGTTTGGTGTTGGCATGAATCTGACCTTTGACGATGGAAAGTAGAGATTAATTGGACTGTTCATTGGCAACTCTGCACCCATGTAGTCTAGCATATCTGTCTCATCTGCTCTCTGTAGCAGAAACTTATGAAGTTCTCTGTCGGCCACCAACATCTCTTGGTACTTGTACCTATTGTAAGTCTCTGGGAGTAAGCCTCCGCCCTTTTTTAGACAGTCATCCATTGTAAAACATCCATCCTTACCCAGTCTCAGGTCAGTCACCATGATTTTCGTTCTGTCCACACCACGAAAGTCATCGATTTTTGTCTGCGAATTGAGGTTGTAACCAACTTCATTGAAGCACCAGAAACTTTCATCGTGCTCAAATATGTTATATGTCGATCCCGATTCCCTGCTGAGATGTGGAACGTGCAAAATTGGCACATCTCTTCCCTGGACACTCACGGCTTTTGTCACAAGAGATACCTTTTTACTGACACCCTCATATGGTTTGATCTGGCCAGGTGCAAACTCTCCTTTATCCCCGGAGAAACCAACAGTGTAGAGGACATCAGTGGTGGGCACAATGTGATTATGCTTGGTGGCAATCACATCCGCAACCTCTGGTGTAGTTACAATGAAGAGTGGTGCCTCTGATGAGTGTGCATCAGAAATCAGACTGTTATATGCATCATCCAGAGCTCCAGATGGCGAGATGGGATCCAAAGACCACGAACAAAACTCCATCACCTGTTGTTGTATTTCACCATAGACAAAATCATGTATGTTCTCTTGGTTCGCAATGAGTCGAGTGATGGCCGGACTGTTGTTACGCAAACGAACCATAGTCAATGTGGGGCAGTTAGCAAGGGCATGGGTGATTTGTTCTTGCATTGTCTGGTCAATGCTTCTCTCTGCTTGAGCCTTCCGCTTGAGATACTCCTGAAATCGAGCAGTTGGGTCGGCAATGAGATTTGTTTCAGGATCAAGTGTTATCTTCAGGTTGAACATGTCCACACCAAAATCTACACTATAGCTCTCTGCTGACAGAGTGGGAGCATCTGATCTAACTGTTGCCTTCCCAACTGTGAGGATGGGGTAGTGTTGAAAATGACAGGAAAACTTTTGCTTTCCTTGGAAGATGACTATGGGACACAAGACAGAGAAATCATTTTCTTTGCTTGTGAAGCCATTCCGTGAGTTGATGCTTCCCATGAAGAGGTGGACGCCAAGTAGTCCATCTGCAAGTGGTCCCACATCTTGCAAACGAATGGAATTTCCATAATTGTGGTATATTCCACCACGTCTGTCTCCTCCATATATCATTTTCTCCAAGAGTGGATGTTCATGTTCCCTTGTGGAATAGGACTGAACCAGATTGGCAATATCTCCCAGTCTGAACCCAAAGGGATCTTCTGGAGTCGTGTATCGAAGTGGTATGGGCCATATTTCTGTAGAATCTGTCATCATCTTAAGTTTCAACTAGACAAGATTTGAAACAAGTTAATAGCAAAGGTTATAGCATGACACACTTCAACGAATCACCACAAGTGGCATAGCTCTTGCGCTCCGGCTGTGCTCCCTTGAAATCAATGACCTTCGCAAGCATAACTGGTGGTCGAAGGGTGGACACAAATGTTGATGCCCCTTTTGCAATGCTCATCAATGTTTGTAAGCCATGTGTAGATGAGATCAAGCCTTGAAGACTGGTGAGATTTGTTTCGCCATTTTGCATGGCAAGCACTGCTTCTGAAAACCTCTCTGACATGTCTTGTTCTTTCAAGCACTCTGATATTTCATTGACCAGTGTTAACATGGAGGGTAATTGCATCAGTTGAATCTGTGCATTCTGTCCATTCACCTGGCTGTATCCACGCTCAAAGCTGTCTTTCAACGACTGAAGGTCCATGCAAAACCTTTCATATGCCACCATCTCATGGTTCTCTCTTAGAGGATAAGTTGCAAACTTTGAAACGCACTGCCCATTGCCACTTCCAGCTTTCCATACATCAGCCTGAGCCTTCATGTCATCAGCATTTGGAAATCTCACCCCGATGATATCTCTACGATAGATCAATTCATGCCCCGTGTGTTTGATGGTCACTGGATGTCCTGGTGTGAAACTGATATCCCAGCCATTGCCAGTGTTTGAGTGTGGAGACTTTACCCCTTTCTCAACCTGATTCACCCCCACATGATAGCGTGACATATCTTGCCATAGAAGAACATTCTGTTGTTCTTCTGTCATCGCAGAACAATCGATGTCCACCACATATCCTGCTGCATCTGGTATGACATAAGTCTTCTTGTAATGACCTCCATGCATTTCTGTGTCCTCATCATGAAGCAAGACAACTTGTCCTTCCTCTGCCACATTATCTCTTGGGTTGATGGGATCAAAGAGACGATAACCGTTTCGCCTTTCTCTTGTTTCGTTTAAAGATAGGTATGTTTGAGATATCTCAATTCTCTGTGAAGGTCCAAATGCTGGTACTGCCATGGTTTTTTATCTATTTATTGAGCACTGTAATTGGGTTAGTAATAGTAGAAGAGGTTGACTTGTTACATTCACCACATTTATCACCCAACACATTAAATTTTTTCTTTGATCTCTTATTCATCGGATGCAGTCTTTTTAGTATAGCATGAACAACAGCGAAAAACAATTCGCAATAATACCATGACAGCCGCCCAAAGAAAAACAGCAGTGGATGAAAAATCACAATGCAAACAATCACCCAAATTCCTGTGTGGGCCATTGTGTCAAAAGTAGCTTTTGTCCCTGTAACAGCAGCACACATGTCCCACATCATGTCATAATGACAAATCTCACCAGGCATAGAGCTAATTTCCACTAGAAAGAAGGTCATGGGTTTCACAATAAACCATCTGGTGAGTGAAATTGTCTTGTACCAAGAAAGTGGATGACACAATTTCTTTGACATTCCTCTTGACATCCAGTACCGCAGAGTGAACCAGGTGTTTTCAAACTCCACACATGTACCATCTACAAGTGCTGCAAGTGCATCTATTTCTTTCACTTTGATAACCTTTTGAAAAGTGATGTGTTTGCGTACCCAATTGATGGCATTGATGATCCTTTGTATGATGAGGCATGCACCTCCTCCTATGTATGTGACAGCCACATAAACAAGGTATGCTACAACATACACTGTGAAAAATATAAGCACTCCGTACCACATGGGAAAGTTGAAGAAATTTACGACTGTACAAAATATGGCTTTGGTGAAAGACCACAAGGTGTGTTTCAGGCACTTCTTGCCGTGCTTGAATTGATGGATGGCTTTTCTTATTTCATCCATTTTAAAATAATTCGAGTGGTTCTGATCTTTCTCTATTTTAATTTTCACATAAACAACAGGTTTACAATAACATTATTTGTGCATGATAGAGCTGAAGGTTTGTTCCCACTGTATGTCTGGCATCTTAATTCCACATGACATTATGTAAAGTGTGTTTCCCACAGAGAGAATGGATACTGAAAGATACACTCGATCCGATCTTGACCACAGGGTCTCAAGTATTTTGGGTTGGCTACCTAGTATGTGATCCAAAGTCAAGATTGATGGAAAAGAAAGAGAGCAAGTATGATCTTTTTCCAGAAGAAATCAATTGCATGGATCTAAATGGTGCAAGGATTGTGTTCAATCACAACAAGCATAGACAACCACTTGGTAAGGTTGTTTTGTCATGGCATGATCACAGCTTTCCCAACTCTCTTTTTGCCCTTGGGTTTTTGGGTGTGATTGAGAACAAAGCCATACTGGACACTCCTGCTTGCATCACCATGATGGGTGACACATTTGTTAGCCTATCCACATTGGAAGAAGATGCAAGCCATGTGGTAGAGGTATCCATGACATTCTGTGGTGCTAGAGATGGATGTCTTGGCATGTTTGTGCCTCCACATCGTGTGATTTCCACCATTGGTAGGTTTGGTCTGGACAGAGACTACTATAAACGACCAAGAAACACTGTGTCTGCAACATACAACATGACTCAAGAGGAGAATGCCAATGGGGTTGATTTCCAATCCTTTCTAAAAGCACTACCGGAGGAGCAGTTTAGTCTTGTGACAGCTGAGATGCAGAAGGACCAGGCTCATATTGAAGACCTTCTTACCAAGACCACAGCTTTTCAAGAGGATAATAATAAGTTGAGGGGAGCAGTCGAATTGCTCTCTGACTACAAGCGTAGCATGATTCAAAGCAGAATTGCACTCGAGCAAGAAAGTTCCAGTGACTTAGCACAGAAACGCAGAAAGGACTTTGAGATGATGAAACAAAGGGGCATCTTTGATGGACAGTGCTCTGATCTACAGGCCATTCGCCACATGGTGGAGTATTGCAAAGAATGCTTTCCGAGTAACGATAGCATGGATACAGAGATAATCTCGAAATTTTGTCAAATGTTTGATGATAGGTTTCCAGAATTAAGTAACAAATTGAGCAAAAACGCAAAGGGAATGTCCACTGTTGATGCAGCATTTGATCTGATAAGGGAAGAAATGAGGAACAGAGAGGTAAGGAGCTTTGCAAAAGACCGAGAGAAGCGGAAGAGAGAATTGGACTTTGCAAGAGAGCAGTACAATAATCTAACAAGGCTGGAAAACAACAAAAGTATTAAAGGCAACGAGGAGAAGACGGGTAAAAATAAGAAACAAAAGATGAATTTTGAGCAGTTTCTAGATAGTATAGGAATGTCTTCCGCTGAAGAAAGTTTGGACACCAAATCTCCTCCTTCCAAAAGGAGAAAGACGAATGCTCCTGAAAATGATGCTTTTGAAGATGAAGAATTTAAACAGTTTGCAACCTTGAGAGAAAGAGAGTACCAAGAATCCATGCAGAGATACAAAAGTTATCAGAGAGAGTATATGGAACACAAGCAAAAGCATAAAGAAAATAGAGAAAAGAAGATGGAGGAGCTCTTGACAAATTTACCCAAGCTAACAAAAGTGGCCAAATTCTTTGATCAGAATGGGGAACTGTTCCAAAAATTCTACAACCAGCCAGAATCCAAAGTAGATGTTCAGCAACCATCAACATCAACTAAAGCTGCTGAACCGGACACACCTCATAATGATGGTGGTAAAAAAACTATAGATGCATCAAAACCAATGGACAGAAAAGTCATATTTGAATTGTAATCTATGTCAAATAAAAAAGTGAGAAACGATAAAGGTCATATAATTTTGTTTATTCAACCTCATTCAAAGTGTATGGCATCATTCTTCTGTATTAGCTCATACATGACCACCAACGATATCCCAATCATAAGTGACAAACCTAAGATCATGGATATCAAACGAAGGTATCCACAATCTTCACAATTTGATTCATATATGTTTTCTATACCCTTTACCAGAACATTGTGCAGAAGTGAAATTCCTTTTGGGCCCATATTTTCTGTCATTTCAACCATATCACCTTCATCTATATCATCTGAAAATACATGCAACACACAGTTCCTTGCTGGTGGAGAAGATTTCATCACCCGAGAGAGTCCATTAGTCTTTATACTGCCACATATGAAATCTAAATATGTGTCCCCTCCTGTAATGTTTATGAGATGGGTATTGGAAAATATGGTGACAAGAAATTTTGGTGATCTGCCAGTGAGATGAACTGCCACACATGATATTTCTTTGGGGCATGAAGATGATACATCAGTAATGGTCACATTACTACAGAATCTAGCAGTTGGGTACACGTTGATTGCAGCAGTCAGGTAAGAAGTTCTCAAATGTCCTGATAGATGTATAGTACACTGTGTGTTGTCAAGGTGGAAATGAGAGAGGCCAGAGTTGGATCCATCAAGTGCTACAATTGAACATGGAGTGTGCCCTTCATTGAGCACAGACATAGCCACGGTATAATGTTTGTCTCTCTCTGTATCTTCACTTGGTTGTGAAATCCTCTTCAGAGTCTGTTTCTGATCACAAGAAGGTTTCATGAACATGCCTACAGAAATCTTCCAAGGTCTATCATTCGACAGAGTGGATGTGACATTCCCTTCACAATCGATCAATCTCCCCTCTTCCAACTGGGCAAGGGTACTGCATTCATTGAGTGAGAGCATTAAGTTTGATGGCAGAACATAATAGTTAATGAACCCAAGTCCTTCCATGGCATTGATTTCTTCCATTTTTCCAACACATGAGTTCTCCTGGCAACAGAGACACCATCCTTTACCCAATATACACACAAAGGCAATAAAAAATAATAGCATTATTGACACAGTTTGATACAAAGACATGACATGTCATACGAATCAACATGATAATAGTATTGTATTTTATTTTGGCCTCAACATTTTATGTTACATCAGAGTGTAAATTCATGACACTGAATGTGAGAACGGGCCATATGGCACACTCTTCTATTCCACATATTGCTCGACCTGGTGATTTGTTTCTCTTGTGTCCACCTGTAGCGGATAGCAGGCTCTGCCATATGATGAGAAATGGGGTTTGTCTTACAGCACAAAAAAATCTTTGTAAAGAAGTTAAAGTGCCCGAAAACCTCTCAGACGGTTCTCCATTCATAGTTGGACAGTTTAGCACTATCTTTCATGCAAACTCGATTCAACCAATATCAAATCCAACAGCACATTGTGCCTTGATGACAACCGATCCCAATGCAGAATTTCTGACACAATGCATTTCTTCTCTTGCCCAGTGTAATTTCACAACCACTAGTCTTCAAGATTACCATCACTCCTACCATGGTGGAGCAGTGTTTTTTGTTATTTCAGAAGAAAAAGTCAGCATAGCAAGAAGATGCACATTCATTGGATTAGAATTATTATTTGTAGTGTTGATTGCCTGTACAGTTTTTGTCTTTCGAGGAGTACTATTCATGGGCCACATATGAGCAAAACAAACAACAATGAATACTCTTGAGGTTGACAATCGCTTGGACAGGGACTTTGGGTTCAAATTGTTTGAAGAGAGGTTTGTTGATGAACATGTGAGGATAAGCTTCTACAGTCACCACAAAGAGAAGTACATAACTTCCATAGACATTGTTTCATGGGATGAGATATGTCAATCGTTGGAAAATGAAATTTATGCAATCACTTGGGGAATCATACTCACAAAAGAGAGTGACAGTTGTAGGTTGGTCATCATCCACAGACCCAGATATATGGCTGACTTAAGCATAGGGTCTTTGGTTGACATTGATCAATTTGTACCCAAGTTGGCTCAGGTAGATGTACCAAGACATCAGATGGCCAGAGTGTTATTTGAAAGTCTCACAAATCAAAACCAGCATACACAGGTGGAGATATGTGAGGAAGTTGTGAGAGAAGGCACCAAAAAGGTTTTCCTCTTAACAAATGTGCATATTCCAGCTTCTTCAGATCAAGGTCGGGTAGTGATTGATGGACACACTTGGGTGGCATCACTCAAGAGATGCTTTTTGGATGTAGGGCTTTCACTGGAGCTGTGTGAGGTGTCACAGAAGGTGGTGACTGCTGTGAGTAGACACACATGGAGTTCTCTCACATGTTCTTTGAGGCTTGGAGTAAAGGACAAAGGGCTTGAACATTTAAAGTCAACCAAAGTGGAAAATTCGATTTTGAAGACGCAACCTGATAATAGTTCATCCAATGTGTTGGTTGTGGAAAAGGGTTTTAAAAATGAGTCAAATCAGTGGAGATGGTGGCTCCTTGGAGTTACCATTGGGGCAATCTTGTCCATTATGCCGATCGCAGAGCTCATTTGAGGTGGCATCTCAATGTGTTGCAGTACGTGTCCTACTTGCCTCCCTTAGGATGTCATCCCCAAAACAAGAGTCAAGAAAAGGGTGTGAGGACCAGTTGTATTGCTATTTCATTCAGTCCATTCAATCCACTTCTCCGAATGACAGGAGGTTTCATTTAATACTAGACAACATGAACCTTTCACTGCGAAATAGACTTGCAAGATTACAGGCAAAGTTAGCAGATGCAGAATCAAGTGGCTCAACACATTGGTCCATACATAGGCACAAACTATTTGTATTTTCATACATGTACTACATAGCTGCCAAACCAGGAAATGAAGGATTGTGGAACTGTCTAGCTGATGCTGACGAAAAGAGGATGGGGACATTATGCATGTTGAGGAACAACCAACCAAGTGAGGTTAAAGTCACCAGAACTATTCTAAACAGATTGATGCCCAGGCCAAAACTAATTAGCTTGGATCATATGTATGCATTGGGCACCCAGAGACTTGCAGGCATCGACATCTATGCAAAAAGCATGTTGGAAGAAAGGAACATGGACTTTATAGCTATTGCTCTCTGCAGGGGTTTGAACCAGAAATTTCCTCTTGATGTGATTTTGATGTTGGATGAAGAATGGGAAGAAAAACATGGAGTATGGAAGAAGCTGAGAGATGCCAGGCAATGTGAGACAGTGCGTGAGTGGATTGCTACTTTGGATTCTCTTTCAGAGAAATACAAGAGATATGTAAAGTTTACACTTCTGCTGACTAGGAAACATTGGCAATTTATCCCCATGTATGTCGACACCAATAGGGTGAAGTGCACCAAAGATGTACAAGTGAAGGTCATGCAAGAATCTGTAGTGACGTTTTGCAAGTTTTGCAGAGAGTGTCTCACATATGTGGACATGGGGAAGAGGCCTCCATCATGTGGACATTATCTCAATGCAGACACACTTAAACAGTTTTGTCACAAGGATGACTCTGATCAACTCCATCTCTTGCCATGTTTCAACTATTCCAATTATGTTAACTTAAAGTTTGGACACCCCGACCGCCAGTTCGTTTCTGTGTGTCAGGGAAAGAGGAAGTGCTTTGCCTTGATGGGATACCCAGATGCAGTTTGCTGTGAGTGTGCTGGAGAGTTGTCCATGTTAGAGGTTCATGACAACACGTGTCTCACGGAAGGGTCAAACGACCTTTGCTTGGGATGTGAATTTGTAAAAGTCAGGGACAATTGTATACTGGAAAGCTTAGCTGCATTACAAACACAAAAAGACAAGGCAGAAGCAGCAGAAGCAACAGAGCAGATGGAAGAGAGAGACAAGAAGCAAACTGCTGACCAAAATAGAAAGAGGAATTGGACTAGACAACTCTTTGAGAATGCAAAACAAAAGAAAGCAAGACTGAACTTGATCAAATGATGTGTTTATTTTTCTTCATTTGACAAAATAAAAATCACACATGTCTAACAATGTTTGTCTGTTGTCTTGGTTCAATTGCAAAAATACTAAATAGTCTTGTTCGATAGCCAGATGCCACCATGATGACAAATAGTGTGACCACAAGAAAGTAGATGATGGCAACAGGCCACATGTACACAGGAAGATGAATCATAACATTCCTCAAACTCTTACTGATCGCTGTTCCAGCTGCCTCCATGGGCTCCATTAAACATGTCACTATTGTTATCACCAAAGCACGACTGGGTGGCACTCGAAGAGCTGGGTGTATGGTCAAAGCCTCTTGGTATTCAATGCAATGATCTTGACTAGTGGGAATGAGGAAAGTTTTTGTCCTCTGCCATATAGACCTATGGCCCGTCAAACAATGCTTGGGCATGTCCTTGAGTAACACAGCATGAGAGTGTGCTAACTCCTTCTTGTATAGTAGCCACCAATTCCACAGTACACTAGACAGAAGCAAAGTTAAGATAACATACATCAAGGTTGCCTTCATGCGTGTCTTACCCAACCAGTGAAGTGTCACAAAGCAGGACATGAAAATACACAGTCCCATATACAATGGGGTGTCTTGATAAATGTCATACACCATGTTTGTATTTGGAAATATCAAACCATTCTTCGGTAATCCAAGAACTGCCTGTGTATCAGCCTCCCCTCGTTGGTACAACAGAAGGATGTGCCTGTCTTTCCGGTTTAGCGACAAGTCTAGAGGGATGGTACAAATGTCACCCTGATTCCCATCGCAAATTGACTCAATTCTTTTAATCAAATCTGACAATACATCTTGACCACTTGATTTGCCCCACAGCATTTCAAGTCGTCCTTTATATTTTACACAAATACAAATTGGTATAAATGGTGTGAGATCCTAACATTTAGACAAACTCTAAAATATGCACATGTCAAATCAAGCCCTTAGAAGGAAAAGAACAACCCATTTTGATTCAACAAATAGAACATTGAGGTCTCAGGAGGCAGTCTTTCCAGGATATTCAAATGGACCCCAATTCATTAGAGGGACATTGTTCCCTAACAAAACCCAGCTCGAAAAAACGTGTATATCCACTCTTTCATCCAACAAGGTAGATGAGAAGATGGACAACATTGTTGATGTTGAGTCCTTGGTCAGCTATCTCATCGATGACTACAGGAAGTCAGGTATTGCCATACACCTTCTTCATGCACATCCCTTTGGCATGTTAAAGACAATTGTATCAGATGACAAAAATGCCGCCGTTGAACTATCATCTTGTGATGCAGTGAGATTGGTTCTATCTCAAATATGGGAACGGTTTAGAAGGGATGGGATATGGATCAATGTGTATTCTCTCAAAGACTATCCAGAAGTCATCGCCAGTTGTGATGATCTGCCTGATCCACTTGAATGTTTGGATTCGGACAACACCTCAGAATGGGGAACATTTCTTTCCATGGCACAAGCCGATAGCATGTTCAGAATGGATGGAAATGTTCTTGGACAATTCATCATTTCAAGGCCTGATTACTATAATATGGTTAGCGTGATGTTGGACAACTTCAAAAATCTCCGCCCCCATTTTGTGGTGGACACATACAAGCCATTAGAGATCAATGCTATAATGCGACTGTCCAAAGCATGCTTGCAGCGAGAATATGGTTATACCATTGAGAGAATAAGATCTTATCCTCAAATCTCAAATGCAAAGGTTTGTGGCTTTCTCAGGGTGCCAGGTAACATAATATCTATGATGGATGAAATCATGGATGCCAGAGGAGGGTATATGAGTTTGAGAAACATGATCAGGGAATTGAAGGAACGACTCAAAGTACAAGTTGGAGATGGCTTGAGAAGGAAAAATGTGGTCATGCTTTTGAGACACATCACAGAGACTAATCAAGACATGGAAGTGTCAGCTACAAAACACTGGCTGTTCTCGTTCAGTTTGGACATGGACTTTTCTAATATAAAGTTTACTGATTCAAATCTTGGAAGATACTTTTCTCGTTCTCTTGCATCGTGTGAGCAGCTGGCAGAGGAGATGATCCATGATATGCATGAACATGACAACAATTATAGTATGTTTGACAAGCATGCAATCATTGGCTATCCATTTGGATGTGAGCTTCGAGACAGCAAAGATATTTCACTCATGTGCTCCAAGAGGTTCAGATCAGAACAAGACAAATTGAATCATGTACGGAAAGAGCATGGTCTTTCGGGACAAGATGAAAACTTGATTAACAGTCTACAGGGAGGATCTACATTGACTGCTGGCATAAAATTAGAAAGCTTAGAAGACTGGTTGAAAAGTAATCGCCTATATGGTGTTTTTGACGAAAACTCTCTGGCATCAATTTCAAATCTGGGTGATCTCATTTCACAGTTCATGACAATTAACCAGCAGTTGGTGACAGCTGTTGCTCAGGTTCACTCCTTATATGCTGCGTGCACAAAAGCTGTGAATGCAAAAATTTTAAATCATGGTGAACAAGTGGCCAACACCAAAGATGTTAAAATAGAGGAGCACTTGTCACACCAAATGGAGCACGAAAGAAAGAAGTTAGACGTCATTGAACGATTTGTGAAGACAACAGAGGCTATGTTGTTGTCAGAGGATGTCTTTATCAACCACATTACTGGTTGGGTCAAGGCTCTAGAAAAGCAGAGACAGATTCTCAAGACAGTGAACGATACGCACGACAAAGTCAGAGAGGCTAAATCCAAAGGGGCTCTCATCGGAGACCTCTTAACAGGTGATTGGAAGAAAGAGATGCAGAGGTCAGGCTACAACTATGGGTCACTGTCCCCACTTGCATCTCTCCAAAACATATCAGATAACGAATCAAACAGGAAATCTACATTCACAAAAATAATTCTGGCACTTGCCTCTCTTAAGGCACACAATTCTGAAAGATCTACGGAAATGGTCATGGGACCTTACATTGAGAAGTTAAGGGAAGGTGGATTAGATCCCAGTGAAGTGATGAAAACTGGAAGAAAGAGAAAGTCTGTGACTGACAAAGGCAATAACAACGGGGAAGATGAGGATGAGAAAAAAATACCCATCAAAGTCTTTCGGGGTAATTCTTGTGAAGAGGTTGTGCCTAGTGATTTTGATATGGGTGGCATAGCTGAAGATAGAGATGGGGAAAACAGAAAACATCCCATCAGCAGAAAAAGATCATTGCATTTTGATTATGAGGATTCTCAAAACGTATCACTTGCCAAAGTTGTAAAGAGGCATGAGGCAATGACTGATATCATACCATCTATTCATCAGTTTCGTGAAATTCTTTGTGCTTCTCCGTGGCTTGACAAAAATCAGATTGATCCCAGACACGTTAAATTGGATGAAATAAAAAGGTTCCTTGGAAAGCAAAGATTCTTTCCTGGCAATGAAATCATAGCTGTGGGAAAAGGCTCATCATCAGAAAAACTCAATTCCCTTGGCTTGGTTGACCCAAAGATTATATCAGTCAATTTGAATGATTTCACTGATCTACTGTTTTATGTTGTGCTTGTCATCAAGAAAAGGGTTGTTTTGCAAGAGGAATGGTGTTTCAACAAACAG
This sequence comes from Amphiduros pacificus, assembly GCA_949316495.1. Taxonomy (NCBI): domain Eukaryota; kingdom Metazoa; phylum Annelida; class Polychaeta; order Phyllodocida; family Hesionidae; genus Amphiduros; species Amphiduros pacificus. The sequence continues at coordinate 31,076,561 of OX439008.1, read as the reverse complement.
AAGATTGAGAGAGTACTCCTTAATGTGTTAAATGTCATGTTTGCTCTATCAGAGAGTGGTTATCATGTGACTAGAAAAGCATTATCCAGAGCAATGGTGCGAGTTCCAAATGACTCGCGCACGTTGAGACAATATATTTGGCAAGTCTTCCTCAACGCATTTCAATTCTTAAATTCAATGAACCAGGATGGTAACTTGAATTCTTGTTTCTGTGTGAGATTCTCAAGACTGGGAGACCCAAGCATGACTCCTGTTAAAATAGACATCAAACATTCCTACACAAATGGCCAATCAAACCACCTGTTGTGTGAACAATTCATCCAGTACTTGAATGTTCAAAGACCACTCGAGTCCATGGGTCAGAGTCTCATCCTTTCTGACTGTAGTGTCATGTCTGTGGATCAATCCCCATCTCTAACTTTGAATATTGATACAAAAGCACATCCATCAACAACCAAGGAATGCATGAGTTTGATGCCATATCACGGCACTGTGTCTTTGAAAGAGTTGGTGATTGATAAAAAGAAAATGGAAAAAACAAGATGTTATGATGAACCAAATATTGTCGAAATGGGAGATGAAGAACGTGACTTGTACGATAAAGAAGTCAATCAAGTGAGAGAGGAGCTGTGCTCCATATGCTTGGAACCATTTTCTACAAGACCACTGGAAGGTCTGAACTGTCTCTATAAGGAGCTTGAGAGAGAGTTCAGGATTGAAACAGGTTTAGATGACAACATAGTTTTAGAGAAGAGCAGCACTCACATGAAAAAATATTGGGAGTTTGTGTCAACTCATATAGACAACAAGAGTGGAACGAGGCATGGTGTTGCTGCAAATGGTATGCATTTATTCCACAGGGAATGTTTGAGAAGACACATCCAAGTGCAAGCACTAGACTGTTCCATCAAAACAATCAAATGTCCCACTTGCATGGCAGATGTATACAATGAAGTGGAGAAGAATGTGATTCTCGCCAACATCAATGAGATTTCTTCACAGCTGGCTAAATCGGCCGAGGATGAACAGATTTCCGAACTAAACACTGACACTTTGATCAATATGAAACGTAAAAATGTCTTCTGGGAAGAAGATCCAATAGCAAGGTATTTTCCCTCCTTGGTGTATGAAGGAATGAAGAAAGGGAAAGATGCCTTCCTTTTGAAAGAAACGGGCGAGGACAAAATGATCAGGAATAAGGGTGCCATGTGTGAGGATACTGCTTCAAAGTTTCAAAGTGAACAGAAATTGTATAAGAAAATGTTCCTCCACCATCCAGTTAAGCTGATGCCACATGACATTCAGAATATGATGAGTCAGGCTGAAATATGTTGTTGAGAGACAAAATAAATGCATATTCATAACATGTAGTGTGTTATTCTTTTATTAAACTTGACAAAAGACATTGTTTACTCTTGTGTAGTATGTTCCTCTTGATTTCTGATAGAGTCTCTCTCAGCACCGTGTTGAACTTTACCCCTTTCTCCTGAGCTTTTTTTGTTTTGCAAACCATCGAAAAGGTGCCATCCATTAGGTCAATATTCACATCATTCATGGGTCCGTCTTTTGCTAAGATCTCAAGGACAAACCAAGACACATGTGATAGTCCATTTGCCTTGATTTCTATTGTGTCATCATCACATTGCATTTCAATACCTTCTGCACCACACACTTCAAATAGATCTTGAAGCATGACATCAAGCTTGTAGCAAGCATGACGATTGCCTGTTGCCTCTTCATATTGTTTGATGATTGTCTTTATGGTGTTGTGGTGTTGCTCAACTGCATGCAGTTTCTTCTTTGCACATTGCTGACATGAATTTCTATTCACTGCTTGCCCGTCTTCTATTGTTATGCAAAAAGATCTGTTTTCAAAGATATGCTTAAACAACATGCAAATGTGAGTCAGGTCAATCTTATTTGAAAGTGGTGTTACAGCCTCGCATCTCCTCCTCTTGTATGGGATGGGAATTTCTATGTTGTCATTTTCTTCAGAGTGTTTCCTCTTCATCTTTGCACACTTTCAATTCAAAGTAGATTAGACTCCCAAACATAACATTAGTGACTTTACATGCGAACAATTTGTTACTGCTATGATGAAGGTGATATTAACTCTTGGAGCACTTGTATTTTGTGTAATCACGTTGGTGAGGCAAATTCCAAATAATAGACTTTACGCTCCACCTCCCCATCCTTTCGTATTTACAACAAATGGGGTATTCCAAGTTAACAAGTTGAGTAAGAACTACACATGGACGGAGAAAAACTCTTGGATACACTGCATGAGAAAGAATATGACAGGAGCAAAGATTCATCATTGCCGTCTTTCTCTTTTCCACTCCATCCCCATCCCAGCCACAAGTACAAGTGGAGGGCCCACAATGTCAGAACACCTCGCCGAGATCCTCCCACCATTACAGAAGCTTGCAATCGCACCAACAGTAGAAACCAGGAAAAAAATAATGTTACACATTCGAGATCTAGCATTGGTGCAAACTGGAGAATAGTAGGAGGTAATACCTCACTCATCATGATGTGCTTGTGCATTCTCATATCAACTGTGAACATTGCCATTTTGAGCAATTCTAAATATGATGGAAGGGTAGAATGTAGTATGCCGAATGGTGATCATGTGAGTAGGTGTTCTGACCTCGAATTAGATGAGACCTGCTTTGATGTCACAGACTATGAGGGACGTACCATATATCGATCAAAAGGTAGCAAGAGATTTCTCAACTTCTTCAAGTGCAGTGAAAGTGCACCGAGAACAGACAGGTTTAGTTGTGTTGGCGAGTATGCCCTTTCACAAAACTCTACTGCAGTGTGGTATCATCGATTGTACAGGGATCATCAAGAGGGGACTTTCAGCATGATCAGTGGACCTTCCATAGTCGACCACATTAACAACGTTCCTGTGATGAGACACATGCTGTCCTACCCCTATAATTGGATCATAGGATTTGAACCCATACCACAGAACATACATCCAGAAAGTCAACTCTACATTGATGGTGTTGTGCATGTCAAGAAACATGCATGATCATCTCTCTATCATTTGAACAGCACCTGATGTTAAACCATTGTTGGTTTCTTTCTGCTTCGTCTCTTGTTCTTCTCCTCCTGCATTATATATGGAACCACAATAAAAAGCCACATCTTTTTGCTTCTCTTACAACACTGCCCATAACGTATCTGTTCACAAGGGGTATTATTGTCTTTCAAAGCCACTGTAGGTATCATGTCTAATTTGATCCAGCACAAACAGATAAATATGACAAATCACTTTGATGCTAAGGACAGACTATATGGATTTCACTTTGAGCTGAATTTTGACAGCAATGTCATCCTCTTTCCACCACTGACAGCTACAGCCAGGGTGGTCAATTTGGAAGACAAAGAGGACATTCATCCAGAACTATGTTTTCCTGCCATTCCTCTCACAAAAGAATCTTCCTATGAAGTTCAAGCAAAGTTTAGCCAGCCGATTGACACTGTCTCTCAATACATCATCGTGCAGGTAACACAAGATTGGCAGAGAGTACCCATCTTGTCTATAATGCTCTCTTATGAATGGATTCATTCACAGAGAGCCAGATTGCGCGATAAATGTCAAGGTAAAATTTCGTGCCAAGTATTCAACCAGCCTTCCAGTCATTGTCATATAACACTAAAGAGGTTAGGGAGAAATATTTGTGCAACACAACAGACATGCCCACCAGAAAAGCACACTCTTTCCCTTGAAGCCCAACAGGAGATCTTTGAATACTGGATTGAATCACATTGCCCTCCAAGGTATAACCTCCCTATATGGTTGAAGGGTGTGGTCGACTGTCCCATCTACATGCTGCTTCTATTATCCAACAGATTCTCACAGAAAAGTGTGCAACATGTTGGTAAACTGAAATACCAACAAAGTGATCTTTGTATTTCTGATTGGCATAAAGACATCTCTGTGGCAGAAAAGATCTTGGACTGGCAACAACCGTTCATGGAAGTGGACAAAGGCCATTCATGGTTCTGGCATTTGATTGATTATCTGTGTGTAAATGAGAGTAGTGGACTGCGGTCACCAATCACCTTGCACAAAGGACTTGTATTTCCAATAATGAACGATGTGAATCGGAATATGACCGACATGGTCGCATGTAGAATGGCAATATTGGACTTGTTTTACAACAGGCTTTGGGAGATTGAATCAACAAGATGTAGGATGGTCATGGAAACATCTTGGCCATGTATGGCTTTCACACATGACGGCAAGTCACACAGTATAATGAATGCCATGATCAAAAGAGCAACCTTAGAGCAGTTGATTATTTCTGATACATGTTCAGTCAAGGGAGGCGCAGATGTGGTTGTTACCCCCACCCCATATTTTGACAAGGAACCACAGAGACTGAATATGCTCTTGTGGCATGATTATAATGAAAATATGGTATGTATGTGTTTCATCCAAGAGAAACAAGACATTGACCACGATAAGTATACCATTCATAGAGAGATGGGGGCTAAACTTTCTGTTCTCATACCACAAACTAGTTTTTCGCTTGGGGAAGGAACAACATTATTCTCTGTCAGTAGAGTGTTGACCTCTGGTAGAGCAAACATGATGTGGAACATGACACTCAGACTTAACTGTCCAGATATTTTCCGACCCATTATCTGTCATAAACAGGCACTGTTGGTCAATGAATCTGAACCTAACATCCCGTGGCACGGAGGATGGATCACATGTGAGAACTCTCAATGGGAACATAATACCATGAGTTGCCACATGACTTGTATCAGGTCAATCAAAAATAAATGTATAAAACAATAACACCAAAGGTAGTGTGTGATTCAGTGATTTTATTCAGACAATCAATTTGTCACTCTCTTTGTTTTTGGCAAAAACATGCAACATGACCATGTGAATCCAGCTAGTTGTGAGTCTTGAAATGTCTGTGACATCAAGATGGTTTTTTTCCTCTTCATTGGTGATTTGAATAGACTCTTGAACACCACACTCTTCTAAAAATCCTGGTATATATTTCAGCTTGGTTGTTTGAGAATTCTCCTCACCGCATGGTTGTAGTGACAAAGTCCCTTGTTGTGTAGACATTGTAGATGTAGCAGGCACATGTCTATGGCCTGATGATATGTCATCACTACTTTCTCATAAGCATCCATGCAAAAACCAATTTTGCCTGGATGATCATATAGGAAAATCAACATCTTTCCTTTATCACTTGGTACATCTCCTCTCTGATACTTTATCGTCCAACTATGTAAATCCACCGAGGCAAGCCAAGTGTTGTATGCTTCAACTATAACAAGCACTGCAAACATTTGGTCCCACAGTGACTGGAAACTTTCTTCCAGAACCATGACTGGTGTCAAGCCACTTCTATGCAAGTTATCGTCCAAGATTTTTTCTGGTGTTTGACCTAAGGCCAAAAGAAACCGCTTCGCTAAAATAGAGACACGCAGTAGTCGGTTGGTATTACAGAGAAGGGAGATGGGGTCTAATACGATTTCTTCAAATCTCTCCAGTATGGCTCTCATATTGGTCTTTGACATGGTGATATTCTTGATGGTGGTGGCAAGTCTGTTTCGACAAGCTTTGTAGTTGCTTTGCTGAACTGAATCACCACTGCTCCGTGAAAACACAATGTGTGGTTCAGAAGAAGGTGAAGCAAACACACGATCATGTTCTGATCTTTGGTGGAGGAAAATCAGCAACAGGGCTGTAATCTTGTACAAGAAAGGAGAAACCACCTTTAAACTTGACATATATCTCATTTTTGCTCGCTGATTTCTGAATCTGTTCTCTATGTCCAGGAGGACATTTCTCAACTGTATCACTTTGCGCTTCTCCTCTCTGACACGCACACGGGCACAAATAGAAATATCTGTATCTGATCCATGCTCATCCAAAACAATGTCATGTGAACTGGTATATTGATCCAATTGTTGCTGCAACTGTTCATTCTCTTTCTCCATCACATAATGATGACATATTGTGTGATCATCTGGTATTGTGCTCCAGACTTCAAGTGACCTGTCAAAGCGACAGAACACACAGTCCACATGAGTTGAATGTATGCCATCTGGAAGGACATGTAAACTTCCATACGTGGTGAGGAAGCTCAAGATAGAGGATATTTTTGCCCGTATTGTGATCATGGGCAGAGTTGTCCACCCTGCAAAGAGGGATGAGATGCATTCGTCCATGTCTTGTACTGTATGCACTGTGTTGTGTCGCCACTTTTCTGACTCGGCACCATGAATTACACCCAATAGAGTATGACAATTGCAAATTGCTCTCACCAAGACAGTATATATTTCTACTTTTTTATGATTGGTCCCGAGTGACATGAGATAGTCTGTCATTTTTTTATAAACACTTTCTAACTCTGTTGCAGAAAGGAATAGGTTGGACAGAGAGTGAGATTTCAGCATATCCTGTATATGGAGCATCTGTCCATGCAGTCGAATGGCATTGAGCAGGAATATTTGATCCTCCAGTACCTTAGCCATGGAACAAAAACTCAAATCTTGACTGCACATGTTTTAATTTCTATTTCATCTAACATGACAATATGACACTGAGCCACATCAGTAACATCTGTGGACATTTTGTGATCTCAATATGTCCACAACGAACTCCTCTGACCATGGCTGCCACCCAAGTCAATCTGTGTTCCCTAAGCTCTCTGTACACTTCATTATTGTAGATGATCTTTGTGCTGTGGCACTGCATTTCCCAAACCAAAGACCCAAACTTCACCTTGGTTTTATTGCCATATCTAGGGTCCCATGCAAGATTGCAAAGCTTGCGACATTCCATGACCGTCTCCCACTCCTCTTCGCGTGTAAGAACGAGGGTTTGAAAGAGACGACATACAAAGTCATTTGTGTTTTTTCCATAACTACCTTTTGCAACGACATCTGTCAACTCTCCGAGGAGTGCAGGAATGAAGGGATGCTCCAACTGGGAAGTTATGGCATAGTGAAGCACTGGTGGTATCCTGGCATTCTTTACCAACCTATTGTGTAAGTAAGTCAGACTGTTTGAAAATCTTCCGAATGCTATCATGGATTGGTAGGCCATGTGAACATCTAAAGCCAAGTTTGTGATGGTGCCATGATCCTTATATGTTTCGCAAATGAAAAGGCATATCAGAGCCTCTGATCTGAATCCAGGTTTGTCTGTATCTTTCTTCAACATATCAAAGTTACTCTTTGGTAACATATGGTGCATTCCTCTGCCAAAGAGACCAATTCTAAGAGTATCTTGTACATTGAATGCGACAATTGGATGACACATGCTTTCAAGTGCAAGTGAATTAGTCCTAGAATCTTGCAATTCAAAATAACTTTTTACAACGTCCAAAAATGAAGACATGTTTCTTATAGAGTGTCGACTCCATATCTGGTTTGACTCGGCCAAAAGATTGTCGGCATTTGGATATGTATATGACTCACCATACGTATTTGAGAAATGAATAGCCATGATGAATTTTATTCTTTCTGAAATATCAGTATATACTTAAGGTACTCTCCATATAAGTTGTTGTAAAAATGAATTTTACATATTAGATCCTGTCAGTGAGATCCTGTCAAATGTCATGCAATCAGTGGATGTTATGAGCATTCATTGAAAATCAAAATGAGTGACATAGAGGTTTTTACAGTTTTGGACAGAGCAGTTTCAATGTATAGTGACACAGTGCCTTACATTGAACTTTTTGGTCTCTTACAAAGGTGTACATATGAAATAGAAAATTTGAGGAGAAATGAAGGGCAAGTGAATAAATCACAAATTGAGACTCTTGTTCAAAACATATTTTCATCTGACAACAGCTGGCAGTCTAAGGAGGACAATATTGTTGATAAAAGGCATGGTCACACATACAATCATGATAAGGCAGAAGGGATATGTTGCCTCTTTCATGTGAATGGGTTCTTCAACCGAAAGAGAGACATCCTATACAGGAATTACCTCGGGTACTATCCACAGAGAGAACAACTTCCAAAATACATGGACATGGCAAGAGCTTATGCCATGATGAGACCACCACCACACTTGGATTATAACCACACATGGCAAGCATTGGACATGGACATGCCCACTGTTGGCAACCTAATTGTTGTCAACACCACGGTACCAGGAAAGAGTCACAGAGAGTTTGCAGTATTAGATCCAATGACCATTGTGGATTTCTGCCTCAAACAAGACCTTGGCACTTCAGAGGTTTTTACAAGTGAACTTTGGTGTTGTGCTCTCACATTGGACATTGATGGCAAGACAGTGGACTGCAAGAGGTATGGATGGAAGAGAGTCTATCCTGTATATGCCATGGGAGAAGAAATTTTAATGGAATTTAGAAAGCAGATGCTTAGATGGACAGAGAATAGATGGGATGCAAAGAAAAACACACCGGCTCTACATGTATGGATGCCAGAGGATGGAGATAAGTTGAGCTTACGCATGTCTTTCCACTTTCCTTCTAATGTATGCTTTGAATCCATATCGGGATTGGCTACCTGTGTGAAGGACATGTGTAAAGGCTTGGTAGAGAGTAAAGCCAGGTTCACAACAGTCCAGTATGTCATCGTGAATGATTTGAGGTTTGAGAGGTCCATCAAAGAGTGTGGAAAATGGTATTGGTTGGAAAGACAAAGTGGCAGTGTTATGGAACTGATAGATTATATTTCAAACCAAGAGGATGGATGCAGGATAGAGTTGTCCAATAAAAGAATTGTTAACTTATCAATATGCGAAAAGGGTTATCGCTTAACTGAGAATGGAAATGAAAGACATTTATTAGACATTCGAGGCTGGGTAGCACTAGATATGACACAGAAATCATTTCGAGAGTGTCTTATAGACTCTGGCATCTATGCTGATAAAAGATCCCTGAGATTACCACTTCAAAGTAAATATGTGGATGGCAAGGCCCACAGAAAATTCTTTGCAGCGAAAAAGAACAGCAGTGTGAGAGATGCTCTCATCCACTATCCCCACATGGACACCCCACCCATTCCCGGGGAATTTATCTTGCTGTCAGACAATCATTTTAAACCATGTTCATCCCATTTCATCCATGTTACCACTGATGCAGATGTACAATGTGCAAAGGAAGAGATTTCAAGTAGATATGGTATGGTTGTGACAAAGATAGTGAAAAAGAATGATACAGTTATCCTGGACGTAATGAAAGAACCATCGTTATCGACAGGAGGTGGTAACTATTGCCTCATCAAAGGGGATTGGCATACCACAGCTCGCATGTACTTCATTCTAAGTAATGGAACTCTGATACCAAAATGTTGGAGCACCAAATGTCAGACTCTGAAAAATGTTAAATAAAGCAAAACAAAATAAAACAAGTTAAATAGTGTAGGGTTTCTTTATTTCCCCAAAACAATTACAGTATTATACAAGAGGAATCTGAATGATTTGAAACTTGTTTGAGTTCATTGTGAATAATTCTAGATATGCTTAAGTCAAATGCCAGTTCAATGTTAAAATTCAACTTTGCAGACACACATATGTGAGGCCACCTATATATCTCAGCTAACATCCTACCTTCTTCAACAACATCATCAGTCATGGAAAGGTCACATTTGTTTGCAACAACAATTACACTTGGTTGGGAGTGTTGTTTTGATATATCCATAACAAACTTCTTTGCTGCTTGCAAAGAGTCAGCTGATGTGACATCATATACAAGTAAGACGGAATCTGCCTCACTTAGTGAATCGTGGCGTAAAGAGACCTCTAATGATTCTGACCCAGAACATGTGTCTCTGACTTGAATGGTTAAACCATGATAATATTTAGTATACCAATCATCTAATGTTCGCTCATGTTCAAGGGGAAATGTGTTGTACAGAAAACGAGATACTATAGCAGTTTTGCCCACACCCTCCGATCCAAGAATACATATTGATGGCATTTTTATGTTTTTCCTATCAGTTCACTCCTGACACAAATAGTGTAACTTCACTTGGTAAATTCACAATAGTCCTTTATATCGACTGTATTTCATTCCGAGTATCAGCGAGGAGAATAATGCAAGGAGCCAACAGTTTTAACGTCTGAATGTTTTTTATGCTTTCTATCCCTCAACATGAATAGTGCGACTATCATTGACATATTCACAGCAGTCCTTTATATCGACTGTATTTAAAACATTTGGTTAGAACCAACCAGTTACTAAACATACATGCAACAAATGTTTCTTTAAACATACCTAAAATATGGCAAGTATCTACAAGAAGTATAAAGCGAGTGGCCTGTAGTTTCAATGGTTGATAAAAGAGTTACAAAAATCATGACGTCATACAAAAGTAGGTCAAACCCGAGAAAGTGAAACAATGAAAATGTCTTTGATTGGAGAGATCTTTATTCGGTTGAATACAATTTATCAACAACAATTTCACCATTTGTAAGGCGATATAAGAGTGGAATGACACTTCCTGGCATAGGCATTGATTTTGGTGGTTGAATATAGACACCTGTTTCAGAAAGTCTTAATCGCATGCGATACTGTTCTACGTCGATTGTTATGTCTGGACGAAGACCTTCAAACCTTGCAATTAAAGAAGATTGGTAAGAGGCCATGCTGATATCTTTTGCAAACGAGTTTGAGTCATCCATGATCATGATGAACATGTCCTTCATGTAACATAGCGCACACCTTGGCTGTGGCCACATGTCAACCCCAAGCGAAAGTGTTGATGCTATGTTTCCCTTTTCCGTTCTCCTCTCATTCAACCAGTCTTGAAACTGCTGAGTGGTATAACCCCCTGCTCTGAGCTCTCTCATCCTGTCAAGTGCGGCAACTGGAACCATCTCGGGCAATTTCAAATCACCTTCAAACCCTTCTTGGGTCTGTATGTATTCACCCATGCATGGCTTAGAGGCACACTGCCGGGAGAGAAATGGTTGCTTCACCCCATCAATGACACTCTGAAGCGTCAGCCATAGGTGGTCTCGGGTGTATATCATGGGTTGTAAGGTCAGACTAGATAACTTGTACATCTCCGTCAAAAGATCTGGCAAAGAGGAAACCTTATCAGTGACAGCATCTATTGGGTCTAAGATTGCAAAAAACTGGTTGACCTCAGATGGATCCATTCTTTCAAAGAGGGATTCACTGGCAGGTGTGGTCATGTCATGAAGTGTTTCTGTCCAGTGAGCCAGCAAGCGTTCCTTCAATTGACATGCAGTCATGAGATCATCTTTATTCCAAGATTTGTTGCAAAAGTTCTCCAATTCACCTATGGAAACTGGCTTGGCTAAAATATTCATTTGGGTACACCTCTTCTTCTTATGGATAGTCTTTCTCTTCTCTCCATCCTGTTTGGTTGTCTTTTTCTTATGTGAGACCTTGTGGTGGTGGTGTCTCAACCTATTGATGATTGGCTTCAGAACAGTATCTCGCATTTCTTTCTCCATGGCCTTCTCTCTATATATGTAGTGCCAGCATTTGCATCTAGTTGAGTGCAAACAGTTTGAGTAAAATCGAATTTTCATCAGTTGAAAACAGTCTGGTTGGTGCTGAGTTTTTGATTCCAAAATGGCAAGAAACACCCGTCTTTATCAAGACATTGCTTGGCAAGTAGAACCAGTGTGATGATGGTTGTAATGACCAATAAGATGCAAATGCAACAGCAATATTGGCTTGCCTTCATTCCACAAGTCAAAAGATGATCAATACACAGGAGGCATTTCATGCAGAGGTCCATTAGCCCAGGTGCTGGGTCTCTGTGGCTATATGCTTTTTCCACATCTCTATGCGACATGCTTACTGACACTATTTAACAATGCGCTTACTTAAATCGCTAATGTCACTCTTTGAAGTAGGTAAATCACCATAGCCTCTCAATTGCAACAAGAGTGAAACATCTGTGTTCTTGGGATTGGCTACCATCTGTTTGATTGCATGTTTGTAGCATGATCTGACCAGTTCTTCTTCATCATGTCTCTCTCTCATATATGCTGCTATCAGTGTTGAGAAAAGTGTAACAACCCAAGTAGACAAGAAAGCAATAATGGGGATGATCATATGTGAGAGTGCATTTGCCAATATGAAGATGAGAAGTAAGCTTGAAAACAGTGGTGTAAAAACAAAAAACAACATGCTCATAACCATAAGGCATGATGCCAACCACCCATGAACAAATGCTGGCACTACTATAGGCAAGCACAGCAGAATTGTTAGAAATGTCAAAAGAATCGCAAACCTGATCCACTGAGAAAAATAGTACAGAATGTACAGTTCACTCCACAGACATGATCCAATGTGGGTGAGGAGCTTATGTTTCCTCAGAGTTTTTGAAGTGGGCTTATGACATGTGTAAACTTTACCACAGGATTCAAAACCTCCTTCCATGCGAAGTAAGAGTGCTTGTATCTTTTCAATGGTGACGACATCATGTACATCAGCCCTGTTCATGACCTCCCTCGAGAGGATTTGCACTTCTTCTGCAAGATAGCACAGCCAATGAAACTTGACATAAATCAATGGCACAACTATCATCATTACAAGACAAGAGACTGACACCAAATAACAACATCCTGTTGAAATGTCCATGTGGGACGGCATCCTATGAGGAGGGCAAATATTTGGAAATCCCATGTCATAGTGTTTCCGGCACCCATACAAGTGGTGTCGTTCCCAAAAATAGAAGCGACCAACTATGGTAGACACGAAACCCACAAGAAAAAGCAGCAGCTGAGTGATGAACATCAATTTGTTTGTTAACACAAGGAGGTTGTAAGCTGAAGTCATGTATTGCAATTTTCTAAATGATGATAAAAGGTTTCTCTGTGCCAACTGTATCGTTCTCATTCTGTTGAGGAGATGTTAATTCTTGTTTGATTCCCATGAATATTCTCAATTTCCTTGCACATCAACGTAGTGCTCCATATGCCAAGACAAAGAACCATGACACCAAGGCAAAGAAAGGCCACACACAAATGGTTCATCTCCTAGTTCAATCCCAGTTTTTCATGTGAAGTGGCAAAAACACAACTAATGCAAATCATATTTTCTTTCACTTAAATCTTTTATTTGCTTTGCTACATTCACTCAAAAATCTAAGACAAAAGCCCACACAAGATGACGAACACACAACAATTGCAAAGATGTATATCCACTGAATACAATATTGTTGGAAGAGCACAAGCATTGTTCCAATCAAGATGGACATGGCAAAAACAACAGCATATAGAAATGTAAACCAATAATCACTTGTCCATTGTCTCAACTCTCTCTTGTTTGTCGGTGTTCCTGTCTCACATAAATCACCATTCCATCCGTTATCGTAAGATCTGGCTATTGTGTGTTCCAATGAACAGGCAATATCATGGCTCATGTTCTGAAGTGAAGAGTATTCTTCTCTCAACGAGGCAGTCTCAGAGGGGATTCTCATATATGCATACAGTGCATTGACATAGTATGCAAGACAAAGTATGCCATGTCCCATTAGCCACATTGGTAAAATTCCCTTGGTGCAATAATGTAGTGATAATGAACCTATTGGAAGGCCACTGACACTCAGAGCTGCAAACAAGACATACCAAAGATGGGCTATCACAGAAAACCAATATGTGGAAGTCATTCTTCTCAGATCAATGTGTTGTGGAGTCGGTAATAGATAGGTTCTGAAGATGATTAGTGACGCGTCCAACGGCAGAGTTTGATCTTGTCCTATGCCGTGTCAGTTCTTTACCACATATAATTTTCATCCGTTTCCATTGATAGTCATTCAACACAAATCTGATGCCTGTATCTGTTCTTTCAATGTGTCCTGACAGATGACCATTTTGATTCTTCTTCAAACACAGTATCATGTGTTTCTTTATTCTCTCACATCGACTGATGGGCATCTGGTAGAGTTGCACCATGTCATACATTTGGTCAACCTTGTGGCACAGTCGATACCACAGGTTTCCTCCCAATGGCATCTTCTGTTCGATATTTCCATCCCTTTTGACATTCAATATCTCTGCAAAATTGTTCTGTGTGTAGATGAACATACGATCTCCAACTTTGTATTTTCTCATATTTTTTACATTGGGTGATATAGTTACTTAACTCCACATCACCAAACCTGGCTAATACAACCAAGAGTTGCGTAGCTCACCAAAAGTCATTACACAGTGAATTGTTTTGTCCAAACTCCTGATACCACATCCTGGAGTGATGAGGGTTGTTACAACAGCCAGATTCCATGTGTGCATTTTCTACCATATCTCGAAAGAAGGTCTCCCGCAAACCATCAGATAATGTTTTAAAGTAATTTAAACCCTTTTGCCACATCACACATTTTCTGTGCAAGTCGATGCACATGGATGCTGAACACACTCGATTCAGAAACAACTGACTGATCAGGATATTATTCCTCTTTGAAAAGTGCCACACTCTTCGATTTAGGGATGTGTGAGGCTGTATCACATCATTTTCTTGGTCAATGCCATTCAGTCTGGCGAGACATTCAACAGCTGAAGGTCTCAGTTCTGGTACAGGGTGGATCATTTGTCTCAATGTGTCTGCAACATTCTTGCCACAGACAGGTGCAAGGTGGTCCAATACACCTGCTGAGTCTCCATCATCCATCAGTTGGTACTTTATTGCTTGAAGCAATGCCACTCTTCTTGAATCAGCTACCTCTGTGTTGCAAATCCTAGCACTAGCTCTGATAAGGCTTTCAAGCTTCCAAATCTCTGCTACAGAACACCCTCCTCTCAAAGAAGCAATTTTACAAAGAAATTTCATCAGCAGCCCATCTTTATTCCTTGCATGATCCTGACGAGAAAGAATCTCGCTTCCGAGCATGTGGCTGACCACAATCATGCCAACTGCAAAAATGTCTGTCTTGCCATCCACGATCACACTGGCATATGTACCCATTTGTTCCCCGCACATCAGCGCTGGGTCTCTATAACCAGGAATGTTTACAGCCTTTCCCAGCCTAGTGCACCCTGCCTTTGGGTGGATAAAACTGCTCTGGTGGAAGACCATGTCCGGGGCCATATTTGCCATAGGAAAGTCGAGCTTGCCAACATATCCAATTTCTTCAGGTGAGATGCTTCTCGGGGCATTCTCCCACTTTTGAATGCCAAAATCTGCCATGAGGTTGTGGAAAGAAGCAATCTCTGCCAATCCCAGGTCGATGATTTTCACTCGTTTCTCATTCAGATCAAATGTCACATTATTGGGTTTCAAGTCTAGATGCAAAACACCCGCTCGATGAAGGCATTCACATGCTTTGAGCAGCTGTGTGAGGAGCATCTCTGGTTCAAATAGAAATCCCAATTCATTGCACTGTTCTATGGTGGGTCCAACATACTCCATTTTTATTTCCTTCACCACTGTGGCAGTCCTGTAGCCATAGAAGTTCCATGTGTTTGTTCCATAATCAATCACCTCTGGGAAGATTTTACTTTTCTTCAAGTAGAGAAGCATGATCAACTCCTTGGTGAGGGCTAACCTTGTCTTCTCGTACACATCATGGCAGTCACCTCTCAATGCTCTCTTCCTCACAGTCAACTTTCCTCCGATGGACTTGTCCACAAGGACCTCTCCAAAACCTCCTCCCAAAAAAAGAGGTAGGCCATGAAAGACCTGCAGATACGTTTCATTTGGTGATTGAGTCATTATCACTGCCAATATGGTTGAAGCCAGGTCCACCCATTGAATATAGATGGGGAAAAATCAGTGTGCAAAATTCAGTTTTCCATTGGCACACATAGAAGATATTATGGAAACACACAATCACAATACAGTACAAAACAAATACAGTAGATATGGAGGATGACAAACATTATTGTGCCATTGTTGGTTGCAACAGCAAACCCGTGAAAGACATGAAAGCTCATCTCAGAAGAGTGCATAAAGATCTGTCGGAGGAAGAGCGACAAATGCTTCTGATGACCAAACAAAATCTTAGAACGGAAGCACCAAAGACAAAATTGCAATCCGTGATAGATGAATTACAACTGTCTTCTTCAGATGATGATGATGATGCTCATGACGTAAGCTATGATGCTAAAAAGGGTCCTGATCAACATTGCTCTGTATCTAATGAGACAAATGCAAGGAGAGATAGATTTCAACTTCCAAGGATGAAAAGTAAAGAGATGGAGGAAACTAGGAAAAGGGAAGACAATAAAAATCTGGCTAGGTGCTTTTCAAAGGTTGGCCCAGAATCTATTGCCACCCACAAGGTTGTTCGAAAACAAAGAGTGAGTAAACAATTGGAGGCAAATGAGATGGGTGTGGACGAGGATGATGTTGGGCCACCGAAAAAGAAAATGAAGAAATCAACGATGAGTAAACAGCATGAAACGATGAAGATGGATGAAAGTTGTGAAGATGATGAGCAACCAGAATTGAAACCAACGATGAGTAAACAAGTGGAAGCAATGGAGATGGATGAAAGTGAGGATGATGACGCGCCACCAGAATCGAACGTGAAGAAACTACTGTTGCCAATGAGAAGTGGTAGCAGCATCTTACTCTCAAGTAAAATTCTTCTGAAAGCAAAAAAGAGGAGACGTGTTCGCAAGGCACAAAATAGAATTGCTGCCTCTATGAATACAATGTGGCATATCTGCAGTGCTTTCACCACCTGTATGGATGAACTTCAGTACAGCTACAAGTCTTTGATGAAAGCCACAAAGAGAGTTCATTTTGTTGATGATGAATAAAAGATATATATATGTATACAACCTTACTTCTTTCTCTTGTTATATATGATCCAATATTGATTATGATTCACAATTCACAACCATGCCCCACTCTGAGCTCTCGAGAGCCACTCTCATGTTAATTCTCTCTTGCATACCCCTCCTATTTGAAATGCAAACTGAACTGAGAACTTTTCTAGACTGGAAGATCTCGATCATGGTGCTTGTCTACCTCATGTTTGCATGGAAGGCAACAAAGTCTTACTTAGGTCGGCAAGAAAGTTTTGAGGTGCATGTGCAGTGCTGCAAAGCAGCTCTCCTCACAGTGGTTCTGTACTCTTGGCTGTCCTTCCTCTTCGGTATGAAAGAGACATTTGTCACTTGTATCATCACCAGTGCCAAAGGTAGTTACCAGGCAGATGTCATTACAAACTGCAAGCGAGATGGCATATTCACCAAGTGCATGGATGCAGTAGCCTATGTGAATCATGTGAATTCCATCTCAAAAATGTGTCCGACCACTGTACTGGGACCAGTCCTTGGTTGGACTTACACTGTGAGCGTACTCTTCTTTAGATTTGTTCCAACGGCCATTTTCGGCATGTGGAACCTTCTCACCTTCTCCAATCTTCGGTTCCACACAAGAGAAAGGTCATCGATCACTGAAACTGATGATTCCCGAGCAGAAAAAATGATGAACCCAAAGGTGCTCCTGGGTGGTTTGGCAGTCTTAATCTCCTGCATCATTGTGGAGGTTGGAACAAAGAACAATAGTCAACTGTCTAGCTTTGAGGTGATCCTTCCCTTTGCAGCAGCAGTGAGTCTACACGTGTCACTACGTACCAACCGTTATAGGGACTCGCTCAAATATACTCTGACTCAGATTCAACACACATGCCTGCATACTTGTATCGTCTACACTAGCATGGACTTTCTCATGAACTGTGTTGGTCTTGTATCAAACTGTTTGCAACCAAGATTACAGAATGATGTAATTCAAGAGCAATGCAATCATGGGGTAACAACAGAGGAACTACACAGGTGTTATGAACTCATCAGTGACATGAGCATATCTTCCTCTACATATACAAAGGAATGTCCAAACATGTCATCTCTACCTACCATTCTAACGATGACAGCTAATATTATTCAAGCCATGACATTGATTTTTATATGTGTGTTATCCCTCCTTCCAAAATCAAATAAAAAATAATCGACAAGCAAGATATGTCTTTTTTTTATTGTTTTATTAAATTTAAACCATGCATGTTTTTTGTTTCTTGGTTACAATATCAGTACTGCTCGAATCTTCCTCGCAAGCACGTTTTGATGATATCAATACAGTGTTAGCGGTTAAGGTATCTCTGCTTGAATCTTCCTCACAAGCACGTTTTGATGATATAAATACAGTGTTAGAGGTTAAAGTATCTCCATAAGCATTGTATGCTCCACCTGGGGTATGCAGTAATTGTGTCATTCCCTTCAGTGGTGTGTAGCATCGATGCACACTCTGGTTCATGGCTTGCTCTAAATCATTCTCAAGTTGAAGAATGTTCACTGCAGCATCTGATTTGTAGAGGTCTATCCAGTTTTGGTCTGTCATGAGGAGCTGTTTTGCTGCAAGTTTGCGAAGCCTATGGTTTGGTTTGAATGTTACATATCCATTCTCAATCTCCTTGACATTAAGCTTTCTCAGAAAAGAAGCCATGTTCGAAGTATTCATCAGTTTTCCATGTAAAATGTCACAGGCAAACTCAGGGAGTTGAGAGTATTGATCTTGCACATTGACAAAATCAATCGAGTCTTCAATGCGATGTGTCTGGTAGACCACTTCTCTGTCAAATATCATCACTGTCTTCAAATCAGTCATGTCTTTACACAGGCACTTTTGGATGAGTGTCCGTGCAAAGTTTGAATATTGTGAATCTGTCAACTGGATAACAAGTGTGGTTGCACTCAGTACATCTGATGGATCCACCACAACCCTCATCATATGGCGACTTATCTTGTCTTTTGCATTTAGATATTTCATGTTAACCTTCATAGCTCTCGCCAAATACATGTTGTAGTCATTCAGACTCTGATCAAGTCTTGGTGAACCAATCTTGTAGTCATAATGAATGCTTGCATAAACCTCAAGCACTGCTCTCCACTGGGCAATCACCTCTGCTATCTGTATGATCAGGACTTTATTTTTGCTGCTCAAAATTTCTTTGTGATTTAATCCCATGTCTTTCAAAACATTTTGAATCCTTTGCATGGTCAGCACAATCTCTAGGTTGTCTAATGATTCTTCAGTGTCTGAAGGCCTTAAGGTATTGAGCAAGTATTGTCGATTGAAATCCTCTGAGATCAGATATCTAATACATGCAAATTGTTGTGGGATGAATGCTCTTTCCAGAGATTTTGCAATCAAATCTTCATCTTCTGCTATCACATTTCTCTGCGACTTGGGAACATTCAGTGTTGAACACTTTTCTATCAATTTTCTGTCGTTCATCTTTTTAGCCAGTATGATACACGAGTTGTTTTTAGTGACATACTGATCCATGCTGCAACTCTCTATGTGATCAACAAACTTTTGTCCAAGAACATCATGATACTCCTTCTCGGGGATTGAGGGTTGTATGCTCTCTGTTGTGAAATTCTTTTGTTGACATGCAAACTTATTTTCAGACTTTCCATTGCCATTGCTTATCATTTGTAAAGCCTTCATAAGAAATGATTTCCCTGTCGCTGATGGTCCAACTAGAAGCAATGTTGGTTTTTCATTCAGTGGAGTGAAGCTGATGATATTACACATGAGAAGCAAATATAACTCCACACTGAGATGACCAACCTTTGAAAGAGATGCCATCTCTTTGAGTTGATTAGCGAGAATTTCTTGATAAGCATCTACATCTGATGTCCTGTGTGTCAGAGAATACTGTACATCACCAGTTTCAATATGCTTTGTGGCATAAAGAAATCCTCTTCCAAACACGTTCCTTGTTATATGGGTTTTATTTTCATTCTGTATTATTCTAGCATTGCTCATCAGAGTATTGTCAAACCTCATAGTGGACATGTATCTGTCCATACAGAAATTTCGATAGTTTGTGTCCACAAAGAGATGGCTGACATTACCATCATGTTCAATTTTTGCTACTTGATCATAGATTCGTTTCAGATAATTCAACGTTGGATACAGATCAAGCTTGTCATTTGAAGCACTGTTTGAGGGATGTACATACATCTGATTACTTTCAAACCAGCGATCTTCATATATGTGTTTGAGATCCACTTGCCATGCAACCCAATTTACTAGATCTAGCTCCCATGTTTCTACATTTCCTGTTTCAGATGGATGAAATGTTTTCTCCCACGTGAAGAAAGATGCATAGTTCTGTAGCATATCTGCCAAAGGACTCTGTTCTCTTTTAAGAACATCCACGATGTCAAGAACTTTCTTGAGGTCGGGTTTTCCTCCCCTATTCTGATTCTTGTGAACAAGTGTATCCATACAAATGAGATATGCATATGCTCCATTCAGTCTCGTGCTCCTTTCAAACAGGTATGCTGGGGATAATGCTTCGGCTCTCATTTTCCAACTTTCTGCAGAGTCCCTCATTCTCAAGTCTGTTGGAATCAAATGTTTGTTACTGTGGTATAGTTGTAAGTCTATGTCCATCTGACACAGATTACATATTCCCACCATTTTCCTCCTTTTAGAAGATTTGGTATTGAACATGGTACCAAATGTTGCATCAAATGTCTGTAGTTTCTGTTCTATTTCTCTGAATGATAGCTTCAATGCACTTTCTTTATCGATGAAACCATTGTTCAATGCAATGACACACTTGGCCACAATGTGAAAATATCTATCAAAAATATCCTTTTCAATCAGCTGCAGAAAAATGTAGCCCTCGTTGATGTCCACATCTTGTTTGACGGGAAGTATGCACTCCTTTTGAATGAGGTAGACTTCACAATCTACATCCTTGCTCTTGAATATTCTTGCCACCGATATTGCAAAGTCAAAAATGTCCTTGATGTATTCAGGTGATTCTTTCAGTGTGTTGTATGGAATGTCTCTTGGTAGAAGGTCAACACACAATGCTGTCATTGCCTTGTCAAATGATATCACAGACCTTGTGGCAAGCAGTGCCTCCATTGAATAAGTGCTCTGAGGGGTATTCATCTTTGTGGTATTTGAATGTCTTATCTCAATATGGACAGAACGTGTTATTTAATGGACAGAACTCAACTGCAAAATTGGATTTTGCAGTTGACCTTTTTTGAGAGGATAGAGACGTTGTGGAGAGCACCACTAAGTTCATCACAGCTAGTATAATGAATGGATACCCGTCAAGAGTGTTCATTGTGGCATCAGCTTTTATAAGGGGATCATGTGGAGTGCTTCTCCATGCATATGATGAGAAGCAAAGGACTGTAGTTTTGAAACTTACCGACCACACATTTGAAGTGAGGTTACCTTTTAATCAATATACAACACACCTGGAACAGTGGTTGTATCAAAATGATATCATGAAACAGGTATCTATCACCAAGAGTCCAAACAGAGGTGTTGCCCATGATACAATCACAGATGAAGAGGATCTCATATGTGTCAGGACACCCCATCGCCATCTTCATCGAAGGATAATTGCCATGTGTTTGACAAGAAAGATTTCATTATGCTCCCAAAATGGGGAACAGACATCTGTGTTCCCTCATCGCGGCATAGGACATATGTGTGCCTGGTATGCAATTGATCCGTTTGGCATCTCGACATGTTCAGAAAACAAAGATGACATGCCAATGGATTGGAGCAAGGATGATAAGGATAGAACCCATTGGTATATAAATTGTGAGACAAAGAGCCTTGTTCTCATGCCAGACATCCCAGCTCCTCCAATCCCCATAGCCTTTGTTATCGTCAAATTTACCACCGATGACAATCAGTGGCGACAGGGCAAAAGGAAACATCATGAAACCCATCAATTAGAAGAGAGATTTGGGATTGAACAACAAAAGTGGGTAACATTGCCGGATGTCATCGGAGGAAAGTTCTACGCTGGTGACAAACATTTTAAGAAAAGAAGAGTCACTTCAGCCAGTGTGATTTCGGAGGGTAAGGAAATAAACATGGTGGTCGACGGTGATATGAAAACTACGAAAGAACCATACATAAAGCATATCAATGAAAAAGAACTCTTGCTTCATCTCTCAAAGGTCCTAACCAATGTTTCCATCATTGTGACCACTGACATCGATGAACAGTTAATCTGCCTCAAACAGAGATATTTGAATCAGGGGATTGGTTCTGCATTTGATAGGATCTGTTCGAAGAATTCGTTGTGTACAACTCGTGTCCACGACAGAGAATCTGCACGATATTCCCGTCTGATCACAGCCAATCTCACACTCCTACAACACAAACAGACAGACCAACAGGGGAGGAGCAAGCTCAGGCACTCACTGAAGGCCCGCACATTGCCAGCATCTTACATCAAGGGATTTGGTGTGGCTTTTGTTCGGGCTGAAAAAAACAGAGAAGTAGCTGTTAGCAGAATGGAAGTACACAGTGCATGCAGGGCCTTGATGACGGAAGGAGGGAATGAAAATCACATAGCTCAGTTTATCAAGGAGGTTCAGTTTGCAGGGGTCAACTTTGTTCACTACAATGGTGACCTTAGCAGCTTGAAACCTTCAGAGATATATGATATGTCAGTGCAAAAGGTAATGGAAGAAGAAAACTTATCATGGAAGTCAAACTCTACAGGAATACATATGGCAGATCCTGTAAGTGGTGGTAGAGTTCTAACTCCCTCACCATGCTACACATTCGAACCTGTTGTAACATTTGACTTCTCATCCATGTATGCCAGCATAATTGAGACCTTCAACCTGTGTTTTACCACAGTGTGCAGAGATCAGAAAGAGGGCAGTTTTGAGACTTGTGTGAAAGGTTTATATTGCATGCGTCCTTCCACGAAAAAAGGAATATTACCAAAGGTGTTCACCAGTTGGAAGGCGAAGAGAAAGGACATGGTCATCAGAGGTGATGAACTAGGCGAAAGGGCAGTGAAGAGATGTATGGTCAGCATGATTGGTCAGAACATGTCTTCCAATGCGACCTCACCCTTTCACATGCCAGCATTGGCCCATATCATCACATCAACTGGACGACAGTTATTGGAAATCGTGGAGGAAACTGTCAAGGACATTGTTCACCCACTCATGGCAGGTCCAGCCAAGGTGATTTATGGTGATACAGACAGTGTGATGATTGCATTGTCCCTTGAAAAAAACAAAGACACTTCCAACATAGCAGAGTTGATGCTCCATGATAACAAGTCTGCCACTTCCATTGCAGCACACATGAAAAATGAGATGATGAAACGGGTGAATACCTTTCTTTGCAATCATGTTGGAGAAGAGGTTGAAAATCACATGGACATCAAAGTGGAGAATATATCATGGGCATCACTTCACTATCCACAAAAGAAGAGATATGTCCACGTGACAGACTCAGGATCACTACTGTGCAAAGGTGTCACTTGCATACAATCCAATGCTTTGCCTCTACTCAGTAAATTAGAAAGACAAGCCCTGCAACTCTGTCTTTTGGGGTGGTTTCTTTGCAAAGATGGTGACGAGAGGAAAGTTTTGAGCCCAGAAGGTCTAAAACATGAAACTCTTGATGTATTTATTCCCAGTGTTGGATGGGTGAAAGGACCGAAGATTTTGCAAGAGGAAACTTATAAAAATGAGTATCTTAAAGTGA
The DNA here is from genome assembly GCA_949316495.1 of Amphiduros pacificus. Lineage (NCBI taxonomy): Eukaryota > Metazoa > Annelida > Polychaeta > Phyllodocida > Hesionidae > Amphiduros > Amphiduros pacificus. The sequence goes on along the minus strand of OX439008.1, from coordinate 31,053,105 downwards.
CGATTCATCATGAATGTGGTGTGTGGGCGAGAACATTTGATGCCTCCAGACAGTTCTGCATCGATCAGTTCTCGGGAGAGAGAGACGAAAAGGAGATGAGATGTAAAATGGTCAAATGTCTAGTCCATGATGCCATCTCGTGCTTAGAAGAAGGAGACTTTGATATAGGTGACTTGATTCATTATGCCACATTTAGAGGATTTGAGTCTGATGGGGATGGGTACAGTCACCAAGCTGCCTACATAGGTCAGTGTCGCAAGAGATACGGTTTGTGTGAACCTGTGTTCTATGAGAAAGTCCCATATGTTCACACTATCAAACATCAACAGGTTTCCAAGACATGGCAGGCAGCACTTGTGTGTGAGAGCTACCAAGATCCCATACTTACACTGAGAGAGAATATTCAAATAGATCTTAAATGGTATGCTGATTTACTCGAGCAACATTTCATTGAATCTACAAACTCTTTGGTATCAATTATGGGACAATCTGGTGACGAGACATCTTGGCAAAGAGAATGCGTAGTGCAAAGTGACAGGCATCAAAGGAGAGGAAAGGGTAATTCTTCTGCACACATAACAAATTTACCAGAAGGTATCGAGGCCATCACACTGTCATTGGATGAGTCTAGGTTACTCCCAGGCAAGAAGTGCCTGATTGGCTCCAGATATAATGGCAACAGTGTAACTCACTTTTATGTTGATCCACCCATGGTATACAGTGAAAGAGTTATGACGTTCGTGCAACGTGAATTGTTGAAAGTGTAACAAAATGTGCAATAAAGTATGGCTATCAAGGGCATGGGGTTTAGTAGTTACTGATTCATTAGAGTTAAATAAAACCAATCAAACAGACATTTTAACAAATCAAATTTTCTGAGAATATTCAGGCTGCTTCAAAATTGGATTTTGCACAACTACTCTCTATCAATCCATAAACATGTGATCATGTATGTTTTAAGATGAATAAGAGACGTTTGATCACAAGATAAACATGAATCTACCACACAGCAAGTATTCGTTCGAGGACTATCTGGTCCCACTACCACACAGCAAGTATTGTCTAGAGGACTATCTGGTCACAAGGTCCGTCATCACCCTTGACAGACCGATGGTACCCCTATGCGTTGATATTTGTGGCAAGGATCTTCGTAGCAACACATTGAAGTACTCACCAGACTACATCAAACACCTGTTTAACTTTGTGTTGTCTGTGGTGAAAATATTCAAAGGAAAACAAGTTGAGACAAGGGTGTTCTTGATCGATAAGTGCCAACTCACTGATGCTAAAACTAGTTGCATGCTTCTAGCCATGATTGAGGAGAAAGCCTTCAAGGAAAACTTCCCAATTGCTGCTAAGTGTGCACTGGCATTGAACAGCGGTTTCCTGTGCAAAGCCGATGCCATTGGACAATCTTTTGATGAACTGGAGAGAACGCTACTCAAGTTTGATGCCATCAATGGCATTATGGCAGATGCTAATTCTGAGATGAAACCTGGAAATTCGTGTGGGTTCACAACTTTGGATGCTTTGGATAGCACCATACAGGAGTACCATCACAACGAAATGGTCATATCACCTTCTTTGAGAATGATGGACTTGGCAGAGAGTTGGTCTTGCAGGGCAGACATTCTATCTCCCCAATATCTCTTCGAGAAGAGCAACAGATATCATGAGGATTATGCAGAACTTCTTCGTCACGCTAGAATGGTACTGAATGATGTCTTTATTGAAAACAGTGAATGCTACATTGACAATATAAGACTTCTGTTGGATGTTTTCGAGAGAAGACAACACAAAACATTTGATACTTACAAGAGACTTGCCACGTTCTATCTTTGGGATCACATCTATCGATGCAAAGACGGGAAGTATGAGTTGAACCTGACAGTCAGAAAGGCATGGGAGATGAAAGATGAACACATACTCGAAGATCACTGGTTTGAAGAACATGAGCTGTACCTAGAACCTGATACAATATTTCAAATTGCACAGAGATCAGACATAAACAAGAAGCAAAATACCACCAAGAAAGGGAACGATGAGAAGCGGGTTGGTCCCTCGTGTCAACCTAACCTATCTTTCGGATCAAAACAGATTGCTGCAATGCTAGACAAAGAAGTTTCTGTCAGTGAAAGGTTCAATGCAGCAATAGATAAAGTAATTGAAGTCCGTCTCAAAAGATACCGTGTGTCGAGGCCAAACTCAAAAAGGTGTTGTCACAATCAACACACAGCCTAATGCCATTACTGGCCATCCTTGTATGGGGAAGGGACCCCATCCATTTGGGGATTAGATCTATCCCAATTGGAGGTTAAAATTGAACATAACACACAAAGTGACTATGGACATGATAGAGGATGATTGGTATATTACGTAGTTGTTGTTTGATTAGGATGTTGTGCATCAATATCAACAAAAATATGCTTTGTTGGCTAACTTTTCACTTACTACTGGTCTGTATGAATATAATGCTATGCAATAAAATATAAACAACCTGAACAAAATATGGTTTGTTTGTTACTCTTTCTTTTATTTGTTGATCTATGAATATACAGATAATATGCAAAAGAATATACATATAATATGCAATAGAATATAAACAACCCGAACAAAATTGTTACTACTCTTGCTGTTGATCTATGAAAATAATGTTATGCAATCAAATATAGACAAATCCAACAAAATATGGTTTGTTGGTTACTCTTTTGCATACCATTGATCTATAGATATAATGTAGTGCAATCCAATTTAGACAAATCCAACAAAATATGGTTTGTTGGTTACTCTTTTGCATACCATTGATCTATAGATATAATGTAATGCAATAGAATAAAGAAAATGTCAATGAAATATGGTTTGTTTGTTACTATTTTATTCATTATATCTTTTTTTCAGTCCAATGTCTGTCCAGTTTGGACATGAACTTGTACCACTTGGGAAACATGTGACAAAAGACAATATTTTGTCTGCTATTTTCAGCAATCATGCTTTTTAGGGTTTTGTTTTTAATCCTTTCAATTTGCCTCTCCTGTTTCATCCAAGTAATTACACAGAGAAGTCGACAGACATGAGCTACATCTAAGTTGAGTGTTCTCCCATGAGATTCAATGAACTCATGTTGGGCATGGTGTATTCTCTCAAAACAAAACCTCATGGTCTTCAAGTTTTCATCTGGAAGCGGTGTTGTGAGAATGTAATCCCTCTTCAGTTCAATAACTGAGAACAACTCATCCAAGAACCTCCTGCAACATTCTTCTACGGTCACCATGGGATATGCGGAGAAGACATTTCCCCAATATGAGATCCATCGTGTCTTCACATGCTCCTTGTCTAAAATGACATCTCCCATTGCATCTTTGATTTCATCTTCCACATTTCTCCACACGAAGTTCTTTTTATCCTTTGGTATGGTACAACAGTCGTCTAGCTTGAACAAGATATACGTGTGATCCTTCAGCACAGGGACATTCATCTGTTGTCGGTTCAGGGCATCAAAGGCATATAAAGTCTTGGATTGTTTCTTTCCCCGCTTGGATGATGCAATACTTTTCATGAAGAAAGCAAACTGACCAAAGAGCTTGAGCACATCTCCGACCGTCTCTGCCCCCCTTATCTCGTACTTTTTAAAGACTTGCACATAACAGACAGTGTCTGGATGAGTGGAGTTTGTCTTGCAGATGATGTGTTGATCAAGCATGTCGTCTGTGCCCTGCTTGATCTCTCTCCCTCTATCCAATATTTTCATTTTGAGGTGTTCCAAGAGAGGATACTTCCAGGAAGGAAACCTATCATGGACAATGCTCATAAAGCCTCCTTCTTCCCCTTTACCCAAATCACCATGCTCGTCTTTTTCTTGCACGAACTGATGCTTGTATTGATTAGAAGTGGAGATATCACCATCGCTCTGGTTGGTGTTTTCTTCACATAGTTCTTCCTTAGTCTGATTGATTGCTTCCTCGGTATGCATTGTCTTTTGTTCTGTAGTTGGTTGTTGCTCCCATGTCATCTGGTTATTCTCATGATGATGGGTGTTTGCCTGCAATAGAGTAAATGGAAGTCTTCCACCCACGTTGGCTCTCTGAACAAAGCTTCCTTCGTCAGCACATGGTGTACCTGGGGATTTGGGGCGTTGAAATGATGTAAAGGTTGGTAGCATGTCGGACCTCAAAGCAGTGTCCACTTCTTCACACTGAGCCAAGACAACATCTGTAGGCTGTTTTGGGAGACCATGCCCTTGCCAATAGTCTATATCCATCGAACTGTTTGGCAACATTATGGCATCCCACTCCTCTAGATATTTTAAACCCAGAGGATCGTCATGCTTATGGGGCCAGTTTGAAAGATCTGTATTGTACTCTGTATCTGAAGAGGAGTGGGAGAGTTTGAGTGATTCATCCCCCATGGTAACAGGTTGACATCGTGATAAGCATTCTTGATGATTATCCAATGTCTCAAAGGTGGCGTGGTTTGAAGATTCAGAAGACAGCTTTTTTCGTTCCTCTTCTACCTGCCATGGATTTTCCATTTTGGGGAGGATGGAAGCAAGGATGTCAGGGCAAAGTGTGGACTTTCTAATATGTCCATATTTCCTATTTTTTCTTGAACCTGTGTGAGTCTCCACTCTTGGTTGTTTGGCCACCTTGCCCTCATATTCATTTTCAGTGCACGTTCTCTTCTGCAAGATGACCTTTTTGGGTGGCTTAGAATTTATATCCTTCATTTTGAAATATCTACTCTTCTGCAAAAGAGCATCGTTTTGTGCATGCATTCCATCTTTGTGTGTCCAGCATCAAATAATGAAACGGTCTTTGTATTTCTCTCAAGGCTTTGCTTTGCATCATCATCATCAGGGAGGTTGAAGTGAACATGCTTGTTAGATTTTTTTGTAAATTGCTTTGTGCAGTTCTTCAATATGGACTTAAGTTTGTCATTGGTCATTGGGCTGTTGTTGACTGGTGTTGCATCGGATATTGTTTCATTTATTATAGTTCTACAATCATCTGAGAGGTTGATGCTGTACTCTTCAGCCTTACCTTTTTCTTCATTCTTCGTTGGTGTTTGATCTTCCCTTATCTTATCAAACCTCTCATCAAGCAATAAGGTTACATCAATACCACTTTCATCTTTGTGTTGCATCATTGTTTCATGTGGTAAGTTGACCATGCTTTCAACATTCATTTCCTTGTGAGGTTCCCACATGGTCTGAATTTTATTTTGTGCATGAATCTGCATGATCTGTGCATGATCTGGCTTTTCTCTTTCAACCTGTTGACTCGGAGAAGATAAAACAACATCCACCCATTTGGTGTCTTGCTCTTTTCCGTCCTCTGTATGGGCCTTATTTTGTGTTCTTTTCGTCTTACCTCCCTTGATATTTTTTGCAAAGCAACATTTGTCCTCGTCGTACACCCACTGACACTGAAGAGGTTTGTCTGACATTTTCATTGCTGTCTTCTTACCAACAAGGACTCTTGCACTTTGCTTATTGGTCTTGACAAACTCTTGTCTTGCTTTCACTGTCACATCCCTTTCATAGAAGTCAGATTGATCAAAGTATAGCCCAAATCTTCCTGTGTAAAAGAGGGTTCTCCTGTCGTTACCTTTCCCATATGGGTCCTCAGACTCTTTCATAAAACCAAGTCGTATGCCTAACCAAGGATTGACAGAGAAGCATGGGTTTGGCTGGAAGAACGAGGATGGTACTAGAGACCTCTTGTACAATACTAGTGTTCCTGCTGGGACCAGATACCTTTCCTCGCAGAATAATTGGTCTGTCAGTGTGATCAAGCCTGATATCAGATTTATATCATGCTCATCGATTGGGAGTCCAGTGTAGGATTGGGACTGTCCCGGGGGAACCAACTGTGGCACATCTAGTACACTGACCACACGGTCATCGCTGCCCCATCTGTGGATCTGTTGAAACAGAGTTGTCAAAATAGGTAGACACTCAAGCATGAGACAAGACTGTGGTAACTCATCCACCTTTCCAATACCACTTGTGATGGACACTTCTCGCTGTACATGGCCAAACACTGGATCCGTGGCCATTTGATCTATCCATGGGTAATGATCAGACAAGCTTCTCATGAGATCCATGCGAGCATGTCTAAGTCGTTTCTCTTTCTTATCGACATTTAGATTGATGAAGACCCAGTGATCATGTTCTAACCTACTCCAAATGCGAAGCATGTCCAGTTTGTTATCGAACTGATGTATGGGTGGTTCTTTGGTGATAGCCAAAGTCTCTAATATCTCACTATCTTCACCCAGTGAATGCATTGTAAACACATTACATAATTACACACAGGCTTTAAGTTGCTAATACCTTGTAGTTAAAAACTAAATAAATCACAAAAGGACCCAGCATATGTTTTTTTGTCTTTTATTGCTTTATTCTTACAATACATTTTATGAATCACAAATGGACCCAACATATTTTTTTTTGTTTTTTATTGCTTTATTCTTACAATACATTTTATGTACAATCATGAGTCTTCAACCTTTTGTTATCATGCACCTCTCCACAAGAGTCATTGTCCACTTCTCGCTTCTTCTCGTTTAATCTAAGTGCAAAGAATCTCTCATCTTTATATGCCTTTACTGCTCCTCCCTCTTCTGCGAGACCCTCGGCTGTATCCACTGAGAATGACTCATGTGCTGGGAGTAATTCTGGTCTCCCTCTCAATGGCATGTACAAGCAGTCCATCTTTTGTGCTGTCTTCTCAATGTCCATTTCTAGTTGCTCTCTATCAATGACCACTCCTGGCTTGCACATTTCAGCCCACTTTTCGTCTCTCATCATGAGGTGCTTTGCGGCCAGCTTGCGCAGTCTATGCTTTGGATGGAATGTCACACAGCCATTTTTTGTGGTTTTCATGTTGAACCTCTTCAAGTAGGATGCCATATAAGGCTCACACTTACCATCATCACCAACCACTTTTCCTTGACATTCAAATGTTGGCAGTCTTCCATTTGGAGAGCGAAGAGCAACGTCAGACACGTTGATGAAAGTAATGGAGTCCTTGGCCTCCTGTGTCTGATAGACTGTCTCTCTGTCAAACATCATGATAGTCTGTAAGTCAGTCATGTCTTGACAAAGGCACCTCTCAACAAGCGTCCTGGCAAGGTTTGCCTTTTCGTCCACAATGCCTTCCAGCAGCCTGATCTCTTGCAACACACTCAAGTGCACCTTGACCTTGCGATTCTTGTCTCTCATAAAGAGGGGAAGAGTATGATTGGCCTCCACATCCAGCTTGCTTGAAATTGATTTGGGATTATCCACTCCCCATTCTCGGAGATCTTTTGACTGTATCACAAAGTATCCACGAGTGGCGAACTGACGCTTTGCAATACACCTAGTCAGAATCAATTGCCTCCATTCGGCAACATCCACATCTCTGTCATACCTACTGTCAAAGATGTGCACGTGGGCATGCCATTTTTGGTTAGACTCAAACACGGGTGTTATCCTTTTGTCCCAGTTGGAGCAATGTGATCCCACAGTGTCCCTTGTGGCTGTGCTGTACAATTCACTCTTTGTCAAGTCCAACTCCATGTATCCATCGTCACCAAAAGAGGGTGACTCAGATGACAGCATCCTCTGTGCAACCAGCTCTTGCAACACCCTGAGGCGACACTTTCCAAAATCAGGACACACATCGACATGGTGTCGACCATCTCTGATGATGGATTCTGAGTCAGCGACCAATGCCCTCTCCCTGTCGAGGTGATGTAGGAAGGTCATGGGTTTCACTATGGCAGATGGAATGTTCAGACGGACGTAATCGTTGGAAAAATTGCCATTGAACACGTTTCTGCCCCATTCACAAGATTTCTTTCCCTGAACAATGTCCAACATACACCGTGTCACGTAAGATGTACATTCAGTCATCTTATCTTTGTTCTCCTGGGCATACAGCTCTGCTGCATATCCTGCGTGAACATACAGCTGAAACACCTTTGACTCTCTGCCATTGAAATAAGGACCTTGTTCATACTTCATACGAATACATGGCAACCTGTTACTGTCCTTGCAGATATACTTCTCTTCCAGTCTGTGAAAGAGTTTAGTCAGGGACTCATCCAACACTTTGGTACGATGCCTCTTGAGTTCTTCGCAGATGAGTCCAATGCTAGTGTTCTCAATGACCAAGTACTTTACATTCCAGGGTTCCATCTCTGTGTGTAGGTTGGGCTTGACAAGGTGTGAGCAAACGACATTCATCAGTTGTCTGTCTGGTTCTGTCAATTGAACAACCAGTGTTGTAGCACTCAATATGTCTGCTGGGTCAACCACCACTCTGGTCATGTGACGACGTATTCTCTCATTTTCGCCCTTCTTCTTCAGAGATCTCTTCATGATGCTTGCCAGATACGAATTGTATTCATCCAAACTCTGCCCGCATCTAGGCAGATTCACTCTGCACCCAGAAGGAACACATGCACACACTTCCAGAACTGCTCTCCACTGAGCAATCACTTCAGCTACAGTCTTGATCAACATGGTCTTCCTGCCAGTTAGAATTTCTTCCGTAATGAATCCCATGTCAGTCATCACATCTTCAATCTTCCTCAGTGTCATGTCCATCTCAACTTTGTCGAGTGACTCGCTCTTGTCCATGGGCTTAATGGTTGTCCGTACATATTTTCTGTTCATGTCTTCAGAGATAAAGTACCTAATCAATGAAAACTGTTGTGGAATGTGCTCGCTGTCCAAAGTTTCCAAGACAGATTCAGTCTCCTTCTGATTCACCCCCACGTTTATGCTTGGAATGTGAAAGATCGTGCATCTATTCTTCACACTAGAGCACACATAAAAGCCATTTGCAAGGATAATGGCTGACCTGTCATCCAATGCATAGTCTACTGACTTTACCCACTTTTCACCTTGTTTGGTCTTTGCTACTCTGCCTCTGATGTTTGTTGTTACTCCACTGTCATAGACATTTTTCAGTGTCACGGCCTCTAACGAAGTGTTACAGCCAAATGCATTCTTGCCACCCTCCCCAGACTGCCACTCCTCAATCAACTTCTGACCCAGCACTGTCTCATACTCATTTTCAGAAGTCAGCGTGTGTGCTCTGGTGGTGGAATAGTGTTCATGTTGAGAAGCAAACTCATTCCCAAGCTCTCCTCGGCCATTAGAAATCATTTGCAGCGCCTGTGTGGCAAATGATTTCCCTGCCCCTGTGGGACCATCGAGGACCACTATGGGCTTGCACTTTTGTGGCGAGAAACTGATGATGTTGCTTATGATGAAGAGAAAGAATTCCACACTCAAATGGCATACACCAGTGTTGGTTGCCATTGTTAGAAGCTGCTTGGCAAACATGTCCTGGTACGGGTCCACACCGGCAGTCAAGCGTGTCAGTGAGCAGTTTTGTTTACCATATTCATTACTGTCTCCATTGAGACAACCACTAGGAAACACATCTTTCATGATTTTTGGCACGACTCTATTTTGCACTTCTCTTGCCTTGCTCATCTCTTGTTTAGGATCCATCATAACGCTCTTGTAGTGGCCCAAGAAATATCCCTGGTAGGCCTTATCTAGAAAAAGGTGGCTCACATTGGCATCCTCGCTCTTGGCGAGCATATGAAACATTTCCTTTAAATGATCAAGAGCGGGATATAGTGTAGGTCTCAATGCATTACTGTGGTTTGGGGTTTCTGTCACCTTTTCCATTGCAGCTCTAAGCATTTCACTGGCAGCATGTTGTGTTCTGTGCACTTCGTCAACCCGCCTTGGTCTCTGGGGTGGGTTGGATCGACATGATGGACCAAACCATGCCTCGTCATCATCCTCATCATCATCCTCATCTTCATCCTCATTCCCGTCCTTGTCGCTGTCTTTGAAAATACCCTTCTCCACTTTCTTTGCAATTTTCAATATTGCCTCTGGGGGTTTATAAAGCTGATTCTCTTCAAACCAGTGATCTTTAGATACATGACCTTCTACCACATCCCATGCTACCCTGTCCATCAGGTTCAACTCATAACCCCCACCACTGCATCGATAGATTTGATCCCACATGTAGAAGGTTGCACATCTCCTGTACATGTTCAAGAGCTTGTGTTGCCTCATTTCCAGGCTGTCCAACAGAAGTCCTATGCTGTGTACGTTACATTCACTGTTTTCAGCAGTGACGTCACATTGCAGAGTTTTGCCGAGGCTGATGAGTTCTGCATATTCACCACAACATCTGTTACTCTCTTCAAAAAGATAGCGAGGAGAAAGCAAGTTTGCCCTACTAGACCAACTCTCGGCAAGGTCCTTCTTCCACAGAGCTAGTGGCATGATTTGTCTATAGTTGTGGTATTCCTGAAGGGCACGATCCAATGCAGATAATATCGTGAACCCACTTGACTTGTCCGGTTTCATCTCAGACTTGGCATCTATCATTGTGCCATTGATGGAATCAAACTTGAGAAGCCTTTTCTCTAGTTCAGCAAAAGGTTGTGCCAAGGCATCCACCTTACGCATGAAACCATTGTTCATCGCCAGTACACACTTTGCAGCAGTTGTAAAGTTTTCTTCGAAGGCTGCCTCCTCAATCATGACCAGAAGCATGAACCCCTTACTGGCTCCATGGAGTTGTACAGGAACAAAGTTCTCCTTTTCAATAAGAAACACCCTGGCCTCCATCTGTTTGCCTCGAAATATTCTCACCACAGAGAGCACAAAGTTAAACAGGTGTTTGATGTAGTCTGGAGAGTATTTCAAGCAGTTATGATGAATGTCCTTGGCACGAAGGTCAATGCACATGGACACCATAGGTTTTTCAAAGGTGATGACAGACTGTGTCACAGTATAATCCTCTAAGCAGTATTTGCTGTGTGGAACATTCATGCTTATGTTGTCAGACTTCTTTTGTTTGTCTGAAGAGAAATTAGTATTTCATTTAATTATCTACATGGGACAGTTGTGCAAAATCGAATTTTGTAACCACATTGAATATGTTGGAGTTACTTCATTCATTTAATGTGTGATGAATGATTGGTTATTTAATGCATTTCATTTCGGCCAGACAACAAATGGAACAAATGCAACATATCAGATTGCCATTGATCAATTTTATTTCTTGTCAAACACAACACATGTAATCTGACTGATCCCCATTTTTGCAAGGAAATGATTTCTCTTTATATTCAATACATCATGTTCTATTTTTCTGTCCCAAATATATTTGAAAGGAATGCGTCGGCCCAATCGTCCTCAATGGATGAAGGAATGGTCATCCCCGTGGGTTGCACTGGTTCTGTTCTTCTGTCTTGCATAAGAATATTCAGCTGCTGTTGCATGCATGACAACTTTTCAGAGAATTCTCTCTGTTGGGCAAGATGAATTTTCTTCAATTCCTCCAATTCCATTTCCAACTGGTTATGATATTCCTCTTTAGCATATTCCCTTTCTTGTTTAATGATGTGTGTAGCAGATTCTCTCTGATTCTGATGTGAGTCTATATCATCTTTAGAATCTTCACTCGTTGCATTCTCGTCTCTTTCATTGCATTGTGAAACTTTCTCTGGTACCACTCTGCTCAGTACATCAACATTGCTCCATTGGTAGTCGTTTTTCTTTAACAATTGAACCTTATTGCCATTCAGGGTGACGGTTCCCTGTGCCAACATATTATTCACAAGGCCAGCAACAACAGACACGCCATACCTGCCAAAGTTCTCTTTCACATCCCACCTAGGATGACACCATATGTTGGGAGCAGTGTACATGTTGCCTCCTTCTGAAAGATTTACCAACTCAGATCCACCCATTGTTTTAACAGGCCAGTTGGCCATCGGGTTCCTTTCGGGCATGATCACGCCACCTTCTTCATCCACAATTTGAACGCCATATCTCCTTTGGGTGTGTGTAGATGGCACCCCCATGCTGACTTGGACAAGGCCATCGCCACGTTTAAAAGTACAGAATGTTGTCTCCAGTCCCTTCATTTTCATCCTCATTTTGCTTGCCTGCTGGTGAGTTGTAATGAATTCAAACTTTCTGTTAAGCGACAGCACCATTTTGAAACGTGTAGTCACCACATTGTTCCTATGTTCTTTTCCACATCTTTCTAAAAACGTGTTGTACATGTACATCTCCGTCAGATGGCACTCTTCCGGTTGAGTGAAAGATATGTCCCATCCCATTTCATGGATGGTGGTCATCATTTCTTGTTTGATGCTCTTCAACGTTGCACCACCATCAAAATTTGTTGGAATGAAAAGTGTCACAGCTATACCATGGCTAGTATCACCACTCGAGTTTCTCTCTACCTCCATGTCCAACTTGAGTTGTCCCGCATTAGACGTGGGAAATACCAACTCATACTGGGGAAGCTCATCTGTGCTCTCAATGCCTTTGGGAAGAGTCACTCCCTCACTACAGTTGGGTACCTCGTAATGCACTTTCCTCGAGCATCCCATGTCCATTGTACTGTGATTGCTTGTCTCTCTTAGCACAAAACCAGACTGGTCTTGCATAATGCCCTCTCTGCAATATAGACAATTGGAATTCAAAACTCTTCTCCTTGTTCCCTCTGGGTCGTTTGAAGTCCACAGGTCATTTTGTCTGTCGTGACACAAGTGGCAAACAATGCTCACCTGGAAGAGGATGGCATCAAACTTGCTCAATGCCATTATTCCTCTTACTCTATCTTTGTCACACACACTATAAAAAAATCCACCTTTGTCTAGTGGTTGTGGGTTCAGTCGAATGGCACCACAACTGTAGAGCTGCTCCAAATAGAATGCTTGGACTCGGAGTGAGACCTCAGTGCAAGTAGTCAACAGCATGGGTTTCAACGCACAGCCCAATGCCCTTGTCTTCTCACAAAAATTGACATCGTAGAAAGAGGTACCCTCCTGAATTGTCCTGGTGGTATCCAATGCACACAGTACAGGAAAGTCACTGCTCCTGTTGAGTCTCTTCCCTATGTTTTTGACATCCGAATTGGGTTTCACGTTAAAAATGCTTCTGTACGTGCGATCACATGCTTGTGAAAAGGTGAGCGTTGCCCCGAGAGCCTTTCCAATCCAGACAGGATCACCCACCACCAGACAGCTGACTTCATTCACCACGTCTGGACAATTTGTGTCCCATTCAATCCCGTTGTTCTGATCAAATCTATTTTCTGTGGCATCCAATTGGACCTGAACAATGTTGGCATTGCTTGTCCGCAGTGAATCTCTTGGTGGTTCCAGCCACTTGTTTGTGTGCTCCAGAAAGGACAGCCACCACATGGTCTTGCAGTGAACATGGATTAGGTCATACCACTCAACATCTGCCAACTTTGTCCTCATGCTATATTCATCATGCGTTCTATGATTTGCCAACTCCTCCAAGTTGCTCCTGCGATACACAGGCATTCTTGGGTCTTTGTGAATGTCCATCCTGTCATTGAGAAACATTTGGTTGCAGTCATGCGTTGAAATCATGGCTACAACCTTGCCACTTTTCAATCCATCATCTGCCCTTTTACCCATGACCCGACTTCCATTTGGCACGAGAAACTCCAGATTGGAGTCTGTACTTCGAGGAAGAAGTAAACTCTTCAAAGGCTCTATTGTGCATTGAGCAACTCTGGCTTGGGAAGTATTCTGTTTCGCGTCAAAGAGTGATCCACTAACATCATACAGTGTTTCTGATGCGACTGAATGTTCATTGTGATGATGTGAAGAATCTATATTGTGTGCTGTTTCCTCTGTTGTTATCTGTTTTGTCTCTAATGGAGTGGGCAGCTCGTGTTCACAAACATATTGTTTTTCAGCCTGCAATTTCTCTCCCTCTATACAAATCTTCTTGGTGGGCTGCTCCTCTCCATTGGGGCGATTTCCGTTTCTCATGCCATTTATCCTCTTCAAATAACGCCTATCTTTTCTGCTTTTCCAAGTCATGGCTAATTTCTTATCCTTGTGATCTGTGAAAAAAGATAATAGTATATTAAGCAGTGCAAAATTCAATTTTTGGTCAGCTAGATACAACTTTGCAATATTATTCCAATTATTTATAATTTACTGTCTTGTATTCTTTCTTGTAACATTTCTGTTTGGATTTCATTTGGTACAAGCTAATTTTGTGTCCCTAACCCAAAAGAAGTGACATGAGAAAAACGTTGATACCATAATCTGACCTTTGGTATAATAAAAGTTGGGCAATCACCATGGTTTGATGGCTGAGTACACTTCAAGCATATTTCTGATTAAATAAAGGAAAATAAAAGTATGAAACATGAGTTTTGTGTGACTTTGGGGAATCAAACATGACAAGAGTGTTTCAATAAACAACACGGAAGAATGTTCGTGTTTTAATTTTTCTTCTTTATTTTCAGCTTTACATATATATTGCATATTTAAATAATTCAGACTATCCTTAACTCAGTCAAAATACAAAGGTTCTAACATATCTTCCCTATCTTATAGTTTGACATCTTAAGAATATACAGCTCCAGGTACAAGAATTGTTGAGAATGGCCAATATTTAATATCTAGCCTTATATCTAACAGAAATAAAAATGACAAAGAGCTCCTGGCTTGAGACAGGCTTGGCGTGGTTACAAATCACAAAGCCTCAATTTCAGGCTTCGCAATTTGCTCTCCCACTTCAATTTGTCCAATTTTTTCTTCAGAGTAAGGAGGTCTAATATCACAGCTTTCTATCAAAATAACCAAATAACCTCCTGACCACTTAAATTCATTATTTCATTTGTTTTTGTATTGATTTCTTGGCATCAGAATTCTTTCCTTTAGGTTTGTATTGTAAGATTGGTTAGTATTATTAGTTTGGTTAGAATTGTTAGTCTGGTTAATATTGGTAGTTTGGTTAGTATTGGTGGTTTGATAAGTGATTTGATTATTTAGTGATAAGGGCAAAAAAAGAAAGAGTTCTGATGCAAAGAAATACTTTTGTCCAAAAGCTTGAGTTGTCTTGGTTTAAATAGCAAGATGCAACGCCAAGAACCAGAAATGACAATATTTTTGTGTGGGAGAAAGGATGATAGCTGTCAATTTCACAACTACTTTCCTTTGGACTACCACTGACTGATTGGTTGCCAGTCGGCGTCGGCGCACACTAAATAAAACATAACGAAGATCAGTTGATCGTACCACTGATGTCCCTCCCAAGGAAGGGTCACATCAGCCAATAGTTCACAACTGATCCCATATAAAAATTCAAAAAGGTGAGATACTATGTGCACATGTTAAAAGCTTCAACTCAATACATTGAAAACGCCACCTCAATCCAATATCAATGCTTTAGGTCAACTCTTCTAACATGTGCACAATATTGAGTTTCTCACCTGACACCTTCCAGACTGACCGGTGCCAGTCGGCGTCGGCGCACACTAAATAAAACATAACGAAGATCAGTTGATCGTACCACTGATGTCCCTCCCAAGGAAGGGTCACATTAGCCAATAGTTCACAACTGATCCCATATAAAAATTCAAAAAGGTGAGATACTATGTGCACATGTTAAAAGCTTCAACTCAATACATTGAAAACGCCACCTCAATCCAATATCAATGCTTTAGGTCAACTCTTCTAACATATGCACAATATTGAGTTTCTCACCTGACACCTTCCAGACTGACCGGTGCCAGTCGGCGTCGGCGCACACTAAATAAAACATAACGAAGATCAGTTGATCCGTACCACTGATGTCCCTCCCAAGGAAGGGTCACATCAGCCAATAGTTCACAACTGATCCCATATAAAAATTCAAAAAGGTGAGATACTATGTGCACATGTTAAAAGCTTCAACTCAATGCATTGAAAACGCCACCTCAATCCAATATCAATGCTTTAGGTCAACTCTTCTAACATGTGCACAATATTGAGTTTCTCACCTGACACCTTCCAGACTGACCGGTGCCAGTCGGCGTCGGCACATCAAATAAAACATAACGGAGTTCAGAAGCTTACACAACTGAACTCTAAAAAAATTCAAAAAGGTGGAATGCCAAGAGCATTTCAAGATATTGTTGAAAACCACACACCAAAAAAAGAGCCTTCAACATTATCTGTCCATGGTCTCTTTTTGAGACAAAGATTCAGCACTAATCAAAATCAGCGATGACCTTTCATCAAATGCAAACCCCGTACACCTTCCAGACTGGCGGGATGCCAGTCGGTGTCAGCACACACTAAATAAAACATAACGAAGATCAGTTGATCCGTACCAAACTGATGTCCCTCCCAAGGAAGGGTCACATCAGCCAATAGTTCACAACTGATCCCATATAAAAATTCAAAAATGTGGAACACAACGGCATCTCCAGATACCACTAAAAACCCACATCACTAAGTTTTTAACACTACCAGGAGATGACCATATCTACGAGCTGAGTTCAACATCAACACAAGAACTGGATTGATGATCACAAAGCTAGCACGTGTCCACGACACCTTCCAGACTGACACGTTGTCAGTCGGTGTCAGCGCACAATAAAAAAAGTATAAGGAGGACAGCTGCTTCCTTCCTGATATCATGCCCTCCCACGGAAGGGTCCACAATACCAGTATTCCACACCTGCCCACAAGAAAAAAGTGAAAAATGTAGGACACCACAACCATTTTGGAATAATGTGTGAACCTCATACCACAAAGTCTTCACGTTATCCTAAAGTGGTTGCTTGAGACTGTCAGTGGTGAGCTACCATTCCACTGGGTGAATATCTTACTATAGCTTCTCATTCGGCCTACTTTGACAAATGAGAGCCAGAGGTTAGCATCCATCACACAATGGAACAATGACTCACTTAACGTCCCTGATGAACTACAGACACTTTCCAGATTTGAACGCTTGTCAAATCAGTGTCACCGCCAAAATGGTAAAATATAACGAGGAAGCTTCAGCTTCCACCCACGCTAGCACAGCGAACCGCACTCCATATGGGTTTTCACTGCTGCCTCCCATAAAAAAATTGAAAAGAGAGTGGAGTACACTCAAATTTTGAAAAAAAATCTGTTCACGAGCAGATTAAAGCCCCATTTCCATAAGTGCAATCTGTATTGAAGTGCGTAGAGTATCATTTTTTTTTATTTTACTATCCCATCTGTTGCATGTTTCCAAAATTTCCCAGACCACATCACGGACTGCACATATGGAAACACAGCTTTAATCTTCTCAATTGAAACAGAGACACCTTTACAGACCAACCGGTTGTCAGTCAATGTCTATTGCGCACCAAAAATAAAAAATTAAAAAGTGGTATGCACAAAAAAAAGAAGAAAACTTTGAGACTTACCATATATCAGCACACCCATAATGACGATTCAATTTCCCATTATCTCCCCCTATGCTGTAAATTTGCAGCTTTCGTCCACGTTTCACTGGCTTGACGCAAGATCGAACGTTACCAGAGTGACATGGAGGAAAGTTTCATCAAAAAGTTTCATATTGTGTGTGATGTGAAATTAAAAAAAATGGTGAAACACCTTGGTCTTCAGAATAGCCACTCCACCACGGCATGGGCCTTCAAGACACCCGAAGGGCAAGATAGCATCCACCCCACAATGAAATGGGCACCCGTCTTACCAAGTGCTTCGTAGACACCTTCCAGACTGATCCGGTGACAGTCGATGTCTATGGCGCACCCAAAATCAACTTAGTGACGGTGGTGTGTAAATTAAAAGGATTGAAACACAGGGACTTATAATCAGATCAACCCCTAAAATGGATAGATCTGAATATAGACCCTGCGCTTCATGAGTGTTTGTTTGATCAAGTGTTCAGGGTGAGTTCAATATACCTAGCACAGAGATTTTTATAAAATTGTGTGACTACCAAAGCCGGTAACTCCCCACACCCTAACTCATGGACCTGACGATGAAATCTCTCCCGATAACCTCCTGGTGGGATTAGCGAATCGGAACCTTGCCATCAGCGTAACCCCAGGGATGTGGGCGAACCCACTATCCCCTTTACCATTCGCATGGAGAGACTCATCTGCAGACATGAGCGGGCCAAGGCAAGCAGCAAAGCTACCAGAACCTTGGAGGGACGTGAATGCAAAGAGATCGAATCGCAGACACTGGAGTGGACCACACGACCGAGAGGCCATGTCTTTCAGGCAAGCAGCCCCACATGATCCTTGTGCCAGGCTTATGATTAAACTCAATTAAGGTTAAAGACGTGCAACGAGATAGAGATCTAGACCCTATATTTATTACAGGGTCTTTCTCCATTAGAAACAAACACTCAATAAAAAAGCACCTTCCAGAGTCAGTCATTCATTTCTAATTTCTTTTCATCTTTTGATGCCAATGTTTCCTAAATGTTGTGTTTCAGTCAATGAAATGTCTTGCCAAAATAAATGAAAAAAAACCTTGTCAAGTGTTGAGATGGCATTAGTTTACAAATTAGGCAACATGACAGGGTGCACAGGTTCAGATACTAGATTGTGAAAAAGGGGAAAGCCTTATAATTTCTATGCTTCGTTGGCACCGTTAGGTTTCCACATAGCCATTATAAGACACGTAAATTTAATATTCAACCCTTGTTCACACTCTAGTGACCTCCTGTTCGGTTACCTCTAACTATTGCCATGCCATGACTTGACAATGGTTCTAACAAGATTTTGAGACTTAGTTTCAGAGAGGTTTGTAAATTATTGTTTTCAAACTGACTCTGCAAGGATAAAATAAAGTTGCTCCCTTCACCAGCAAGCAAAGAACACTCGACATCCACAATGGATATGTCATCATGCACCTCGCTATATGATGGAAGAGAGGAAAGAAAAAATAATACTGTGTACTCACTGTTCAGGCGATGAATTTCTCCTCTTCACTTGCTTCAATTTTCTGCTCAAGTTGACTTTCCAGACTGACCGAATGCCAGTGAGTTCCAAGCGCACAATTTACCAAGCACAAAGATTTTTATTAGGTTGTGTGACTGCCAATGCCGGTAACTCCCCACACCCTAACTCATGGACCTGACGATGAAATCTCTCCCGATAACCTCCTGGTGGGATTAGCGGGTCGGAACCTTGCCATCAGCGTAACCCCAGGGATGTGGGCGAACCCACTATCCCCTTTACCATTCGCATGGAGAGACACATCTGCGGACATGAGCGGACCTAGGCAAGCAGCAAAGCTACCAGAACCTTGGAGGGACGTGAATGCAAAGAGATCGAATCGCAAACACTAGAGTGGACCACACGACCGAGAGGCCATGTCTTTCAGGCAAGCAGCCCCACATGATCTTTGTGCCAGGCTTGGAATACTCAAGAGTAAACTTGAGATTCCTTAATCTTTCCACAAAAACTTAAATAAAAAACCTTATCGTTCACTTACACACTAGATATATTTTTGACAAAAATGGTAAACCTTGTCAAGTGTTGAGATGGCATTAGTTTTCAAATTAGGCAACATGACAGGGTGCAGAGGTTCAGATACTGGATTGTGAAAAAGGAGAAAGCCTTATAATTTCTATGCTTCGTTGGCACCGTTAGGTTTCCACATAGCCATTATAAGACACGTAAATTTAATATTCAATCCTTGTTCACAGTCTAGTGACCTCCTGTACAGTTTCCTCCAACCATTGCCATCCCATGACTTGACAAAAGTTCTCTTGTAATTTAGACACTAAATTCAATGGCAGAGTAAGAATGATTGTGCTTGACCAAAACATCTGCCTTTCAAAATGTCTGCAGTGCATCAATTGATGCCACACATAAAGATTGTCAAAATAAAATTTCAAAATTGAAATAAAGATAGATAGACCCAGCCGGCCACCGGGAAGAACTAAGGTAACATAGATGAAGTGAAGAGGGTCCCTCCACCCTCGCGGGATTTTACAGAGGGTCCCTACACAACTAAATGTAAAATGCACTGCCAAAATAAAATAAAATTGTCCCAATTCCGTTTAGTAATCATATAATACATAAGCACCCTAGTTGAAAAGATTTGTAGAAAGAGTTTGAGATATAATATAATAATCCCCTTCCCCATGAGAAAACTCTCCTTACCAGTCAGCAAAACACACTCGTCAGCCCGAGGGATGCGTCATCATGCACCTCACTTCTCTTTGCACCAGTTGATGCCACACATAAAGATTGTCAAAATAAAATTTCAAAATTGAAATAAAGATAGATAGACCCAGCCGGCCACCGGGAAGAACTAAGGTAACATAGATGAAGTGAAGAGGGTCCCTCCACCCTCGCGGGATTTTACAGAGGGTCCCTACACAACTAAATGTAAAATGCACTGCCAAAATAAAATAAAATTGTCCCAATTCCGTTTAGTAATCATATAATACATAAGCACCCTAGTTGAAAAGATTTGTAGAAAGAGTTTGAGATATAATATAATATTCCCCTTCCCCATGACAAAACTCTCCTTACCAGTCAGATGGTTTCGCACACCTCAACCTGTAAACCTGTCTAAAAAATCTTCAAAATAATTTGTTAATAGAGCTGCAAGGCAAATGATATTTGTCAACAACATATAATCAATTATGGATGAAAAGCAATACAAATATAAAAAGACATGAAAACAAAGATACATTCAACAATTTCACTGTGGTCCCATGTGCCCATCCATTCTCCATGATCCTACAAGTTAAAGAAAAATGTGTACATCAATTCTATCATGCTCTGTCATGTGTCTTTTTCCCTACATGGCCCTAAATGTCACAGTATTTGATTTGCACCAAGCAAGCATTATAAATTTTGTCTTCCCTACATGTGCCTAACACCGTCCGTCTACAATGCTTGCTTGGCCACACTTGAACTCCCTGCAGTGAGCTCAAGAGTCTTCCCTACATGATCCTATGTCACCATTCATACAAAACACACATTCAACCCTACAATATGCAAGCGACATTAGTACATCATATCAATTTCAACTCAAGGATGAACAGATTATATTCTACTGTATCTCACCTTCATGTCCCTACTTCTATTCCCTACATGTCCCTATCATATCATGTTTCATGTGAAGGCACACATTCAACCTTACAACAATCCTGTCACATTAGTATCACCACTCATGCTTTAAAAATTTGTCAAGTTGTCAGTGAATGATCGCCTATTCCCTACATGTCCCTGCCATATCATGTTTCATGTGAAGGCACACATTCAACCTTACAACAGTCCTGTCGCATTAGTATCACCACTCATGCTTTAAAACTTTGTCAAGTTATCAGTGAGTGATCCCTACATGTCCATATCTTTCCTAAATACCCATATCTTCCCGACATTTCCATATCTTCCCTACATGTCCGTATCTTAGAAAGAGTATCGGATGAAAGCATCTCCCTTCATCATGCTCATGTGTCAATTGATTGAATAAGGCTTAGAATCACATTCACCAGCCTTTGTCATTTGGTGACAAAACAAAAAGAAAAACCTGAACTTACCTATTGGAACTAAAGAAGGACAATGTCCAAGGTTGAGAGTCCATATACATATGGGGTCTTTCAGTTGCTCTGCGACAGAAGCAGATACAACCCCCTATTAGTTAGCCTCTTACAACATGCAGGGGATACAGTGGGCCTATTCTTTTGCCCCGAACCCACAGGGGAACTCATGTGTCTAATCTCAGTGTCAAACCAAAATCACACTCCCCTGCATGTTTCATGTGAAGGCACACATTCAACCTTACAACAATCCTGTCACATTAGTATCACCACTCATGCTTTAAAAATTTGTCAAGTTGTCAGTGAATGATCGCCTATTCCCTACATGTCCCTGCCATATCATGTTTCATGTGAAGGCACACATTCAACCTTACAACAGTCCTGTCGCATTAGTATCACCACTCATGCTTTAAAACTTTGTCAAGTTATCAGTGAGTGATCCCTACATGTCCATATCTTTCCTAAATACCCATATCTTCCCGACATTTCCATATCTTCCCTACATGTCCGTATCTTAGAAAGAGTATCGGATGAAAGCATCTCCCTTCATCATGCTCATGTGTCAATTGATTGAATAAGGCTTAGAATCACATTCACCAGCCTTTGTCATTTGGTGACAAAACAAAAAGAAAAACCTGAACTTACCTATTGGAACTAAAGAAGGACAATGTCCAAGGTTGAGAGTCCATATACATATGGGGTCTTTCAGTTGCTCTGCGACAGAAGCAGATACAACCCCCTATTAGTTAGCCTCTTACAACATGCAGGGGATACAGTGGGCCTATTCTTTTGCCCCGAACCCACAGGGGAACTCATGTGTCTAATCTCAGTGTCAAACCAAAATCACACTCAACCTGAAATAAATATTTCCTACCTGATAGACGTGGATCTTTCTCTCCCCTTGGTCTTGACTGTCTGTAGGACTCCTGCTTCCCAATCTCAGAAACCAAAAGGGATGGTCTCTCCGTTGTGCCTGTTGTAGACTGGCTTTATCTGTAAAAGCAACCACATATGAAACATTATGAACCTTAGTGCAAAATTGGTTTTTCATGGGTATCATTTTTGTGGTCTCTTATCAAATTTGCTAATGTGAAAACAAGACAGTATGAACAACATATGAAACATTATGAACCTTAGTGCAAAATTGGATTTTCATAGGTATCATTTTTTGTGGTCGCTAATAAAATTTGCTTATGTGAAACCAAGAATGAACATGTTCCATACATCTTTCCATGGTGCATGACTATCATTCCTGCACAAGTGGGTTGTACTTGATGTGAAGCACAGACTGAGGACGTAGAACAATTCTCCCAATTCTCCCAAGCTGTCTCATTGTCAAAGCAAGGTGGGCTGCCAGATGAGATGAGACTGGTGTGATTCATCAGCTATGTCATTCTGTCTGACTGCCAAGCTCCCACTTTGTGGTATCCGACTTATCTGCAAGATTGTAAAATAAATATGAAGGTAAGACTGGTATTTTTACATTTCATCAAGTCTCAATAGAACATGTCACAGCTCTATCATACTGCCTGACTGCAAGCTCCCAACTCTGTCTGCAAGGCTGGAAAACAAAAAATGTGTAGGGTGAGACTGGTGTGATATTCACTTTCATCAAATCTCAAGAGAACATGTCACAGCTCTATCATACAACCTGACTGCAAGCTCCCATTTTGTTGAGTCCAACTCTATCTACAAGGCTGTAAAATAAAAATGAAGATCAGACTTTGCATTTGATCAAGTCTCAAGAGAACATGCCACAGCTCTATCATGCAACCTGACTGCAAGCTCCCAACTCTGTCTGCAAGACTGGAAAATAAAAATGTGTGGGATGAGACTGGTGTGATATTCACTTTCATCACATCTCAAGAGAACATACCACAGCTCTATCATACAACCTGACTGTCAAGCTACCACTTTGTTGAGAGCCCAACTCTGTCTGCAAGGCTGGAAAATAAAAGAATGTGTAGGGTGAGACTGGTGTGATATTCAATTTCATCAAGTCTCAAGAGAACAGCTCTATCATACATTGGTGTTTTTTACATTTCACCAAGTCTCAATAACCTGTGTCACAACTCTATCATACTACCTGACTGCTAAGTTTCAACTTTGTTGAGCCCAACTGCTGGCTGCAATGTTGGAAAATAAAAATGAAGATCAGACTTTTGGCTGCAAGGCTTGAGAATAGAAATGGAGATCTGACTGGTGTTTTTACATTTCATCAAGTCTCAAGAACACATATCACAATTCTTTTATACTACCCAACTGCCAATCTCCCACTTTGCTGAGCCCAACTCTTGTAGGCAGGGCTGGAAAATGTTTGGGATGAAACTGGTGTGATATTCAATTTCATCAGGTCTCACATAGATATACATAGCTCTCTCATACTGCATGACTTTCATACTCCCACTTTATTCAGTCTGAATAGCAAGGCAAGATGAATGCATCTCATATCAAACAAGATACTGTCTGATTGCCCATTAGAGAGAGAGAGAGAAGAGAGAGCTATCATTCATTCTCACTTGCTTGGTAAGCATGATAAGATGATTCTGTCAAGCTAACTGACTGTCACAACACAATATTCACCCACCCTTACCTCTCAAAGCATGGTTGTGTGGATGATGAGTAAACTGTATCAGACTGATGTGTTTCATTTTCATTGGCAACCCATGGCCCAGGGAAGAATGATTTAGCAACTGTTGGGTTGTCCACAAAAACTACACATTTTCTGAAAATATTTCTAAGTCCCCAAAAACTTTTAAAAAGTCTAAGTCTACAAAAACTACAAATTTTCTGAAAATATTTCTAAGTCCACAAAAACTAAAAAAAAGTCTAAGTCCACAAAAACTACACATTTTCACAAAAGAAAATACTTTCTGAATAATTTTCAGTAGTCAACAAAAATATCATTGCAGTGAGATAATGTTTCATCACCCAATCATATCCTAAACTAGAGATTGATTCAATTCAACACATGTAAAAACCATATTCTATAAAAACTTTCTTGAATCAAGTGAATAAGCAATTCATACTTGACAAAAAGACTGAATGACCTTTTTGCATTCACCAAGCACAAGGATTACTTTTGACATATGATAATTGTGTGACTGCCAAAGCCGGTAACTCCCCACACCCTAGCTCATGGACCTGACGATGAAATCTCTCCCGATAACCTCATGGTGGGATTGGCGAGTCGGAACTTTGCCATCAACACAACCCCAGAGGATGTGGGCGATGAGTAAAGTACACTCAGCAATACATCAAAGCTCGCCTCCCCTGCGAACATCGCATTGCTTCCTCATGTACAAAACTCACTATCCTCCTTTTACCATTCGCATGGAGAGACACATCTGCGGACATGAGCGGGCCAAGGCAAGCAGCAAAGCTGCCAGAACCTTGGAGGGACGTGAATGCGAAGAGATCGAATCGCAGACACTAGAGTGGACCACACGACCGAGAGGCCATGTCTTTCAGGCAAGCAGCCCCTACTTCCACACTTTGTCAAAATCATCATGCCAGGTTTAGGTAACAAAAAGACATCCTATACAATAATCACTAAACATACAATCATAACAATTTTCAAAGAATGATTCATCTTGTAATGCTTTGTGTGAAAAACTAAATAAAATGCCAACTAAAATGTTCTACAACAAATATTAAGTGAAAAATCACATTTTAGAAATTGGACTTTGAAAATATCAGAAACAAAGATTTTGGAGTTTGAAAATATTTCTAAGTCCACAAAAACCACAAATTTTCTGAAAATATTTCTAAGTCCACAAAAACCACAAATTTTCTGAAAATATTTCTAAGTCCCCAAAAACTACAAATTTCTGAATATTTTTCAAAGTCCACAAAAGAAAATACTTTTCTGAATAATTTTCAAAGACCAAAAAGATATCATTGCGGTGAGATAATCTTTCATCACCCAGTCTTATCCTAAACTGAAGATTGATTCAATTCAATCCCTTGTTGCCTAATGATTACACGATACATGTAAAAACCCTATTCTAAAAAAACTTTCTTGAATCAAGTGAATAAGCAATTCATACTTGACAAAAAGACTGAATGACTTATTTGCATTCACCAAGCACAAGGATTACTTTTGACATATGATAATTGTGTGACTGCCAAAGCCGGTAACTCCCCACACCCTAGCTCATGGACCTGACGATGAAATCTCTCCCGATAACCTCATGGTGGGATTGGCGAGTCGGAACTTTGCCATCAACACAACCCCAGAGGATGTGGGCGATGAGTAAAGTACACTCAGCAATACATCAAAGCTCGCCTCCCCTGCGAACATCGCATTGCTTCCTCATGTACAAAACTCACTATCCTCCTTTTACCATTCGCATGGAGAGACACATCTGCGGACATGAGCGGGCCAAGGCAAGCAGCAGAGCTGCCAGAACCTTGGAGGGACGTGAATGCGAAGAGATCGAATCGCAGACACTGGAGTGAACCACACGACCGAGAGGCCATGTCTTTCAGGCAAGCAGCCCCTACTTCCACACTTTGTCAAAATCATCATGCCAGGTTTAGGTAACAAAAAGACATCCTATACAATAATCACTAAACATACAATCATAACAATCTCAAATTCAGTGAGTGAGATAGCAAGTAGACTAGACAAGCCTTTGTTGCCATCTCACTTCTTTACATCATAGCATGTACCTTTCTGTTACATCTGATTCATGCAAGGGAGCTGTAGGGCAGAGATCCAACATCAGACCAATCTCAAGCCATACAGTCCAATTGCATGCCCAGTGTGGAAAGGGTGTATAGTGTGTCACTCTAGTAAAAAGTGTGTAACATGCATTGTACTCACATTTGGAAGGCTTGTCTTCAATCGCAGATCTCCATTGGGATCGATGTGAATGTAGCAATCCATGAAACCTGAAATGAGTTCAAATGACTATTAAAACATCATTCAGCTGAGGTTGTCTCCCTTCTGGGACCACAAATCTGAAGATGGATAACATATCATCAATCCACAGGTCAATACAGATTTGTTATATACTGCATGCAAATTAAGTAAAAAACACTTCTTTTGGGAGAATTTCACCCCTTGTGGGGCCACAAATCTACAAAAGAATTACATATTATCCTTCTACATGTCAATACAAAGATTTCAATATACAGTATACAATAAAGTAAAAATGGATAATTTCCCCCCTTAATGTGGGTGAAATACCCCTTAGGGGGCCCCAAAACTGAAAATGAATGCCAGATTCTCACTCTACAAGCCGACGCGAAAATTTTGATATGCTACATGAAAAATTCAAGATGGCCGCCATTTTTTCAAGATGGCCGACTTTTTTGTAACAATTTTCAAATAATGTTCATAAATGTAATATTTGGTATGAAAAACTCAAAAATGCCATCGAAAATGTCCTACAAGAAAAATTAAGCAAATTAGCAAATTTTGAAAATTGAAAATTTTCTAAGTCTCCAAAAAATATTCAGAAAATTTTCTAAGTCCTCAAAAAAATAAAAATCTGAAAAATTTTCTAAGTCCCAGAAAAAAATAAAAATCTGAAAATTTTCTAAGTCCTGAAAAAATAAAAATCTGAAAAATTTAGAAAATTTTCTGAAAACTTTCTCCATGGAGGCCCTTCTCACCTTGCCTTCCTTGTGATCCAGCTTCCAAGCCTTCCCCTCTCAGAGATTTTCCCCTTCTCAGCAAAGCCTTGGTCCTTCTGGCATGGAGGCCTTCCTTGGAGAGAGGTGTGTTTCTTCTGGAGTCAAGCAGCAGACTGACAATTTTCCTGTGGGGAGCTCCTTATAAACACTTTGGATGGAACCATCTAGAACTTACCAGAAGGTCCAATCTGATTGGTCAAAAATGAAAAGTGATGATGTCACAGTGGTAGGTTGCCATGCCAATGGTGCCAGGCTGTGATCTGAGCAGAAAATCCAATTTTGCAATGCCTCTCAAAACTCAGGCTCCATGAACAACCATACAAACCTGCTTCAAATTAGTTCTATTGGAGCTACATGGATGTGTGATACATCAAATTGATGGCCAAAATGATGGCCAACATGGAGGAGATGTGAACATATAAAAAAAAATAAGTATGTCTTTTTATTTTTGGTTTCTACCTGAGTCCTGTGATGCAGCATGACACAGCACAATGTCAATGGCAGTGTGAGTTGAATGCAGCTGGTTGGATGTCCAAATTGAACATGGCCATCCAGGCACAACTGGATCATTTGTGTCTGTCTGGGTGACAAAATATTGCATTTTTTTTACATTCAGAGTGACATTAGGTCTGTGAAATATGGAAAAATTGATGGGCAAAATAATGTCATGGTGACAAAAGGCTGTGGGCAAGAAGATTTCTGGGTGACACAGATCATTTTCTGAGTGACAAATTCTGGTCATCAACATTGATGATGAATTCAAAGTGACACACATTCAAAGTGACAGTAATTCTAGGTGACAGAAATTCCGTGTAACAATGATTCTAAGTGACAGAAATTCAGTGTACCAACCTTTTTGGGAGTGACAGAAATCATCGGCTCCCGTCTTGTTCGCTCCGACGAACAGCAGACGTGTTCGGGAACGTTCGAGAAGATCCGGGAAGATTTCCGCAACTCGAGAACGGCAAAACAGAGAAAATATTATGAAAAGTAGTTTCTTTTCTTGCGTTCACGACCAGACTATTTTGCTAGAATTAATCTTGTATATGTTTTGAGACTTTTCAATAATTTTGATGATGTTTTGGACGTTTTATGGGGCGATTTGTTCAAAATTGACTGCGGCTGCATCTGCGGGACCGCCATCTTGAGCTCACCGAGCGAGGAACCACGAGAAAACGAACACGACATCGGGGGTTATATTGTCTCAAATAATGGTAAGAAATACTTTATCAGAGCGGGAAACTGTGCGCAAGAATGTATAGCATTGACTGTAGAAGTAAGAGACTGATCCACGCAGCCGTTCCCGGTGAAATTTAAATATTTTGAAAGAAATAACAAAGCGGGCCTTCGTGGCCGGACATATCTTTTGATTCTTTTCATCTTTGTCAAAATTGAAATGTTCGTGCCTCCCGCCGTTTCACGGCCGAGCATTTTGCGTAATATTTTCAATATTCTTGTCAGTTTTATTTTACACAACTATTTGAACATCTTTGATTCGTCAAAATTGAAATGTTCGTGCCTCTCACGGCCGAGCATTTTGTGGGATTTCTCAATATTCTTGTCAGTTTTATTTTACACAACTATTTGAACATCTTTGCAGATTGGCGGGATGAATGCTTTGACCACCACGGCTCGGTCATCGATAGGAAAGAAGTTCACAATCCGGCGGACAAGAATGCATTTCTGTATAAAAAAAGGTAAGAAATCGCACCAAAATACATGGAACAATTGCGTGTTATCATATAATATTTAATATCAAAATCTGAGACAAATCCCTGCAGTCATTCGCTCATAATATTCACTTTCTGTTCTAGCTACCAAGTAATTTTCATTTATTTTATATTTGCTCTGCTTTGTTCGTTATTTTATGTTCAATTCTATTAAATATCTTTGTCAAAATTGAAATGTTCGTGCCTCTCCCTTTCACAGCCAAACATTTTGTGGGATTTCTCAATATTCTTGTCAGTTTTATTTTACACAACTATTTGAACATCTTTGCAGATTGGCGGGATGAATGCTTTGACCACCACGGCTCGGCCATTGATAAGAGAGAAAGAAGTACACAATCCAGTGACTAGAATGCATTTCTGTATAAAAAGGTAAGAAAGCGCACAAAAATACATGAAACAATTGCATATTATCATATACTATTTAATATCAAAATCTGAGATAAATCCCTGCAGTCATTCGCTCATAATATTCACTTTCTGTTCTAGCTACCAAGTAATTTTCATTTATTTTATATTTGCTCTGCTTTGTTAGTTATTTTGTGTTCAATTCTATTAAATATCTTTGTCAAAATTGAAATGTCCGTGCCTCTCACTTTGTGGATTTTCTTTTTCAATATTCTTATCAGTTTTATTTAACACAACTATTTGAACTTCTTTGTAGATTGGCGGGATGAATGCTTTGACCACCACGACTCGGCCATCGATGGGAAAGAAGTTCACAATCCAGTGACAAGAATGCATTTCTGTATAAAAAGGTAAGAAAGCGCACAGAAATACATGGAACAATTGCATGTTATCATATAATATTCAATATTAAAATCCGAGACAAATCCCTGCAGTCATTCGCTCATAAAAAAGAAATGTTCACTTTCTGTTCTAGCTACCAAGTAATTTTCATTTATTTATATTTGCTCTGCTTTGTTATTTTATGTTCCATGCTATTAAATATCTTTGTCAAAATTGAAGTGTTTGTGCCTCTCGCCGTTTCACAGCCGAGTATTTTGTGGATTTTCTTATCAGTTTTATTTTACACAACTATTTGAACATCTTTGTAGATTGGCAGGATGAATGCTTTGACCACCACGGCTCAGTCATCGGTAAGAAAGAAAGAAGTTCACAATCCGGTGACAATAATGCATTTCTGTATAAAAAAAAGTTAAGAAATCGCACCAAAATACATAGAACAAATGCTTAATATTATATAGCATTTAAATATATAAATCTTTTCTTCAAATATACACTTGTCCGACTTTGTCAATTGCTTTATGTTCAATTCTCTTTTACCCCTCAGGCCAAATGGTCCTGCAGTGTATTGTTATAACTTTCTCAAAACTGAAATGTTTGTGCCTCTTGGCATCTTAGCTCTTCACAGCCAAGCATTTTTGTAGATTGGTGGGATGAATGCTCTGACTGCCACGGCTCGGCCATCGATAAGAAATAGAGAAGTATACAATCCGGTGATGAGAAGGCTTCATTTCTCCATAAAGAAGGTAAGGAATCCCACCAAAATACATGGAACAAATGTGCAAGATCATATTGCATTTAATATCAAAATCTTTGCCTCGAATATAAATTTGTACAGCTTTGACAATTGTTTTGTGTTCAATTCCCTTTTACCCCTCAGGTCAATTGGTTATTGTTAAAACCTTGTCAAAACTGAAATGGTTGTGCCTCTTATCATCTAATCATATCAGCTCTTCACAGCCAAGCATTTTGTGGATTTTTTCCTTTTCAATATTTGACATTCTATATTAAATATATTGACATTTTTTTTGCAGAATGGAAGAAGAATACCTCAAATGCCAATGTAAGACCATTGTGAAGAAAGAAGTTATACAGCGACAAGAAGGCACCAAACCAGCATTTAGACAATATCAGAGATTTAACATGCATAAAGTTTTATAGTTTTGAAATATTTATTTTGCAATTGGAAAACAACATTATCAGAAAAAAAGCAGTTTAACTGCTTGGATGTTGGCAGCATGTATGCCATTATGTTTATTAAGAAAATTGAAACTGTTTAGCATGACACTATTTTTTTCATATGAGCTAAAATGAGGTAAACAGCTTTTTTCAAGTGTGAGACCAAGGGTGTATCGTGAGATGTGGTTCGAAACCATGCTTCAGCTGGGCACACCCATTACCTCAAATAGTCTCATATGAAATCCATAGGCTCATGCCATGAACATTGTCAAATTAAGCTTGTAAATGAAATAGATAAATAAAATCATGACAGCACTTTACATTTTTCTTTATTTTTTTTATTCCATTCATGTAGTAACAATGATAACAAATTTATCAATCTTCCAACCACAAGGGGAAATTAAGTTGTCACACTGGTAGGTTTTTCTCCTGTGATCAACTCCAACATGCCATTTTATGCTTCTTCAGAAGAGCATTTACTTGAAAATTTCAACTCCATAGAACCTTTTGTTTTGCGGTGTTGTCAATCCTATACTTGAAAGAGCCAATATTGACTTTATATGTGCGGCTCTGTTTAAATCATGGCTAAAATGCATATGCATGCCATATTAAGACAGTTGTAGTATACAAATAGGTAAATAAAAAGAAAATCATTTAAAAACCAACTTCCCTTTTGTTCATTTTGCAGATTCTACAATTGGTCAGTTTCTTCACATTAAAATAACACTGAATGAGTTATAATTGCATCCAGGTCAATGCAATATTTCTAATGACTTCTCATGAAACATATCTCACAGATCTGATTGTATGTATTTACATTCACTCAAGGGAACATTGCTCTCAACATTTTGTACAACTCCACATTTCAGTACATTGTCTGTACTTAACCCTTATTATGACAATTCTCAACACAAGCCTGCAAACAATACTTATTGTACGAGGTTCATCACATTTTTATTTTAAAAAAAGAAACCATTTTCAAAATATTCAAAATGTGGAAGTGTCAGAATTTGATTATGACAGCCATGATAGAAATCATCAAATCATGTCAACTGTGTGTGCTTAAAGTTCATGGATTGATGGGTGACACAAAATAAATGTGATCAGCAGGTCAATGATAAAATAGATAAAATAACAAATCATAACACTTCACATTCTTTATTCCATTCAGAAAGAAACAATGGTAACAAGTTGCATATCAATCCTCCAACCAGACAAGGAGAATTTTTGTTGTCACAGTGGTAGGTTTTTCTCCCGAGATCAACTCCATTAGAGAGAACTTGTATATCTTCATCACTGCTAGTTGACAATTGTTAAACAAAAAGATAACATTTTCTACAAAAATTTACCCCTCAACATTTTTCATATGATATTAGAGTGTGTATCTAACATGAGATTATACGAAGTAATGGGTGTGCCCAGCTAAAGCATGGTTCTGAACCACATCTCACGATACACCCCAAAACTTACATTCACAAAAAGCTGTTTACCTCGTTTCACCTCATGTGAGATACAAGTATCATATGAAACTGATGCAATCTGTTATATCAACAATGTTGACAAACAGAAAGACAGGTTTTTGGTTGAGATATTCAGTCAGAAAGTGCTTTTTTAAAATATATTGTTTTAACTGATAAATAATACATTTTTTGTATAATTCTTTATCTTAAAATTTAAAGCCCTTTTGTCATTCTTTTGACTCTTGATCTTCTTGCTTTTCTTGATGGCCAAACTGTTGAGATGTACAATATTTCAATTATGGAAAAGGGTATTTCAATAACCCACAAACAAGGCCAATTGGCTGGGGGGTAAAAGCAGGATAAATATAAAATTAATGAAAGGTACTATCATAGTAGATGGATCAAAAGACGTACATTCTTTTTCTTATGTAACAATATCTGCTGGGATTTGTCTTATACTTTAATATTAAATGTTCCATTTGGTCGGACTTCTTTCTTCAAAATTCAAGACTTCTGGTCACTGGATTGTGTACTTCTTTCTTTCTTATCAGTGGCCGAGCCGTGGTGGTCAAAGCATTCATCCCGCCAATCTGCAAAGATGTTCAAGTAGTTGTGTAAAATAAAACTGACAAGAATATTGAAAAAAGAAAATCCACAAAATGAGAGGCACAAACATTTCAATTTTGACAAAGATGAAAAGAATCAAAAGATATATGTCCGGCCAGAAGGCCCGCTTTGTTATTTCTTTCAAAATATTATCATATTTTGTTTTAATTTTCACCGGGAATCAACAAAGCAGAGCAAATATAAAATAAATGAAAATTACTTGGTAGCTAGAACAGAAAGTGAACATTATTTTTTTATCAGCGAATGACTGCAGGGATTTGTCTCAGATTTTGAAATTAAATATTATATGATAATATGCAATTGTTCCATGTATTTTTGTGCGCTTTCTTACCATTTTATACAGAAATGCATTCTTGTCACTGGATTGTGAAATTCTTTCCCATCGATGGCCAAGTCGTGGTGGTCAAAATGTTCATCCCGCCAATCTGCAAAGAAGTTCAAATAGTTGTGTAAAATAAAACTGATAAGAATATTGAAAAAGAAAATCCACAAAATGCTTGGCCGTGAAATGGCGAGAGGCACGAACATTTCAATTTTGACAAAGATATTTAATAGAATTGAACATTAAATAACTTACAAAGCAGAGCAAATATAAAATAACTGAAAATTACTTGGCAACTAGAACAGAAGTGAACATGATTTTTTTTATGAGCGAATGACTGCAGGGATTTATCTCAGATTTTGATATTAAATATTATATGATAATATGCAATTGTTTCATGTATTTTTGTGTGCTTTCTTACCTATTTATAAATACAGAAATGCATTCTTGTCACCGGATTGTGTACTTCTTTCTTTCTATCAATGGCCGAGCCGTGGTGGTCAAAGCATTCATCCCACCAATCTGCAAAGAAGTTCAAATAGTTGTGTTAAATAAAACTGATAAGAATATTGAAAAAGAAAATCCACAAAATGCTCGGCCGTGAGAGGCACAAACACTTCAATTTTGACAGATATTTAATAGCATGGAACATAAAATAACAAAGCAGAGCAAATATAAAATAAATGAAAACTACTTGGTAGCTAGAACAGAAGATGAATATTATGAGCGAATGACTGCAGGGATTTGTCTCAGATTTTAATATTAAATATTATATGATAATATGCAATTGTTCCATGTATTTCTGTGTGCTTTCTTACCTTTTTTTATACAGAAATGCATTCTTGTCACTGGATTGTGAACTTCTTTCCTATCGATGACCGAGCCGTGGTGGTCAAAGCATTCATCCCGCCAATCTACAAAGATGTTCAAATAGTTGTGTAAAATAAAACTGATAAGAAAATCCACAAAATACTTGGCTGTGAAACGGCGAGAGGCACAAACACTTCAATTTTGACAAAGATATTTAATAGCATTGAACATAAAACAACAAAGCAGAGCAAATATA
This sequence comes from Amphiduros pacificus, assembly GCA_949316495.1. NCBI lineage: Eukaryota > Metazoa > Annelida > Polychaeta > Phyllodocida > Hesionidae > Amphiduros > Amphiduros pacificus. The sequence continues at coordinate 31,018,970 of OX439008.1, read as the reverse complement.
AAATAAATGAAAATTACTTGGTAGCTAGAACAGAAGATGAATATTATTTTTATGAGCGAATGACTGCAGGGATTTGTCTCAGATTTTGACATTAAATACTATTTGATAATATGCATTTGTTCCATGTATTTTTGTGCGCTTTCCTACCTTTTTTATACAGAAATGCATTCTTGTCCGCCGGATTGTGAACTTCTTTCTTATCGATGGCCGAGCCGTGGTGGTCAAAGCATTCATCCAGCCAATCTGCAAAGATGTTCAAATAGTTGTGTAAAATAAAACTGATAAGAATACGTATTGAAAAAGAAAATCCACAAAATGCTCGGCCGTGAGAGGCACGAACATTTCAATTTTGACAAAGATGAAAAGAATCAAAAGATATATGTCTGGCCACGAAGGCCCGCTTTGTTATTTCTTCCAAAATATTATCATGTTTTGTTTTAATTTTCACCGGGAACCAACAAAGCAGAGCAAATATAAAATAAATGAAAATTACTTGGTAGCTAGAACAGAAAGTGAATATTATGAGCGAATGACTGCAGGGATTTGTCTCAGATTTTGATATTAAATATTATATGATAACACGCAATTGTTCCATGTATTTTGGTGCGATTTCTTACCTTTTTTTATACAGAAATGCATTCTTGTCCGCCGGATTGTGAACTTCTTTCCTATCGATGACCGAGCCGTGGTGGTCAAAGCATTCATCCCGCCAATCTGCAAAGATGTTCAAATAGTTGTGTAAAATAAAACTGACAAGAATATTGAGAAATCCCACAAAATGCTCGGCCGTGAGAGGCACGAACATTTCAATTTTGACGAATCAAAGATGTTCAAATAGTTGTGTAAAATAAAACTGACAAGAATATTGAAAATATTACGCAAAATGCTCGGCCGTGAAACGGCGGGAGGCACGAACATTTCAATTTTGACAAAGATGAAAAGAATCAAAAGATATGTCCGGCCACGAAGGCCCGCTTTGTTATTTCTTTCAAAATATTTAAATTTCACCGGGAACGGCTGCATGGATCAGTCTCTTACTTCTACAGTCAATGCTATACATTCTTGCGCACAGTTTCCCGCTCTGATAAAGTATTTCTTACCATTATTTGAGACAATATAACCCCCGATGTCGTGTTCGTCTTCCTCGCGGTTCCTCGCTCGGTGAGCTCAAGATGGCGGTCCCGCAGATGCAGCCGCAGTCAATTTTGAACAAATCGCCCCATAAAACGTCCAAAACATCATCAAAATTATTGAAAAGTCTCAAAACATATACAAGATTAATTCTAGCAAAATAGTCTGGTCGTGAACGCAAGAAAAGAAACTACTTTTCATAATATTTTCTCTGTTTTGCCGTTCTCGAGTTGCGGAAATCTTCCCGGATCTTCTCGAACGTTCCCGAACACGTCTGCTGTTCGTCGGAGCGAACAAGACGGGAGCCGATGATTTCTGTCACTCCCAAAAAGGTTGGTACACTGAATTTCTGTCACTTAGAATCATTGTTACACGGAATTTCTGTCACCTAGAATTACTGTCACTTTGAATGTGTGTCACTTTGAATTCATCATCAATGTTGATGACCAGAATTTGTCACTCAGAAAATGATCTGTGTCACCCAGAAATCTTCTTGCCCACAGCCTTTTGTCACCATGAAATTATTTTGCCCATCAATTTTTCCATATTTCACAGACCTAATGTCACTCTGAATGTAAAAAAAATGCAATATTTTGTCACCCAGACAGACACAAATGATCCAGTTGTGCCTGGATGGCCATGTTCAATTTGGACATCCAACCAGCTGCATTCAACTCACACTGCCATTGACATTGACATGTCATTGTGCTGTGTCATGCTGCATCACAGGACTCAGGTAGAAACCAAAAATAAAAAGACATACTTATTTTTTTTTATATGTTCACATCTCCTCCATGTTGGCCATCATTTTGGCCATCAATTTGATGTATCACACATCCATGTAGCTCCAATAGAACTAATTTGAAGCAGGTTTGTATGGTTGTTCATGGAGCCTGAGTTTTGAGAGGCATTGCAAAATTGGATTTTCTGCTCAGATCACAGCCTGGCACCATTGGCATGGCAACCTACCACTGTGACATCATCACTTTTCATTTTTGACCAATCAGATTGGACCTTCTGGTAAGTTCTAGATGGTTCCATCCAAAGTGTTTATAAGGAGCTCCCCACAGGAAAATTGTCAGTCTGCTGCTTGACTCCAGAAGAAACACACCTCTCTCCAAGGAAGGCCTCCATGCCAGAAGGACCAAGGCTTTGCTGAGAAGGGGAAAATCTCTGAGAGGGGAAGGCTTGGAAGCTGGATCACAAGGAAGGCAAGGTGAGAAGGGCCTCCATGGAGAAAGTTTTCAGAAAATTTTCTAAGTCCAATTTTTTTCCGGACTTAGAAAATTTTTCAGATTTTTATTTTTTCAGGGACTTAGAAAATTTTTCAGATTTTAATTTTTTCAGGACTTAGAAAATTTTCAGATTTTTATTTTTTTCTGGGACTTAGAAAATTTTTCAGATTTTTATTTTTTTGAGGACTTAGAAAATTTTCTGAATATTTTTTGGAGACTTAGAAAATTTTCAATTTTCAAAATTTGCTAATTTGCTTAATTTTTCTTGTAGGACATTTTCGATGGCATTTTTGAGTTTTTCATACCAAATATTACATTTATGAACATTATTTGAAAATTGTTACAAAAAAGTCGGCCATCTTGAAAAAATGGCGGCCATCTTGAATTTTTCATGTAGCATATCAAAATTTTCGCGTCGGCTTGTAGAGTGAGAATCTGGCATTCATTTTCAGTTTTGGGGCCCCCTAAGGGGTATTTCACCCACATTAAGGGGGGAAATTATCCATTTTTACTTTATTGTATACTGTATATTGAAATCTTTGTATTGACATGTAGAAGGATAATATGTAATTCTTTTGTAGATTTGTGGCCCCACAAGGGGTGAAATTCTCCCAAAAGAAGTGTTTTTTACTTAATTTGCATGCAGTATATAACAAATCTGTATTGACCTGTGGATTGATGATATGTTATCCATCTTCAGATTTGTGGTCCCAGAAGGGAGACAACCTCAGCTGAATGATGTTTTAATAGTCATTTGAACTCATTTCAGGTTTCATGGATTGCTACATTCACATCGATCCCAATGGAGATCTGCGATTGAAGACAAGCCTTCCAAATGTGAGTACAATGCATGTTACACACTTTTTACTAGAGTGACACACTATACACCCTTTCCACACTGGGCATGCAATTGGACTGTATGGCTTGAGATTGGTCTGATGTTGGATCTCTGCCCTACAGCTCCCTTGCATGAATCAGATGTAACAGAAAGGTACATGCTATGATGTAAAGAAGTGAGATGGCAACAAAGGCTTGTCTAGTCTACTTGCTATCTCACTCACTGAATTTGAGATTGTTATGATTGTATGTTTAGTGATTATTGTATAGGATGTCTTTTTGTTACCTAAACCTGGCATGATGATTTTGACAAAGTGTGGAAGTAGGGGCTGCTTGCCTGAAAGACATGGCCTCTCGGTCGTGTGGTTCACTCCAGTGTCTGCGATTCGATCTCTTCGCATTCACGTCCCTCCAAGGTTCTGGCAGCTCTGCTGCTTGCCTTGGCCCGCTCATGTCCGCAGATGTGTCTCTCCATGCGAATGGTAAAAGGAGGATAGTGAGTTTTGTACATGAGGAAGCAATGCGATGTTCGCAGGGGAGGCGAGCTTTGATGTATTGCTGAGTGTACTTTACTCATCGCCCACATCCTCTGGGGTTGTGTTGATGGCAAAGTTCCGACTCGCCAATCCCACCATGAGGTTATCGGGAGAGATTTCATCGTCAGGTCCATGAGCTAGGGTGTGGGGAGTTACCGGCTTTGGCAGTCACACAATTATCATATGTCAAAAGTAATCCTTGTGCTTGGTGAATGCAAATAAGTCATTCAGTCTTTTTGTCAAGTATGAATTGCTTATTCACTTGATTCAAGAAAGTTTTTTTAGAATAGGGTTTTTACATGTATCGTGTAATCATTAGGCAACAAGGGATTGAATTGAATCAATCTTCAGTTTAGGATAAGACTGGGTGATGAAAGATTATCTCACCGCAATGATATCTTTTTGGTCTTTGAAAATTATTCAGAAAAGTATTTTCTTTTGTGGACTTTGAAAAATATTCAGAAATTTGTAGTTTTTGGGGACTTAGAAATATTTTCAGAAAATTTGTGGTTTTTGTGGACTTAGAAATATTTTCAGAAAATTTGAGGTTTTTGTGGACTTAGAAATATTTTCAGAAAATTTGTGGTTTTTGTGGACTTAGAAATATTTTCAAACTCCAAAATCTTTGTTTCTGATATTTTCAAAGTCCAATTTCTAAAATGTGATTTTTCACTTAATATTTGTTGTAGAACATTTTAGTTGGCATTTTATTTAGTTTTTCACACAAAGCATTACAAGATGAATCATTCTTTGAAAATTGTTATGATTGTATGTTTAGTGATTATTGTATAGGATGTCTTTTTGTTACCTAAACCTGGCATGATGATTTTGACAAAGTGTGGAAGTAGGGGCTGCTTGCCTGAAAGACATGGCCTCTCGGTCGTGTGGTCCACTCTAGTGTCTGCGATTCGATCTCTTCGCATTCACGTCCCTCCAAGGTTCTGGCAGCTTTGCTGCTTGCCTTGGCCCGCTCATGTCCGCAGATGTGTCTCTCCATGCGAATGGTAAAAGGAGGATAGTGAGTTTTGTACATGAGGAAGCAATGCGATGTTCGCAGGGGAGGCGAGCTTTGATGTATTGCTGAGTGTACTTTACTCATCGCCCACATCCTCTGGGGTTGTGTTGATGGCAAAGTTCCGACTCGCCAATCCCACCATGAGGTTATCGGGAGAGATTTCATCGTCAGGTCCATGAGCTAGGGTGTGGGGAGTTACCGGCTTTGGCAGTCACACAATTATCATATGTCAAAAGTAATCCTTGTGCTTGGTGAATGCAAAAAGGTCATTCAGTCTTTTTGTCAAGTATGAATTGCTTATTCACTTGATTCAAGAAAGTTTTTATAGAATATGGTTTTTACATGTGTTGAATTGAATCAATCTCTAGTTTAGGATATGATTGGGTGATGAAACATTATCTCACTGCAATGATATTTTTGTTGACTACTGAAAATTATTCAGAAAGTATTTTCTTTTGTGAAAATGTGTAGTTTTTGTGGACTTAGACTTTTTTTTAGTTTTTGTGGACTTAGAAATATTTTCAGAAAATTTGTAGTTTTTGTAGACTTAGACTTTTTTAAAGTTTTTGGGGACTTAGAAATATTTTCAGAAAATGTGTAGTTTTTGTGGACAACCCAACAGTTGCTAAATCATTCTTCCCTGGGCCATGGGTTGCCAATGAAAATGAAACACATCAGTCTGATACAGTTTACTCATCATCCACACAACCATGCTTTGAGAGGTAAGGGTGGGTGAATATTGTGTTGTGACAGTCAGTTAGCTTGACAGAATCATCTTATCATGCTTACCAAGCAAGTGAGAATGAATGATAGCTCTCTCTTCTCTCTCTCTCTCTAATGGGCAATCAGACAGTATCTTGTTTGATATGAGATGCATTCATCTTGCCTTGCTATTCAGACTGAATAAAGTGGGAGTATGAAAGTCATGCAGTATGAGAGAGCTATGTATATCTATGTGAGACCTGATGAAATTGAATATCACACCAGTTTCATCCCAAACATTTTCCAGCCCTGCCTACAAGAGTTGGGCTCAGCAAAGTGGGAGATTGGCAGTTGGGTAGTATAAAAGAATTGTGATATGTGTTCTTGAGACTTGATGAAATGTAAAAACACCAGTCAGATCTCCATTTCTATTCTCAAGCCTTGCAGCCAAAAGTCTGATCTTCATTTTTATTTTCCAACATTGCAGCCAGCAGTTGGGCTCAACAAAGTTGAAACTTAGCAGTCAGGTAGTATGATAGAGTTGTGACACAGGTTATTGAGACTTGGTGAAATGTAAAAAACACCAATGTATGATAGAGCTGTTCTCTTGAGACTTGATGAAATTGAATATCACACCAGTCTCACCCTACACATTCTTTTATTTTCCAGCCTTGCAGACAGAGTTGGGCTCTCAACAAAGTGGTAGCTTGACAGTCAGGTTGTATGATAGAGCTGTGGTATGTTCTCTTGAGATGTGATGAAAGTGAATATCACACCAGTCTCATCCCACACATTTTTATTTTCCAGTCTTGCAGACAGAGTTGGGAGCTTGCAGTCAGGTTGCATGATAGAGCTGTGGCATGTTCTCTTGAGACTTGATCAAATGCAAAGTCTGATCTTCATTTTTATTTTACAGCCTTGTAGATAGAGTTGGACTCAACAAAATGGGAGCTTGCAGTCAGGTTGTATGATAGAGCTGTGACATGTTCTCTTGAGATTTGATGAAAGTGAATATCACACCAGTCTCACCCTACACATTTTTTGTTTTCCAGCCTTGCAGACAGAGTTGGGAGCTTGCAGTCAGGCAGTATGATAGAGCTGTGACATGTTCTATTGAGACTTGATGAAATGTAAAAATACCAGTCTTACCTTCATATTTATTTTACAATCTTGCAGATAAGTCGGATACCACAAAGTGGGAGCTTGGCAGTCAGACAGAATGACATAGCTGATGAATCACACCAGTCTCATCTCATCTGGCAGCCCACCTTGCTTTGACAATGAGACAGCTTGGGAGAATTGGGAGAATTGTTCTACGTCCTCAGTCTGTGCTTCACATCAAGTACAACCCACTTGTGCAGGAATGATAGTCATGCACCATGGAAAGATGTATGGAACATGTTCATTCTTGGTTTCACATAAGCAAATTTTATTAGCGACCACAAAAAATGATACCTATGAAAATCCAATTTTGCACTAAGGTTCATAATGTTTCATATGTTGTTCATACTGTCTTGTTTTCACATTAGCAAATTTGATAAGAGACCACAAAAATGATACCCATGAAAAACCAATTTTGCACTAAGGTTCATAATGTTTCATATGTGGTTGCTTTTACAGATAAAGCCAGTCTACAACAGGCACAACGGAGAGACCATCCCTCTTGGTTTCTGAGATTGGGAAGCAGGAGTCCTACAGACAGTCAAGACCAAGGGGAGAGAAAGATCCACGTCTATCAGGTAGGAAATATTTATTTCAGGTTGAGTGTGATTTTGGTTTGACACTGAGATTAGACACATGAGTTCCCCTGTGGGTTCGGGGCAAAAGAATAGGCCCACTGTATCCCCTGCATGTTGTAAGAGGCTAACTAATAGGGGGTTGTATCTGCTTCTGTCGCAGAGCAACTGAAAGACCCCATATGTATATGGACTCTCAACCTTGGACATTGTCCTTCTTTAGTTCCAATAGGTAAGTTCAGGTTTTTCTTTTTGTTTTGTCACCAAATGACAAAGGCTGGTGAATGTGATTCTAAGCCTTATTCAATCAATTGACACATGAGCATGATGAAGGGAGATGCTTTCATCCGATACTCTTTCTAAGATACGGACATGTAGGGAAGATATGGAAATGTCGGGAAGATATGGGTATTTAGGAAAGATATGGACATGTAGGGATCACTCACTGATAACTTGACAAAGTTTTAAAGCATGAGTGGTGATACTAATGCGACAGGACTGTTGTAAGGTTGAATGTGTGCCTTCACATGAAACATGATATGGCAGGGACATGTAGGGAATAGGCGATCATTCACTGACAACTTGACAAATTTTTAAAGCATGAGTGGTGATACTAATGTGACAGGATTGTTGTAAGGTTGAATGTGTGCCTTCACATGAAACATGATATGACAGGGACATGTAGGGAATAGAAGTAGGGACATGAAGGTGAGATACAGTAGAATATAATCTGTTCATCCTTGAGTTGAAATTGATATGATGTACTAATGTCGCTTGCATATTGTAGGGTTGAATGTGTGTTTTGTATGAATGGTGACATAGGATCATGTAGGGAAGACTCTTGAGCTCACTGCAGGGAGTTCAAGTGTGGCCAAGCAAGCATTGTAGACGGACGGTGTTAGGCACATGTAGGGAAGACAAAATTTATAATGCTTGCTTGGTGCAAATCAAATACTGTGACATTTAGGGCCATGTAGGGAAAAAGACACATGACAGAGCATGATAGAATTGATGTACACATTTTTCTTTAACTTGTAGGATCATGGAGAATGGATGGGCACATGGGACCACAGTGAAATTGTTGAATGTATCTTTGTTTTCATGTCTTTTTATATTTGTATTGCTTTTCATCCATAATTTGATTATATGTTGTTGACAAATATCATTTGCCTTGCAGCTCTATTAACAAATTATTTTGAAGATTTTTTAGACAGGTTTACAGGTTGAGGTGTGCGAAACCATCTGACTGGTAAGGAGAGTTTTGTCATGGGGAAGGGGAATATTATATTATATCTCAAACTCTTTCTACAAATCTTTTCAACTAGGGTGCTTATGTATTATATGATTACTAAACGGAATTGGGACAATTTTATTTTATTTTGGCAGTGCATTTTACATTTAGTTGTGTAGGGACCCTCTGTAAAATCCCGCGAGGGTGGAGGGACCCTCTTCACTTCATCTATGTTACCTTAGTTCTTCCCGGTGGCCGGCTGGGTCTATCTATCTTTATTTCAATTTTGAAATTTTATTTTGACAATCTTTATGTGTGGCATCAACTGGTGCAAAGAGAAGTGAGGTGCATGATGACGCATCCCTCGGGCTGACGAGTGTGTTTTGCTGACTGGTAAGGAGAGTTTTCTCATGGGGAAGGGGATTATTATATTATATCTCAAACTCTTTCTACAAATCTTTTCAACTAGGGTGCTTATGTATTATATGATTACTAAACGGAATTGGGACAATTTTATTTTATTTTGGCAGTGCATTTTACATTTAGTTGTGTAGGGACCCTCTGTAAAATCCCGCGAGGGTGGAGGGACCCTCTTCACTTCATCTATGTTACCTTAGTTCTTCCCGGTGGCCGGCTGGGTCTATCTATCTTTATTTCAATTTTGAAATTTTATTTTGACAATCTTTATGTGTGGCATCAATTGATGCACTGCAGACATTTTGAAAGGCAGATGTTTTGGTCAAGCACAATCATTCTTACTCTGCCATTGAATTTAGTGTCTAAATTACAAGAGAACTTTTGTCAAGTCATGGGATGGCAAAGGTTGGAGGAAACTGTACAGGAGGTCACTAGACTGTGAACAAGGATTGAATATTAAATTTACGTGTCTTATAATGGCTATGTGGAAACCTAACGGTGCCAACGAAGCATAGAAATTATAAGGCTTTCTCCTTTTTCACAATCCAGTATCTGAACCTCTGCACCCTGTCATGTTGCCTAATTTGAAAACTAATGCCATCTCAACACTTGACAAGGTTTACCATTTTTGTCAAAAATATATCTAGTGTGTAAGTGAACGATAAGGTTTTTTATTTAAGTTTTTGTGGAAAGATTAAGGAATCTCAAGTTTACTCTTGAGTATTCCAAGCCTGGCACAAAGATCATGTGGGGCTGCTTGCCTGAAAGACATGGCCTCTCGGTCGTGTGGTCCACTCTAGTGTTTGCGATTCGATCTCTTTGCATTCACGTCCCTCCAAGGTTCTGGTAGCTTTGCTGCTTGCCTAGGTCCGCTCATGTCCGCAGATGTGTCTCTCCATGCGAATGGTAAAGGGGATAGTGGGTTCGCCCACATCCCTGGGGTTACGCTGATGGCAAGGTTCCGACCCGCTAATCCCACCAGGAGGTTATCGGGAGAGATTTCATCGTCAGGTCCATGAGTTAGGGTGTGGGGAGTTACCGGCATTGGCAGTCACACAACCTAATAAAAATCTTTGTGCTTGGTAAATTGTGCGCTTGGAACTCACTGGCATTCGGTCAGTCTGGAAAGTCAACTTGAGCAGAAAATTGAAGCAAGTGAAGAGGAGAAATTCATCGCCTGAACAGTGAGTACACAGTATTATTTTTTCTTTCCTCTCTTCCATCATATAGCGAGGTGCATGATGACATATCCATTGTGGATGTCGAGTGTTCTTTGCTTGCTGGTGAAGGGAGCAACTTTATTTTATCCTTGCAGAGTCAGTTTGAAAACAATAATTTACAAACCTCTCTGAAACTAAGTCTCAAAATCTTGTTAGAACCATTGTCAAGTCATGGCATGGCAATAGTTAGAGGTAACCGAACAGGAGGTCACTAGAGTGTGAACAAGGGTTGAATATTAAATTTACGTGTCTTATAATGGCTATGTGGAAACCTAACGGTGCCAACGAAGCATAGAAATTATAAGGCTTTCCCCTTTTTCACAATCTAGTATCTGAACCTGTGCACCCTGTCATGTTGCCTAATTTGTAAACTAATGCCATCTCAACACTTGACAAGGTTTTTTTTCATTTATTTTGGCAAGACATTTCATTGACTGAAACACAACATTTAGGAAACATTGGCATCAAAAGATGAAAAGAAATTAGAAATGAATGACTGACTCTGGAAGGTGCTTTTTTATTGAGTGTTTGTTTCTAATGGAGAAAGACCCTGTAATAAATATAGGGTCTAGATCTCTATCTCGTTGCACGTCTTTAACCTTAATTGAGTTTAATCATAAGCCTGGCACAAGGATCATGTGGGGCTGCTTGCCTGAAAGACATGGCCTCTCGGTCGTGTGGTCCACTCCAGTGTCTGCGATTCGATCTCTTTGCATTCACGTCCCTCCAAGGTTCTGGTAGCTTTGCTGCTTGCCTTGGCCCGCTCATGTCCGCAGATGAGTCTCTCCATGCGAATGGTAAAGGGGATAGTGGGTTCGCCCACATCCCTGGGGTTACGCTGATGGCAAGGTTCCGATTCGCTAATCCCACCAGGAGGTTATCGGGAGAGATTTCATCGTCAGGTCCATGAGTTAGGGTGTGGGGAGTTACCGGCTTTGGTAGTCACACAATTTTATAAAAATCTCTGTGCTAGGTATATTGAACTCACCCTGAACACTTGATCAAACAAACACTCATGAAGCGCAGGGTCTATATTCAGATCTATCCATTTTAGGGGTTGATCTGATTATAAGTCCCTGTGTTTCAATCCTTTTAATTTACACACCACCGTCACTAAGTTGATTTTGGGTGCGCCATAGACATCGACTGTCACCGGATCAGTCTGGAAGGTGTCTACGAAGCACTTGGTAAGACGGGTGCCCATTTCATTGTGGGGTGGATGCTATCTTGCCCTTCAGGTGTCTTGAAGGCCCATGCCGTGGTGGAGTGGCTATTCTGAAGACCAAGGTGTTTCACCATTTTTTTTAATTTCACATCACACACAATATGAAACTTTTTGATGAAACTTTCCTCCATGTCACTCTGGTAACGTTCGATCTTGCGTCAAGCCAGTGAAACGTGGACGAAAGCTGCAAATTTACAGCATAGGGGGAGATAATGGGAAATTGAATCGTCATTATGGGTGTGCTGATATATGGTAAGTCTCAAAGTTTTCTTCTTTTTTTTGTGCATACCACTTTTTAATTTTTTATTTTTGGTGCGCAATAGACATTGACTGACAACCGGTTGGTCTGTAAAGGTGTCTCTGTTTCAATTGAGAAGATTAAAGCTGTGTTTCCATATGTGCAGTCCGTGATGTGGTCTGGGAAATTTTGGAAACATGCAACAGATGGGATAGTAAAATAAAAAAAAATGATACTCTACGCACTTCAATACAGATTGCACTTATGGAAATGGGGCTTTAATCTGCTCGTGAACAGATTTTTTTTCAAAATTTGAGTGTACTCCACTCTCTTTTCAATTTTTTTATGGGAGGCAGCAGTGAAAACCCATATGGAGTGCGGTTCGCTGTGCTAGCGTGGGTGGAAGCTGAAGCTTCCTCGTTATATTTTACCATTTTGGCGGTGACACTGATTTGACAAGCGTTCAAATCTGGAAAGTGTCTGTAGTTCATCAGGGACGTTAAGTGAGTCATTGTTCCATTGTGTGATGGATGCTAACCTCTGGCTCTCATTTGTCAAAGTAGGCCGAATGAGAAGCTATAGTAAGATATTCACCCAGTGGAATGGTAGCTCACCACTGACAGTCTCAAGCAACCACTTTAGGATAACGTGAAGACTTTGTGGTATGAGGTTCACACATTATTCCAAAATGGTTGTGGTGTCCTACATTTTTCACTTTTTTCTTGTGGGCAGGTGTGGAATACTGGTATTGTGGACCCTTCCGTGGGAGGGCATGATATCAGGAAGGAAGCAGCTGTCCTCCTTATACTTTTTTTATTGTGCGCTGACACCGACTGACAACGTGTCAGTCTGGAAGGTGTCGTGGACACGTGCTAGCTTTGTGATCATCAATCCAGTTCTTGTGTTGATGTTGAACTCAGCTCGTAGATATGGTCATCTCCTGGTAGTGTTAAAAACTTAGTGATGTGGGTTTTTAGTGGTATCTGGAGATGCCGTTGTGTTCCACATTTTTGAATTTTTATATGGGATCAGTTGTGAACTATTGGCTGATGTGACCCTTCCTTGGGAGGGACATCAGTTTGGTACGGATCAACTGATCTTCGTTATGTTTTATTTAGTGTGTGCTGACACCGACTGGCATCCCGCCAGTCTGGAAGGTGTACGGGGTTTGCATTTGATGAAAGGTCATCGCTGATTTTGATTAGTGCTGAATCTTTGTCTCAAAAAGAGACCATGGACAGATAATGTTGAAGGCTCTTTTTTTGGTGTGTGGTTTTCAACAATATCTTGAAATGCTCTTGGCATTCCACCTTTTTGAATTTTTTTAGAGTTCAGTTGTGTAAGCTTCTGAACTCCGTTATGTTTTATTTGATGTGCCGACGCCGACTGGCACCGGTCAGTCTGGAAGGTGTCAGGTGAGAAACTCAATATTGTGCACATGTTAGAAGAGTTGACCTAAAGCATTGATATTGGATTGAGGTGGCGTTTTCAATGCATTGAGTTGAAGCTTTTAACATGTGCACATAGTATCTCACCTTTTTGAATTTTTATATGGGATCAGTTGTGAACTATTGGCTGATGTGACCCTTCCTTGGGAGGGACATCAGTGGTACGGATCAACTGATCTTCGTTATGTTTTATTTAGTGTGCGCCGACGCCGACTGGCACCGGTCAGTCTGGAAGGTGTCAGGTGAGAAACTCAATATTGTGCATATGTTAGAAGAGTTGACCTAAAGCATTGATATTGGATTGAGGTGGCGTTTTCAATGTATTGAGTTGAAGCTTTTAACATGTGCACATAGTATCTCACCTTTTTGAATTTTTATATGGGATCAGTTGTGAACTATTGGCTGATGTGACCCTTCCTTGGGAGGGACATCAGTGGTACGATCAACTGATCTTCGTTATGTTTTATTTAGTGTGCGCCGACGCCGACTGGCAACCAATCAGTCAGTGGTAGTCCAAAGGAAAGTAGTTGTGAAATTGACAGCTATCATCCTTTCTCCCACACAAAAATATTGTCATTTCTGGTTCTTGGCGTTGCATCTTGCTATTTAAACCAAGACAACTCAAGCTTTTGGACAAAAGTATTTCTTTGCATCAGAACTCTTTCTTTTTTTGCCCTTATCACTAAATAATCAAATCACTTATCAAACCACCAATACTAACCAAACTACCAATATTAACCAGACTAACAATTCTAACCAAACTAATAATACTAACCAATCTTACAATACAAACCTAAAGGAAAGAATTCTGATGCCAAGAAATCAATACAAAAACAAATGAAATAATGAATTTAAGTGGTCAGGAGGTTATCTGGTTATTTTGATAGAAAGCTGTGATATTAGACCTCCTTACTCTGAAGAAAAAATTGGACAAATTGAAGTGGGAGAGCAAATTGCGAAGCCTGAAATTGAGGCTTTGTGATTTGTAACCACGCCAAGCCTGTCTCAAGCCAGGAGCTCTTTGTCATTTTTATTTCTGTTAGATATAAGGCTAGATATTAAATATTGGCCATTCTCAACAATTCTTGTACCTGGAGCTGTATATTCTTAAGATGTCAAACTATAAGATAGGGAAGATATGTTAGAACCTTTGTATTTTGACTGAGTTAAGGATAGTCTGAATTATTTAAATATGCAATATATATGTAAAGCTGAAAATAAAGAAGAAAAATTAAAACACGAACATTCTTCCGTGTTGTTTATTGAAACACTCTTGTCATGTTTGATTCCCCAAAGTCACATAAAACTCATGTTTCATACTTTTATTTTCCTTTATTTAATCAGAAATATGCTTGAAGTGTACTCAGCCATCAAACCATGGTGATTGCCCAACTTTTATTATACCAAAGGTCAGATTATGGTATCAACGTTTTTCTCATGTCACTTCTTTTGGGTTAGGGACACAAAATTAGCTTGTACCAAATGAAATCCAAACAGAAATGTTACAAGAAAGAATACAAGACAGTAAATTATAAATAATTGGAATAATATTGCAAAGTTGTATCTAGCTGACCAAAAATTGAATTTTGCACTGCTTAATATACTATTATCTTTTTTCACAGATCACAAGGATAAGAAATTAGCCATGACTTGGAAAAGCAGAAAAGATAGGCGTTATTTGAAGAGGATAAATGGCATGCGAAACGGAAATCGCCCCAATGGAGAGGAGCAGCCCACCAAGAAGATTTGTATAGAGGGAGAGAAATTGCAGGCTGAAAAACAATCTGTTTGTGAACACGAGCTGCCCACTCCATTAGAGACAAAACAGATAACAACAGAGGAAACAGCACACAATATAGATTCTTCACATCATCACAATGAACATTCAGTCGCATCAGAAACACTATGATGTTAGTGGATCACTCTTTGACGCGAAACAGAATACTTCCCAAGCCAGAGTTGCTCAATGCACAATAGAGCCTTTGAAGAGTTTACTTCTTCCTCGAAGTACAGACTCCAATCTGGAGTTTCTCGTGCCAAATGGAAGTCGGGTCATGGGTAAAAGGGCAGATGATGGATTGAAAAGTGGCAAGGTTGTAGCCATGATTTCAACGCATGACTGCAACCAAATGTTTCTCAATGACAGGATGGACATTCACAAAGACCCAAGAATGCCTGTGTATCGCAGGAGCAACTTGGAGGAGTTGGCAAATCATAGAACGCATGATGAATATAGCATGAGGACAAAGTTGGCAGATGTTGAGTGGTATGACCTAATCCATGTTCACTGCAAGACCATGTGGTGGCTGTCCTTTCTGGAGCACACAAACAAGTGGCTGGAACCACCAAGAGATTCACTGCGGACAAGCAATGCCAACATTGTTCAGGTCCAATTGGATGCCACAGAAAATAGATTTGATCAGAACAACGGGATTGAATGGGACACAAATTGTCCAGACGTGGTGAATGAAGTCAGCTGTCTGGTGGTGGGTGATCCTGTCTGGATTGGAAAGGCTCTCGGGGCAACGCTCACCTTTTCACAAGCATGTGATCGCACGTACAGAAGCATTTTTAACGTGAAACCCAATTCGGATGTCAAAAACATAGGGAAGAGACTCAACAGGAGCAGTGACTTTCCTGTACTGTGTGCATTGGATACCACCAGGACAATTCAGGAGGGTACCTCTTTCTACGATGTCAATTTTTGTGAGAAGACAAGGGCATTGGGCTGTGCGTTGAAACCCATGCTGTTGACTACTTGCACTGAGGTCTCACTCCGAGTCCAAGCATTCTATTTGGAGCAGCTCTACAGTTGTGGTGCCATTCGACTGAACCCACAACCACTAGACAAAGGTGGATTTTTTTATAGTGTGTGTGACAAAGATAGAGTAAGAGGAATAATGGCATTGAGCAAGTTTGATGCCATCCTCTTCCAGGTGAGCATTGTTTGCCACTTGTGTCACGACAGACAAAATGACCTGTGGACTTCAAACGACCCAGAGGGAACAAGGAGAAGAGTTTTGAATTCCAATTGTCTATATTGCAGAGAGGGCATTATGCAAGACCAGTCTGGTTTTGTGCTAAGAGAGACAAGCAATCACAGTACAATGGACATGGGATGCTCGAGGAAAGTGCATTACGAGGTACCCAACTGTAGTGAGGGAGTGACTCTTCCCAAAGGCATTGAGAGCACAGATGAGCTTCCCCAGTATGAGTTGGTATTTCCCACGTCTAATGCGGGACAACTCAAGTTGGACATGGAGGTAGAGAGAAACTCGAGTGGTGATACTAGCCATGGTATAGCTGTGACACTTTTCATTCCAACAAATTTTGATGGTGGTGCAACGTTGAAGAGCATCAAACAAGAAATGATGACCACCATCCATGAAATGGGATGGGACATATCTTTCACTCAACCGGAAGAGTGCCATCTGACGGAGATGTACATGTACAACACGTTTTTAGAAAGATGTGGAAAAGAACATAGGAACAATGTGGTGACTACACGTTTCAAAATGGTGCTGTCGCTTAACAGAAAGTTTGAATTCATTACAACTCACCAGCAGGCAAGCAAAATGAGGATGAAAATGAAGGGACTGAAGACAACATTCTGTACTTTTAAACGTGGCGATGGCCTTGTCCAAGTCAGCATGGGGGTGCCATCTACACACACCCAAAGGAGATATGGCGTTCAAATTGTGGATGAAGAAGGTGGCGTGATCATGCCCGAAAGGAACCCGATGGCCAACTGGCCTGTTAAAACAATGGGTGGATCTGAGTTGGTAAATCTTTCAGAAGGAGGCAACATGTACACTGCTCCCAACATATGGTGTCATCCTAGGTGGGATGTGAAAGAGAACTTTGGCAGGTATGGCGTGTCTGTTGTTGCTGGCCTTGTGAATAATATGTTGGCACAGGGAACCGTCACCCTGAATGGCAATAAGGTTCAATTGTTAAAGAAAAACGACTACCAATGGAGCAATGTTGATGTACTGAGCAGAGTGGTACCAGAGAAAGTTTCACAATGCAATGAAAGAGACGAGAATGCAACGAGTGAAGATTCTAAAGATGATATAGACTCACATCAGAATCAGAGAGAATCTGCTACACACATCATTAAACAAGAAAGGGAATATGCTAAAGAGGAATATCATAACCAGTTGGAAATGGAATTGGAGGAATTGAAGAAAATTCATCTTGCCCAACAGAGAGAATTCTCTGAAAAGTTGTCATGCATGCAACAGCAGCTGAATATTCTTATGCAAGACAGAAGAACAGAACCAGTGCAACCCACGGGGATGACCATTCCTTCATCCATTGAGGACGATTGGGCCGACGCATTCCTTTCAAATATATTTGGGACAGAAAAATAGAACATGATGTATTGAATATAAAGAGAAATCATTTCCTTGCAAAAATGGGGATCAGTCAGATTACATGTGTTGTGTTTGACAAGAAATAAAATTGATCAATGGCAATCTGATATGTTGCATTTGTTCCATTTGTTGTCTGGCCGAAATGAAATGCATTAAATAACCAATCATTCATCACACATTAAATGAATGAAGTAACTCCAACATATTCAATGTGGTTACAAAATTCGATTTTGCACAACTGTCCCATGTAGATAATTAAATGAAATACTAATTTCTCTTCAGACAAACAAAAGAAGTCTGACAACATAAGCATGAATGTTCCACACAGCAAATACTGCTTAGAGGATTATACTGTGACACAGTCTGTCATCACCTTTGAAAAACCTATGGTGTCCATGTGCATTGACCTTCGTGCCAAGGACATTCATCATAACTGCTTGAAATACTCCAGACTACATCAAACACCTGTTTAACTTTGTGCTCTCTGTGGTGAGAATATTTCGAGGCAAACAGATGGAGGCCAGGGTGTTTCTTATTGAAAAGGAGAACTTTGTTCCTGTACAACTCCATGGAGCCAGTAAGGGGTTCATGCTTCTGGTCATGATTGAGGAGGCAGCCTTCGAAGAAAACTTTACAACTGCTGCAAAGTGTGTACTGGCGATGAACAATGGTTTCATGCGTAAGGTGGATGCCTTGGCACAACCTTTTGCTGAACTAGAGAAAAGGCTTCTCAAGTTTGATTCCATCAATGGCACAATGATAGATGCCAAGTCTGAGATGAAACCGGACAAGTCAAGTGGGTTCACGATATTATCTGCATTGGATCGTGCCCTTCAGGAATACCACAACTATAGACAAATCATGCCACTAGCTCTGTGGAAGAAGGACCTTGCCGAGAGTTGGTCTAGTAGGGCAAACTTGCTTTCTCCTCGCTATCTTTTTGAAGAGAGTAACAGATGTTGTGGTGAATATGCAGAACTCATCAGCCTCGGCAAAACTCTGCAATGTGACGTCACTGCTGAAAACAGTGAATGTAACGTACACAGCATAGGACTTCTGTTGGACAGCCTGGAAATGAGGCAACACAAGCTCTTGAACATGTACAGGAGATGTGCAACCTTCTACATGTGGGATCAAATCTATCGATGCAGTGGTGGGGGTTATGAGTTGAACCTGACGGACAGGGTAGCATGGGATGTGGTAGAAGGTCATGTATCTAAAGATCACTGGTTTGAAGAGAATCAGCTTTATAAACCCCCAGAGGCAATATTGAAAATTGCAAAGAAAGTGGAGAAGGGTATTTTCAAAGACAGCGACAAGGACGGGAATGAGGATGAAGATGAGGATGATGATGAGGATGATGACGAGGCATGGTTTGGTCCATCATGTCGATCCAACCCACCCCAGAGACCAAGGCGGGTTGACGAAGTGCACAGAACACAACATGCTGCCAGTGAAATGCTTAGAGCTGCAATGGAAAAGGTGACAGAAACCCCAAACCACAGTAATGCATTGAGACCTACACTATATCCCGCTCTTGATCATTTAAAGGAAATGTTTCATATGCTCGCCAAGAGCGAGGATGCCAATGTGAGCCACCTTTTTCTAGATAAGGCCTACCAGGGATATTTCTTGGGCCACTACAAGAGCGTTATGATGGATCCTAAACAAGAGATGAGCAAGGCAAGAGAAGTGCAAAATAGAGTCGTGCCAAAAATCATGAAAGATGTGTTTCCTAGTGGTTGTCTCAATGGAGACAGTAATGAATATGGTAAACAAAACTGCTCACTGACACGCTTGACTGCCGGTGTGGACCCGTACCAGGACATGTTTGCCAAGCAGCTTCTAACAATGGCAACCAACACTGGTGTATGCCATTTGAGTGTGGAATTCTTTCTCTTCATCATAAGCAACATCATCAGTTTCTCGCCACAAAAGTGCAAGCCCATAGTGGTCCTCGATGGTCCCACAGGGGCAGGGAAATCATTTGCCACACAGGCGCTGCAAATGATTTCTAATGGCCGAGGAGAGCTTGGGAATGAGTTTGCTTCTCAACATGAACACTATTCCACCACCAGAGCACACACGCTGACTTCTGAAAATGAGTATGAGACAGTGCTGGGTCAGAAGTTGATTGAGGAGTGGCAGTCTGGGGAGGGTGGCAAGAATGCATTTGGCTGTAACACTTCGTTAGAGGCCGTGACACTGAAAAATGTCTATGACAGTGGAGTAACAACAAACATCAGAGGCAGAGTAGCAAAGACCAAACAAGGTGAAAAGTGGGTAAAGTCAGTAGACTATGCATTGGATGACAGGTCAGCCATTATCCTTGCAAATGGCTTTTATGTGTGCTCTAGTGTGAAGAATAGATGCACGATCTTTCACATTCCAAGCATAAACGTGGGGGTGAATCAGAAGGAGACTGAATCTGTCTTGGAAACTTTGGACAGCGAGCACATTCCACAACAGTTTTCATTGATTAGGTACTTTATCTCTGAAGACATGAACAGAAAATATGTACGGACAACCATTAAGCCCATGGACAAGAGCGAGTCACTCGACAAAGTTGAGATGGACATGACACTGAGGAAGATTGAAGATGTGATGACTGACATGGGATTCATTACGGAAGAAATTCTAACTGGCAGGAAGACCATGTTGATCAAGACTGTAGCTGAAGTGATTGCTCAGTGGAGAGCAGTTCTGGAAGTGTGTGCATGTGTTCCTTCTGGGTGCAGAGTGAATCTGCCTAGATGCGGGCAGAGTTTGGATGAATACAATTCGTATCTGGCAAGCATCATGAAGAGATCTCTGAAGAAGAAGGGCGAAAATGAGAGAATACGTCGTCACATGACCAGAGTGGTGGTTGACCCAGCAGACATATTGAGTGCTACAACACTGGTTGTTCAATTGACAGAACCAGACAGACAACTGATGAATGTCGTTTGCTCACACCTTGTCAAGCCCAACCTACACACAGAGATGGAACCCTGGAATGTAAAGTACTTGGTCATTGAGAACACTAGCATTGGACTCATCTGCGAAGAACTCAAGAGGCATCGTACCAAAGTGTTGGATGAGTCCCTGACTAAACTCTTTCACAGACTGGAAGAGAAGTATATCTGCAAGGACAGTAACAGGTTGCCATGTATTCGTATGAAGTATGAACAAGGTCCTTATTTCAATGGCAGAGAGTCAAAGGTGTTTCAGCTGTATGTTCACGCAGGATATGCAGCAGAGCTGTATGCCCAGGAGAACAAAGATAAGATGACTGAATGTACATCTTACGTGACACGGTGTATGTTGGACATTGTTCAGGGAAAGAAATCTTGTGAATGGGGCAGAAACGTGTTCAATGGCAATTTTTCCAACGATTACGTCCGTCTGAACATTCCATCTGCCATAGTGAAACCCATGACCTTCCTACATCACCTCGACAGGGAGAGGGCATTGGTCGCTGACTCAGAATCCATCATCAGAGATGGTCGACACCATGTCGATGTGTGTCCTGATTTTGGAAAGTGTCGCCTCAGGGTGTTGCAAGAGCTGGTTGCACAGAGGATGCTGTCATCTGAGTCACCCTCTTTTGGTGACGATGGATACATGGAGTTGGACTTGACAAAGAGTGAATTGTACAGCACAGCCACAAGGGACACTGTGGGATCACATTGCTCCAACTGGGACAAAAGGATAACACCCGTGTTTGAGTCCAACCAAAAATGGCATGCCCACGTGCACATCTTTGACAGTAGGTATGACAGAGATGTGGATGTTGCCGAATGGAGGCAATTGATTCTGACTAGGTGTATTGCAAAGCGTCAGTTCGCCACTCGTGGATACTTTGTGATACAGTCAAAAGATCTCCGAGAATGGGGAGTGGATAATCCCAAATCAATTTCAAGCAAGCTGGATGTGGAGGCCAATCATACTCTTCCCCTCTTTATGAGAGACAAGAATCGCAAGGTCAAGGTGCACTTGAGTGTGTTGCAAGAGATCAGGCTGCTGGAAGGCATTGTGGACGAAAAGGCAAACCTTGCCAGGACGCTTGTTGAGAGGTGCCTTTGTCAAGACATGACTGACTTACAGACTATCATGATGTTTGACAGAGAGACAGTCTATCAGACACAGGAGGCCAAGGACTCCATTACTTTCATCAACGTGTCTGACGTTGCTCTTCGCTCTCCAAATGGAAGACTGCCAACATTTGAATGTCAAGGAAAAGTGGTTGGTGATGATGGTAAGTGTGAGCCTTATATGGCATCCTACTTGAAGAGGTTCAACATGAAAACCACAAAAAATGGCTGTGTGACATTCCATCCAAAGCATAGACTGCGCAAGCTGGCCGCAAAGCACCTCATGATGAGAGACGAAAAGTGGGCTGAAATGTGCAAGCCAGGAGTGGTCATTGATAGAGAGCAACTAGAAATGGACATTGAGAAGACAGCACAAAAGATGGACTGCTTGTACATGCCATTGAGAGGGAGACCAGAATTACTCCCAGCACATGAGTCATTCTCAGTGGATACAGCCGAGGGTCTCGCAGAAGAGGGAGGAGCAGTAAAGGCATATAAAGATGAGAGATTCTTTGCACTTAGATTAAACGAGAAGAAGCGAGAAGTGGACAATGACTCTTGTGGAGAGGTGCATGATAACAAAAGGTTGAAGACTCATGATTGTACATAAAATGTATTGTAAGAATAAAGCAATAAAAAACAAAAAAAAATATGTTGGGTCCATTTGTGATTCATAAAATGTATTGTAAGAATAAAGCAATAAAAGACAAAAAAACATATGCTGGGTCCTTTTGTGATTTATTTAGTTTTTAACTACAAGGTATTAGCAACTTAAAGCCTGTGTGTAATTATGTAATGTGTTTACAATGCATTCACTGGGTGAAGATAGTGAGATATTAGAGACTTTGGCTATCACCAAAGAACCACCCATACATCAGTTCGATAACAAACTGGACATGCTTCGCATTTGGAGTAGGTTAGAACATGATCACTGGGTCTTCATCAATCTAAATGTCGATAAGAAAGAGAAACGACTTAGACATGCTCGCATGGATCTCATGAGAAGCTTGTCTGATCATTACCCATGGATAGATCAAATGGCCACGGATCCAGTGTTTGGCCATGTACAGCGAGAAGTGTCCATCACAAGTGGTATTGGAAAGGTGGATGAGTTACCACAGTCTTGTCTCATGCTTGAGTGTCTACCTATTTTGACAACTCTGTTTCAACAGATCCACAGATGGGGCAGCGATGACCGTGTGGTCAGTGTACTAGATGTGCCACAGTTGGTTCCCCCGGGACAGTCCCAATCCTACACTGGACTCCCAATCGATGAGCATGATATAAATCTGATATCAGGCTTGATCACACTGACAGACCAATTATTCTGCGAGGAAAGGTATCTGGTCCCAGCAGGAACACTAGTATTGTACAAGAGGTCTCTAGTACCATCCTCGTTCTTCCAGCCAAACCCATGCTTCTCTGTCAATCCTTGGTTAGGCATACGACTTGGTTTTATGAAAGAGTCTGAGGACCCATATGGGAAAGGTAACGACAGGAGAACCCTCTTTTACACAGGAAGATTTGGGCTATACTTTGATCAATCTGACTTCTATGAAAGGGATGTGACAGTGAAAGCAAGACAAGAGTTTGTCAAGACCAATAAGCAAAGTGCAAGAGTCCTTGTTGGTAAGAAGACAGCAATGAAAATGTCAGACAAACCTCTTCAGTGTCAGTGGGTGTACGACGAGGACAAATGTTGCTTTGCAAAAAATATCAAGGGAGGTAAGACGAAAAGAACACAAAATAAGGCCCATACAGAGGACGGAAAAGAGCAAGACACCAAATGGGTGGATGTTGTTTTATCTTCTCCGAGTCAACAGGTTGAAAGAGAAAAGCCAGATCATGCTATTCATGCACAAAATAAAATTCAGACCATGTGGGAACCTCACAAGGAAATGAATGTTGAAAGCATGGTCAACTTACCACATGAAACAATGATGCAACACAAAGATGAAAGTGGTATTGATGTAACCTTATTGCTTGATGAGAGGTTTGATAAGATAAGGGAAGATCAAACACCAACGAAGAATGAAGAAAAAGGTAAGGCTGAAGAGTACAGCATCAACCTCTCAGATGATTGTAGAACTATAATAAATGAAACAATATCCGATGCAACACCAGTCAACAACAGCCCAATGACCAATGACAAACTTAAGTCCATATTGAAGAACTGCACAAAGCAATTTACAAAAAAATCTAACAAGCATGTTCACTTCAACCTCCCTGATGATGATGATGCAAAGCAAAGCCTTGAGAGAAATACAAAGACCGTTTCATTATTTGATGCTGGGACACACAAAGATGGAATGCATGCACAAAACGATGCTCTTTTGCAGAAGAGTAGATATTTCAAAATGAAGGATATAAATTCTAAGCCACCCAAAAAGGTCATCTTGCAGAAGAGAACGTGCACTGAAAATGAATATGAGGGCAAGGTGGCCAAACAACCAAGAGTGGAGACTCACACAGGTTCAAGAAAAAATAGGAAATATGGACATATTAGAAAGTCCACACTTTGCCCTGACATCCTTGCTTCCATCCTCCCCAAAATGGAAAATCCATGGCAGGTAGAAGAGGAACGAAAAAAGCTGTCTTCTGAATCTTCAAACCACGCCACCTTTGAGACATTGGATAATCATCAAGAATGCTTATCACGATGTCAACCTGTTACCATGGGGGATGAATCACTCAAACTCTCCCACTCCTCTTCAGATACAGAGTACAATACAGATCTTTCAAACTGGCCCCATAAGCATGACGATCCTCTGGGTTTAAAATATCTAGAGGAGTGGGATGCCATAATGTTGCCAAACAGTTCGATGGATATAGACTATTGGCAAGGGCATGGTCTCCCAAAACAGCCTACAGATGTTGTCTTGGCTCAGTGTGAAGAAGTGGACACTGCTTTGAGGTCCGACATGCTACCAACCTTTACATCATTTCAACGCCCCAAATCCCCAGGTACACCATGTGCTGACGAAGGAAGCTTTGTTCAGAGAGCCAACGTGGGTGGAAGACTTCCATTTACTCTATTGCAGGCAAACACCCATCATCATGAGAATAACCAGATGACATGGGAGCAACAACCAACTACAGAACAAAAGACAATGCGTACCGAGGAAGCAATCAATCAGACTAAGGAAGAACTATGTGAAGAAAACACCAACCAGAGCGATGGTGATATCTCCACTTCTAATCAATACAAGCATCAGTTCGTGCAAGAAAAAGACGAGCATGGTGATTTGGGTAAAGGGGAAGAAGGAGGCTTTATGAGCATTGTCCATGATAGGTTTCCTTCCTGGAAGTATCCTCTCTTGGAACACCTCAAAATGAAAATATTGGATAGAGGGAGAGAGATC
The DNA here is from genome assembly GCA_949316495.1 of Amphiduros pacificus. Classification (NCBI taxonomy): domain Eukaryota; kingdom Metazoa; phylum Annelida; class Polychaeta; order Phyllodocida; family Hesionidae; genus Amphiduros; species Amphiduros pacificus. Next base: position 30,994,188 of record OX439008.1, on the reverse strand, counting down.
AAGCAGGGCACAGACGACATGCTTGATCAACACATCATCTGCAAGACAAACTCCACTCATCCAGACACTGTCTGTTATGTGCAACTAAAATCGCAAGTCTTTAAAAAGTACGAGATAAGGGGGGCAGAGACGGTCGGAGATGTGCTCAAGCTCTTTGGTCAGTTTGCTTTCTTCATGAAAAGTATTGCATCATCCAAGCGGGGAAAGAAACAATCCAAGACTTTATATGCCTTTGATGCCCTGAACCGACAACAGATGAATGTCCCTGTGCTGAAGGATCACACGTATATCTTGTTCAAGCTAGACGACTGTTGTACCATACCAAAGGATAAAAAGAACTTGGTGTGGAGAAATGTGGAAGATGAAATCAAAGATGCAATGGGAGATGTCATTTTAGACAAGGAGCATGTGAAGACACGATGGATCTCATATTGGGGAAATGTCTTCTCCGCATATCCCATGGTGACCGTAGAAGAATGTTGCAGGAGGTTCTTGGATGAGTTGTTCTCAGTTATTGAACTGAAGAGGGATTACATTCTCACAACACCGCTTCCAGATGAAAACTTGAAGACCATGAGGTTTTGTTTTGAGAGAATACACCATGCCCAACATGAGTTCATTGAATCTCATGGGAGAACACTCAACTTAGATGTAGCTCATGTCTGTCGACTTCTCTGTGTAATTACTTGGATGAAACAGGAGAGGCAAATTGAAAGGATTAAAAACAAAACCCTAAAAAGCATGATTGCTGAAAATAGCAGACAAAATATTGTCTTTTGTCACATGTTTCCCAAGTGGTACAAGTTCATGTCCAAACTGGACAGACATTGGACTGAAAAAAAGATATAATGAATAAAATAGTAACAAACAAACCATATTTCATTGACATTTTCTTTATTCTATTGCATTACATTATATCTATAGATCAATGGTATGCAAAAGAGTAACCAACAAACCATATTTTGTTGGATTTGTCTAAATTGGATTGCACTACATTATATCTATAGATCAATGGTATGCAAAAGAGTAACCAACAAACCATATTTTGTTGGATTTGTCTATATTTGATTGCATAACATTATTTTCATAGATCAACAGCAAGAGTAGTAACAATTTTGTTCGGGTTGTTTATATTCTATTGCATATTATATGTATATTCTTTTGCATATTATCTGTATATTCATAGATCAACAAATAAAAGAAAGAGTAACAAACAAACCATATTTTGTTCAGGTTGTTTATATTTTATTGCATAGCATTATATTCATACAGACCAGTAGTAAGTGAAAAGTTAGCCAACAAAGCATATTTTTGTTGATATTGATGCACAACATCCTAATCAAACAACAACTACGTAATATACCAATCATCCTCTATCATGTCCATAGTCACTTTGTGTGTTATGTTCAATTTTAACCTCCAATTGGGATAGATCTAATCCCCAAATGGATGGGGTCCCTTCCCCATACAAGGATGGCCAGTAATGGCATTAGGCTGTGTGTTGATTGTGACAACACCTTTTTGAGTTTGGCCTCGACACACGGTATCTTTTGAGACGGACTTCAATTACTTTATCTATTGCTGCATTGAACCTTTCACTGACAGAAACTTCTTTGTCTAGCATTGCAGCAATCTGTTTTGATCCGAAAGATAGGTTAGGTTGACACGAGGGACCAACCCGCTTCTCATCGTTCCCTTTCTTGGTGGTATTTTGCTTCTTGTTTATGTCTGATCTCTGTGCAATTTGAAATATTGTATCAGGTTCTAGGTACAGCTCATGTTCTTCAAACCAGTGATCTTCGAGTATGTGTTCATCTTTCATCTCCCATGCCTTTCTGACTGTCAGGTTCAACTCATACTTCCCGTCTTTGCATCGATAGATGTGATCCCAAAGATAGAACGTGGCAAGTCTCTTGTAAGTATCAAATGTTTTGTGTTGTCTTCTCTCGAAAACATCCAACAGAAGTCTTATATTGTCAATGTAGCATTCACTGTTTTCAATAAAGACATCATTCAGTACCATTCTAGCGTGACGAAGAAGTTCTGCATAATCCTCATGATATCTGTTGCTCTTCTCGAAGAGATATTGGGGAGATAGAATGTCTGCCCTGCAAGACCAACTCTCTGCCAAGTCCATCATTCTCAAAGAAGGTGATATGACCATTTCGTTGTGATGGTACTCCTGTATGGTGCTATCCAAAGCATCCAAAGTTGTGAACCCACACGAATTTCCAGGTTTCATCTCAGAATTAGCATCTGCCATAATGCCATTGATGGCATCAAACTTGAGTAGCGTTCTCTCCAGTTCATCAAAAGATTGTCCAATGGCATCGGCTTTGCACAGGAAACCGCTGTTCAATGCCAGTGCACACTTAGCAGCAATTGGGAAGTTTTCCTTGAAGGCTTTCTCCTCAATCATGGCTAGAAGCATGCAACTAGTTTTAGCATCAGTGAGTTGGCACTTATCGATCAAGAACACCCTTGTCTCAACTTGTTTTCCTTTGAATATTTTCACCACAGACAACACAAAGTTAAACAGGTGTTTGATGTAGTCTGGTGAGTACTTCAATGTGTTGCTACGAAGATCCTTGCCACAAATATCAACGCATAGGGGTACCATCGGTCTGTCAAGGGTGATGACGGACCTTGTGACCAGATAGTCCTCTAGACAATACTTGCTGTGTGGTAGTGGGACCAGATAGTCCTCGAACGAATACTTGCTGTGTGGTAGATTCATGTTTATCTTGTGATCAAACGTCTCTTATTCATCTTAAAACATACATGATCACATGTTTATGGATTGATAGAGAGTAGTTGTGCAAAATCCAATTTTGAAGCAGCCTGAATATTCTCAGAAAATTTGATTTGTTAAAATGTCTGTTTGATTGGTTTTATTTAACTCTAATGAATCAGTAACTACTAAACCCCATGCCCTTGATAGCCATACTTTATTGCACATTTTGTTACACTTTCAACAATTCACGTTGCACGAACGTCATAACTCTTTCACTGTATACCATGGGTGGATCAACATAAAAGTGAGTTACACTGTTGCCATTATATCTGGAGCCAATCAGGCACTTCTTGCCTGGGAGTAACCTAGACTCATCCAATGACAGTGTGATGGCCTCGATACCTTCTGGTAAATTTGTTATGTGTGCAGAAGAATTACCCTTTCCTCTCCTTTGATGCCTGTCACTTTGCACTACGCATTCTCTTTGCCAAGATGTCTCGTCACCAGATTGTCCCATAATTGATACCAAAGAGTTTGTAGATTCAATGAAATGTTGCTCGAGTAAATCAGCATACCATTTAAGATCTATTTGAATATTCTCTCTCAGTGTAAGTATGGGATCTTGGTAGCTCTCACACACAAGTGCTGCCTGCCATGTCTTGGAAACCTGTTGATGTTTGATAGTGTGAACATATGGGACTTTCTCATAGAACACAGGTTCACACAAACCGTATCTCTTGCGACACTGACCTATGTAGGCAGCTTGGTGACTGTACCCATCCCCATCAGACTCAAATCCTCTAAATGTGGCATAATGAATCAAGTCACCTATATCAAAGTCTCCTTCTTCTAAGCACGAGATGGCATCATGGACTAGACATTTGACCATTTTACATCTCATCTCCTTTTCGTCTCTCTCTCCCGAGAACTGATCGATGCAGAACTGTCTGGAGGCATCAAATGTTCTCGCCCACACACCACATTCATGATGAATCGTCACTTTAAGATACTCATTTTTATAAGTTTCCTCTTGCAAAATCTTCGGTCCTTTCACCCATCCAACACTGGGAATAAATACATCAAGAGTTTCATGTTTTAGACCTTCTGGGCTCAAAACTTTCCTCTCGTCACCATCTTTGCAAAGAAACCACCCCAAAAGACAGAGTTGCAGGGCTTGTCTTTCTAATTTACTGAGTAGAGGCAAAGCATTGGATTGTATGCAAGTGACACCTTTGCACAGTAGTGATCCTGAGTCTGTCACGTGGACATATCTCTTCTTTTGTGGATAGTGAAGTGATATCAATCATGATAAACAGTGACTTTATAAACTGCCAGCAATGGGTCAGTCTTGGATCACCAGGGGATGCCTGTGAAATTAACTCATGTGAAGATAAAAACCAACTGCTTCTCTATGTCACAAAACATAATGAGCAACAAAGGGCTATTCAACACCAACTGGTAATTAGGTAGGACATGATGAATAATGAACTGTGAATGCTTAACAAAATAATCAGCAGTATAACTGTCTTCAAATATTTTATCATCTTTAATATCATTATTCTTAATGATCTTTCATGATAATACCCTAAATGAGGGAATTTAGTAAGAGAAAAGGATAAGGCATTCCAGTTTTGTTTAAATTGTGTAGAATTCCAAACTCATTCTTAACATCCAAATATTCCCTTCCACTTTCATCCACTTTACCTGTTCGCTACAGTGAGACCACTACTTTAGAATGTTATTTATCCATATTTATCCATGATGTCTGGCACACACACACACACACACACAAACACATATATTATATACTCTACCCAGTTTTCCACTTTGAAATAGTTTATAATGGAGTTGAGAGGACAAAACATCTGGGTATTGTTTATGATTCACCTCTCTCCATCCTGCGGAGTCAATTTGATTAGAAGTATTTTTTTCAGATGAATGATTCATGTCATCAAATAGATAATTTCCTCTGTTTAAAAATATCCAAAAAGTATGTTAGGTGCTACAGTAAATTGTTCACCCAAAGAACAGGTTGGTAGATTTTCATTATTTATCAAATGATCTCAAACTGCATATTATATAATAAAGTCTTGAAAGTAAAAAGGAAATTTTAACATAAATGATAGCTCTGTATGTGACAGTTTCAAGAAATATTGACTGCTATGATATAAATTGTAACTTGGACAAATTGATATCATATTATTTCCAAGAAAAAGAATAACACCCTGTATAGTATATAAAGCTCAATAACAACACCATACAGCATTCAAACAAAATTTGCTACTGAGATATGCTCAAATCAAGCCAGTATCAAAGGTTGTGATTAGTGTTAACATATCTGTGTGAAAATGAAAACAAAAAAAGGCTTCTTTCTATTTGACCTGATATAACCTAAACAGGGCGGAAAAAGGTTAAATTAAAAAATAATTAAAATCATAAAATGCATCAGAATGAAATCATATTTAAGTCTTGTTGGATGATAATATTTCTATAATTACTAGAAACTGCATGGCAGAAGATAGTACATATTATGTCAGAAGATGGGAAGTATGTATTGGCTAATTACACAGCTTCTAATTGCCCAAGCTACATTAAAATTGAGAGTACACCTTTGGCAGGTAAACCAGCCATAAATATTTTATATTGATCAATATAAGCATGCTTTGGCTATTCCCAAAGTTATTTTAATCAATCAATATTGAGTTGGAGTTTAAATTCCTTTTCAAACATTTCATTAGATTATTAGTTTTGGGTTGAGAATATGTTCTTGATCTTAAAAATGCATACCCCTATTTTACAACTTTGTTTAATAAGTAAGTGGTTATAAGAGTTTTGATCACTTAACTTCAATTGTGTTGTTCTTAGGTATGGACAAATTAAAAACATATAGGAGATGTGCTGGAAGGTCTCCCCCATTCAAAATAAATGTGGATTGTGGCATGCAAACCATAATGATATATCCTGAAAATTCATTTGTCCAATGCATGAATAGTGCTTGTGCAGCAATTGCAGATTCACAAAGATTAACAGTAAGAAGCAATTTTGAAAGCACACACAAAACGATTTGATTTTTAACACTTAAGTCATTCATGTTCAATATTTATGTGTTTTAAAATATTCTTCCTTATGATAAAATGTGTTTGTTTCATAATATATTTTTATAAACAAATGATTCAAACTGGACATTTTCATACTTTTGAATGTTGCTATAGTATACATTAACATGACATGTATTGACTTGACAGTATGAAGACCTAAAAGACATAACTTGTCACATGGCAACTGGAGCATGTACTGTTGAGTTTCCAAGCCGCTATATAGCATGTGGAATTTTGTCATATATATCTGTTACGTACATGTGTGTGTGAAGTAATCTACTTTTGCTTGCAATGCTGACCAACAATGATATATGACTTTTTGCTTTATCAGGTATGTGATAAAAACATTAGAAAAGCAAGATTGAGAACTGAAATTCTTCTAAAATAATATTTTTCTGAGAACAATTTCGTCCATCTTATCTTTTTTTCTGAGAACAATTTCTCCCATATTGTGCTACTATTTGTGTTAAATGATTTGCAACAATGGTTTTGATATATAGAATCATATGACAAGCATTTCTTAAGGAACTATTAAATATTTGCAATGCAATCGCATTACATTTAGTCATTCAAAATAAATTGAATGACAGGTTGTTTGATTACTCTAATGTATTATTCATTTTCAATGTCATCGTATATTATAATATTATTTCCTTGAAATAACATTTTGTTTCAATACAAGTTATTATAATGATTTTTAGACATTGACAATTATATGATAATGCATTGTCTAATGATACTGCATGGTTCCAAAACAAATTCATCAAACAAAATCTCAGGCAATCTTAATATTCTATTCTTACAGTTCAGTGATGCTAATTAACAATATTGTACATTAATGATAAATCTTGGAATAAAAATAATGGTAGTTCATCAGGCCTGAGGGCCAAAATTAATGTTTACAAACATTTATATACTTTTAAACTATGCGAAAATAAAATCACAATTCACAGACTGCAGAGTTCATAATATTGAAGACATGTAGAAAAATGATCTATTTTCATGAGGCACATTGACAAAATCAAGTCCCCAAGAAGGCATGGCTCTCTGTATGATTATATTTGTTTAGGTAATTGGGAAAGCATTTCATGATATGTAAAGCATTAAATTACATAAGAAACCTAACTACTTTTTTCATAAATATAAAAATGAGAACGTGACAGACAATCAGAATTTTATATCACAAAAAGAAAAAAAATGAAAGACCTGTATTTTAGAAAAATGGATTAGAAAATAAACAACAAAGGAAATAAATATAAATTATCTACAGGCCTACTGCAAACACTTAAAATTGAAGATGTTCTAAAGCAATATGAATTCAATTTGTTCTGTAACCCCAAAATCAAGTACAAACCTGGTCATTTGAATATAACAAATACAAACAATAAAGAAAAGTATGGATTATAAATAATAAAAGTAAGGATTGCATAGGAAAGTTAAAATCACAACTTGACAGTGTTATTACCCATTTTTTTTACTCGGTGAAATCTTAAGACACATGAATATGCCAGAAGATAACAAACAATAACACTTCTCATGGATTTAGCTGAGGTAACTACTGAGAAACCAAAATTACATAAAGGAGACTTTGCATATATTATCACTATACATTTCTATATTGTATTCTGTTATTCAAAATTATTATCACAAAACATTTCTGTGTTGAATTCTCTTGTGACAGTTCATATTGATGATACAGATATTGTTTCATAGTTAATGTATGCTGGAATCCCTGCTGTAGTGATTCATTTCTTATCTTCTCACTTCATATTGCATTGCCAAGAGGTATACGATACTGTTTGGGCCACGTCTATCATCGTCTTATTATCGCTTAGATGACACAACGCAGGCATGTATACTTTGTGGGAGATAGCTTTATTAATAAAGCGGGGATACACAGTCACACTGATAACACACTTAACTAATCACACAATAAACTACAAATCACACATACAACTCATTACAACATAATAAACTAATACATTAAGGTAATCGTGAGAACTGACAGTGGGGCAAATGCCGGCCCTAGCCAATTGAATATTAAACGCCGAGGCAATTGACCTCTCTAGCTAAATGAGATTACTTACATACTTTACGGGGCAATTCCCCTAGGCAATTGACTTTTGAAACATTTTATACCCATCTTAAACAAAACTACATATATATATGATAATGATTAGATAAATAATAGCATGCATAATAATATGAATCTCATACCTAGATCTAAGCTGATTGGGCGGGGAGGAGGCAACGAAACTGACTGAAATGCAGCAGGTTGTATGCCCTAGCCTTAAGTTAAGAAGCTCTTTATAATAAGAGTTTTGTTTCTGATAATAAGTTATCTTTTTGTGGAGTTTCTGATTTTCAGACTTTTTATCTGACAGCTCCTTTTGAGATGACCTGTTCTGGGTTTCAAGTTCATTATTACGATCATTCATTTCTGAAAGTTTTTCCTGAGATGCCTTATACTCAGCAGTAAGATCTGATAATTTCCTTTGAGATAAACTGTGCTGATATTCAAGTTCTAACAATTTCTTCTGGGCTGTATTGTGCTCGGCATTGAGTTCAGATAATTTCCTCTGCGATGAACCGTACTGAGTTTCAAGTTCTTTTTTACATTCATTCATTTCTGAAAGTTTTTCCTGAGATGCATTGTATTGAGCAGTTAGATCTGATAATTTCCTTTGAGATAGACTGTACTGAGATTCAAGGTCTGATAATTTCTCCCGAGAAGAACTGCTCTGACTATTCAATTCTGACAATTTATTCTGTGATGAATTGTACTTTTCGTAGAGTTCTGACAATTTCCTCTGAGATGAACTGTAATAATTCTTCACTTTTTCCAATCTTCTCTGAGATAAATCGTGCTAATTGTCTTGCAGAAGACCTTTCCCAAATTACTGATTTGTCTCCAGACTTGTTACTAACTTGCCTTAAAGTGCCTCTTAGCAGACTGAGGCACGTGTTCCCTAGGCAATTGTCTGGGTCCCGGTGCCGACTCGATGCTGGCCCCGACTCCCGGGGAAGGCTGCGGAGCCGGTGGGGCTGGCTGGCCACTCTGAGTCGCCATGACTTGGAATATTTGGCCCTGCATGGTGACGACTTGATTCTGAAGTGCATGTATAGCAGATAAGATAGGGCTTACGTTTTCTTGTGGATCTGCAATTTCCTCAGATGATGGGCCCACTCCAGGCGTCTCGGTGTCCTCTGCTTCGGGAGATGCAGCTTCTTGCTCGGCGAGGGCCTCTCGCTGGGCCCGTAGGAAGGCCGGTTCATTCTGACATCTCTTACGTCCATAAGGGCCTACGTGGCCCTTGATGGGTTGGCCACAATGCCGGCATTCGTTGCCTTTCTCCCCGTTCATGGCTACTCGATCCTCCAATCGAGGGGAAATTGGCTAGGATGCAAATAGATGTTCGATAAAAGTCACTGATATTAAAACATAGAAACACTGGAAGCATACATGATGGTACTTATCTTGATAAAAACTGTAAATCCGTAAAAACTATTAACTCCATAAAATATATTAAAATCCATCATACAATAGCATTCCTTGTTTAAAAGGCACATATAATATCCCACATAGCTTCCATCTACAACGAAACTGACTGAAATGATGAGATCTTGTAACATGTAGAATAATCAAAAAGTATCATAAGGCTGAGCTCTTGTCAATGCTAGATTTACTCATGTCACCTCTGCTATGATTCTGTATGGGGACAAAAATGCTAAAAGAAGGTGTGTTCATAGCCCTTTTGAAAAACCACTCTTTAGTTTGAATTCCACATAGTGCAGAAACATCTCCATTAATGAGAGATTTAAGATGCTTTCTTTTTATGTCTTTTTGTTGATAATGTAAATAAAAGTTGTACAGATATTGAGTAATTCTGTATTATTTTCATTGATATCTAGTATGACATGTGTTACACATTAAATATACCATAGTTCTACCCACTGCCTAATCTCACTGTCAGATGTCTGTCCATCTGTATGTATCAGTTTCAAAATACCGACAATTCCATTAATCCGACATAATTTTGTGCGACGGAGAGTGTCGGATAAATGAGGGTTGACTGTAGTATGCTTCTTTGAATTTTGGTATATAATTAATTTCTAACGGAGTTCAACACCAACAGAGACAAACCACTGTCAAAAGTCACAGTCAAATGTTAAATGGGGTGACCAGACCCCAACTGTAAGTTAATAATTTTCTTCATCATCTCAAATACAAATACAAATACAAATACAAATACAAATACAAATATTTTATTCTCAGGAGTAGACCCCCTGGATGACTACTAGAGCCACCCAGTGATCAATGGGAGAATGAGAAAGAGGCCAGGTGACCCGATAGATACATGTGGTGCCACCTGGTATACATCTGAACTACATAGTATTACATTATTTAACAAAATACAAAGATTAAGATGGTAGTGCAGTATGTGTACGGCCCAAAATACTAATTTATCATCAAGTTGTAATTATAAATGGATGACTTAAATACAGTTTTCATTTTGATTAGTATAAATGTATTAAAGACAATGTCTTTTTTCTTATTGACTTTATACTCAGTGTAGAGCAGGATAAACTGTTGACTTAGAGATTGGTGATTATTCTGTGACTAGTAGTATTCCTAGTGATAATAATAATGACAATACGCAATTACAGTTGACATATTCAACACTGGATGCAGCACTATTAAATAGGATATGACTGTTCTGGCATTACATATAGGGGGCACCACCATACTATCCACCAACATTATGAAGTTCCTGATAATTTATGCACACAATATATGGCTATTCTGAAAATACATATAGGGGGCACCACCATACAGTCCACCAACATGAAAGTTTTGCATATGAACACTATTTGACAAAGATTGTTCAAGCCTAATGATATTTCTACTGTAATTATAGACTGTAATTAACAGCTGTTAACGAACAAAGTTAACAGCTGTTAAATCGATACAAATTCTGAGCTGGTAACTTTCCCAGCTGGTAAAAATTCTGAGCTGGTAACTTTCCCAGCTGGTAACTTTCCCAGCTGGTAACTTTCCCAGCTGGTAACTTTCCCAGCTGGTAACTTTCCCAGCTGGTAACTTTCCCAGCTGGTAAAAAATAACAGCTGACAGCCAAAATCACAGAGTGCAGCTGGCTGGTAATTATTTTAATATTTCCTTCTAGGAAATACTAAAAATGCATATCGGAAAATTTTTTTTTAGCTGAGTGATATGTTGTTCACAACATTCTAAAACATACTCTGCCCAAGTTTCACATCTCTATCTCAATTTTTAACGAAGTTGGTAATGGTGGGCCCCTGGGTAAAGTGAATATTGATTTTGTGATTTGCCACAGTTATTTGAACAAACACAGCTAGTGAAATGATATTGATCAGCTCCTTCCACAATATATTACAGTACGTGAACATTTAAGGTGGTGCTTCAGTGATTATCTTTGCTACAATTTTCAAATTGATTTTTTAAAGGACCTCTCATCTATTTTGTTTTGACAGCTGTACTGATTATACCCAAAGACATCGTCAAACAAGAAAAAGTGGTGCTCCACATGTAACATGGATGGGAAAAAAATAACAAACAAAACAAAAATTACAATAAACAAAACAAAAATTACAACAAACAAAACAAAAATTACAACAAACAAAACAAAAATTACAACAAACAACAAAATACATTTAAACAAACAATCATTGCAAACTGATGGGGTAGTTGAAATTATTTTTATTCATCTTTTAAAAACATTTAATTTGGTATATGAACGATTTTTTTAGCACTACTGTATGCAAAGATGTGCCTTTTCAGGCCCGATTACGCAAGTTGCTCTATTATCGCTCAGGCGCTACCGCAAATCATCGATCAGACTTTTGCATGTCATTTCTGTTCTATAATTGTCCGATTTACACCAAATTTGAACTAAACTTACTGAAAATTCCTTGTTCTAGCGATTGGGAAGCATTTCCAAGCAATCTAAAGGGATAATTTTGTGCAGCGATGCCGATGGGCGATGCCGATTTTGTCATTTCGGCGGGATGCTTATTGGCTTTGCCGAGGCGGTAAACTTTAGTGTTCTCCAATCACCCATCCGCAAAGACCAAATTTGAACTAAACTTACTGAAAATTCCTTGCTCTAGCGATTGGGAAGCATTTTAAAGAGATAATTTAATGAAACGATGGGTGAAAACGATGACATCGCTTTGAACGTTCTGCTTTGTTTACATGACGCACTTCTTTTCTTTTGTTCACTTCTTTTAGATATGTATTCATTCGCCGGACGCATGCACGAATTGGAATCTTTCGCAAGCAGACGACGAACACTCCACAGTGGCGTCACTTGCTTTAACAATAATGACCACAGAAAAAAACGAATCACAAACCACAGGAAATGAATACGCATTTCCCATGATCCTACCGATCACAGAATAACACAGATAGTTCCTTTTTTTGACAAGCATTGCCTGTCGACAATGCTTGTCAAAAAAGGAACCATCCGTGTTACAAAAAGACTTGAAATCCACTGTTTCTAGAAACATCACGCACTGCCCATCCAATTTAAGTCTCGACTCTGTAAGAACTCGACTTCCCACGACTAACAATCAAAGAATTATGTACTGTTTAAATCAAATTAAGATGTCAGCCCTGTTTGAAAATATTTCTTTGTTTTTTCTTGATCTCAGCATCGTTTCGCCATTGTTTATGAGTTTGCGCAATCAGGTGAAAGTGGGTCAGTTTATTCACAGGAGTGACAGCAACGATCTGGAAACTCCACAATGTTGTGGTCCTTCTGACGTCATATGAAGATATTCCCTTTGCGTTTCCATGACGTCATCACTTGGACTCTCCTAAATGCCATTTCTCGTTGTCAAGTTTGATATCGGGTAAAAAACTGTAGAAAAAATGCTACAGATTTCACACGGATTTGTATTTTTAGACATTTTGACTGAGAAAGATAGTGGCAAGGGTCAGAACGGCAACAGTCAATCGCCAGAGGTCGAGTTCATTTAGTAGGGAAACTTCAATATGGTGGGCAGTGAGTGGTGTTTCTAGAAACAGTGGATTTCAAGTCTATTTTGCCGATGTCTTTGGGTGTAGTCAGTTTATGTGTCAGACACCTGATTACAATATATGACCTGAAATTGGTCAATTCAGAGTTGATGATATTTTTGTGAGCAAGGAATTTATAACTTAGGGAATTCCAGATTTTGAATGGTATCAAACATAGGCCAATGACTGCACAGGTAGTAATCGTATACTACCTCTATAATGCAGAGTATAGACAGAGAGGTGCTTTGAAAATTTGCAAACAAATCACTTTAAAATACCTGTGAAATGGAAAACTGAATAAAATTGAGGCATAGACAGCAAATTCTTTTTAAATTGAATTTCAAAAAAATATTGTGTCATTTGTATTTTTTTATCTTGAATGATGTGTTCCTATCATATTACGAGGCCACAGGCCGTGGCACAGTTGGTTAGAGCTTATTAGCACCAATTCCTCTTTGGTGATCCAAAGGTTGTGGGTTCGATCACCAGCCATGCCGAGATTGAGTTCATGATACGATTTCACATATGAGTTGAGGTCCGTGCCTAAAGGGTTAACCCGTTGTCCTTGTAAATCTGTGACCGGATGTCAAGGACCTGCAACATGACAATTCAGTGAGGCAGCACTATATCTGCTCCAAGTAGGTCTCATCACAAAATGACTGAAATAATGTTGAAAGTGATGTAAAGCTCCAAACAAACAAACAAATTCTATCATATTACTCTTTCCATTTGACCAACGTCCTATCAGTGCAGGAAATAAAGCAAGAATTACTGTTCGCCCAACATCGTTCCTGGCACATCTCACTAAGATAAGCTGGCTCACTCATGTCAGGGGATCTTGTTCACTCACTAGGTACATCTGGAAGACTCATTCGCCAACACCAAGGCTGAGATGTTGGCTTCACATCATTTATTGTACTATTGTTGTTTCCGGGCTGGCCTACTGGTTAACCAGGCCGTAGATGGTTGGCCGGTAGAATTACATAAAGAGTACACTAAGACATAATCAAATTGCACAAAAATATATTTAAATAAACCCTAGAGAACTGGTTGAACCTCATTATCTTAACTATTGTCTAGACTTCTCTTTTGTTATTGGTCGGGAAAGGGGTTGCACTTTATCCTGGGCATCTAAATCTTAGAATGTTGCTTATCACAATGGCCTATGTGTGCACTGACTTCAACCATTCTCCAGGGACAAAACTTGATAATATGAGATATCATTTATCTATTACTATTAACCAGTTATGTACCTAGATATTTGTGAGGTTACACTCAACTCACAACACTAAAGTGCATTTGCCATCAGTTTTAAGTCTCGTAATCTTATCTCTATAATCTACAATAATCAGGAAAGGATACAAAAGGCCACGTTATTATGCCTTAGCTTGCAATGTATAAGGGGCATACTATATTTATATGGTCAATAAGGTCTTTTAAATGTTCAAATGTGGATAACCTCAAACGAATGCATGATATTGAAAAATGGAATTTTCAATAACATAATGGATCATTTGTGGAGATCATTATCAAAGTTGTGCCTAACTAACGAATAGTTGCAGTATATGATATGTTGAAGATATTTATATTTTTATCTGAGAGTTATTTTGCCCCTAGAGTCTTTTAATAAAATGTTTATCCTAGTGGCAGCTTAACATCACCAGAAAACTCTGGTTTAAGCATACTTATTGGTCTTTCCAATGAGTGCTGCTCCCTGGTGGCAGACAACGAGGATAACCAAACTGTATACAGGTGTGCGAAATGATTCATTTTCAATGTGCAAGTATAGTCCCTGGTATAAGTCATATCATCAACAAAAGGCTTGTTTTAGTTGTGTTGATGTCATATGTGTAAGAAGACAATTTACTGCGATCCAAGTGAAACACATACCTTTGTTTAAAAAATTGCTTTTGAAAAGTTTGGGAATAAAAGGAGTTTTAGGAGTCAGATATATGAAAATATGTTAAGAGTATACTTTTCAAAAGTGTCTTAATATTTTAAGAAAAATGGATAATTTGTTTCATTATTAAGATTACTTTTGTTTGGAAATCCTCTTTACCATGGTCCCACATTCTGCATAGCGTTTTCCTTTAACAGTTTGAACTTAGATTAATGATGCATTACCACACCACCTTTTTCTGAGTTAAAACATTAAAAGATGGCTTGTATATCAGAGATGTCTTGTATATCAAAGTAATTTACATGATGAAATCAAATGGGAACTCTACTTGACAATTAAGGATTTTTCCGCACTTTCTTTGAAAATGTTCTATTTTTGTGTAAAAAGAAAGTAGCTCACTCAGAAAATATGTCACCACAGGGCTCTTACCAACAGCACCCATGAACTTCAAGTAGTGTGGTGCAGCAATATTACATTCTATGATTACACGTAAATAACATTGCAGTATTCATACGATCTCTCAGACAGTTGTCTGAGTATCACTTGGTACTGAATATGTATTGATGATACTCAAGGTCCATATCAAATCTCAATGATTCTTTTGATCTATGTATTCTGGAAAGATCAGACAATAATAAAGGCATAACATAAGTGTATTGTTTCCATCTCTCTCTTTTGTTAGTTAGAATGTCATGGATCCCTAACATTTCTGTGCACAAAGATGTTTTGTCCCTGACCATGGTAAAAAAATGTTATTTGCACAAACAGATGAACTGGGTATTTTCTCAAAGGCCAGAAGATATATCTCTTCTTCAAATTAATTTCATAGTATCAATCAATTCTTTATCACATTATTTTCATAATATCACGCAACACGTTTGTTACAAATTTTACAACGCGGGTTTATAAATGACAATTTTTCTTTATTCTTCCCAGTACTCTGGCTGCAGCATTCTGCATTTTTTGCAATTTTGCTATTTCACATTTAGGTATTTCTGCAAAGAGGGAGTTACCATAATTAAGTTCTGGATCAAAAATGAATTGAATATGAACAATGATTATTATAAATTCAAAATAACACAGCAGGTTAAAATGATTTTTCTTGTCACATCTCACAGTCCTTCCACAAGATCAGATATACAGCTGTTTTTTTAAATATTACGTTACATATTTAGTTGATTCATGGATCCATCTTGTGTTTGAGTATCTATGGCTCTAAAAGACTTCTCCCAAAGTAACTTATATTCTCTTTTATTAGTTTGGAGGACTGCGCATGCGCGGGTAGCAATGGCTGCCTTTTTGTGGAGCTCCGATATTTTCGTCGTTTTGGCGGAATATTGAGCTATTGTTACCCACTAATGGAGAGTATCCGTCGTTGGGGGACGTGGACGGGGGATCAATACTCTACCAATTAGATAGATACTCTTATCTGTCCTACCCTATCGTACTGTACTGTACTTGTTAACCATAGCTCGCTGACTCGCTGGCTGTGAGTTTGGGCACGGATCCTAGCTATAGTGTCAAACCCTCCTATGAATGACGGGAAGTAAGGACTGCAGACACAGGATATACACAGTGTAATAGTTACCTTTATTCAGTGCTGTGATCCCTGCTTGTCTGGCTAGGCCGGCATGGCAATGAGCGAGGCATATGAATTACCAATTTTGCATGATACTTATGAAACCCTGACTATATGCTAAACACCCGAGTCTATGTGGTCATGATACTGAGAGTCATGGATCTTCCGTGGCAAGTGGTCGTTGATCTCCTTCTTGGCTCCTAGACTGGGTCTGTACGAACTACTGGGCTGGGCAACTGGGAGAGCTTCTGGGAACTAAGAGCCCGGATCTACGGTTGCGTGTCTCTTTTAAGGGGCCACTCCGCGTCATCTGTGGGGGCTTGCCTACGTGGCTTCCTCACGCGTCATCAGATGGACTCGTCCTGCCTGCGTATCTAACTTCGGCTCGTCCGTCTTACACGTGACTTTCACGGAGTGGTGGTTATGGTGACTCATCAACCATCAGTATCGTGCATTATTGTCTATGAATGTTTATGTATTTCTGAGAGTCTCTGGGTGTGTATTCTATATCCTACACTATCACGGAGGTCTTTCCTTGCTATTTACCTATCGCTACTGCAGTCTATATCCTAGTCTATCGACTGACAGACTTTTTGCTACCCGGAGCAGCAGATCTCGGTTGTAAAACATCGAGGGAGCCGATTCATTGATTGCCTTTTTCGAGTTCTGCCCGCGCCCGGTGCATTAGGCCTGGCTTCGTGACAAGATTCCACAACTCTACAAGTAACTACACAAGAAACTACACAAAACTACTGTTCTACCTAACCCTGTAGACAGTTATCCTAGTCTAATCTACCATCTCTGTAGGTTTTTTGGTGAAATCGGCAACTGACACGTTGAGCGGAGGCCCCCATTTTGGTCTCTCGCTCTACTGTTAGTATACGTGACGAATCTACCTCAATCTGTAGACACTCCTCCATCTACTGTTCACCTTTTTCTGTGACAGTACTGTTGTCTAATCTCACCCATTAGACTGCCTACCATCCCCGTAGGTATTTTTTGGTGAAGGTACTCAGACACGTCAGGCTAAGACCCTAATCTGTCCCAAGCCTGTCGGTTCGGTTATTATTATCTGACGAATTTACCTTATTGTACTATATTCGCAACCTCTGTAATTAATTCTGTGGTGATAAACCCTTCCTGGATTTTTTCTATCACAAATTATTGCCCCGGCTTTACGTACGCTTAAACTGTGTATATTATCGGGAAAATACCCTGGTCGCAACAACTGCATATTACGTATTTAACGGACCAATAAAGGTATACACTACTGTTCTCTTACCAGACAACTACCAGGAGTAAAAGGCAAATAATAGTATCGAAAGCAAGAATACGCTGCATTTTCTTCTCGCACAATTATATATATATTTATTTGCTAAACCGGTCATTTCAAACAGTGTCCTTGACCTTGACCTCAGCCCGTGGCCTGATTTTTTACCGCAGCAACACGGGTGCTAAACAAGGAAACTAACACACTGATAATCTCTGGTCTATTAAATAACCTGGCTATCGCACACAATTCTTCACGGGCGGTAGACCTGCTGACCAATAGACTAACGATCCTTTCCAAATAAACACAATTACACTGTCTGTGACCAACAAATCCTTGCCCCTATCCAAGGAATATCCTCGTTGGTTTGTGTATATATTCAGCCGAAAAATTAAACATTTCATTCAGCTCTTGCAGCTACAGTGTTTCTCTCGCCTAAGAAGAATAAAGTATTATTACTTACGTCCACGATGGCTACCAAAGATGTGACCCCACGTCCACCAATTGCTGGTCCGCTTCTCCGCCCAAGAGACGTGAGCCCCGGTGGTTCGAGGAAGAAGTCTGATGCTGTCCCGGCTCCCGTCGCTGAGTTTCCAGCCCTGCCGAAAAAGAAGGCTGACGGGATGACCAAGGAAGCTCTACAAGCAGCATATGACAGACTGATAGTGATGTCGGATGTTGCCAATGCTGAGGTTACTCGTCTTGAGGGCCGAGTAGCTGAGCTGGAGACCCAGCTTGAGGTGTGCACAGCAGACAAGCAGATTCTAGCAGACGAACTTGCCGATGCACTAACAGCCGTTAGGGAGCGTGACGAGGTCCTAGAAGCATTCGTCCTGGACCCGGAAGATGAGCCATCCTCTTCTGCTGCTGGGATGCGGTCGTTGCTGGTCTCCTTACCGAAGGATGGGAAGCAGGATGACATTTCGGCCGGGATTGTTCGTCAAGACTGCTCCATCAAGTCAACGGCCGAAAACCTTCATTTCCTGTCTCATCGCTCGGACCGGATCCCCGCAGCTGATCATGTGATCATCCTGCCGGACCTATCGGAAATCCTCATCGGTGGTGATGGTGAAGCACTGTTCAATCGTCACAAGGCGTACATCCGGCTCATCCGATCGAAAGGTCCAACAGTAGCTGTCATGACACCACCACCACTCATAAATGCCAAGCTGCGTAGACATTGGCTTGTGTTCAAAGGTATGATGGAGAAGCTGAAGTTGCCCGGGTTTTCATATATTAACATTCCTGTGTTCAGTACTCGGGCAACGGATGCCTCACTGGCTCCAGATGGCAGTCTATTGGACAAAACCATAACACTGATAGCGGATACCATCAATCGGGCCCCGATTCCCGATAAGGAGGAGCCAACTGCCCCACCGAAGTCGGACGTTCTCTTGGTAGATGAAGATGACGATGCCCCTCTTCCTTCCACCTCCTCTGCTGCACCCCCTCATCGGGGGCGAGGTAGGGGCAAGACATCATCATCCATCACCTCGAAACCCCGGACATCAGCATACAACTCCGACTCGGTGATGTACGTGTCATCTGATTTGACCGGGCGACTTATCGGGAAGCGGGGCTCCAACATCCAACGCATTGAGCGTGAAACGGGAGCGGTGGTCAAAGTTGACAAACGAGAGTTGGACGAGGACAAAACTCTCAGTGTTGTAAACATCACCGGGCTAAGGAACTCTGTAAAAAAGGCAAAATTATCAATTAAAAAACATCTTGCAGATTTTTTAAATCTACAACTGACCGTGTAAATAAAGAATGTTTAAAACTTCCTCACAATGGTATAAAGACATGTGAAATGCTAGTTTGTGACAAACATTTGCAGAAGATGGCCGAGTCAAAAACTATTTGGGGTGCATCTTTTCACATACTTTCTACAAATTCCATTCAAAACATGAATATTAGCAATTGTCCCGCCTCGGTTAATCATATAAAGCTTAGTCGAGATATTGCATTATTCCCATATCTACAAAGATTCACGCTAGATAATTGTGAGTATATTCGCGAATGCTCCCTGGTCGGACCACATGGCACCGGCGGGTCATTTTGTGCAATAGTGTTACCCACTACTGGAGAGTATCCGTCGTTGGGGGACGTGGACGGGGGATCAATACTCTACCATAGATAGCTACTCTACCGTACTGTACTGTACAATGAGTATAACTCGCTGGCTGTGAGTCGGGGCACGCATCCTAGCTACCCTATCTACCCAGGTGAAGGTGTCAGGTAATAAGGACTGCAGACACAGGATATACACGACACAATAGTTACCTTTATTCGGTGCTGTGAGTCTTCCTTGTCTGGCTAGGCCGGCATGGCAATGAGCGAGGCATATGAACTACCCAAATGCATGATACTTATGAGATCCTAGCTATACACAAAACACCCAAGTCTATGCAGTCACGATACTGAGAGTCGTGGATCTTCTGTGGCAAGCAAGCGGTCGCGGTCGTCTCCGTAGTCTAACTCCGACTTCTAACTCCGTCTCTATCTTCAACTAGCTCCTAACTGAGGATCCAATGGTTGAGGGCCGCTATATGGATCACTCTGTGTTGTGTGTGGAACTTGCCTGCGTCGCCTCTGCACGCGACACCTCATGGACTCGTCCGTCCTGCCTGCGTATCCGACATAGGCTCGTCCGCCTGTACGTGATGGACTCGTCCTGCCTGCATATCCGACATGGGCTCTTCAAGAATGCAGCACACATTTACAATAAAATCCAATAATAAAATACACCGAAAGATTAATTACAGAAGAACCTTACACTAATTTGTAAGGACGTAAGTGAGTAGGTTATATTTAGCTTAAAAATATCGACAATGATAGCCACCATTGTGGAGCAATGAGAGACAAACCAAAGCTAGGATAGTTTAAATCCAGCTTGCAAGCAAGGTAGACAGGATGGTTTACGAATAACGCATTAGCGTTCTATGATCTCGAAACGACAGGTGTAACGTAAGGAACAAGTAACCCTTACAACCAGGGTGGTTTATGCATTCTCAGGACTCTATAATGTCATGAGATGAAGATTAAGTTAAAAGAGCAGATGATGACACATGTGAACAGTGGGGTAATCAAAAACACCATTACAAATACGAAAGGATATTACATCAAGAACATGTCGTCTTGTTAGCAACATTATTACGAATAACACAGAAGTGTACTTTGATCTGGAAACAACAGGGTTTAGGTAAGGAACATGCGATCAGTACAGAAAGAATGTTCCACATATTGTCAGGACTTCATAATTTAATACGTAAAGAAGGGGAATATACAAATTAACAACTAAGGTCATCACAAACAACCTAAATTACAGCAAGTAAAGGACTTGGCACGTGCTCAAGTGATAATCAAATCTGCATCATACAGCAACTATGCAAAAAGGCCTTATGGATACACAAAAGATATAAAATGCGTCTGATATATAAACTTTAAATCACTCATTCATACCAGATTCTTCAAGAATGCACAATACATCAGGAAATCAAAAATTTTCAGTAACAAATTCATACAACATTGCGCAATTCAATACTAGGAAAACGAGGAGGTTCCAACCAGATAGGAAACATCCTACTACACAATATAAAGTCCTTTAAAATAAAAAAAAAAATTTAAAAGTACAGTTATTTCTTCGTAATTTATAAAAGAAGCAGGAATGTGAATCCCACAGAGATACAACTTCAAATGAAAGTCACATCCAAAAAGGATGGAAGGTTGAGGGCACTAAAGCCTTGCATGTTACATGGAAGGTTTATCTCCAAGTGTTCGAAGTAGGTGGTGAAAAACCCAGTAACCATCCACAATCTAAAACAGAGTAATAAAACACATATAAGCACACCAGTATGTGATTCTTAACACAGAATACTTATGAAAACACAGTATCACGGACAATCACGGTCTCTGGCAGAACGTCATGTAAGGGTAAGGTGTGATGCGCCCCAGTAGATAGGCGAGCTAGCTAGATTTTATCTGATAATTAGAAAACGCCAAGAAAATTCAGGAGCAAATTGTCCGCTCACATCTATCACAATAATCGGTATAATTTCTGCCCTATTCAGCAAAGTCGAGCGAGAGACGGTGGATGTGCGGGACTGTGGGAGATGACAATTTGACATACATTTTATTAGAACAGGAATACAGGTATTTAATGTATCGAAACATGAGATACATGGCGTGCTCAATTATGCGAAAAGTGAGGCAAAATCCCAAACAAACAACCAAACCAACATTCGTAATGAGCACCTCACATTAACATCTGTGAACTGCACGAAACAGGCAAAATATAGAAATTTGGTAAATCATTATTTCTAGTTCAAACCGAATACCAGTCAAATTTTACAAGCTGTCATTAACTGAATATTTAAATAAATGTGGATTTACAAAAATTTTATAATATGTGTGTATGTAGGCAACAATACAATACCATGTTCAAATAGCAGACAAGGTTACTCCAGTGCCTATTGACACCTACCTCTGTACTTAAATAATTTTAGAGAAGGAAAAAGTAAGGATTACCCTTAATCACGATACACATGGAAAATACAAACATAAGTTATTAAGCAATTAAAGTGTTAAACCAATCATTATATTAAATCAATTAGCACAAGAAAACATCATATTAAATTAAGTAACATACCACAAAAAACATCATATTAAATAAGTTATTATACGAAGTCAAATATTAAATCAAACGTCAGAGTAATTTAATGTATCATAATAAATCAATTATCATACTACGAGCGCACTCAAGACGGAGAGCAGAAAGCAAACTTTCAGTGTCAAATCAGACACGCAAAGGTAAAGAAAAGAAGGAGAAGAAAACATGGGTTCGTGATTTCCTTCCAACGACAGTCGGAAGAATCGAGAAACAACACAGCTAATTAAGATAATATACCAATATTATCGTTTATAAATAACCGTCTGTTTTCCGTCCAGAAACGTGGCTCGCAGAATTCTAATCAAACAAAAGGAAAAAGAAACAAAATATTGGGTTACCCAGGGTGATGGAAGAAAGTGTGGGTTTCACATTTCCTTTCAGCAACAGTCCAAAGAAACAGGTTACACATTACAAGCAGGAGGAGTGACAACTGTCTGACAAGAATAAAAATTTGATCACCTGTATGAGATGACATGTACCCCCTAACGAATTTTCACTAAGGCTTTTAGACCTTCTAACAGCGAACATACATTTTGAATTTATATATTTATCATGAGGCACAAAACAAAAATGTCATCATTACTCTTAAGTTAATTAATACGAGTAACAGTGTAAATTAAAGAATACATTATACAAGGCAAATTATTACTATAGTTATTACTCATGTAGTGTTTGTTATACATTATTATATTTATCAAAGAACGAAGCAAAGATAAAAAGAATAAAATAAGAAAAAACTGAAAGATGAGGGAGGGCGTCTGGAGTAAGGTGCGAAGTGCTGCACACAAAAGGAGGTTGAGAGGATGATGATATGGATGGACACCCATACAATTTGGTCGAGGAACACATTTTAGACAAATGTTACAAAATGCTATATGACGGGGTTTTTTTTTTTTCAAAACACCTGTGGGCGTATCGAGAGCGAATTTACGATGCGTATGCAGGAACACACACAAAATGCTCAATAATCCCTTACGGGTGACAAGTCAACAAATGCATAGAGACTTTATAAAGTACCGCCAACAGGTGGCGAGCACGAAACGCCAGGAGGCAGCACCGCCTATAGCATACAGTGATGAGTGAGGAAACTAGAAGAGATTTGAATGGTCGCGCGGCCCAGTGACGCCACATGGACATATTTGGTTACGCACCACGCTAAATTATGCAAAAATGCAAAAAGGTCAGGTGATCGTCAGTTCAGGATAAGAACATGGTAACTTTATAAAACATCAAATTATAAAAAGACAATGAGCATAAGTCATCATCAACGAAGGATATAAAAGTTATAATTACAACTTAAAAGTGGATTATACATGAATTAGTGGAAAAAAGTTACGTAAAAAGGACAACGGGGAAGGCTGGTAACAAACAGCGGATGTGGGAAATCCCATAACGGTCAAACCGCAGGGGTGCCTGGGTGTGAATGTACAAGGAAGAGGGAGGCAACAGAGCGGCCACATGAAACTGATCAAAGCAAGGTAATGTATGTTTTTATGCAATCTGCAGACAATTCCGTCTACTTTGTCATCTTCTCAGTTTTAGCCAAGGTAAAGGTATATCAAAATTCATATTCGTAGGACAATATGCAGTCGTCATGGGCACTGTAACTGACCTAACATTCACTTACATGTCTTCAACCTCTGAAAGGTATCATGTATCATGGCAAGGGAGTGAACATTCAAACCACATGCTCCATCTTTAGCACATCCATAATTAGAGGGCACGAAAATGACCTCGGATAGCTGGTCATACGTGGTTGATCCTAGAAAATAATTAAAAGTCCTCAGGCCAAGCACAGGGCTATGGCACTTGAGACGCAGACGGCAAAAGCCTGTATTTTTAGTTACATCAAGCATCTTTCACATTGTTATACGGCTATTTGACAAAGCTGAAAAGTTATATTCCTCACAGCATGCCTGACTGACAGGAGATTCTAGGAAAGCACGAATGACTGAAAAAAAACAGACATAGATGAATGGGCCGGTAGGGCACTTAAGGCAGGAAACAGTACTCTGAGGACCGTTGATTGCACTCTCCAAATGAAGTCAACTGACTTGGTAGTTTTTAAGTAAAATTTTGTAACATCAATTTCACAAACATTAAGTACATCATGGGTAAAAAAGTTTATATTAGGTTTGAAGTAAAAGACGAAACTCTGAAGAACAAAACTGCAGGGTCCTGTTCAATCAAAGAGCTCTGCAAGCGTCATATTTCAATGTGTGAAATAAAGAATTTCGGACAACGCCGAGTCAGGCACGGCAGCCGTCATGGCAAACCTGTGGCAGAAAATAGTCATTACGTAAGAGGTCTATGGTCATGTAACAATATATATACAATTATGCCTTTGGAATAGAGGTTTTTCCAAAAATTTACTTTTTGTTACAGGGCTGATGAGGATGAGGAAGAAACAGCAGAAGAGAAAAAGAAAAGAAGAGGAGAGGACAGAAGATTGCTGATGTATTGCAACGAGCATTGAATGGTGTGGAGCGTGAGGGTCGAAACTGGACAACACCAGGATCAACAACCCTTTTTGTGGATGCATTTTTACATAACAAGGTGTTCAATGAATGAATGACCGGTGATTACAGTTATGAACTCATGTCTGCAGTGGCAGACTTTTACCATTACCTGTGATGCAAGATATTTTGGTTACACTTCTGAGGATACATGTATTCAGCGTAATTCCAGTTTAGCAGGTATGAAATCATTATAATACATGGTAACTGTAAAGAATATAACAAAAATGTGAGGTTTCTTCATTATTACACAACTATTCTATTACTACGTACCGTTGTGGATGGTTGGCGAGTCTGTGTGAGGAAGTATACAAGAAGTATTACGTTTGCATAATATTGAGTCATTAAAATAAAGGTCATTTAGGTTACCTTACTTTGTGATATACATGATGATAGAGTTCCACTATAACGGAACAATATTTAACCAGGTGGCGCCAAATGGCAGTTAAGCGTAATCATCCTTCATATACCAAATCTTACACGCGGACGCTGTAGTTTCACCATCAAGGGCAGCACTAGAGCGCTCCGTGCGGAATATAGTGACAAACATTAAACATTAATACACATACTCATGAATACACGGTGATATTTAACAAAATACAACAGTTTAAACTTTAAAATACCATACAGTTAATCATCATGGAACTTAATTCATCATGTTATTGCTATAGTTACTACCTACATTTTTCCACACGGCCATTTACAGCCAAACTACATACTTAAGGAGATATACAATATTAATGTCACAAGGGTAATAATTCACCAGGTTTATGGGAATCTTGCTAATGAGTGTCAAATGAACAAACACAGTATTGCCAATATATTTAATAGTTTATTATAGAGTTTATTTAATATACACAATATCACAACTGGCTATCACAATCCTGGCAACGTGGCTTGGCTGCGACGTGCCCCAATCCTATGCTCCGACCCAGTGGTGCGGCCTGGCCCAGCCCAGCGTGGCGTGGCGTGCAGCGGAGTGTGTCCCAACCCGGCCCGGCCCGGCCTGATGTGGCGTGGCGTGGCGTGGCGTGGCGTGCGGGTCACTGTCCGGTCCACCCTGGACCTGGCGTAATGTCTGTAAATATCAGGGACTACAGAATATGGTGTTCACTGGTCAAGATTCAGGAGCAAAGTCTCTTTCACATAACTTATTATCACTCAATGTGTCAATTACTCAAAGTACCAATGTGTCAATTACTCAAAGTACCAATGTGTCAATTACTCCAGGTACCAGTTACTCTAAGTCTAATTGACTCATGACTCCATGTACAAAGTCCAAACACAAATTATTCTCAGTCTAAGTTAATCAATGTCTAAATTATTATAAGTACACATTATTATAAAGACAAATTATTCTAAGTCCAAATCATAACATTCATGATAAATCAAATGAAATTGCATAAACCATTCCAGGAATGGGACAAGTACAAATTAGCAAAACATGAAAGTTGCTCATAAAATAAGGCAATACATTTTGGAATATGTGCAATGTCATTTGTGACCTTGGGATTGGCAGCCATATTGGCCATGTGTTTTCAGAGAGCATGACTGCCAATAATTTTTATAAAGTGCAAAATGTCCCCAAAGTATTCCAAAAGTACATTATAATTAAAGCCTAAACTTTCCCCAAGTGATATGGAACATTATAAGGGATAACCCCAGTAATTTCTGCAGGACCCACTCCTGTTACCTATTTCCATATCACAACTAACAAGAAGAATAAAATTGACTTACCTGTAAATATCAGGGACTACAGAATATGGTGTTCACTGGTCAAGATTCAGGAGCAAAGTGACTTCCAGTTCAAATTTCCCAGACTTCCTCACTTTCACCCAAGACTCTGCCACCCAGTTCTGCATCAAGCCTGCCATTTACTTAGCCTAGACTATTCTCTGGACACCCCAGTATATCATGACCTAGTCTGACTGACCCAGAGAGCCAGCCCACTTTATGCCCTCACTGATCATGAGAGGGGCCCAGTGGGGAGATCTGTGATCTCACTCCCCAACCCAAGTGCAATGATTGATACCCCAAACATATAATAAAATAGGTGAAAACATCAATATGGTACAGTTTTATTATCATACAATCTAAATATAATAGAAAACTAAATAAATAACTATGCCACATACTTCGGCCAGTTTAAAAATGTTGTCCTCAACATTCTGGTTTCTCTGGCCACATTCCTCCTCCAGATTTGAACAAATGTCATCCTTGACATTCTCTGAAAGCTATAAGTAACACATATCCATCACAATTCACCAAAAGTCCTTCACGACATGGATGCTACAAGAAATCACATAATCATTCAAAATCAACCCAAATGTCCTTCATAACATTTCAAGGCTGCTACCAACCCTTATACTTTACCTCAAACTTACCCTAATGTCACCATGACATTTCTTGAGTGCTACATCCAATTAAACACATTGATCAACAATATTCTTAACTAAGGAATGTCATTCATGACTATTCCTTCATGAACTCCATGACTTTACACAAGGCCTGGCTATCATACTTATTCTGGATCATAAGTTTGATAAACTCAGCTTTTTCTTGCCATGGTTGCTTAACTACTTGCACATTGCTTTCCACACTTAGTCGATCAGGTGCCTTCCTGGCTCTAGTGGATCTCCTCACTGCTGGAGTTTCCACCTCAGGCTGATCTATGGCTGTGGTAGGTTCCTGTCTGATTTCGGGTGCAAAATCAGGTTCAGGTTCCGGAACCACCTGTACCGGATCTGGTTCAGGTTGTGGTCGGTCCGGTATTACAGCTTGCTCTGGTCCTGGGGCTAGACCTGGGTCATCCGGAATCGCTGCTTGAACTGCTCCTGGTTCTGGATCTAGTTCTTCCGGAATCATTCCTTGAACTGGTCCTGGTGCTAGACCAAGTTCTTCCATTTCTTGTCCTGGGACATTAAGCGGTGCACCCTGGTTAGGTGCTGCTTCAGGTTCGAGAGCCTCTGCATATGCTGGAAGTAGGTCTTCAACCTCTTCCACAACAGGAGGTTCATCCTGTGGCACAACATTTGCTTCCACTACCTGTTCCCTTGGAACAAATGGATTTGCCGTCGGTCTCATCTGGTTTGTGGACTGGTCTACCACTATCCATGGACCTTCCTCATCGGAGTCACTATCTGATGAGTCACTCCTCACAGCTTCTCCTTGTATTGGTTCCTTTCTTCTGGCTTCTCTGGTGGTTCTCCGAACTTCCCGCTCTGGTTGTCTGTATGGATTGGCAGGAGGCTCTGGTAGAATCCTAACCAGACTTGGACATGGCAGAGACATGAATGGAAGGAGTACATTCCGGTGTAGTGTCCTGTCAGATCCTTTCCCATCCTCCCTGTGCACTGTGTACACTGGGACTTCTTCATTTGGTTGTTTCAGAACCACATATGGCTCTCTCTCCCACCGGTCAGCTAACTTGTGCTTCCCTTTGAAGGCAAGTTGCTTCACCAGTACTTTATCTCCAGGCTGCAGTGTTGACACTCTGGTCTTCAGATCATAGTGCTCCTTGTATCTGGCAGCCGCCTTGGCAGCTTCTTGAGATGCCAGATGGTACACATACTGCAGTCGGTCCTTCAGGCCTTGAACATACTGACTCAGACTTTTCTCCTCCTTGTCCTGATCCACTCCTAGATACAGATCTATGGCCAGACGAGGGTGTCTGCCAAACATGAGGAAATAGGGTGAATACTTGGTGCTGTCATGTCGAGTGCAGTTGTATGCATGAACAAGTGGAGAGATGTAGTTTTTCCAGTCTGCTTTCTTCTCCTCTGAGAGTGTTCCGAGCATGTTGAGCAGTGTGTGGTTAAATCTCTCGCAGAGACCGTTCCCCATGGGATGGTAGGGAGTTGTTCTGGATTTCACCACACCAGCAATCCTACACAGATGTGAAACTACCTCAGACTCAAAATTTCTCCCCTGGTCTGAGTGAAGCCTGGCTGGAAATCCATAATGCACAATGTAGTGGTCAAACAACACCTTGGCTGTGGTCCTTGCAGTCTGATTCTTTGTGGGGATTGCAATAGCATACTTGGTAAAGTGATCAGTAATCACAAGTATGTTACCGAACCCACCTCTGGCCTCCTCCAGTGTCAGATAATCCATGCAAACCAACTCCATAGGTTGCTTGCTGGTTATTGACACAAGGGGCACAGGACGGTTTGTGTTGGTTGGCATCTTCCGGCGTACACATCGGCCACAATGTCGAACCTTGGATTCCACCTCGGCTGACATCTTGGGCCAGTAGTATCGGGATCGTACCAGCTCCAGAGTCCGGTCCATCCCCAGATGTCCGACATGGTCATGCAGACCGGTCAGAGCATCTGCACGATACTTGGCTGGAAGAATCAGTTGAGAGTGCATCTTTCCATCCACTTCCCTGTTGCGATATAGGATTCCCTTCTGGAACTCTAGTGGCTCCCATTCTTTCAGCATGGTGACTGTTTCAGCCTTCTCGGTTTTCTTCTCTTCTTGAGTTGGCCTTTCTCCCTTTTTCTTGTAGAAGATCACCCTTCCGATGACTTCATCCTGCTCCTGCTCCTTCATCCAGTCCACTGTTGACATTGTTGGCAATGTCTCACTTCCAGGCCATGTGGGTGGACTGACCAGCTCATCTGGAACCGCTTGAGCACTGAGGCACACAGACTCAACATATGGATCCTTTGACTTGGTTGGAACAACTTGGTGCTGCTGGCAGATGGCACGGACCGTCTCAATTGGTATCTCTTCTCTGGGCTGGCGTGACAAACAATCCGCATCAGCGTTGCTCTTGGCAGGCCGATATTCCACCCGGAAATCATATGTACCCAGTGCCGCCAGCCAGCGGTGCCCTGTGGCATCCAGCTTAGCTGTGGACATGACATATGTGAGTGGGTTGTTGTCAGTTCGCACCAGGAATTTGCTACCATAGAGATAGTCATGGAATTTGTCCACCACCGCCCACTTGAGTGCTAGGAACTCCAGTTTGTGAGCTGGGTACTTCTTCTCGCTCTCACTCAACCCACGGCTGGCATAGGCAATGACTCTCTCCACACCCGCTTGTTCCTGATACAGAATACCTGCAATGCCCTCCAGGGCAGCATCTGTATGGACAACGAATGGCTTGGAGAAGTCAGCGAATGCCAGGATGGGTGGTGAAGTGAGACGTTTCACCAGTTCCTCGAATGCTTGCTGGCACTCTGGAGTCCAGTTCCACGGTGGAGGTTTCTCCTTCTTGGTTGTCTTGGTGCCCTTTGTCTTCCTTGGTGCACCGATCATCAGGGAATACAGGGGTTTGGCAATTCTTGCGTAGTTCTCCACAAACCTCCTGTAGTAGCCAGTGAATCCCATGAACTTGCGCAGCTGGTGGGCATCCACGGGCTTGGGCCATTTGGCAACTGCTTCCACCTTCTGGGGGTCAGCTTCAATTCCATTGGCTGAGATGATGTGTCCAAGGAACTTGATTTTTGTCTGGAACATTTTGCATTTGCAGGGCTTCAGTTTGAGTCCAAATTTGGCAAGTTTGTCAAAAACTGCTTCCAGACGTTCACAGTGTTCCTCGAATGTGCTCGAGAAGATGATGATGTCGTCCAGGTACACAAGGCACTGGATCAAGTTCAGCTCACCGACCACATTCAACATCAGTCTCTGGAATCGAGCTGGGGCTCCGGTACATCCAAATGGTAGGACGTTGCACTCATACAACCCCAATGGTCCAACTGTGAAGGCTGTTTTGGGTTTGTCCTTTTCACAGACCTCCAATTGCCAATATCCACTTTTTAAATCGAGGCTTGTGAAGTACTTGGCTCCTCGCAAAGTGTCCAGTGTCTCCTCGATTCTGGGCAGAGGATATGCGTCAGGAATTGTACGGGCATTCAATTTTCTCAGGTCTAAGCAAAATCTCAAAGAACCATCACTACGCCTTGCTAGTACCACTGGAGATGCCCATGGACTGAAGGACTCTCGGATGATACCAGCATTGAGCATGTTCCTCAAATGCTGACGGACTTCATCATACATGTTGGGAGGAATTCTTCTGTAGCGCTCTCTGAAGGGAGTTTCATCCGTAAGGTTGATCTCATGCTTCAAGACACTCACTCTACCAAGATCAAACTCATGCTTTGAGAAGCAGTGACTGTAGCGAGAGATAAGATCTTTAGCAGTTTGGGTCTGAGCAGAGTTCAACTCCGGAAACTCAAAGTCAAGAGAGTACTCATCATTCTTCTTCTTGGAGCTTGTAGCTGTAGAGGGTGTGCTTTCTGAAGGCGAGCTGTCTTGGCTGACTTGTCCTCCTCGGCTGACTTCTTGACTTCGGTGCTGTCTTGGCCTTGTTCTTCAGAGTCAGTCTTGTCCTTACCAGCTGTCTCAGCTTCCTCTTCATCTTCCTTCCACTGCTGCAAGACATCAACTTGATTCAGCTCACAAAGAACAGACCTTGGAGTAATGGTGATGGCCTTCTCAGACAAGTTACTGAACTGGACAGGCACTTTACACCATTGTTCCATACCAAACACATTCACTACCCTGGGAGTTACTAACAAACCACTAGACATACTGGATGCATGAGTGGGTTCAGTGACAGCTGCAATGTGCTCACCATTTGGAGGAGACTTGACCTTTCCCCACACAACTTTACTCTCATTTGGTTGCACAATTACAGACTCACTCATACCACACTTCACCAAACCAAGTTGTCCATCTTTGCAGTACTTCTCCCTGGATTGAAGATGTTGGTAGGCTAGCTGCCAGGAATTGTTCATTTCAGCTTTCTGCAAGTAAAATGTACCATGATGGGACTTGCACATCTCACGAACCATCTTGATCACATTGGTGCCCACGACAACTGGAACATCCTGGTTGAACTCTGTGTCCGGCACGACCAGTACTGGAACTTCCAAGTTGTCAGGTGTCTCTGGAAGACCCGCTGAATCAGATGGAAAGGACATTCCCACTTCAATGTAGCCATGGTAGGGTACATCCTGTCCACCAGCTCCAGAAACAGTCAGCAGATTCTCCAGGGGCTGTATTGGGTAGTCGGTGAGGCATCTGTCATAGTAGGACCTGGAAATAGAGGATATCATTGAACCGGTATCAATCAAAGCAATACATTTATTTCCACCAACTACTACTGGACTAATATTTGCCTCCCCCACCAATCTACCTAAGGGCACAACTTTTGACACCGAAACAGAGCTTTGTAATGATTGCCTGCCTACTCCCTGCTCCCTAGTTTCGGCAGGCTTCCATTTAAATACTCAGTCTTCTTTTTCTGTTTATTAGGGCGGCATCCCAGAGCTATGTGCCCTGGCAATCCACATTTATAGCAAATTACCTCAGAGTCATCATCTGGGTTTCCATGATTTTCAGTAGGCCTTGGTCTCAGTCTGGGCAGGAACTGAGACTGGGACTGGTTTTGGGGTGGTTTTTGATAAGTTTTCTTCTTTTCAAAGTCACTTACCTTCGGCTCCGCTTTCTTCTCATGAGCTTCCAACCTCCCCTCCAGTTCAGCAATCTTTTTCTTCAACTCTTCAACTACAGACACTGATACCTCAGTTCCTTGAGACTGGACTTTCTTACCTTTGTTGGTGTCCCTGTCGGCCAGCTCCTGTTCAGTCTTCCGCACCTCCATCCGCAGCTTGTCAAAATTGGAAATTGTTTCAGCACGGAATCTGGTTGCTTCACGCAGCTTGTCTGAATAAAGACCATTCCAGAAACGCGAACGGAGAAGCTGGTCGGGATCACCACGGACTTGGTCAGCTTCAATCAACTGAGTCATCAGTCTTTCAAGTCGACAACCCCAAGCACCCACGGTTTCGTTTTCCTTTTGCTTTTGTTGGCAAAATCGCTCCAAGAGATTGGACCCCGTATCCACTGGACCATAAATTCCCTTCAGCTTATCCAAGATTTGATTTACCGTCGGTGTCCTACCCAGACTCAGCAGGACCTGTGCAGCCTCTGCTTTCAACGATTTGCGAACGGCTTGGCGCAAAGTGGCTTCGTCATGTTTCCCATCCGCAATGAGGCCTCGTACCTCATACTCCCATGTATCAAACTCCTCCAGCTTACCATTAAATGTGGTTATTTTTGGAGGGTGCTCCACCGTAACGGGGCGGGCAATGTTGGAACCAAGGGCTTGCAACAGTTGGGCCATCATGTCTGAGTCAATTGGGATTGGTATTTGGGCTTGGGCTTGGGCTTTTGTGTCTTTACCCACTTTACCCCACTCCTCAGGTGGTATTTTCTCCACACTGAGTTCACCTTTACCTTCACCTTCCCCCACAGGTTTCTTGTCAAGTGTATCAATGCACAAGCGGACATGGGCCCTGTCATGGTAAGTGCAGCATAACCTATCCTGGTCAAGGTATTCTAGGGTGTCCACCTCCCCTACCCCTTCAAGAAACTTTCTAAGATCTGGCTCACTAGTCCCTAAAGGGAACCTCACTAGCACTGACCTATCCATTCTACTGGGCAGAGTCTCACACCTATCTACTAGTAAATACTCACTTACCTCTCATCCATGTACCTCCTGGCATTGGCTTACACTGTCTCACTGGGGAGGGATCAAGTCAAAGTTCATGGAGGTCACATATGCAGCACATTGTGATTACCTTGCACTAGACCTGGAATAGTAAACAGAAGCATTAGATCACCATGATCATACATAACACTGTCTAAGTTAGACATAATCAAATTACAAAATACTATCATATTTACACAGTTTAGAACAATAGAAATATTCAGTTAGTTTAGAACAATAGAAATATTCAGTCTTTGGTTCACTTGTATCTCAGTCTTTGTTTCACTTGGCACTGTACACAATCACTGACACTGCAAGATCCCGGACGAGCCCCCAAATGTCACAAGGGTAATAATTCACCAGGTTTATGGGAATCTTGCTAATGAGTGTCAAATGAACAAACACAGTATTGCCAATATATTTAATAGTTTATTATAGAGTTTATTTAATATACACAATATCACAACTGGCTATCACAATCCTGGCAACGTGGCTTGGCTGCGACGTGCCCCAATCCTATGCTCCGACCCAGTGGTGCGGCCTGGCCCAGCCCAGCGTGGCGTGGCGTGCAGCGGAGTGTGTCCCAACCCGGCCCGGCCCGGCCTGATGTGGCGTGGCGTGGCGTGGCGTGGCGTGCGGGTCACTGTCCGGTCCACCCTGGACCTGGCGTAATGTCTGTAAATATCAGGGACTACAGAATATGGTGTTCACTGGTCAAGATTCAGGAGCAAAGTCTCTTTCACATAACTTATTATCACTCAATGTGTCAATTACTCAAAGTACCAATGTGTCAATTACTCAAAGTACCAATGTGTCAATTACTCCAGGTACCAGTTACTCTAAGTCTAATTGACTCATGACTCCATGTACAAAGTCCAAACACAAATTATTCTCAGTCTAAGTTAATCAATGTCTAAATTATTATAAGTACACATTATTATAAAGACAAATTATTCTAAGTCCAAATCATAACATTCATGATAAATCAAATGAAATTGCATAAACCATTCCAGGAATGGGACAAGTACAAATTAGCAAAACATGAAAGTTGCTCATAAAATAAGGCAATACATTTTGGAATATGTGCAATGTCATTTGTGACCTTGGGATTGGCAGCCATATTGGCCATGTGTTTTCAGAGAGCATGACTGCCAATAATTTTTATAAAGTGCAAAATGTCCCCAAAGTATTCCAAAAGTACATTATAATTAAAGCCTAAACTTTCCCCAAGTGATATGGAACATTATAAGGGATAACCCCAGTAATTTCTGCAGGACCCACTCCTGTTACCTATTTCCATATCACAACTAACAAGAAGAATAAAATTGACTTACCTGTAAATATCAGGGACTACAGAATATGGTGTTCACTGGTCAAGATTCAGGAGCAAAGTGACTTCCAGTTCAAATTTCCCAGACTTCCTCACTTTCACCCAAGACTCTGCCACCCAGTTCTGCATCAAGCCTGCCATTTACTTAGCCTAGACTATTCTCTGGACACCCCAGTATATCATGACCTAGTCTGACTGACCCAGAGAGCCAGCCCACTTTATGCCCTCACTGATCATGAGAGGGGCCCAGTGGGGAGATCTGTGATCTCACTCCCCAACCCAAGTGCAATGATTGATACCCCAAACATATAATAAAATAGGTGAAAACATCAATATGGTACAGTTTTATTATCATACAATCTAAATATAATAGAAAACTAAATAAATAACTATGCCACATAAATAAATGTAAGGTGATAAAATCTTGAAATAGTTACTTCAAAGCACGATATATTACAAGATAAATTACAAGATAAAGTAGAAAAAAAAGGTTTATGTATTGCCTGATGGCAAGTGCAGAATCTTTGGTATAAGATTGAATGACCAGAAACCACTCAAGATAAGTGAACTTTGTAACCCGGTGGGTATCCCGAAACAAGCACACTTGGAGTAAGTCAAAATGTTATACTCAAGCTAACAGTGGTATATATATATATCTTATTGAAAATATGCTCTCTGGCATAACTTAAACAAACCCCGAACTTCAATAAACATTACACAAATGGCAGATAGGGAAATGTCAAGGTCTTTGACTGATATATGTGATAGTGGTAATTAATGAATGAATGGATGCTTAGAGGCACTAGAGGCTGGAAAGCTTCACACAAGCCATCACTCTGGTACAACAATACACGGAAGATGACTATATTGTATATATTAATATAATATTGTAGCTTGGAAAAAAAAACCTCGAGATGAGTGGTGTATACTTCGAACTGGGACAAGTGATGCCAGAGGTCCGTATATCATATCAGACAGGACTGGCGGGAAATGCAGCGCGGAGACTGCACCAAGGTAAGCAACCTTCCTTGTTATTAACATGCAGCCACAAAGAAGATAGTGTGGACTTTGCAAGGTATGTATGGGCACATGTCATATCAGACAAGACAGCTGAGAACTGTACTGTATGAAAACACTATGGAAAGGTAAGTCTTCTTCAGTGACACACATCCACGAGGAGGATTGTGATGACAGTGCAGGGAATGTATCATCACTTGCCATAATGGACATACCAGATGAGAATGGTAGTGTGGAAAATCAGGGCAAGGAATGTATTATCACTTGCCATATTGGACATGACAGCTGAGAACTGTACTGTATGAAAACACTATTGAAAAGGTAAGTATTCTTCAGTGACACACTGCCACGAGGAAGATTGTGTGGACAGTGCAAGGCATCATTACTTGCCACACTGAACATGACAAATGAAAATGGAAGTGTAGAACCTGCCCTGAAGCAAAGCAGTATAACTGGAATGACACAACAGGGGCTAACAATGGACTACCCCATTAACCTGACAGGTCAAAAATAAAAACAATGCAAGATCAAAAATATTGACAAATTCAAAGGAGCAGGATTATTACAGACCCAGTAGGGTTAAAAGAGGACTTTGCAATTTGGTAAGCCACCATCCTGATAACTGCAGGATGATACAAAAATGGCAAATATAAAAAGAACATTCTCTTATGAAAGCTATATGGCCTATAAGTTAAAGAGACCATGTGGGACACGTGTGCCCAGAACATAAAGAAGAGGTTAGGCCAAATTGTCTCCCACAATGGAGACGACAAGGTATTGGAGCTGGAGGAAGGATTAAAAATAAGGATGAAAGCAGTGAACATAAGTAAATCAGCGGTTGGACCATCAAGGCCAATCATAACAGAGGATCAGTCTGAACTACACCCTGGAGGGTGACAGAGGGACCCGGTTTCATCTGTCAAAAGTACATTGACACAACTAATAAATACCTGCAAAAACTCACCTGGGTGCACTCACGCAACCCCCACAGGTAAATCAATATACTCACCCAATCATGATAAATTTTCTGCCTCATATTGTAGATTTGGTGGGGCAGTCGGCTTGCTCGATGCTAAAAGACGGGGAAACACGTGCCACTGCCTACGTCATGACCTGGTGACGTGTCGATCATCGAGCGGTGATTGGACGCTGAAGAGGCAAGACCACGCCTGCTCGTTAATAAATCCCAGGCAGGATCGCTCGGGTATTTTCGGAACGGTCAATCGCTACCAATGTCTGACAGTCCCGGAAACACACGAACCCAACCAAGCACGTGCTCACCTCAATAACATAAACATTAGCAATACACACCACCATGCTCGGCCAACCAATCACAAAATAATAATAATAATAATAAAATTTATAAAGTGCTGATACCAGACGAGTCTGTTCATAGCGCTTTGAGTAATAAGGAATAAGTCTAAAAACTATAAATAAGCTCAAAACTGTACTCAAAACTCTATGGATGGGTTGCAAGGGATGTTTTTGTGTTCTAAAGTGAAGACAAAGTCAGCATCTTGTTATCCCAAACCACCTGCATTTCTTCCTTTCTCATTAAATTAATAAATCCCACTGTGCCAAGATCCATATAAACAAAGATATCCTCTATATGTTTAAGCCCTCTGATACTTCATGTTTCAGATATACAGATGACAGCCCCCAGGCAAAAAGGGTCCTAATGGACTAGATTTTCGAAAATGAGTTAACACCAGATTTAGACACTATGAAGCATCACTCGATAAAAATTGCCACTTTCGATATCAAATTACCTTCTTAAAGGGTCACACGGTGACCTTCAGACGACCTTGACCTTGACACAGGTCAGATCGACAAAGAGTAGCTTGCTCGCAAAGGTAAAGAGGAAAGAGAGGCAAAAAGGCACTGGAAATGAAGCCAAAATAACAAAATCGTAGCCCTTCGGCCAAGCATGGTTTGACCAGGGTGCAGAATCTAGAATACACCCTATATAAGGCCCTTATGGGGGTTGCTTGATGGGGAGGAGACCATACAAAACTACATATCAGTAACCACAAGACTAAACTGGCAGGGTAAAGCATCCTAAACTTTATCATCATATTTAGCTTTGCTAGAATTCAACAGTTTACTCCTGATTACGTATGCTATTAGTAAACTGTCATATACATCTTTAGTTTATTTCTGGTTATATATGATAAAAATAAACTTTTGTGTAATGTGTAAGTATACTCCTGTTTATCAACTTTGTGTGTAAACATGTCTATACTTTTTAAGTTTACTTCTGGTTGTGAATGACATAAGCTAACATTCATATACAGCATACGTTTAACACTGTTTATGTACTGTCTACATATACATCTCTAAACTTAATATGTTTACCTCTGATTAGGTACGATATTGGAAACCTTTGTATACTGCATATGTTTTGTCTTGTTTATGAACTGTGAATGTAAACATTTTTATACTTTCTCAGTTTACTGGTTATATATCATATAAGTAAACCAACATATACTGTATGTTCACTATAGATAATTGAAGCATGATATGCACGTTGCCACTCCTTAAAATTTGAAATGGTGAACCAGTGGGGGATTGTTATCTGGTAATAATTAAGGAAAGTGTTTCCTGCCACAAACCCCTTGTGTAAACATGAACTTTATAACATTCTTCATGCTTTGAATATATGTATCGGGCACTCTCAATTGTAGGGCAAACATGTGTAAGCAGGAGCTTTATTGTGTCATCTGAGCAAAACAAGGTTTCTGTTCAGATCTCTTAGATATCTCTTATTTCATGATGTTTAGATACTGATAGGACTTTTCAGATTGAAAAAATGTTCACTTCAAGCCAAGATATTAGCAAATCTTGGATAGTAAGTGACAAAAAGAGTATAAAATGTCTAAATCGCGCCTGACGTTTTTCACACTTTTAAGGTACTATATAACATTCAGATCTCTTAGATATCTCTTATTTCATGATTGTTATAATGTTAAGATACTTATAGGACTTTTCAGATTGAAAAAATATTCACTACAAGCCAAGATATTGGCAAATCTTGGATAGTAAGTGACAAAAAGAGTATAAAATGTCTAAATCGCGCCTGACGTTTTTCACACTTTTATGGTACTATATAGCATTCAGATCTCTTTGATATCTCTTATTTCATGATTGTTATGATGTTTAAATACTGATAGGACTTTTCAGATTGAAAAAATATTCACTACAAGCCAAGATATTAGCAAATCTTGGATAGTAAGTGACAAAAAGAGTATAAAATGTCTAAATCGCGCCTGACGTTTTTTTTACACTTTTATGGTACTATATAACATTCAGATCTCTTAGATATCTCTTATTTCATGATTCTTATGATGTTTAGATACTGATAGGACTTTTCAGATTGATAAAATGTTTACTACAAGCCAAGATATTAGCAAATCTTGGATAGTAAGTGACAAAAAGAGTATAAAATGTCTAAATCGCACCTGATGTTTTTTTATACACTTTTATGGTACTATATAACATTCAGATCTCTTAGATATCTCTTATTTCATGATTGTTTTGTTGTTTAGATACTGATAGGACTTTTTAGAGTGGACATATAATATGCACCAGAAACAAAAATATTGACAAATCTTGGATTGTGTGTCAGGGAAAAGTGAAAAATATCAAAATCACAGGTGCAGTCTTTTAGCCTTGCACCACAAGTTTTAATCACCAGACCCTCTGGCCTTTAGGTCCTGGTGTGGGTTTCTCATCTATGGGCCCTCATCCCTGTTTTGAAATCTTTAAATGTGAATTAGTAGCGGGCCTTTTGGAAATTGGGTCAGCAACAATTTGCCCTGACCCCACTTGATACCCCATGGAGACTGTCACCATGACAACCAAGGTTAATCAAGTGCTCATCCCAGCCACATCCAGCAGCTATTTATATGTTGTGATGCAAGTGAGACAGCACAGGGATGCAGTGAAATGAATTGAACTTAAATCTGATGAGATTCAAGATCATTCTTGATCATCACTATACTTGGCAAATCTGTAGTGATGATTTGAAGTAGGTTAAAGTGAGAATCCTAGACCAATTATAAAATCTTTATGATAGTGTGCTGGCTTGCTCAACAGGAGTTAATTAATTCTTAGAGTAATATAGCTCAAGGTCACAAGTTGGAGAGGTTGGAAAAATACCCCACAGAGAACAGAGAGAGCCGCTGACCACAACACAGGGATAACACCTGATCAGAGATAACTTTGTGTCCAAGCTTGGTTGCTGCCTGAGATTATCCCTGCTTCCCAAACTATTGACTATTACTCTAAGATTAATTGCCCCTTAGTGCAGTGACCTGGAGAACTAATGGGGGGTGACAGGCTTGGTGGCGGGAAAACAGCTATTCTTCCTTTGTGTCCTGGGCTGTTAGGACATGTTTACAAAATGTTTACACAGGATGCTAACCACCATCCAGCAAGAGGCTGACACATGTAATACAAGCCTCACTATGTTACAGGTTTTTGCAAAGGAAAAACAATTAAACTGTAATTTGGATATATATTTTTTCAGACTTTATCCAAACCCAGATGCCATCTACTTCGAATTTTCAGCATCATGATTTGGACAATGTTTGAACAAAGAGACATCCATTCAGGATAAATGCACTATAATCTACCAGTATTTTCTTTCATTTCAGGGCTGCTTGTTTCCAGGCAAGGTCAATGACCTTTTACCAAGCTACCAGGCTGGGCACCATTCATATCAGGATCCTGATAAAACACATCACATGCAAATGAAAGAAATGTCCCTTTCATTTTTTTTTTCTTTCAGGACTACACAAGGTCGATGACCTTTTACCAGTTATCAATGACCTTTTCCCCTACCTTTCAAGGATATATATATACTAAAATCATTCCTGTTCTTTAAGATTTCAGGACTGTTTGTTTCCAGGAAAGGCCAATAATTGATAAAAAGGGAAGGTCAATGACCTTCCAGGTAAGGTCAATCATTAATAAAAAGGGAAGGTCAATGACCTTTTAACAGTTTTTGTACTGTTTTCAGAAAGGAGCCAGTGACTGTTTTCAGAAGGGAACCAGTGACAAAATAAAGACGCATATTAAGCAAGGACAAACTCACTATTATAATACTTCAAGTGACCCTTTCATTTTTTGTTTCTTTTCAGCACAAATTGATTACAAGCAAGGTCAATGACCTTTTATAAGTCTTTGCATGGTCTGTTCTTACAAGAGGTTTGATATGAAACCCCAGATTGATCTGAAGTGTCAATTACTGTTTCTTTCAGAAGAGTTTGTTAATAAGTAAGGTCAATGACCTTGTCTTATAAGGGATGGGGTTAGGATTATTGTATACCATTAGGAAATATAGAAATGAATTTTTTTATACTTTTTATACATTTTAGGCAAGGGCACTGACCGTTTGTCAAGCAAAATGCCAATGGCGTTTTGTCAGACAAGGTCAATGACCTTTCACCAGTCTGGAATATTCTAACAGAGCCTGATAGAAAATATTGTATGTGTACCAATTAGAGATAAAATAACTTAATATCCCATACATTTTATTCACTTTCAGGAAAGCTTATTTTCAGACAGGAACCAGTTTGTCTTAAAATCTGAAAAAGGGCCTAATATAAAAGGTCAACATATATAACCTTTGATATGTATATTTTCAGGATAGCTGGCTTGTTTATCAG
Source organism: Amphiduros pacificus (assembly GCA_949316495.1). Taxonomy (NCBI): domain Eukaryota; kingdom Metazoa; phylum Annelida; class Polychaeta; order Phyllodocida; family Hesionidae; genus Amphiduros; species Amphiduros pacificus. The sequence goes on along the minus strand of OX439008.1, from coordinate 30,952,843 downwards.
TTTTTGCTATGTTGTTTGTCAATAATAAATTTAAAATGTTATATTTGTGGTACATTTTTGGGGTAATTACATATTGTGCTGGTAAATAAACTGACATCAATAATTCAGGAAAGGTCTTTTAAAGGTAGAATAAACTTACATATACAGTGGAAGATAGGTCCTGTAAACATCACATAATCTGGCATACTCTGTGGGGATAAGTCTTGTAAATGTCAAATAAACTGGCATAAACAGCGGAGGAAAGGTCCTGTAAATATCACATAAACTGTCATATACAGTGGGAGATAGGTCCTGTATATATCATATAAACTGACATATACAGTCGGAGACAGGTCCTGTATATATCATATAAACTGGCACATACAACGGAGGATAGGTCCTGAAAATATCATATAAACTGGTATATACAACGGAGGATAGGGTCCGTAAATATCATATAAACAGTATAATTAAGCCCTGTATACATCACTTAAACTGACATATTCAGTGGAGTATAACTCTTCTATATATCATGTAAACTGATATATACGTTGAAGGATAGGTCATATAACCTTACATAAACACTGGCGTGTATGTTAGTTAGGCAATGTTCTCCATATATACTGTTCACGTTTATGAGTGTTTATCTGTTTAAACATGTATATCAGTTGAATGTATAGCCATTAAATATCAGCTATTAGTAAAAAGTTTATCGAAGTAAACGAGCCTATCCAAGCATAAACAGGAGAGTAAATTTTAAGTAAGTTGTATATATACTGCTGTCAGTTTTTTTAAGTGTGGCACTGTATTGGTGTATTTTCCTGGTGCTTTATATAAATAAACAGTGTGCTTATATGAGGATATTCGCAGTGTCCATTATGAAGACAGCTTCAAAGATGATTTGCTTTGAAATATTCCAACATCTTGTTTCCGTTGATCACTGAATGAATAATAATGAGTGCGAAATTTAATGCCAATACAGAACATAAACCAAATAAACAGAGGACAAGCAATGTAGCACATGTCCAACTTTGACGCTAATTATAATACCTTTTAAATAATCGTATTGGAGAAGTCAATTTTAGAGGGGAGAAATCCACCAAACCATGTTTGAGGGGCCAAGTTTTGAGGCATCAGGAACAAATACAATTTACAACATATTTACAATCTGAGGATGAGCATCAGTGAATGTTACATTGCTGTCAGATATAATCTGTTACAAATATGTTTTATCTTTTATAATTACAAAATATTCAGCTCGGTTTCTTTACTTAACGTTTATTATTGGGCAAATCATAGGGTTTTATAGACTAGATTTCCTATCATAACATCAATCATAATATCTTAACCATGATGTTTGTTTAATAATATTAATAATATTTTGGGGTGTAAGGCAAGTTTTAAGCAAAAGAATATTCACATGTCTGAAATATATTTGAATTGGGCAGTTTTAAAGCCAAGCCTTTATGGTAAACAGGCAGAGAAAATACTGTGTACTTAATTAATTAACAATCATAACAATTTATTGATAATGTCTGTGCAGTAAGACTTCCTGGCACCCAAGTAGTCGTTTACTTCAATACACAACTACTTGAAATAGTTGTTTTAACTGTGAATTAGTGTAAATAAAGCATTGAATCGTTTTCTAATATAAGGCATATATTCATTTGCACAGATATAAGTATAAAAATTTTGATGTTTGCACCCTAGGAAAAAAATGAATTGGTGGCCTAAGCGACCGAGGAAAAAAATACCCCCTCTGACTGAATAATGTAAAGTAAAGTAAAGCTGACATTTATATACCGCTGATACCAGACAATGTCTGCTCATAGCGGTTGATAGTAACTGGCCAGGATTCGAACCTAGAACCCCTGGATCTCAAGGCGAATACTCTACCAATTGAGCTATTTCGGTCTGTCCCTAATGACCTTCAGGGAGCCTTGAGACAGATGGAAGGAAGAGCCAGCCTTCACATCTTCGCTGAACACAGCATTTCCTCCTCACCTTCACCAGCATTGTTATAGAAAGTACCAATACTGTGCCAATACTGTATAGATAGTCAGGAAAACTCCAATAAGATATACAACCATCCAGACCCTATACCTTGGCCAGAAAGGGTGATTGTCATCCCAGTGGATGAACCTGATAGCCTGCATTTTAAAAATGTTTGAACAGCTCACAACCAGATCAGTTGTTTTAAAGAAGAGTTGTGTCAGGAAAGCTTTAAACATGATGTGTACTCCCCTTAAGAGAAATCTAGCACTTTCCCAACCAACATTTGGACATCTTGATTTCTGTTATGAATGAACTCATTGAGTACATATTAACAAATTAACTCCCTATGAAACTAACATCCTACCGGACTACTTTCCATATGACTTCTCCAGAAAAATGTGCACCACTCCAGTAACTGATTTTCTTTGGCTCATTAAAATTCTCTGATTTTTGAGTTCGAGCTAAATATATAAAATGTGTATGGACATTATATGACACACCTAATATTCAATATAATTAACTACATGCTAACCTTACAAACCTACCCTAAGAGAATCAACTAGAAAATGGGTAGATTTAAATGAGAGATGAGTTATAGATACCTGTTCTTTTGATCTATTTGCATTACTATTGATATCATCTTAGACAAACGTATTTTTGGAAAATTTTACTCTACAAATTTAACTTTGGCTGTTGTGTGAAATAACTGAATATCCCTTTATAAAATAACTTGACAAAGTGAAAAAGATGTTGACTATTTGTGTGATGTATCAGTGCAGAAGGTCAAATCAAATTATTCAACATGGCTCAGTGGATAAGACATCCGTCTCTCATGCTAAAGGTTTGGGGTTCGATTCCCACCAAGAACAAGTACTTTAAAAAAAAAATTAACCCATGCTGAAACTGAAATCTTAATTTTGAAGTTTTATCTTTGCAAGATGCATATCAGAATATATAGAATTGAAATATTTTTTGTTTTGATAGAAATTATACAAAAATAATGAATAAACAAAGGTGAAATCTTCAAATTGAGATCTTTCTGACACAGGTTGATATATGGCTCAGTGGTCAAGATGTCTGTCTTCTATGCTAAAAGTGCAGGGTTCAAATCCTGGTTAGGAAAAGTATAATTTTCATGCTGAAGGGGAAATCTTAATATTGGGGTTCTGTTTGAGTGATATGTACTTCAGAAAACATAAAGTGATTTTTCTATTGCAAATGCAGAAGAATATAAAATAATAAAAATGACTTGATACAAAAAAAAGATGAAATCTTTATATTGGAGCTCTTATTGAGTAAGTTGCATATCTGAAGTATATAATTTTTTATCATTTTATTTTGCAAACATGGAAAATATGAATAATACTGACTTTATATTATAATAATAAACAAATATAAAATCTTCATACTGGGGTAATATTTGAGCAATATGCATCTCAGAACATATGGAATTGAATATGTGTAGGATATAGATTACCTACCTATAGACTCTTATAAACAAACATAGACAATCATAGACAATCACAATCTTTGGCAAAGAAACGATATTGGTTACTGAGTGCTATGTGAGGCCAACAAGTGCAGGCCGAGGAGACGCATTACTCGCCCCGAATAGAGATGACATGATCCTCCAAGCCACGCAGGCAGGACATGCGCAGCCCCGAAGCCGGAGAAGACGCTACGCAGGCAGCCCTCACACAGATGCTCAGTTTTCCTTAAAAAGGCCCTGAAATCGCTACTCAGGGAGCAGAATCCACTTGCCTAGAAGATCCACGACACTCAGCATCGTGACAGCTGCTCTTGTATAGACTTGGGTGTTTTATGCATTCTCAGGACTTGTATCGTGCATTCAGGTATTCCATATCCCTCGCTCTTTGCCATGCCGACCTAGCCAGACTAGTGTATACAGCACCGAATAAAGGAGACATTCCCCATACACCAGTAGGGTTACAAACCATACGTAACATATGTTCTTTGGCAACATATATTAATAGTAACTTTATGCAGAAAAGAAATATGAAATCTTCATATTTCAATTTTATCTTTGTTCAGACAAAAAAAAAGAAGAATCATAACATTGATCCAATTTCAAGATTTTATCATAGACTTTAAACTTTGAGTAAGTCTATCATGAGGCCAACCTTGAGCATCTATGAATATATCCAGTGCAAATCAATAGTGTCAGCACTATCATGTGTCTCACAGGTCTGATGATATGGTCTGACCTTTTCTCATGGCGAGATTGCTCACTCAACATTTAGCCTGGATACACATTTAAAAATAAACATGGACTGTACCTATACAAGGTGTTGTTTCAATTCATCGTCCATTAACCCATACCTGCAAACAACACTCATTCTTAAATACATTCAAAGAGATTGGTATATTATATTTTCCAGAACAATATTCAAGATCTTCAAAATGTGGAGTTGTCAATATTTGACCATATCAGTTACTGACAGGAGGGAAATCAACAGGTCACATGTCACCTGTATGTGCATTTCTCTGTTGTCCAGTGAGATCGGCCAGCAATGCATGTACTCATATGTGCAAAGATCACCTGGTTTTGCTGAGTAATTTATAGATGTAGATATAAAATCTCAATGTTTCTGCTATAAAATTTTCAATGGAAAAATATCAAGGCAGCAACGTAGTTGTAAATAATCTCATTTATATAACGCATGACATTGACAAATATTCAATATGAATGTAGGGTCTCTTGACACAGCAGAAAAGTGCATTGTTCTGTATGGGAAATATATGTGTGCCATGCACGAAAAGAATGATAAGAAAATGATCTTTATACTGTAGATCTCTATTTTAACATCATCTGTGAACTTCTCAACCACTGGCTTTTTAATGTCATCAGATAAACTCTTTGACATAAAGATATAAGTTAATCATATTAAGCATATATTTTTTTAATGTCAAGTTGATGTCAAGTAAAATGTAATCTTTATGGTATAAGATATAACAGCACATAAGTAGAGGGAAATATCAAAGGTTTGTGTATTTCAGGTTACATCAATTTGTAACCATTCCAGGATGTCATCTTTGAAAGAAATGGTAAAGTATAAATATACTATTTTAAGGAAATCTTATTATGAATCAATAATTAATATTTATGAGTGTGTTCTGAGTATGGTCATGTAAGGTCATGTTAGATTTACATTAGATCGGTAGAACCAGGGTACTAAAAAATTCAATTCGTTAATGTCTAATATGTTTTATTTAATGGTAATTTAGTAATAACAAATCGGAAAAGTAAGAATCGTATAATTCATATCATATATTTGGATATGTAAATCCTATTGATCTAAAAATCAACCAATTTATTTTTCAAGATGAAGGTCATCAAACATACAATTTGTAATATATTATAAGAGTGGTTTTAGCAATTACATTAATGAATTAATAGAAATGTTGATATTTAGAACTAATCTAAGGGGAAATACTCTTATTAGCTTTCAATAATCCCACAGGTTTACTCACACTATGAAGGAACAGGCCCAGGATTCTATTCAGAGAATGCTCTTACAAATTTTAAAGTCATTCAAGAGACTAGACCTTTAGCAATGAAGGCGCTTGGTGAGTTATCAATATCCCTGATTTTGATAAATAACCTTCTAAAGATAATAGAGGAGGATAGAGATAATGATATCAAATACAAATAGTTTTAAGTGAGAATGCCTTGTTTAAAATTATAGACATTTAGAAATGCAATTGTCGCAACCAGGTATTGAAAGTTCCTGGCAGAAATTCTGGGCACACAGAATGATGCATGAAAGTCAGAACACTTAAAATGTGTTTCTTTTCTTTTTTCTTTATTTTTTTTGCAAATGGGGAAAATCTTAATATTGGGGTTCTGTTTGAGTGATATGTACTTCAGAAAACATAAAGTGATTTTTCTATTGTGCAGTATATCAGCCTGGCAACAAGCAGGCAAGATCTCCCTGCATGCTTGGTGCTAGGGTGGTTGCTATGGAAACCAGCAGCACTCTCACTGTCTATGATATAGTATCTATAAATGTGTTGCCGAGAGAGTTGGAGACTTGTGTTAGACCAGAACTGTATGCGTCATGTTTTCCCTCTCACACCACAAATCATATACTCTTTATCGGGGAATAAGATCATGGTAAAAGCCCGATACAACAATTGCAAATGCAGAAGAATATAAAATAATAAAAGTGACTTGATACAAAAAAAAAGATTAAATCTTTATATTGGAGTTCTTATTAAGTAATTTGCATATCAGAAGAATATAATTTTTATTATTTTATTTTTCAAACATGGACAATATGAATAATACTGACTTTATATAGTAAACAAATTTAAAATCTTCATACTGGGGTAATATTTGAGCAATATGCATCTCAGAACATATGGAATTGAATATGTTCTTTGCCAACATAGAAATATATTTGTTTGTTTGTTTGTTTGGGGTTTTACATCACTTTCAACATTATTTCAGTTATTTCGTGATGAGACCTACTTGTAGCAGATATAGTGCTGCCTCACTGAATTGTCATGTCGCAGGTCCTTGACATGACAACCCACCCGGTCACAGATTTACAAGGACAACGGGTTAACCCTTTAGGCACGGGCCTCAGCTCATGTGGGAAATTGTGTCATGAGTTCAATCTCGGCACAGCCGGGGTCGAACCCACGACCTTTGGATCACCACAGAGGAACTGGTGCTAATAAGCTGGCGCCCTAACCAACTGCGCCACGGCCCATGGCCTCATAGAAATATAATAAATAGTAACTTTATGCAGAAAAGAAATATGAAATCTTCATATTTCAATTTTATCTTAGTTCAGACACAAAAAGAATTATAACATGGATCCAATTTAAAGATTTTATCATAGACTTCAAACTTCGAGTAAGTTGATCATGAGGCCAACCTTGAGCATCTATGAATATATCCAGTGCAAATCAATAGTTCCAAGTGTGTTAGCAATATCATGTGTCTCACAGGTCTGATGATATGGTTTGACCTTTTCTCATGGCAAGATTGCTCACTCAACATTTAGCCTGGATCCACATTTAAAGATAAACATGGACTGTACCTATACAAGGTGTTGTTACAATTCATCAACCCTTAAACCATACCTGCAAACAATGCTCATTCTTAAAAACATTCAATCAGGTTGGTATATTATGTACTCCAAAACAATATTCAAGATCTTCAAAATGTGGAGTTGTCAATATTTGACCATATCAGTCACTGACAGGAGGGAAATCAACAGGTCACATGTCACCTGTATGTGCATTTCTCTGTTGTCCAGTGAGATAAAATAATAATAATAATTATAAAATTTGTATAGCGCTGATACCAGACAAGTTTGTTCATAGCGCTGAGCTCAGGACATGCATCCTGAAGAGATGAGTTTTCAGCCTACTCTTAAACGAGGAGACTGAAGTACTTGTCCTAATATTACTAGGCAAGGAATTCCATAGCCTTGGACCCACAGATGAGAAGGCCCTGTCACCTACTGTCCTTAGCCTAGTATTAGGTACTAGTAGGTGGGTGTCATCATTGGATCTTAGACAGCGTTCACCTTCTTTAATCAGGAGTAGGTCCCATAAGTAAGGCGGGGCCTTACCATTAAGGGTTTTCCAGGTTAATAGGAGAATTTTAAAATCAATTCTCGCGTGAACAGGAACCCAGTGCAGTTCCTGTAATTTTCCTGAAATGTGATCGAATTTCCTGATTTTTCCTACTACCCGTGCTGCAGAGTTTTGGAGGTATTGCAGTTTCCTGATGTCAGTTTTAGGAAGACCTGCTAGAAGACCATTACCATAGTCAAGGGTAGATGTAACAAAAGCATGGGTAAGTGTTACCGCGGTCTTCTCGTCTAGACAATGTCTGATGGCCGCCAAGTTCCTAATGTGATAATAGCCTTTCTGACACATTTTCTTGATCTGGGCCTTCATGTCCATGTTGGAGTCAAATGTGATACCAAGGTCAACCACTGACTGACTAGGAGCAATATCAGAGTCACCTACTTTGATTGTGGTTGGGATACTGCTATGGGTGGTAGTACTGTACCTGTCAGTACATATGAGCATTTCAGTTTTTCCATCATTTATCTTCATCTTGTTTGATATGAGGAAATTTCTGACCTCACTGACACACTCCTCTAGTTTGTATCTGCTCATATCCACATGATGGGGAGAAGCGTGGTCAACAGGGATGAAGATCTGAGTATCATCTGCATAAATGTGATAGCTCAGACCATATTTGGCCAGTATATCGGATAGGGGTGTCATGTAAATGGTGAACAGTATAGGACCCAGGACTGAGCCTTGGGGTACCCCATATTTTAAGGATTTGAGACGGGATCTATGTATCCCCACCTTCACACATTGCTTCCTGTCCATTAGGTATGACCGAATCCAGGAGAGTGCATGACCTTTGACGTTGCATCTATCCCTCAGTCTGTCCAAAAGGATTTGATGGTCAATAGTGTCAAAGGCAGCGGAAAGGTCAAGCAATAGCAAGATAACTGACTTTCTACTGTCTAGAGCACCCAAGATATCATTTTGCACTTTTAACAAAGCGGTTTCAGTGCTGTGATATTCTTTGTAGGCTGATTGAAACTTGTCAGTAAGACCATTCCTTACAAGATGGGGGACTAGTTGGTCTGCAACCGCCCTCTCAGTTAGTTTTGAGACAAATGTTAGGTTGGAAACAGGCCTATAATTTTTTTCAACCAGTTCTAAATCAAGTTTCTTCAGCAGGGGTGTTATGATGGCTATTTTCATATTTTCCGATACTGCTGATTCCATCAATGATTTATTTATGATGGAAGTAATTATTGGTAGGAGGTCATCTAAGAGGTCAAGTAAGAGCCAGGTGGGAATTGGATCCAGCTCATATGACTTCTTTGCAGACCTTTTGACCAATTTCCGTACGTCATCAATGGTTAAGGGTGTAAACCTTTCCAGACATGTAGTACTATTGTTCGCAGTGTCGCCTGGTGGCGAGGTTTGGCAGGATGGAGCATTATCAATGTCCAGGCGGATTCTCTCTATTTTTTCAAGAAAGAATGTGTTAAACTTCTCAGCTTGAGTGATCTCCCAGTCAGATTGAGGCATAGGTGTGTCCTTTTTCTTGTGCATGACTGTGTCGATGACTCTAAAGAGCTTTTTAGGGTCTTGTTTGTTTTCCTCAACCAGGTTGGAAAAATATGCTGATTGAGCAGATTTAAGCATTGAGTTGTATTTGTTCCTTTGAGAGTTATACAGCTCCTTGTCAATGTGAGAGCCAGTCTTGCTCATTTTTCTCTCAAGCCTCCTCTTGAGAGATCTTTCCAGCTTTAATTGGTCACTCATCCAGGGAACTGGTTTACGATGAGTGACCTTGGCAACCTTGATAGGAGCATGTTTATCCATGAGTGCTGTGAGTTCCCTGTCATAGTAATTTACCATGTCATTCAAGGATAAGTGTTCCCATCTTGTGTCACTACCAGTTAGGGATTTGATGTCCCTCCTTAGGGACTCAAGATCCAATCCCTTGAAATTCCTATATTTAATAGATTTTTGGGGGGGGGGTTTGGAGGTGAAATATCAAGGTATATCTTAATCATTTTATGATCAGATAAATATTCATCCACCAGGTGGCTCTTCAGGAATTTGTTACCCCTGAAGGTAATGATTAGATCAAGGGTGTTCCCTAACCTATGGGTTGGTTCCTGAACCCATTGTGTTAGATCAAAGGTAGATAGGATATCATTAAACTTAATGACATCAGGCTTTAAGGGGAGGTTGACATGGAAGTTGTAGTCACCAAGGAAAATGACCTCATGACTAAATGAACCATAGTGTGCAACCAACTGGGTGAACTCGTCATAAAACTCAGAGTAGGTATATCTATTCCGATTAGATGGTTCAGGTCTATATATCACCACAAACGTTATCTTTTTTCCCCTCAATGTGATGGATGACTCCATGAGCTTTATGGTGGTGACCATTGGTTGGTTGGCCCTATTGGTTGTGAAAGGGAGTTCAGATTTGTATAAAATCCCTAATCCTCCCCCTTTCCGTCCTATCCTAGGAAAGGACTCAAATTCAAGTGAGCCTGCTTCAAGTTCACGTTTGATCTTGTCAGACTTAGAGTCATGCATCCAAGTTTCAGTCATGAACAGGGCATCAAGGTCATGCTCAGTAAAATAGTCTTTTACTGGCAGGATCTTGCTAGCTATGCTTTGTACATTGCAGCACCCAATGTTTAGTGTTTTCTTCCCGTTTCTATTAAGATTTGTAATACGAGTTTGTCCTTTGTTTACCTTATGAGAGCGACCTCGTGGTGTGAAGCCAGCACGTGTAGATAGACCACGCCTCTTAAGATGGACAGCGTTTTGATTGGGTGTGCAAGACCACGTGTTATGACTGGGCGTGGCTTGTCGGGAAGGCTTGTCGGGCAATTGCCTTTGTTGGAGGAGACAACTAAACCGATTTAGGTTGCGATTGCCGTTCCGAGCCTTCGCGGTAGAGTTGTACGTAGGTATTGGGCGGGACAGCCTTGGCCAGGCAGTCATAGAGAGATTAGAATGACACGAGTTGGTATCATTGCGATTGGTTGATTTTGGCCACGTGATCAACGTGGGCGTGGTTTCTCTGGAACCACGTGTATGTTTTTGTTGTGGTGTGAGAGAGCGTTTAATAGAAATTGACAGTTCTTTGAGACAAGTGTTTGCCCAGGTTATGTCATAACTCGGGAAACAGCTGCGCGACTCGCCAGAGTCAAATAGGTTTGGAGTCCACAAAGCTTCCCCAATGGTTAGGCCGGGTAGGACTGCTATATTATTCAGTTTATCAATTATATGGCAGGTAATTTGGCTTTTTAGATCGATCATGAACTGGGGGCCACCCTTTGTATTTTGTACCCATTCATATTTATTGATTATAATAAGATTTACATTCTTCAGATTGTTAGTGACGTTTAACAGGTCAAGATGCCATTGGCATAGAAGAATGTGATTTGTTTTAAAGACATGGGGTATATTTGTGCATTCATATTCATTTTTATTAGAAGAAGATAGTTGGAATTGAACAGAGTTGCGAGCTGATGTTCGCAGACAAGAACACGCACATATATACAATCATACAAGATGTGATGACATTTTTATTTACAGTTGTATCTTTTACATTGTTAGATAAATCGAAATTAAAAATGTCCATAGGATTACTTGGCTCTGGCCGATCACATCATATACTGTCAATGATTCTCTGAACACGAGTACGGGCTTTCTTCACTGCATCCCGAGGACCCGCGAATTTTACTAAGGAGGAGTCGTCATCCACGTTCACCACTTTGACAGACAACCCCTCAATGGTATTGAGAGAACGTATAGTCGCGCCTTTGTGGCCGATTATTCGGCCCGCCGCCGTGACGGCCAGGACTTCACATGTAGCGCTGCCGCTAGCAGGTCTCGTGGATTTGGTCACAAATGGTCCTTTGCGCCGGCGCGGGGGCACCATTGGCGAGGAAACTACCATCACGTCGTCCTCGTCGTAGGCAGGTTTAGATGGGGGGATGAACTTCACTTTATCCGGAATGGTGGAACTGTTCATCGTACTTATGAAAGTGTCCAGTGAAGATTGCAACAGGTCGCCATCCGAATTGCGAACCTTGGTGATGGAGCCCTTAAAGAGAGGTATAGGAATGAAATCAAATCCTGCCATCTTGTGCAATGACAACAGACTGTTTAGCACCATCCACTGTTTACGTTTTGTGGTCCCCATCGGCGGTGGTGACGAGATGATGGACACAGTGGGGCCTTTTGCCCGGATCTTTTCGACTTCATCAATAATCATGTTAAACAGAGTTTCACCCATTCCACCGGCCACGATTGACGAGACATCCGGGAGTATCGGTATATGGTCGGCAGCAGCCGTCCTATCCGATCTAGTGGATAAAAAGTTCAGATTCTCCGCAGAGATCTTAACATTGCAATCAGGCCGAACAATACCTGTGGTGATGGCTTCCCGATGATCATCTTTAGGCAGAACTACGAGGAGTTGCGTGGTGTTCTTCGCCTTAGGCCCACGGACTTCCGACGAAGAAGGGAGAAAAGATTCGATCAGTTCATCTTTCTCCTTGATGGTGGTCAGTGCCGATGCCAGCTCGGCAGAGAGAGCAGTATTGTCCCGCTCGAGGGAGTCCTTATCTTCAGTCAGGGCTCGTATCCGATCAGTCAGCCGGTTGTTAGAAGCGACGTTTGCCTCATTCATCATGACGAGATCATCGTAGATTTTTCGCAAGGCTAATAGTTCATCAGCTGGCGAAAGGGTTGGAGCCTCGAGGGCTGCCGGAACGGCTGGGGTATCAGTTACCTCAGGACCCGCTTCGAGTACATCCTTAGCAGCTCTACGAGTGGTAATAGCCATTTTTCAGCGATTCTCAACTTTTCAGCACAATGCTTTCCAGACAGAAAATAGTCGGTAATTGAAAAATTGTTGTTTAAGCGGATAAATGTCGACTATGAGCTCTGGTAGGAATTGCGAGCTCGGGTAAAGTCGAGCAGAGGGAGTGTCAGGTTAATGCTGGCCGTGTTATATAATGTGAATGAACAGGCCAGAAATAGACACTGATAATCCGTTAAAATTTCAGTTCAAATAATATTCATAAAGAAATGTATATATACTGTAATATATACGAATATATAAAGTTGTATGCCTAGAAATATTCTGCACGTGTAATAACAAAATATTTAGGCAGCAAGGTAGTCTTTGTCCACGGGCGGGACAAGAAATAGGTAATTTGAGGCCTAGGTGGTTAGGCAGAGCGTTTTCAATATATTGAAAACAGTGTTAGAGAGACCCAGGTGGTTGGGTAGAGCCTAGGTGGTTAGGCAGAGGTTATCTAGGTGGTTAGATAACAAAAAGCAAGGAGGTGGTTCCAAGCTTGAAATGGAGGAATAGTTTTGGTGTACGTCTTGCACGAGTACAACCAGATCTGCACCTCGAGCGCCGCGCCTTGTCAAGGCGAAGCTAAATCCGACCCTCGAAACAGATCAGATTTTACACCGAAAAACGCACACTGGAGTCACAAGAACGTATAAAAATTGAGACAAAAGTGCGACTGAACAGGTGAGTTTGTAAACAGAACGTAAAAGATTCGATAGAACGTCAGAAATTGCCGATAAATTACGACAAGATCGGACCAAAATCAAAACACGTCCATGCTGCACCTCACGCATGCACACATGAAGATCGGCCAACAGTGCAAAGATCCCCTCTGGGAAATGGTGTCAATGCCTCTAAAATAGTTCTCTAGTTTCAGAGTTGTTTAAACACTATTTACAATAAAGAATTAAAATTTCTATATTTGAAATAAGTTCAAATATTGCAATCATTATTTTAATTGTCAAATTTATAAAATGTAAGACATTGACAAATATTCAATATGAATGTAGGGTCTCTTGACACAGCAGAAAAGTGCATTGTTCTGTATGGGAAATATAGGTGTGCCATGCACGAAAAGAATGATACGTAAATGATCTTTATCCTGCAGATCTCTATGTTTACGTCATCTGTGAACTACTTTTTAACCACTGGTTTTTAACCACTATTTTTTATCTCATCAGATAAACTCCTTGACATAAAGATATAAGTTAATCATATTAAGCATATATTTGCTTAATGTCAGCTAGATGTAAAGTAAAATGTAATCTTTGTCTTTATGGTATAAGATATAACAGCACATAAGTAGAGGGAAATATCGAAGGTCTGTGTATTCCAGGTTACGTCAATTTGTAACCATTCCAGGATGTCATCTTTGAAAGAAATGGTAAAGTATAAATATACTATTTTAAGGTAATCTTATTATTAATCAATAATTAATATTTATGAGTGTGTTCTGAGTATGGTCATGTAAGGTCATGTTAGGTTTACATTGTATCCGTAGAACCAGGGTACTAAAAAATTCAATTTGCTAATGTCTAATATGTTTTATTTAAAGTTACTCACAAGTTCGGTGACAAGTCTACATCTACATCTATATGTTTACTCGGCAAAACCAATTGGCATCCCGCCGAGAGTGCAAAATTGCACTAGGGGTGCAGCTGATCAATACCAGCTGCAGGCCAGAATTTACACTCTGGCAGAAAGGTTCCTGAAAGATGCCGAGTTACCAGATTCCAATGTAGTTAAACCAGAGGGAAGATTATTCCAGTCAGTCACAGTCCTTGGGAAATAGCTGTATTTATATTGGTCACAGTTGGTTGCCATTTCTATATAGCAATTTCCATGGTTTTTCCTTGTACGGGCTGATTTCATTTTGACATGTTCAGGTAGTTTCAAAGCTATTTCACCATTAATAGCCTTATAAAATAGAACCAGCCTCTGGGTCCTCCTTCTCCCTGCTAGTGAATCATGAATTTGACCATTCCTCCAGTGTGTTCAGGTCCTCTTGCAGTTTTACTGCATCATCATCACTTTGAACTATTCTATATAGGAGGCTGTCATCTGCAAATAGCCTAATGTTTGAGTCTTTTAGTTTCTCTCCGATGTCGTAAATATAGAGTAGAAAAAGTATTGGCCCCAGTACTGTTCCCTGTGGCACTCCAGATTTCACATGTACAGGGTCAGATTCTTCGCCATCAATAACTACCTTCTGTTCACGGTTTGAAAGCCAGTTTTTAATCCATGATCCAACCTGCCCTGAGATTCCATAATACTCAAGTTTATTATTTAGTCTTTCATGACAGACTGTATCAAAGGCTTTACTAAAATCAAGGATGAGCATATCAACATTTTTTCCCTCATTTCTAGCCTTAAATATATCCTGTAAGGTCGTGATTAACTGTGTTTCGCATGAGTGACCTGTTCGGAAGCCATGCTGAAAATTTACCAGAATATTGTAAAATTCGCAATGGTTCATCATATGTCTGACAATTATGTGTTCCAAAATCTTACATGGCACAGATGTCAAGGAAACTGGCCTGTAGTTTGCTGCACAGCTTTTATCTCCCTTTTTAAAGACTGCAACAATGTTTGCTGCACGCCATGCTTTTGGTACTTCACCTTTGTCAAGTGAGTCTTGGAATATTTTTTGTAGTATTGGAGCTATTTCCTGCGAGCATTCTTTCAAGACTCTTGTTGGAATTTGATCTGGCCCATTTGCCTTTTTGCAGTTAAGGTTTGAGAGCAGCTTTTCAACACCAGCAACTGTGACGATAATTGGCTTTATTTGTGGAGTGGTTGGTTCACCTTTGTCGGGAATATTTTCCATGTTTTCAGAAGAAAATACAGATTTATATTGACGTGATAGAACTTCTGCCTTGCCCTTACTGTCTTTCACTTCAATACCATTTTCCGTTAATGTTGGTACACCAACCGTATCTTTGCGTCTTGACCTAATATAGTTCCAGAACCTTTTTCCCATTGAAGGTCTACTAAATTCAATGTCTGGTAGATCAAGTAATCCAAGAACATATTCATCATGGGATTCTCTCAACTTATGTTTTATATGTTTTCTAAGGTTTCTGAATTTACTACGGTCAGAATCTTTTTGGTTTTTTCAGCTTTGTTGTATAGTCTTTGTTTTCTTCTAATTTGTCTCTTGATTTCTTTTGTCATCCATGGCACATCCCATCTACCAGATATATTCTTGGTTGGGATATGTCTCTTGATTGACTCCATAAGCTTTGTTGTGAACTTATTGTTCAGAGTTTCAACTGGAAGGATAGAATCTTTGATCTCATCTTCATAAAAGGTAAGCATATCTTTTTTAATCTCATTCATGTCTCCTTTGTTGTACATTAGCACATTTCTTGGTTTTTTCTTGGCTAGTGTGGCTTTTGCATTGATTTCTGTTATTACCACATCATGGTCACTCATGCCTGGATGGACAGATACATTATTTACTAGGCTAGGGTTGGTTGTACATACTAAATCTAATCTATTTCCTCCCCTGGTTGGGTGTGGATTTACTTGCGTAAGGCAGTGTTCATTAAAAGTATCAACCATTGCTGTATTAAGGTCAGTCCCATATGCAGGGCTTGGTTTACAAGACATATTCTCCCATGCTATATCTGGTACATTGAAATCCCCTGTGAGCAGAATATTTGGAGTATTTGTATTAGACTGGGGAATCTTCCCCAGAGATGCATTGAGTTCATGAACATTGGTTATATTTCTGTCTGTTGGTCTATAGTAGCATCCTATAAACAGAGGTTTTGTGCCAGATATGTTAAGTTTTCTCCATACTAGTTCACAGTCAGTTTTTAAGCTTTCCTCCTTTGGGTCTGACAGCCATCTTTTGTTAATTCCAATCAACACCCCACCACCACCCTTGCATCTGTCTTCTCGCCCAATATCATAGTCAGGGTGAATGACACAGTCGGCAATAGTGTGATCAATGTGGGATTCTGTTATGCATAATATGTCAGGGTAGTTGTGCTCGGTTATTAGTTCATGTAGTTCTTGTTGTTTTTTGGTAGAGTTTAAGCCTCTACAGTTCACTGTCATGATCTTAAGCTTTTGTATTTTTTGTTTTTTCCGGCCTTGCTTTGGTCCAGTGGTGTGGGTATTCCCAGTTGATTGGTCCTGAGTACTTTCCTCACTTATGGCACTTTCATCACAAAGTGTTTCAAAAAGGTTGTTTGTTTCAATTTCACTGTCAAAGAAAGCATCAGAGATATTAGGTAGGCGGCATTTCCAGCACTCCCATGACAGCCATCTTTGTTTATTGAATAATTCATAATCTTTATTTGTTAGCCCATCACATTTAATGTGTACAAATATATCACATTCATCACACTGCATGGCTCTGTGATTTTTGGCAACTGGTCTTTCACACAAGCCACAGGGGTATCGAACAGGCCCTGGGTGTGGGTGAACGTCACCACATAAAAGGAGTAAGGATATTTTGAAAAGTAGCATATAGCTATTGCCTCTTTTCTTCAAATTTGTTTTATCCCAGTAGCAGTAATTTTGTTTTCTGTATATAACACTGGCTTGGTGTGAAGCAATACCCAGTATTGGGTTTCTTTCAATCATACATTGCTTGTGTATCATGTCATTAATGATAAACAATGTGGTACTTCCAGATTTGTAGGAAATATTGGCAGAATTTCCTGCATGGGTTATGCTTGCCACCAAGATACAGGCAAGACAGTTTAGAATCAGTTTTGGAAGATAATGTTTCATCTTGTTAGGCATATTCATTAGTTTCTTTTATTTTCTAAATAAGGATGTAAGTATTTTGGATAGGGTTGTAAGCTGAGTATATTTCCTGTGTTACTGAGTAGTGCACCGGTTGATCCAAGAATGTGGGACAAGAATGTAGATTGTGGATATCAGAGTGGGAAGAGTGTCCCAGTTTACAATCTAAGAGTGTAGGTTGTAATTATCAGAGTGTAGGTTGTAATTATCAAAGTGGGAAGAGTGTCCCAGTTTACAATCTAAGAGTGTAGGTTGTAATTATCAGAGTGGGAAGAGTGTCCCAGGTTACAATCCAAGGGCCAAGTCAAACTAAGAGTGTAGATTGACGAGTATGTAGTCGGGAAGAGTGTCCACGACTCGTAGGATAAATAATTTACTCGAAAAGACAGAAGGCAGCAGAATGGCCGCGGGATCTGTGTTTTCATAAAACAGTATACTCTCCAGGTCACGCAGCCAGACCACTACACTACCAGTCAGTTCAAGTCGTCTGTAAAAACTGCCTTTGTTCGGTAAAAATGGCTCCAAAATGCCACTAATATTGAACAGAACAGTATGTAGTGCGCTCGGGAGTCGGTAGGGATTCAGGTAAGATGGTATCAGATCCAGTAAAACGATATTTAACTACGAAAAACGGGAGCCGATAAAAAGCTGGTCCACCATTACCGACGCATGCGCACACCGTTTGAGTCATCCGTATTCATAAAAATCAGGGTGTTGACCGATTGGTGAAAGAATATAAACAGATTTGTTTTGTTAAATTATGTCTGGGTCAGAATTTTCAGCTGAAAGAATTGTGCATCTCGTAGCCTCAGGAAACTGTGTTTATATTGCTCACAACATCAAGAAGGCTTCATTGCATGTTAAATCACCTTTTCATTCCAATTATTGACAAAGGTATAGTATAGGTATAGAAGGGCTATTACCACATCAGGAACCTAGCTGCATTCAGACACTGTCTAGACGAGAAGACAGCCGAAACTTTAACCCATGCTTTTGTTACAGCCACCCTAGATTATGATAATGGCCTGCTTGCAGGTCTCCCTAGATCAGATATTAAGAATAAACATCAGATACTACAATACCTTCGAAATTCTGCAGCCCATGTCGTAGGAAAAATCAGGTAATTTGATCACATATCAGGAAAACTGACGGAATTACATCGACTCCCTATACATGCAAGGATTGATTTCAAAATTCTACTTTTGACCTGGAAGGCCCTAAACGGTAAGGTGCCGCCGTACTTCTCCTAGTGAAACAAGGTGAGAGATGCCTGGAATGATGGAACTCACTTATTAGTTCCAAAAACTCGGCTGAAGACAGTGGGCGACAGAGCCTTCTCCCATTGCAACTTAATTCATCCTTCTACTCCAATTATTGAATAAATTGTGATTGTACATATATGATGCAAGGAGATGTAGACCTGGGTATCATCTGCATAAACATGATAGCTCAGACCATATTTTGCGATGATATAAGCCAGAGGAAACATGTAGATTGTGACAAGAATGGGTCCCAAGATAGATCCCTTTGGGATTTAATGGACTTTAGCGATGATCTATTGTATCAAATGTTGCTGAGAGGTCAAGAAGCAGTAACACTACTGATCTATTGTCAAGGTCTCTCAGGATGTCGTTTTGTACCTTTAGCAGAGCAGTCTCTATACTGTGGTACTCTTTGGAACTTGTCAGTAAGTAAGTTTTGCTCAAGGTGAGGAACCAGTTGGTTAGGTATTGCTCGTCGAGAAGGCTTGGATATGTAAGATAGATTGGAAATAAGTCTATAGTTTTTCTCAACACGCTCTGGGCCGAGTTTCTTCATGAGTAGAGCAATAAGCTTTATTTTCATACTGACAGTTACTACTGATTCTAACAGTGAATTTATTAATGATGGCAAGGATAAGTTGGTTACATCCATGAAGTCATCAAAGGGCAGGTTTGTACAGGGATATGTTAGATCCTTTACTAATAATTCACTGTGTCAGATAGGGATAGCTCTTTCCAGGTCAGGGTCAAGCTCACTTGATTTCTTCATTGCCTTTTTGATGAACTAAAGGACATATTTAGGTGATAAAGGTGTGAACTCGCAATGGGAGTGATTCCATTTGTAGTTTTCTCACCATTATTTGTCACGCCATCTGGTGACAACAACTTTTCTGATTATGATGAGGGATCATTATTTGGGATAATATGTGTGTCACTTGCATAATTGAGTCAATTTGATGATATTAAACATAAATATTTTGAGGTTGAAAGTTTAAAAGAATTATTCAACACAGTTATTCAACACAGTTGATTTTATCTTGTGAAAAGAAATTGGCATTTTTAAGGGTGGAGTAGTGTCGGGCTGGCATTGATTGCCAGCTTAACATCTACTTAAGACACCACGTTCACCATGATTTAGGGTCTTTTAAATGTGATGGTTAGATGTCATTTGTGAGTCATTGTTTTATTGCTATTTGCTATTGTAGAGTCATTGTTTACTATATGTGTTTACTGCCTGGAGGCCATGATACGTCATGTACAATTCTCCCTTTATTAAAATTCTTCTTCTTAAAGGCACCTAGGGGCAAACCCCTAAAATTTGCAGGGAGGTCTGTGGACCCTCAGCACTGCCTAAACAATTGTTCTTACTAATAAAGTCAGATACTTCATTTTTAAATTCTTGTGTAGAAGGCCAGTTTTTGGAAATAATAGATTCAGGAGTACCTTTAAATCCTATGTCGTACTGTGTGTGGAGTGTCAGTCCTGCTACCAAAAAGTGTTGGAATGTGACATCAAGTTATTAGACCAAAACTCAGGATTCAGGAATGTGCCTGACTGTTGTACTTGTGGTGCACTTTCACTGTTAACGGCAAATGGGAGAGGCCCGGGGAGAGGACCTCTAATCTCGATAGCCTTGAAAACCTTCTGCTGCACAACAGTGTTTACTGTTACCATCCCTTATGAACCTTTTTATGCTGTGAGGGTCCATACATGACATGGGGAGAGGGCTAGAAACATTGAAGACAACTGGGACTAATGTCTGGGTCAGATGTAAAATTGTTCTCTGTTATAGAAATTGACATAATGGCCAATTGGTCAGAAAAAGGAGTGCGCTGGAAAAAGGAGTACTCCTATAGGGCTATTGTGGTCCTTAAGGCTTGGTCTCACTGTAGCAAACAGGCCAAATGGAGGACTTGCTAAAGGCAGTTTGTCTGCTTCGATAGAACACATGACACACAGATATACAATGAATGTGGTGCGCACGTGTTGCTAGAAATGAGTGGAAGAGGACAGAGTGGATGAGCACTGATGCAAAACGCACAACAAATGAACAAAGTACGGATGGATAGTGGAGAAAGCGGACCAACACGGAGATAAATTGAGGAGTAGCGCAGAAAGCAGAGGCAGTGCGCATAGAAACAAACAAGAAACTGAAGTCACACGGACGTATAGCGAATGAAAAAGCGGATGAGATGCAAATTCTAACAGTCATGTGATGGAGGGAAAACGCATAAAAGCTGAAGAGTTGCGCAACCATTAAATATGACGATAGAGTATATGATGTGGAAGATGGCGCTGACCACACCCAGGCTGCAGCTGAGGTGGTCTATAATGCCTTAAACTTTGTGGATCTGCATCATATCCTGACTCAGTATCCTGTGTCCAGATAGGAACTGGAAAAGATCCCACTAGAACCCATGAATTAGGCAGCCCCACATGACTGACTGACTGCGGATGGTCATTCAATGGTCACTTAAGAGATCAGGTCACAGTGGCCACTAGCTGATTCCCCGAGGACACATTGACTAATTAAAACAGAAATGAACCTGATCCTACCACTGGCTGCAATGATGGAATGTATGCCCCACATCCCCACATTGACAGCCAGGGTAGATAAACCTGACACATTACTAACACATGGCACCCCCACATAATAGTGTAAATGCCTGGCCTGGATCACAGATTGCCTGCTCTGGTTTCACAAGAATGACCAACAGCGTTTGCAGAGATATTCAGTGTATATCCTGCCCATAGTCGGCTTTCAGTGCCCCAAATCGGGCCATTTGCACTGATAATCACAAACCACCCACCCCATAGCAATTTCAAATAAACTATAATTAGGCATTTATACACATAATAAGATGGAACACATAATGATATGAATCTTCTGAATTATTTTGT
Source organism: Amphiduros pacificus (assembly GCA_949316495.1). NCBI lineage: Eukaryota > Metazoa > Annelida > Polychaeta > Phyllodocida > Hesionidae > Amphiduros > Amphiduros pacificus. The sequence continues at coordinate 30,931,532 of OX439008.1, read as the reverse complement.
CATCCAAAAGCAAACAAAACAACCGTAAACAAAAAAGTTCACTTTTGCCTCTGGACACCCCACTGGGTAAAATGAAATTCTTTTTAATCAAAATTTCTACATAACTTCTCATATATGCAACCCACACACAAAATCTGAACACAACATAAAACCACCTCTAAACTCACTATGGGTAGGTCCCCCTTTGACAATGCCTGGTTAAATTGTCCCCCAGCAAGGTTATTGCTCGCCCACTCGGATTGGGCGTAAAACGTTGTGGTCCCGTGTATCTGACCCTATCCCAGAGCACGTTAAAGAACCCAGTAGCACTTATCGAAAAGAGTAGGGGAAATCCGGTGTGAATGGTCTAAAAAAAAACCTTTCAGTTAACCAACTCACAACAACAAAAGTCCATTTTTCAATAGCAATAATCAATGATCAAATTTAACAAGACATGATTGCAATTCACAGCAATCATACTGCAGGGCCACCTCTCCAGGCTACGGCCCTCTTGCAATTTAATATTGCATAGATTTCATTCATTCATTCACAACCATTACGCACTCAGTACTTGGAAGCGAACAAGTGAACAACACAATTTTTGCAACAGATTAACTTTTAATCTGGAGTTATACATTTGGATATTAATTAACAATGCCTGGACCAAGGGCACAAAGGAGAGGATCCCCTGCAAAAGGTGGGAGAGGCTGTGGCACAGGGAGAGGCAGCCACTGTTCCTGTTGGGGACGGAGTTATTGCCAGGATCTCAAGATTCTTCACTCAATCTATCAGACTTTGTCCAATCAGGGACCAACAGCCCAGCACCAGAGAAAATATAAACTATGTGACAATCTATATAATGCAGAGACAGTTTTGTGCCATTTAAAAGCTGAGACTGCATTTTTATCTGACATTTTAATATTAATATTTAAAGTTCTGTGACGAATTCTGGTCAGATTCTTATCAAACATTTGTGGAGGCATCCTCAGGAACTCAAAAGAAGTTGGGTCCTCATTTCTCAGCTCCTGCATGAGATGGTCATATAACCCAAATTCTTTCCTCCTCTGAGCAGAAAGCCAAGGTCGGGTCCCAGCCTTCTTCTTCTTCTGGCCCTTCTTCTATGGTTGGTAATAACATGTATTTGGAGTTGTGCAAATTGTAACCTAAACTGTACCCAAAATATGGCATTTCTGTATTGAGCTCTAGCTCTGACAGCACACTGCATCTTGCTTCTTGAGTGGACATTCTGCAAATGATGGCAAAGGTGCTTAAGGGCCTTTTTATATCTCTATTTGTGACATCAGCGCCATGTTCGCTCTTCTCCGCAGTACGTCCTTTCTTTGTGCTGATGTTGGCTGCAATGACTCCTTACTTTCTACATTTCCATGTGATCTCCTTCTGTTTACTCCGTGCCTGCCCGTTTACTGTTCTCAACTCATCTGCAAGTCATCAGCTTTATATTCGTCTTCATCCGTTTCTGTTCGCATTTCTGCTCGCATTCAATCCTGGCCAACTTCTTTAATTATTTGCTACTTATTCTTTCCTTTTCCGCTTTGATACCACACTGCGGACATCAACAAACACTCTTTGAACCCATTTAGCATGAGATATGAACAAAGCTTTCGCATTCCTGATGCAATCAGCATGTGCACAAAGGCATTGCAAACTGGCCATTCGCATCTGTTCTGCACAAAAATTTCAACATGTTGAAAAAGTTTTGTGGACCAAAGCATACATAAGCATACTGCTCCAAACTAAAAAAACATGAATTTAGTAGGAGATATGGAGAAAGCGTTCTGAACACCAAAATTTTCCATCTGCCTGGCCTGTTCGCTACAGTGAGACCACAGCTTTAGATGTCTGGCCACATGCTCTGCATGCCCAGGGAGTGTTCCTGGACATTATGTATGAGATGATATGCAACATTTGCCTGGAGACACGACACTTCTGAGACGATAACACAGACTTCATGGAGGACTTCACAAGGTGGAGGACGAAAAGGGTGCAAGACCATCTAGTTTTCTTCACAACTGGTCACAATGCACAAGTCTTAACAGTAATATAATTGGGAGTAAGAAATCTGCAATTATTGGCAATTATTAAATAACATTTTAATGAAGCGTGAGCTATGAAGATAAAGTATATCATTTTACAGATGCTGCGACACAATCTGAGAAGGCCCTGTATACAATATGTGACTATGGTGGAGCAGATGGTGGGGTGTCGATGGCATTCATAACAGACGCAATCGGTGAGAAACATATATAACTTATAAATTGATATGCTGCTCTGTATTCAATGTATTTTCCATATTGATACATATCAAAATTTATTTTTGATATTTTGTGTTTTTCAGAATTGATAAGAGAAAAAGTCAGTGATGCTCAAATTCACATTATCTTTGAAGACCTCCCAAATAATGATTTCAAATCGTTATTTCTACGGATGCATGGTAAAGGAAAACATATCATATTCCGATGCATTCAAAGTGTATAGATGTAATAAAGGTCCAGAGTAATCATGAACATGAAAGTTCATCAATTATTATTACACTTAAGTCACCTTCAGATTTAGCATTCAGAATCAGCATTGATTTTAATAGTTTATCTAATCTGATTATTATGAAAAATAGGTTTATTGGCAGACCAACATGGACCTTCCTTCATTAAGGCACATAATGGGGTATTCATATCAGCTGTGGGAACAGGGTTCCTTGACCAATGTGTTCCTGACCACTCAGTTGATTTTGGAATATCTACTACTGCTATGATGTACCTACGTAAAGTGTAAATATTACTTTACAACTATTTTATAATTTTTCTTTTTTGCAATTAATCTTGGGTGTTTTGAAAGCATCATTTGGTTTTGCACTGAAGCAGTTATGATGAATTAATGTACATGTCCTTGTCATGCACTTTGTCTTAGGTTAAGCATATATATTTCAGGCCTTGCCCGCTTACTGGAACCCTTATCCATGGATTATCTTCTGTAGAGGAGGAAAAAATTAAATGGAAAATGCAGGCAGCTAAGGATTGGGAAACCATACTACTTCATAGATCTAAAGAACTGGCACCTGGTAAGGCTTTATCATATCCGCAGCAAATATGCAGAATATTGCAACAGACAATTCCTTTTTCATCACAATATATATATATATATATGTGTGTGTGTGTGTGTGTGTGTGTGTGTGTGTGTGTGTGTGTGTGTATTGTTCTTTCATGTTTTCATAAATAAACAGCTATTTACTTTGCAATATTTCACCTTGATTCCATGATGATAAGTCACAGTGATTGGAAAACTAATCAATTGAAATCTGTACATAATAGGATGACTTTATTGTGTGAAAAGCATTGTCTGCACTGACAATTTCAGATGTCAGATTAGCTCCCTCCATTTGAACCCCATTTCCCATGTGACACCCTGCTGACTGTACTTTTTCATGCAGTTTTCATGTCTGATACGAAATTGACCATTATTGGATGAAGGAGGGTGCTCATAATTTGAAATCTAATGTTTCTTTAGTTATTTCTTGACTTGGTGATAATTGATTTTATAGGAGGACACATGGTGATTTCAAGCTTGGCGACCATGAATACGTGGCCAAACTATGATGAGTCCAATTTCTTTAAATTTTTGGATTCCTCGGTACAGAAGATAGTGGAAGAAGGTTTGATAACAAATGTATGTATTGATGTCAAAGTGGTTACTTCATAGATTTCCCTTATTTCTCAATGCATTCTATCTAGTTTTTCGAAATTGATTGAATTTTACAATTAACAATGTTGTGGCTCTTGTAGCAAGAGTCTATGCTCTTCAAAAAGATCCGATATCTGTGCCAATATATCACAACGCTTAAATGTGTCATTTGTGTCGGCAGTTACATATACTGCTCATTAATAATTTGGTACTTTGAACTGATACTAATCATTGTTCATGTTGATTTTTTTAAAGAGTACTGGCTTTGTGAGATATAGCCTCAGATCTTTGGAGTATAATACTTAGGCAGTGATTAATAAAGCTCTCATATTGAATACATTATGCTTTCTTCATTTACTTAAATGCTTTTCAGAGTTGGCAAAAAATAGTCATATACAAACTGATTTGAAGGCATTTTAAGGAAGAGTTCACAAACATCGCAGCATAGAATGGTCGGCATAAGTCTTGGGCCTATGTTTAGAAACAATTAGTTTGCTCTTTAAATATGACCTCAATTTTAGATATATTCATTGATTTGAAGGTCTGTAATGGGACCTGTCTCATTTGTTAAGATCTCTGTCTCAATTACTGAAGGTCTGGGATTTGAATCCTGTTTTGAAAAGGTAATTCAGTTGTGGCTGTGATTTATGCTATGTGTGTATGATGATGATCCCATCACCCTTCACGAAGAGGAGCTTATAGGATATAGCCTAAACAGTGTGGAAAGGGTTGTTTATGCAAACAAATCAACTTTGACTTGGCTGAATGGTGTATCAAACATCAGAACAATATAAATATGTGAGACAAATATTTCCATAATATTTGCAATAATTTGCCTTGCTTATTTTTGCTTTGTTAGGATAAAGGCAAAGAATTGGGAACCTTGACGGGCACTTCTATATATCCTGGCACATGCAATAGTTCAACCACACTAATTTAGTATAAAATATAAAAGTATAAATTTTTTGGCACTGTGGGAAAGATGAATATTTGTTACTAAGATGTTGCTTACTCCAGCCAGAACTCTATGTATTTCTCATATAAATATGTTTCTTATCTCTAATAGATAACTTGTAAAAGATTTTGTTTCCAAACAATATTACCTTACATACTTCAGTTAGTTATTTAGTGCATTATTGAGGATCCCCGGCCCTGCCAAGATTGAACTCATGATACATGAAATAACCAAAATAATGTTGAAAGTGATGTAAAACTAACAAACAAACAAAATCATTATTGAGGCAAATGACTGAATGGATTCTTAATGACACATCGACATAACATAATTCCCAGCTAACAATTCTACGTTTGTTTCTATATTGTGGACACACTGTGTTTTGGTGCTGACGTTGTAAGGGCGTAGATGTGTAAACACCAGATACACACCTCGTGTGCAATATCGCTCACTTCACTGACTTCCTTTATATTGGTTTCTTTGTCTGCTTTTCAGTGCAAGTCCAGATCAAGTTAAATATATAAATATACATTGTATGTCTGGACATTACATAATTCAGGTTACCATTCAATTTATTGTAGTACTATGTTAAGCCTACATGTATACATCTTCATCATGAGAATCAACAAGAAAATGGTGTTTCAGATTTGTGAGATATTGAATTATTATACATTTTGTGACTTCCTATCTTCCTATCATATTTTTGCCTAGATTTTGATACCATTTAATTTTTTATACCATCTAATTAATGATAATTGTATGTATGTGTTGTTTAAATGTAATTTCCATTCATGTAATTTCTATTCAGATAATTCTCGTTAAAGCTCGAAATTTCTTATAGCATCCATCATGAAATCACAAAAATCACAAAATTCTTGACTATTTCTTGGTTTTACCAGTGAGAAAATTGAATTGGGGCGGTCTTTAAAACTTTTGAAAACCACTCCTGAGCTTTAGGAGTGGGGAGAATGTTTGTTCTGCCTGTCCATCTGTCTGTCAACATATCCTTTAAAAATCTTCTCCAAAGCTCTCCCATTAAAAGTGAATAAAAAGTATTTCATCACTGTTTTATATTAGTGTCTCGTCATACCTTTTTAGTCATGTGACCTTTGATCTTGACACATTTACCTTGACTTAAAAATGTGTGTACATGCAACATCTCAACCATTAAAAGTGAATAAAAAGTATTTCATATTATTTATAAGCACTATGTCGAACATCGTATACATTTTTTTATAAATTTGGCCTTTGATTTTGACCTTTATATTATTGTGCAGGACATATCTCATGAATGATGAACTGGAGATACCAAATATTTGGCATGCATGACAACCACAAGGTGTTGCCAGTGTTCGTCAAACGTTTTTGACCCATCGGTGGATTCTTCATAAATCATAGAGTTTACTTTATATCAGAGAAAATAAGAAAATTGTGCTTGCTTTGAGTTTCCACAACTATCTAAGGCTAAAGAAATGACATGAAACTTTGCAGAAAAACATTTAGGATTCGTTAGGCAGTCCTTCAAAATATACATGTACATGCCCTTGTGTGACTGCAGCTGCTGCAGCTTTTTCCTCACAGAAGGAGCCACCAGCGTAGATACATTGGAACTTTTTATAAACTGATTTTATCGCATTGTATTTATTAATGGTTCACAGATCTACGTTCTGTTGGATTCCTTGTAACTGCAAATCTCATGAAAAATTTACATGTAATATTTTGAAGTAAATTGTGTCTGACTTTTTTGTTACTCTCCTACTACTGATACTAGTGATAGTTATGTAGATCAATGATTATCATATGTGGTAAGTCCTCTCGTTTCAGGAGGAGTTCAATGCCATGAATATGGGTTTTTATCTTCGCACTAAGGAGGAATTCAGTGCACCTTTCAATGACCCTGAATCTTCTGTGGCAAAGTCTGGCCTTTCTCTGGAATATATTGAAATGAAATTATCTAAATGTCAATATCGAGAGCATTGGATTATGCAGAAAGGCAAAGGTATTTTAATGAAGTTATTTAAGCGATGATGCTGGGCCAGGTATATTTTAAGAAAATAGCCATATTTTAAGACTACTTTCTAGAAATATCACAACAACCTACACTCATACAATTTTATTTGGCTTCACTTCTGTAGGTGATCCTAAAAAACATGCATCCATGTTGACTGCATCTATACGGAGATGGCTGAATCACCCATTGATGAAAGGTCTATCAGATGATAGGTCTCAGGAAGAAAAGGAAATGGTCATCAATAGAGTATTCAGCATCATTGAATCAGACATAGAACAAGCACCAGATGATTGCTTCTTCAACTACTGCTATTCTATCATCCATTTGTCAAAAAAGAAGTAACTTTGGCTGATTCATACTATTACATATATTACATTTGTTATGAGATAAAATAATTCATTTGTTGAAATAAAACTAAAAATTATAATCTCCACCTGAAACAAATATTACGTCATTAATGAACTTGAGTTTTAATTGTCACAAGTCATAGTAGCATGTAAATTGGCCAATAGGTGGCTGCAGTAATACAGAAAATGACCTGTAACAGCTTAGATATTAATAGTAAAAAAAGTAATTCAAAGTTACCGTTGATTTAATGAATAAAATGTAATGTTCTGAATGACTAAAATATAATATAAAAAAATGATCATGTCTTTTTTATTGTTATAGAAGTTTATGGTTATTATTTACTGCAATATATATCCATATAATTTCGGACAATGTCAAAAATTCAGCATATCATGCCAGTTGATATGCTAGAAGAGGTTACTGATGAGTAACTAGATTTGGCCAGCTGGATGTATATGAACCACATGCTTGCAAAATGCTGAGCACCACGTGCTTGCAATATGCTGAGCATATGTTTACATCATTTTATCAAAATATAATGTCAGTTTACAACGTGCTCACAACGTTTTAGTACGTGCTGAGCACGTGCTCACAATGTGTACAACAACGTGCTCACAACATTCACAACGTTATGTGGTGTTCACAGATCTACGTTCATACGATGTCATGTTACAACGTGCTCAGTACCAAAACACAACGTGCTCACAACGTAGAAAAAACGTAAAATTGTTATTGGGTGTGTTATGAAATGAATTAACAAAAATATGGCTTTTTCTTACCCTCCATAGTAAGACTTCTTTATCATATCAGTCCTTGCCACCAAAGGTATAAAGGTGCGCACAAAATCGAGCATAAGTCATCAGTATTCATAAAACTCTGGCTGTGAACTGATTTGTGAGGAATGAATGATAGATTCTGTTTGTTCTGACAGCAGTACTGATTGGTCAATTTATGTGTCAGACACCTGGTCACAATTTATTACCCGATTTTGATCAATTCAGATTCGATGATATTTTTGTGAGCAAGGCAAGCATTTATAACTTGGGGAAATCCATATTTAGAATGGTATCCAATATATAGCTCCAGGATCTCCAGCAGTGAATTTGCCTTTTGTTTATTTTTGGGACCGGCGGCCATTTCATTTCTAAAAACTGCCCCTAAGCTGCTCAAAAATCTCATGATTTTAACCCGCGGAGGCTGGGATGGAACTGAAAACCCCAGAGCGGGAAATATTCTATCATTATTGGTACCCTGATTTAGGAATAACTGAAATTTGGTACCCTGATTTAGGACTAGCTGAATTGTTTATACCCTCATTTAGGGATGATGCAGAAGGGGTAGATTTGGAAAGGGGGATTGTGATCCCTGTTTGATGAATAGCTCTATATTTCATTCTTTTATAAGCGAGTTAGATTCATAAATATTTTTTCCTAACTCCTATCGGACGTCAGCATCCACCACTGGCAACAGACGGGAAAGATGTTTTGGTCCCCATTTTCTGGTTTAATATCGTCATTTTTCAAAATTCTCTTAGGCAGCAATTTGTAATGACGTCAGATTGCTTGAATCATGAACTTTTGACTCCATCATTCGATTTAGCACATTGAATAACCATGGTTATGAATTTTATTAATTTAGTATCTAGATATAATAGGCGAGCCTTGAGGGGTTAAATGTAGACATCTGAAAATACTTTTGCTTAAAAATCTTCATTAAACCCAAAAACATTGATAACCATTTAATATGTGTTATTTTAAAGCAAATGTCATGGATATTATTAACAAGCACAGACTGCTTAGAGAAAATTGCTCACTACATGAGCCAGTTTGAAGCATTCAGTGAACGTCATTGGCAGTGAGTCATTTGGATCAATCATGGGAGTGAAGCAAGGAGGGTCCACAAGTTGCTCCCTATTTACTTTTTACATTAACTGCACAATAGAATCTGTGAGATCATATGGTAGTGATGGCTTCCTGTGTGAACTCCACTCATTGTTGCAAATGGACGACACTTTGCTCTTTGCTACAGGGAGGAATCCCATGCAAGAAAAGCTGAATCTTCTTCATAGCAGCACAGGCCCTAAAAACATGGGAATCCACCCAACAAAATCTCAGTTCATGACAGTGAATGCCGATGACCAGGAGCCATTCATAGTGGGTGATAGTGTTATCTCCTACACGGATGAATACATTTATTTAGGATCAAACATATCAAACTCACCAGTCGCAACACAAGCAGAGTCACACATTAAAGCAAAGCAGAACCATATTCGAAAGTTTGTCTCCTTTGTGACAAAAAATGACAGTGCACCTTTCAATGTGAAAGAGGTTGTGTTAGAAAGTGCCATACGGGGAGCCATATTCTATGGATGTGAGAGTTGGATGACTGACAACCTCAAAGCAGCATCACAGGTATATCTGACAGCCCAAAAAGTGCTTCTAGGAGTCCGGACACAGACGTGCACTGATACTGTGCAGCTGGAGCTGGGCCAGGGCAGTGCTAAGTCATACATTCAGCATCGGCAGAAACAATTCCTGGAAAAGCTCAGAAAAAGAACAGATTATCTAGAGAGTCCCGTGCATTTTGCCATTACAATTGCCAAAGAAGCCCATTCAAAAATGGGTGTGTATATGGAGAAACTAGAGAATGATCACAGAGACCCTAGGAAACTTGAGTTAGAACAGATCAGAGGCAAAGTCATAACAGCAGACACTACCCGAAGGGTATCATACAGAAATATCAACCAAGAATTAAAGAGGCATGAGGTTTACTCAACTGTCGGTATTCCAGAGTACCAACGTATAGCTTTCTCACGACTCAGGCTGGGCTCACATTGGCTCAAGATAGAAACTGGGCGATGGTCCAGGATCCCGGAGGAAGAAAGATTGTGCCCTTGTGGGATGGTACAATCTGAAGAGCATGTGCTTTGTAAATGTGTACTTTTAGATCACCTCAGGAGAGAAGACAATGGAATAGACTGTACCTCCCTTGGAACAATTATGAGAACGGATAATTTGAAAGCGCTAGCATTGTACACGTATAGAGCATTGAATGAAGCAGAAAAGTTGAATAAGTGATGATGAGCAAATAAGGAATTGAATGACCAATAATATATGTACTTAATATTTCACCTGTGGATGGTAACAAGTCACATATATATGTTCATTAGTATAAAGCCTAAAGCAAAGCAAGTATTTTATGCAGTATTACACATTGATATGTTTATAATGGACGCAACTTATACTGTTATACTGTTTATTTTCTGTTTTTCCCCATATTTAATTGATCTACTTTGTTGTGTTTAAGTTGTTGTCAATAAATGAATAATAATAATAATAATAATAATATGTGGGAGGGGGTGCAATCTGCTGCAGTCATGTGCAGCTAAAGGAACTGCCACTTTGATGAACAGAACATTCAAAATTATGAACACATCATATACTGTGACTGTCTATTAATTCAAAAATGATCTGAATAAATGATGCATTTTGTTGCAAATTCCATTTTTGGACATCATATATTTGCTTGGAATGTATCCACAATAGGAAATTTAATAGACCTTATTAACCATATACATTGTACATTTAGTGTGCCCCTTATACATTCCAAGCTCAAACATCATCAATGATAACAGTCTTACATGTATGTTTCCTATCAAAGATTTTCAGAAATTGAAATAGTTTAGGTCAAAGATGAGTCCAGTATTACAAGATGTTTTTATGATGCTTTGATGGTGCAAGTTGTTTTAATCAAACATTTCTTTTGCTCAAGTTGTTACATTCACAAAACATAACCCTATAGGTTGATAGCTCTGCGGAAAACACATGAACTAAGATAAAGTGTAACTAGCAAACAGGTTATGGTTTTCCATACAATATTCCAATTCTTGTAAATTATTATCTTGTTACCAATGCAATATTTCACTCAAAAAATTGGTGACATTAAGGTCACTGCATTAAGGTCAATGGGTGCAGGGACAAAATAAAACTAAAAGTGCCCAACTGTATCTTGTGGTTGTCAGGCATGCCCAATATTTATTTTCTTAGTTAATCGTTCATGAGATCTTCTCCTTTAGATGTGAGTAGACAATATGTTGAATTTTCAGAGGTCTAATTCTATCTGTTGTCCAGTAGGCTAAGTTCTTTTCCCATTTTATGATTTTTTTCAAAAAACTAATAGCTATCACTAAGTTGATAAGGAGGCTGCTATTTTACATAACATAGAAATTTTAGCTGATGAGAATAAAAAAAAAAAAGTTGGAGCCAAATTTGATATGTAACATTCATTTTGATTGGTCAAAATCATCATCTTCTCAAGACTGCTCTTGAAAAGGATTTAAATGATCATATAAGACGAAATGTTTTCAAACATTACCAAAAAGCTATGATAACCATAGCTCTAAGTTAATTCACTTTTAATGGTTGTGAGATGTTGCATGTACAAAAATTTTGAATTCAAGGTCAATGTGTCAAGGTCAATGGTCACATGGCTTAAAAATCATGATGTGGCACAGCTGTGACCTCAGACATTTCTGTATACAAAGTTTTAATTTCCTCTTAAAGTTGGTTGCTTAGATTTGCTCAGTACAAAATTTGTGACCTCAAGGTCACTGCACCAAGGTCAATGGTGACATCACTAAGATTTTAAAGAATCTGAGTCTTTATCTCTATATCTACCTCTATCTCTACCTCTAAAATATGAAACATATATTACTGGTAGTTTTGGAGAAGAAGATTTTTAAAGAAATGTTGACAGACGGATGGACGGACGAACAGACATTTTCCCCACTCCTAAAGCTCTGCGACTTCAAAGAAGTCAGCAGAGCTAATAAGGACAGACACTCTGATAGCATAGAATCCAAGAATAACCCTTTTGCTGAGGGGTTAAAATTGGTCAATCAATGAAAATTAACAAGTCTGAGATAATATAACAAGCAAGAATTCAATATCTATATCACAGTCATTTATTTCTGAACAAATATCACTGTATTATTTGAGAATATCATACCAATATTAGAACAAATCCTTGTCATGTTGCAGCCCATAATTTGAATAAATAACAGGAACCTTAATTATTTATCTATTTATAGTGAGTACACAAAACCAAGATTCCATACAATAATTCATGACAGGATTATATATTATTCAAAATGTAAATCCACATTATTATTATCTATGAATAGAAAATACATTATTAATACATAATCCTGTGGGTTATATGATTAATTTCTATTGAATCCATTCACATCTCTCACTTTGTACACAAGATCCACCAATGATATTCAACATTTGTGCTCAACAGGCATTTTAAAGTACATATTTCAAGCAGTTTTATACAGATGGTGCAGGATGATTTCAGTTCTGTCCTCTTTACTTATCTCGACCCCTATTATCCCTCACATAAGTGAGCCTTGAGGTCAATTAATTTTGGCCAATCCACTATCATCCAGTTCCGCTTTCAATCTTATATCACAGGATTATTTTATCACAGATATTGCCCAATATCATTAAATGTTTAGGTTCATTAAAGAATTTCTAATTTATAGACCATTTATGAGTATATGGGTGCAGTGTCAAACCATCCATTCTAACTCCTAACAATGTCTGATAATGTGTTAGATATCTCCTGGTAAACATGGAATAATCTGACCAGTGTTAGAAATTAGGGTTCAACGTTTCTTTAATGAAACACAAGCATGACTGTACACAGGACTATAGCATAATTATGTTAAACATAATCTGACAACCTTGCATAAACCTGTAAGACCTCATTTTAAGTGTTTGTATATGACAATTTTATATAGTCACCATCAGTTTTGTAGGTTTGATGCAAAGGGGAACATAAATGCATGTGACTGTTCTATATAAATAATGATATATCTTATTTCAGGGGATGGACAAGCTTGTTACCTTAGTAAAGTATATATTCCCACCTGTACCATTAGCAGAGAATGCATCATTCCACTCCATGCTCAAACCTCCCCTCATCATCCACTTGTTACCATTACAAATATTATATCTGAGTGAATATAAAATATCTAAGTAACCATCTGCAAATCATAGTAATAAATCTGAATAAGACCCATATACATACATATGAGCTCCCATAGAGGCCAAGATTTACTAGCTTAAAATTACATAAATTTGGTATTATCTTTGAGTATTTAAATAATATACCCACATGATACCTAAAACATAGGCAAATGATCTAATAGATGCACTAGATAATCACTGCTTATTTCTAAATATCTGTGAATATATAATGGATGTTGCCTGTAAATTGCTTCACAAATGATCATTTTAAGTATTTATTAAGTTTTGACAAGTCAAGAAGTTGGTGTAATGAAACAATATGCCCTTCTATTCCAGAAGTCTCAAGCTGAGACTATTATCAGCCTAGCCGATGAGGCACTGGGTGTTCCAGGTGTATATGCATGTACAAAATACTGTTTGCAATTGTATTGTATTTCTATTATTAAATAAATTAAAAGAACTCTGACTCTCATGATAAATAGAGTTCATCTCCTGACAATACAACATCTTACCTATGAATATCTAAATAATCCACCTAGAAGAAAATCAAATTTGACAGACAGACAGAAAATTTTCCCTTCACTGCATGAAGTCAGCACAGCTAAAAATAAATCGCAATTGCTGAGAAAAAAAATCTCAGGACATTTGGTTTGTTTTCTCTTCATGGTCTCAAATTGTATCACCTTTTAAAATAAGGAGCATATTCTCACAAGAAGTAGTGATAAGGACCAGGATTGCTCGCATCCATCCACTCATCATTAAGCCGCTAGTCTTTGTGCACTTTAGTATATATGACAGCAAAGAGAAGTCTCAAAACCCAGGATGGAATTAAGTAAACATTTAATAGCAAAACATTTGTAATTATATAGTTTTATATCTAAAATTACATGTCTTTGTTGAGTATTGCAATCTGGTCAAACCTCTTCCTTTATCATAATGCAAAATTATGAATATCTGAAAAAAAGGACATCATCTCCCTAATCTCAGAGAATTGTAAATATTTTGCAAAGCTTGTAAATATTGTATATAAAGGCAGCCATAAAATACTACACACGTTAGATATATTAAATGGCAGCTAAATGTTCATGTTGAGTCTTCCCAGTTTAATTTATTCCTGAGTGCCATGAAACTCGACTTTTTTCTCCTCTACATTTTCTTTTGAAAGTTCTTTTTTCTCCTTCTCTTCTTTTCTCTTGGCTGCCCTCATTTCTGCTTGTTGTGCCTTCCTCTTCTCCTCATATATCTTCTCTTTTTCCTCTTCTGCGGCTCTCTTTGCCTTTTGTTCGCTGGCCTTTCTGGCTTTGTGAGTGGCACTTACTAAATCCCAGCATGCCTTAAATGTTGTCTCCTCAACATTATCTGTCCCTATTAGGATCATAAAGTATACATTTTACACAACCGGGACCACAGATCTTAGTTGATTTCCCAACACTTGCCCATTTAAATATATTTTGCAATCATACATTTATTGTGTATGTGCAGACAAATATTCAACAAACTAATTATTTTGACACAAGTAATTTATTAGGTCCACAGAATTGTTCAACCCAGCCACACCTCAAAAAAATACATATATCTAATGAAAGCCATTTTTTGTGTACTAACCAATAAGTTTGATGGCTTCCTCGCCATCTATGATGGGGTTCATCCAGGTGGACTTCCGGATGTTGACAATACCAGTTCCTTTGGGTGGATACAGATGAAATGTGAGTTCCATCACTTCATGTTTGTGAATTCCACGACCTGACTTCCTGTTAGGTCCTGAAATAGGTATATGTGTCTTTTAATTGTTTATTCTCAAATTCAAAGCTGATGTAGTATCCATTGTTTGGACATTGATTAATTTGATGACATCTGAGTACAAATGAGTTTTCAAAATCTCTTATTGTTTTCTCCTTTTTTCTAAAATAGATATACAAATAAAAATAGATTGAGGTCATAAGATTACTCATCTCTCAATATAACGTCATAAGATTACTCATCTCTCAATATGAGGCCATAAGATTATTCGCCTCTCAATATGAGGTCATAAGATTACTCATCTCTCAATATGAGGCCATAAGATTACTCACCTCTCAATATGAGGTCATAAGATTACTCATCTCTCAATATGAGGCCATAAGATTACTCACCTCTCAATATGAGGTCATAAGATTACTCGCCTCTCAATATGAGGTCATAAGATTACTCACCTCTCAATATGAGCCCATAAGATTACTCACCTCTCAATATGAAGTCATAAGATTACTCACCTCTCAATATGAAGTCATAAGATTACTCACCTCTCAATATGAAGTCATAAGATTACTCACCTCTCAATATGAGGTCTATGGCATCATCAATGTCACTTTGTGCTGGGTACAGGTCACACTCATGAAAGTAGGCTGTCAGTTCCTGATGCTCCAGTTCCCCTCCAAATGCTCGCTTTTCATAGACGCTCTCATATCCTACAGAAGTCATCATTTATAGAGATGTGAAAATAGAGATGCAAAATAATTAAAGATTCCTTAGACTTTCTGATACTGTATGTATGCGGGTCACGGAGTGGAAATGATCAACGTTTTCAGAAATGTAAAGATTTCACCTTGGGAAATATAATCTGCAAGATTTATGATTCTCCACAGAACTGGAGCATATAGTGCCACTATAAGTTGATGAGAATGAATCCCAATATAATGATATCCAGAATGAATATTAATCTTAGTTGTTAAACCAAGCAGCTAGAAATAAGCTGTTGTCAATATGTTACATAAATCATTTATAGAGATTCACCTCCTGACAGTATGCTTCATATCATATATATATATATATATATATATATATATATATATACATGTATATATATATATATATATATATATATATATATATATATATATATATATATATATATATATATATATATATATATATATATATATATATATATATATATATATATATATATATATATATATATATATATATATATATATATATATATAACGTGCCCCTTATGCATTCCAAGCTCAGGCAGGTCATATATATATATCTATATCTATCTCTGTAAATCTCGTGAATCTCTAAAGTGCAGGGGATGGGCAAAATTGATTTAAATGTGATTTGTAGTAATTTCTCACTTTTTTTTAGGTCCATATACTCGGTGACATCTGCAATGCTGAATGGTGCCTTGGGCCGGTCAATGCCATGTCTGCCTTGTATTCTCCGCAATAATTCCTTGTACTGACTGATAAACTTCTGCCATGAACTTGCATGGTACTTGGCCTGGAATATTCCCCATAATAATTAATCTTTACTGGGCACTGATTAAAAAAATATTATATAAAAATTTGGGCTTGGTCATGTAAAATATTTTCTAAATTCGCCAAAAATAAAATTCAAAAATAAATCTTAAAAATGAATAAAAAAAAAGAAATTAAAAATGAATTTAAAAATAAAATTATAAAATAGATCTAAAAATAAATTTAAAAATAAATTTAAAAATAAAATAAAGAAATAAATTTAAAAAGAAATCTAAAAATAAATTTTAAATTAATCCTTGCAGATCAATATGATGCTGGAATTTTTTCCAAAATGATTGATGATTGACATCATAATGTAACCAAACCCATTTGTAATCAAAACCATTTGTATCCTTGATAACAGATTTTGGCCTGGAGCCTTCAGTAATATCATAAATGGTTATAAACACACAAGAAGCATCATAATGACCTCAAAATATAGTTCTATGAAGTGCCTGGAATACAACATTACAAATCAGAACACAAAGCCTGGGCAATAACAACAAGTGTTATCATCCTGGTTTTAAAACAAGACTCCAAATCATTTTCAATACTGACTTTGGGGCAGCAATGTAGGTATGTGATAATGCAGGTTATTGAATACACATACCTTTCTCCTGACTCGTTCAAACTGGGTCCTGATGAGATAACCTCGCACATGTCTCTGGATGATGGTGGCAGCCAGATTCAGCAATGCTTTGTCTGGACCAGTCTTCTTGGGGTGAAATGGTCTGAAACAATTATATTAATTCTTAAAATGTTGATCTAGAAAAAATGATTGCTAAATTATATTTCATGATATTGGACTTGATCTTAATTATGTTATGATATTGGACTTGATCTTAATTATGTTATGATATTGGACTGGATCTTAATTATGTTATGATATTGGACTTGATCTTAATTACATGTATGTTATGATATTGGACTGGATCTTAATTATGTTATGATAGTGGAGTGAATCTAAATAATGTTGGATGTTATGATAATAGTTTGAATCTACACATAATGGTCCATTTGCAAGTCAAGGGAACATTGACATTCATTTATAATACATACAGACACTTTGATATAGTTTATTTTATGCCAATTCAAGTACACCACAAGTAGCCGTATTTAAACATAAATTTAAAATGGTTGTCATAGCAACATAACCTTTTCTTGTACTTTTTCTTGTGTGTACATTAAGTAGTCATTCTCATCTTGGTGCCTGACCCCCGCGGATTATCTACTGAAGTTCATAGACAATATACTACATGGCATGCATGCTGTGGTTAAAGATTAAATAATCCATTATTTTCCCATGTTTTCTTTATGTAAACTATATCCCCATGAGCAGGATAAGTATATAGTTTGTCATGACAATGACTACTCACTCATAAACCTCTACATGTGGTCCAATTACTGATAGCTTGGCATCGGCTTTCAAATAGTTCAACGTGTTCCTACAAACAGACATTACAATTAATATACATCAGACAATTTTCAACATATGTTTGGACTTAAGCAAGAAAAAGATATTTCAATTTATCTCTGATTTTTGTAAAAAACATATATAGATATATTGCTCATGATCCAGCAAGATTACTGAGATTGAGTGTTAACCTCTGGATGTAGATTTACTAACGTGTGAGTGGTTGCCATTGCTTTGCTTTGCCTTTCCTGGGCTCGTTCTGCGCGTATTTTCTGGTACTCAAGAGCCCAGTTGGACATCTCTTGGCTTGATTCACGGGAGTAAATAGCTTTGGTTCGGGCTACATGATCCTTATGCATCCTGAAGATTAAACATATCAGTGTCTTTTTTTGTATTATCATCTTATGACTGGCTTTATAAGTGTAACACATTTTACATTAGATAAAGAGCATGATCAGTACAATGAATGATTGAATGGATGGATTCCTAATGGCATATCAACAATTTAAGGTCATTCAGAGCCATTAACATTAATGTTAAATGTGAATGAATGAAAAGTGTAAAAATACATCATAACAAGAACATTGCAATAGTAAAATATGTGAGGCTGAATAAATAACAAATTACATATAAACAGACATTATCCATCACACTTTAAAAGACTCTGAATCACAATGAATGTGGTCTCTTACTTAAATGCTAAGCTGGGCAATGAAAGCCAAACCAACATTACTCCACCCTCAAAAACAATTAGACAGGCCAAGAATGATAAAATCAAAGTGGCATCAACTGTGTCAAATAAATATTTCATGTTTTCAACCTCAGATATAAATTATCAATATTATCAAATTTAATACAGTCAAGTGTAAATCTTTTCATCAATAAATTATATAACTATTAACATCAGCTGATAAACTTGGGATAAAATGAAACCAAATATATTTTGATCATTTAACCACAATAATTTTACTGTGCATTAATGGGCCTCACTCTGTTTATAGCCTAGCGTGTATAGCTTTAGCAGGATAATATCAAACTGTGAGCAGGAGACAATCAAACTGTGAGCAGGAGACTATCAAACTGTGAGCAGGAGAGTATCAAACTGAGCAGGATAATATCAAACTGTGAGCAGGAGACTATCAAACTGTGAGCAGGAGAGTATCAAACTGAGCAGGATAATATCAAACTGTGAGCAGGAGACTATCAAACTGAGCAGGATAATATCAAACTGTGAGCAGGAGACTATCAAACTGAGCAGGATAATATCAAACTGTGAGCAGGAGACTATCAAACTGTGAGCAGGAGACTATCAAACTGTGAGCAGGAGACAATCAAACTGTGAGCAGGAGAGTATCAAACTGAGCAGGATAATATCAAACTGTGAGCAGGAGACTATCAAACTGAGCAGGATAATATCAAACTGTGAGCAGGAGACTATCAAACTGAGCAGGATAATATCAAACTGAGCAGGATAATATCAAACTGTGAGCAGGAGACTATCAAACTGAGCAGGATAATATCAAACTGTGAGCAGGAGACTATCAAACTGAGCAGGATAATATCAAACTGTGAGCAGGAGAGTATCAAACTGTGAGCAGGAGAGTATCAAACTGAGCAGGATAATATCAAACTGTGAGCAGGAGACTATCAAACTGAGCAGGATAATATCAAACTGTGAGCAGGAGACTATCAAACTGAGCAGGATAATATCAAACTGTGAGCAGGAGACTATCAAACTGTGAGCAGGAGACTATCAAACTGTGAGCAGGAGACTATCAAACTGTGAGCAGGAGACTATCAAACTGTGAGCAGGAGACTATCAAACTGTGAGCAGGAGAGTGTCATGCTGTGAGCAGGAGACTATCAAACTGTGAGCAGGAGACTATCAAACTGTGAGCAGGATAATATCAAACTGTGAGCAGGATAATATCAAACTGTGAGCAGGAGACTATCAAACTGTGAGCAGGAGACTATCAAACTGTGAGCAGGAGAGTATCATGCTGTGACTTTAGCAGGAGGGTATTAAACTTTGACTTTAGCAGGAGAGTATCAAACTGTGAGCAGGAGAGTATCATGCTGTGAGCAGGAGAGTATCATGCTGTGACTTTAGCAGGAGGGTATTTAACTTTGACTTTAGCAGGAGAGTATCAAACTGTGAGTTTAGCAGGAAAGTATCATACTATGACTTTAGCAGGAGAGTATCAAACTGTGACTTTAGCAGGATAGTGTCATGCTGCGACTTTAGCAGGAGAGTGTCAAACTGTGACTTCAGCAGGAGACTGTCATGCTGTAAATTTAGCAGGAGAGTATCAAACTGTGAGTTTAGCAGGAGGGTATTAAACTTTGACTTTAGCAGGAGAGTATCAAACTGTGACTTTAGCAGGAGGGTATTAAACTGTGACTTTAGCAGGAGGGTAAAATACTGTGACTTTAGCAGGAGGGTATAATACTGTGACTTTAGCAGGAGAGTGTCATGCTGTGAATTTAGCAGGAAAGTATCAAACTGTGACTTTAGCAGGAGAGTGTCATGCTGTGACTTTAGCAGGAGAGTATCAAACTGTGACTTTAGCAGGAGAGTATCATGCTGTGAATTTAGCAGGAGAGTGTCATGCTGTGACTTTAGCAGGAGTATATCAAACTACGACTTCAGCAAGAGAGTATCAAACTGTGAGTTTAGCAGGAGGGTATTAAACTATGACTTTAACAGAAAAGTATCATTCTATGACTTTAGCAGGAGAGTATTAAACTTTGACTTTAGCAGGAGAGTATCTAACTGTGACTTCAGCAAGAGAGTATCAAACTGTGAGTTTAGCAGGGGAGTATAATACTGTGACTTTAGCAGGAGAGTATCAAACTGTGACTTCAGCAAGAGAGTATCAAACTGTGAGTTTAGCAGGGGAGTATAATACTGTGACTTTAGCAGGAGTGTATCAAACTGTGACTTCAGCAAGAGAGTATCAAACTGTGAGTTTAGCAGGAGAGTTTCAAACTGTGACTTCAGCAAGAGAGTATCAAACTGTGAGTTTAGCAAGAGAGTATCAAACTGTGAGTTTAGCAGGAGAGTATAATACTGTGACTTCAGCAGGAGAGTATTAAACTTTGACTTTAGCAGGAGAGTATTAAACTGTGACTTTAGCAGGAGGGTATTAAACTGTGACTTTAGCAGGAGAGTATCATACTATGACTTCAGCAGGAGAGTATCATGCTCTGACTTTAGCAGGAAAGTATCATGCTGGTACATTAACGGGGCATATCAGTGCTGCTGATGGTGATACTAACTTCTGCTGCTCCAGTAGAGACTTCCTCTCATCTTCCTGGCTCTCTCGCTCTTTCTTATCCAGGAACTTGAGGTTATTTCTAACGATGTATCCCCGGAATATCCTCTGGATGTCCACTGCTGCTGCAGCCTCCTTCTGCTTCTCCACGGCCAATGCCTCATCTTTCTGCAATGACAAGAAGAAAATCAAGGTCATTTATTTACCGGTAGGTATTTCTTTTTTTGTAATATACTTTGCTGATGATAAAAACTGGATATGACAATGATAAATATTGTATCGTCCATGCAGGAAGATGGTTTAAATTTGAATAAGCATTTATATTGATCTTTCTCTTATTTAGAATATGCCTTTATAACAAAAAATAGGGATTTACTTTTGAGCATTTTACATTCTACAGCAAACATGGCATGTGATATAGGGAATAGATTACTAATGATTTGGATTGAATAATAATGCCAACAAAGATGGCTGTGACTTACTGGATCCATGACTGCTCCATAATGTGGTATGGGCCGACCTATTCCTGCCAGTTTCTTGGATGGAGTGGAGGCCCTGGAAGGCGGATGGATATTTTTAGAGCCTGATAACTTGCCTCCGGCACTTTGCGCTCTAGATTCTCTCCTTCCAGATGACTTTGGCTGAGTATTTATTTTAACTTTACTCCCCCTCGAGCTTGTACCACTGCTCCTTGGGAGGGAACTAGCACTGTGAGGTCTTGTATCTGTGTTTGCCTTTGTACTTGCACTTGATTTCCTTTTCTGGGAACTTTGAGGTCTTTGAGATCTCACCACACTTGTTTTTTCTTTTGATTTTTCTTTAAGATTTTCTGCTGTAGTACTACATTGTTTTGGATCGTCTTTGATGTCATTTTGTTCTGAAGTGCTAATTTTGCTAGATTGGGTCACCTTTTCAAGGTCGCCTTCATTTTCATCTCTTTTAGTTGCATCTACATTGGTCTTGTCCTTTTCTTTGAGTGAGTCCATCTGACAACTGTCATCAGATGGTAACATTTCTTTGTCTTCATTTCCCGCATTTTCTTCTGTCTTCTCTCCAGAAGGTTCTAAATCTTGATCGTGGCACACTGTTTCTTCATTAAAGGCATTTAAATCCTCCCCAGGGGGCACCACTACTGTATTTTCAAGAGGACTTGTTTCCTTTGCTGAGGGTAAAATTTCCTCACCAGGGGGCATTGCTTCTTGAGCTGAGTTTTCTTGGACCTGTGCTTCTGATGGCATAATCTCCTCTTTCTCAATATTCTCTGCAGATTCTACTTTTGGTTCCAAGGAACTATCTACCCTATAAATAGAGAAATGAATTAACCAAGCTTACCATTCAAGAGACAAACAGAATAATTTGCATATTTGACCATATTTATTACAAATTCAAAATTTAATTTTGGAAATCTCTTTCAAAGTCATTTTGAAGCGGGCGAGCAATAACCTTGCTGGGGGACAATTTAACCAGGTATTGTCAAAGGGGGACCTACCCATAGTGAACTTAGAGGTAGTTTTATGTTGTGTTCATATTTTGTGTGTGGGTTGCATATATGAGAAGTTATGTAGAAATTTCGATTAAATGTGAGAATTGCATTTTAACCATCCGCAGTCAGTCAGTCATGCGGGGCTGCCTACTTCATGGGTTCTAGTGGGATCTTTTCCAGTTCCTATCTGGGCACAGGATACTGAGTCAGGATATGATGCAGATCCACAAAGTTTAAGGCATTATAGACCACCTCAGCTGCAGCCTGGGTGTGGTCAGCGCCATCTTCCACATCATATACTCTATCGTCATATAGTCTAAGAGGCATTGTGTAAAAGCATTCTAGCAGGTAGTGCCACAGTGGTTTACTGGTGGGCCTACTACAATGCTCGCAGGCTCTATCCATATCTCCTAACAATTCCCAAGTGCACTTGTAGCCTAGTCTAAGTCAATGCATGGTGACCTGTAGGGATCTGTAGTTCTCAGCCAGTCTGGGGAGTGGCTTGTATCTAGTGGCTATGGCATGACTTGTTTTATTAAAAGTATCAAAAACTAACAGGTTAGGACATCTCTTCAGGTGGGAATTAATTTCTTGATCTATAATCTAATAGTACCCAAATACAGGTCTTATAAGGAATTAACACCCCGCGAGATTGGTTTTGGACAGGATTAATTAATGAATGCCTGGTCTCTGGTTCTTTAGATGAAATGACAAGAGCATGACTTACATGTTGTTTAGAGCCATCATCTCCATGGCTTTGTATGGGTCTGGGCTTGCTCCACTGATGCTTGTCTCTGGGGTCCCTAGAAAATACACCAGGAGTAAATAATTCTACACATCTGGGCATGAATAACATACAAAATGATTATCTGTCATGCATACTTGAAGCTCTTCTTTACTCACACTTCTATAAATTATAATTCAATTTCATCTACATTTTCACACTCCACCAGTGGGCGACATGGTGCTTGTGACTCTGGTGGAGAGTGAGCTTAATTTTTAAAGGTTTGAGGATATTCTTGTTTATGAGGAAATTGTTATTTAATTGTTATTTATTGCTGATATTTTGAGTTATCATAAGATGGATATCATAATGTTTTGGTATATCAGTCATGCCATTTAGAATCAGATTATACCAGGATGTCCTTGGCTGTAAGGCTGGTCACTAGCATTGCTCACACTGCCCCCTAGTGCACTTCTTGGTGTTAATGTCTGATGACGTCTCATACGAGCTACACGCAATGACCCCATGAGAAACCCTCCATCTGCCTCACTCGCTGGACCACCAAGGGACACGTGGGAGTCTGACGTTCTCATGTCACCAACTGTAAACAACAGCAGACAACATATATCAACAACACTCACCCTGTCTTCACTGTCACAGCGATAATATGAACACACTGCACAAAAGTCATAAGGTGACTAAACCTCATCTTTAGACATATTTAAAATATATTTCATCTGTTGGTGACAGCTTTAGGGACTATTCTAAATATAGCCTTAGGGTTTGACAAGCCCCTCTAGAGTTAATACAAACAATTTTACAACATTCCCTAAATGTAAATAAAAATATAAAGTATATATTGGGACAGATTATGCTCTTCCCAAATCTCTTAAGTTGATACAAAAATGTATCAAAATAACTGCAAAAAAATGTAAGTATGTTTCAAATGTATATTTCTTTTTAATTTATTTGAGAAAAAAATAATACAAAATATAACCGATGATTTGTTTGTAGATACACCACTTTACATTACATATTTTAACAAAAAAACAAAATTGAACCACCTTAGTAATTTTGTTTGTACAAAACAAAATTATAATTGTTCACCTTTACAAAATGCAAGACAGATAAATACCCATTTTAATGGTGATGACAGTTGGTGAAATGAAACAAAAATTATAACATATTGACACATGTAAAGTAATTTTAAGAGCAAAAATTTTTGAATTTTTCGAGAATCCAATGGTCGAATGCTGTCAAAGTGTTTAATTTCAGGCTGGCATCTGATATTCAACCAACATGACAAAAACAACCAGTCTTATTTAACAAACATAAGCCCCTTCTTTTCTGACTCTCAGTAATAAGTGCATCTCCATGTATTTTGTGCATTGTAAAGTGTATAAAATACCAAATTTGACAGTCTTTATCTAAATATAACAGCTAGTGCAAACAACATTATTTATTCTAAATCATTATCAATATGGCTATTTCCTAAATATGTTCAAAATATAGCAAAATATGATGCATCAGCTTCTAATACCTTTTATAAAAGCTAACTTTATGTGCACTGATATCTGTCTGATATAGAATAGTGCGGCAAAATAAGACAGCACCTTAACAGAAACTTCTACTCTCAATATATTGATATTATCAAAATAATAGTTATATTTGTCTCATACTTTATTTTGGAGCGACTACTTTCAAACATTCCTGAAGGATGCAGATATAAATATAAGAATTACAATGTAATGTCAGTTAATCACAAATATATCTTAAAAGTTATACTTCAAATTTCAAGATTATTTTGGGAATGACTATATTAAATAATTATTGAAGATGATAGATTATGAATAGCACATACCAGTTTCCATATATTTTCGTGGGCTGTTTTGCCTCCTTGCATGTACCTCATGCTCACTGCTGTACTGCTGGCCCTGGCGTGGGCTTCGTGTCCCATACGCACTGTGAGGGGTAGGTATAGAGGGCGCTGTACGTAATGCAGACACCGGTGCCTTTCTCAGCATGTCTTTCTGTTTAATCAACATAGTGAGAGGTCCAGAGCTCTTGGCTCTGGGTGGCACCGTGCCAGCTGACCTCATTCTTCCTCTGTTGGTGATGCCCTCTATTGACAGACTTCCCTTCTCCTTGGGCTGCACGTTATGCTCAGATCCCCTTAGTTTAGTGCGGCTGTATATTCTCTGCTTGTAGGCTGTGGCGAGGCGCTGATCACACCTCACAACCTGCTGGGTTTTTTTATTGGCTAGTTCCTGTAAGTAGTTCTCGATCTCGGCATCGAGCAGCTCGTCATCATTGAGCTCCAGCCAGTGTTCCGGTCTGGACACATACACGGATCCAGCAGGACCACTCGGTGGCTTGTTTATCCAATCACTCACATCTATCCCACCAACTTCATCCTCAAAATGAACCCCTAATGTATTCTTAATGGTTGACAGACTGGCAGACTCATCTTCACGGTCAATCAACCATGACTCATCCTCCTCAATGTTAGATTCCTCATCCTTCTCCAAAGCTTGTCTAAGCAGGTTCTCTCTTCTCTCTTCTTCCTCTCTCCTCCTTCTCAACCTTTCCTTCTTCTTCAGAGTGGGTCTTCCCAGCAGCTTGTTCACTTCATCTATGAGTCTTTGAGATTCTGATATTTTCACAGGTAGATCCAGCGCCTCCTTCTCTTCTTCCTCACTCTAAAAATGCCCAAAATAACCATCTCATTATTCACAGATTCTCACTTAAAGTATCCTTGAATATTGAACAAGAACAAACTGGGCAAAATTCTCAATATGAAAAGCCATGGTTTCTGTACAATAATATAAAAGATCTAATTACTGTAAAACAATTTAGATAACTGAATTTAAATCATTATTCCCATATCAATACATTACATTATTTGTGCATATTCTTAATGATTGTACCCTGTGCAGATATAATCTCTTTATAGAAATTCTATTAAATACAAGCATGTTTATTGTTTCTTATGACTTACTTCTTCAATCTGTATTATAAACACTCCCTTGATTGTTATAAAATGTAACTATCTGAGCAGAATGTAACTATTCTGCTTTTATCATATATATGAAAAACAATCAAATGCACTACTGCACTATTGAACTATTGCCTACAGCAGAGCTATAAATATAATTATATGTTCTCCTCTCAAGTATGGCTTTTATTTAAAAATATAATGATAATCCAGTCAAAAGCATTCCAAAGAAAAACAATCAAGATGCGATTTCCTTTAATTTATCCTGTATTGTATTCAAGAGAATCTCTTTGTGGATAATTTTGCTGTGTAAAACACATATTAACCTCATCTGATTGTGATACACAATATCACAACCAAATGTTTGAATATCTTAGCTACCAAGTTATTCACTAATGCCTTATCAATACTTACATTATCATGAATATGATTACGAAACTAAACATGTAAAAAACTGTTAACACAAATAAATAATCTCAAACTTACTTTTAACAAAATTGTTTCCTAGCTTTTAATACAATATGAATATCTACCATTACCTTCATGATTAAATACATATGTTTAAATACTTCCACCAGAAAAGTATGAAATCACACAAAAAATGAAGAATGTTTCAAATTGTTGTTGATCACTAACATTACCTTCACACCAGTCGAACATCTTATCCACAGACTATATGAGGTAAACTATATTTCCTACATACTATTGCCTACAGCAGAGCTATAAATATAAATATATGTTCTCCTCTCAAGTATTCCTGTCAAGTTTATAATCAAGTCATCCTTAATTCTGAGTGTAAACATGTGAGGAGGCCAGGTGTTGGTCACAGCCAAGCTGGGCGGTGCTATGTATCTGGATCTACTCCACATATAGATTCCTTAATCGCTGGAAATAGGATTTGTGGAAGCACAATGTAGGTCATAATCATTGGATTAATCTGCATTGAGAGCTGAATTATATGATATAATCTTAGACCAGATTACAATAATCCCCCCATATTAGCTGAAGTTAATTTCTTACCAAGTCTATGGTACCTACTTGGAATCAGTCACAACACCTGAACATACCTCACACAACAAAACAAAACATCATGAAAATATCTGAACAATCTCTTAAAGCTCGCTACCCATAGTGCTTGGAATCAGATCTTTTAAACTTTGGTTTTTGCAGGTAGATTTATCAGAACATACTTTGTTATCACTTTGAATTCTGTTCATTATCTGGGTTTAAAGGTGTGAACTTTTATTCTTTTAAAAATAATCACACTTTGAACAAGTATGATCTGTCACTTCAGAGTAGTCCCTATCCCTGACACATAGGTATAGTCAGTCCCTTGACACAGTCAGCCTCTGCCTAATGAAATACTTGACACATATGTAGCCTTTTCTTCTTAGAAATCAAGTTGCCTCTACTACTTGACACACAAGTGACCTCTACTACTTGACAAACAAGTGGCCTCTACCCCTTGATACACAAGTGGCCTCTACCCCTTGACACACAAGTGGCCTCTGTCCACTTGTGTGTCAAGTACATACTTAATCATATTCATGCTTATGTGTAAAATGTCTATTCCTTGAAAAATAAGTACATACTTAATCAAACATAAACATTATAAAACATAATCAACAAAAATCTATAGTTCGCTTGATGGTTCTTCTGTTTGCCAAAATGAAGAGGAGAATTTGATATTCACATTCTTCTATAAATAGAAATTCTGGAATGCTTTCTGTCTTATTGAAAAAAAATTATCACTTCTTATTCTAGCTCACCAGAAAAACAATTATTTATTTAGTGTGTTACATTGTCAAATCCACTGTTAAGATCATATCAGATAAAAGACATGTACCTAAAATATTGAGTTGAACCTAAGCTCACATCAGTTAATTCACACACAAAATTAGGCTACCTGTGATGATAAGATGTCAAGGTCACTGTCAAGGTCATGGTTTTCCATATCAGCGGCACTGCCTCCCATATCCATGGAGTCATCATCTGCCCTCATTAGTTCGTCCATTGGCACAGAGGTGGCAGCACTCATAGACATGCCAAAGTCTCCCAGTGTGGAGGCTGTGTAAGCGTGCAAATAAGACTCTGTTGCCAAAGCAGAATCTGCAAAACTGAGAATCATTATTTCCATTAACACAATCTCTATTTCACTTGTAATGTTTTTGGATTTTCTTGAAACAAAGTGATAGATAAAAAGCAGTACTGGCGATAAAAAACAGTACCAGTAGTCATTGATTGTACCCATTCTCCAGTTATTTTAATATTGGTACTCACATAAATTTCTTCAACTACACAATAGAATAGAACCTTAACATTCTCACATACTTTACACACAAATGGTTAGTGTATATCGATATAGATTATCATATATTTTTCCTCGGGACTACCTTCATTCATTTCATGCCCGCAACTGCATTATTTATATATCTTTATAATAAAAAAATATTAAATAATAGTGTAAAACCTACTTTGGGTAAACAATTATTTTGAGGTCCAAGTCAGTTTTACAAGGTCAAAGATTACATGTGGCAGGGAGCTTGGTGAGGGTAAAGGCCAACATGACTGGGGTAATTAAAATGCTTAGATTGGGGTCAGGCAAACCCTGCTATTCTTACAGCATGTCTGAATAGGCCAAATACATAGCTAAGACTGCTCTAACACAATATTAGGATATACTTTTTATACTGTTATAGCTTACCTTTGCTTGGTCTCCCGTCCACCCCCTGCAATATGAGCTGAAATATAAAGTGCATAAAAACTGAACAAATGGAAATACTGCCCATACTCTCCATCATAACAACATAACATATGTTGAGTTTTTCTATGACAATATAATTTTAGATGATATAATTTATGTAGTATTGGCCATATTGTTCAATGCATTCATCATGTAGTTTTCATACAGTGTGAGATAACCCACCATTTCTGCTGAGTGAAGTACAAAATGTCAGATATTCCATCTTAAATTCCTCCGGATCCACTGGAACTTGTCTTCCAGATTCCTGAAAAATATTTAAAGTATTACCAAGAAATCATTTATTTACCAATATTTGCAAATGTATCTTGCAACCACCACATAATGTGACCATCTGTTGATGTGAGGTCATGAGAATGACCCATTAAAATGGCCCACCACATAATGTGACCATCTGGTGATATGAGGTCATGAGAATGACACATGAGAATGACCAAAAAAACAATGTGACCATCTGGTGATATGAGGTCATGAGAATGACACATAAGAATGACCCAAAAAACAATGTGACCATCTGGTGATATGAGGTCATGAGAATGACACATGAGAATGACCAAAAAAACAATGTGACCATCTGGTGATATGAGGTCATGAGAATGACACATGAGAAGTACCCCAAAAAACAATGTGACCATCTGGTGATATGAGGTCATTAGAATGACACATGAGAATGACCCTACAAACAATGTGACCATCTGGTGATATGAGGTCATGAGAATGACACATGACAATGACCAAAAAACAATGTGACCATCTGGTGATTCGAGGTCATGAGAATGACACGTTAAAATGACCCTACAAACAATGTGACCATCTGGTGATTCAAGGTCATGAGAATGATGTCATCATTCAACAGAGAAAAACTGTACAATCACCGAAACATAAAATAAGTATCTCTCTTAAATGTCACTCTGTCTTATATTGAAAAAAGAATAATGCATAACAACAGTTTTACAATTCAATGCCATTTCCAAATTCAAATAATAATCCACTTACTGTGAGGAAATAGGAGAACAAAGAGAAGCCGACCGAGGAATGCACACTGCGCCTGAAAATATCACCTCTCTTAACCATCACTCACAAGGTTTCTTTCTTATTTCCAACATAAATCAAGTTAAAAATAGTCAAATTTTAGTTAACTAACAAAATTACTACAGATGGTGATTTATGTATATTTTGTCTAAAATATTAATTTTTCTCTCATCATTAAATACATATTCCATTAGTTCTTTGATAAAAACATCAACTGGATCAATACAATCTTATTGTAAAATAAAAATAGGTATTTGAAAACAAAGAAATACAGTTATAATAAACGTCATTAATGTTTGCTATTCTTTTGAGTAAAATGAATAATGTTTCTTTATTTACCGTTTTCTTTTAGATGAACCACCGAGATAAAGCACCTTAACAAGGTCATTTGTGACCTCTGGGTCAACCTCCATGGTCACATGACTAGCCGCCTGGTCTGCTGCACGTTCATTCTGCTCCACTACATCCTGCAAAGAATAGATTTCATTTCTCACTAAATGTTCAAAACATGTCAAAATTTAAAGTTTTGATCTCAATATGCAATACTAACAGTATGGTCCTGGGCCCATTTAACACTGCGCAGCAGGTCTGGGGCAGTCTTGGGTCGGCTCATTCCTGACTGAGGTTGTTTCAGACTGGATGTGGGTCGGCTGTCTTCCCTACTCGACACCCCAGACCTGCTACGTGGTGTCTTGCTAACATAGCTGTGTTTCTTAAACTCTCTGCTCCATCTAAATATCAAAAACATCAATGTCCAATCAATTAAAATCAACATCAAATGAGTTTCTCAAAAGAAATTGGTGTAAATATTAATCGGATATTAAGATTTTTAAATGTTACAAATCATAACAAAGATCACTGATATTTCACCCACCAATTACTTGCTTATCTGTTCAATTTGAGCAAATTCATGTCAGTAATAAATATCTGACCTATGGCAAACAACCTCAATAATTGATAATGAGTCATCACTGACCTTGTATTATCTTGCTAGTAAATTTACAAGAACTGACCATGCATTGAAAGCATTAAATTTTATGCAGCTGACTTACTTTGACCTTGCAGTGCCTGGTGTGACCTTGCCTCTCCAGTCAATGTTTTCTCTGATGGGTATTGGGGGTGGAAGGACAGGCAAGGTTGAGCTGCCATCTTGAGGGCCTCCTGGTGGCAGATTCTGGCCCATATACGGCCCCAGACGGCCACTGGATGACATGCTAGCATTCACACTACAACGCACAAACTCTCTCACATTATTCAACAGTATGACAGGTGAATAAGACATATATAACTCCATCTACCTGTTATGGTTTCCAAAATCACAAGATTTATCAAAGTTAACATTGTGTTTTTACAAACATTTTCACTTGACATGTATAACAAAGTCATCAGAGTTTGCCTGTGGCAAGTGTGTGAGACTATCATATGAATAGTGTCAATCATTTGAAATATCATGCCACCGCACAAATTTTAAAAGCTCACAAACCCTTACCAGCAAAACCAGCACAACATCCATGCAAAAACCAAAGACAATCTGTAATGGTTGTATGATGATATACAACACCCCTCTCACCACAATACAAAGCAAGGCATGCTTTGATAATATGCGACCATGGCCCGATTTTTTAAACAATCTCATGCAAGAAATTTGTGCTTAGATTTCAAATCAAGCAAAAATCTGATATTTGAGACATTTCCAAACAAATATATTTTACTGATATCACATATTTGTGCTTAGATGCAGTTTTTCTTAATTACATTTTGTATTAAAAATTGAAATGGATGGAATGGGCTGTAAATGCTTTCTTTCCTCTAAAAATGTGTTACAGTGTAACAATACTGCACCATGATGTCACAGAAGCGCCCAAAACAAGACTATAAAATGTTACAAAATGCCCCTTGTGGCCTCATGATGTTACAAAGAAAATTCTGTCAGTACCCCATTGTGATGAGTTCATGATGGATCAAATATTGGAGTGATGAAAACAAACCTGTAATTCAGTGATTTGGGCAGGATATGAAGGAATTATTGACACGAAATATTAGTTTTCATAAAACAAAATGGTATATTTTTGTACAATTTGACAAGACAAAACTGATGCGGTTCACGATGAGAAATGCCATATTATGCTCATGTGAGGTCTGTCTCAGATGTGTCCTAAAAATCAGATCTTAGATTTGAAGACCATAATGTAAGAAAATATTAGATTTCTAATTCTTGCTTACATTTTCTAGCTTGAGATTGTTTCAAAAAGTGAAGCCAAAAGTGGAGTAAGTTCAACAATACTTAAGCTTTTATTTCCCTGCAAAAATGTTTGACTATTTAGCTTACAAAATGTATGCAAGCATATGCAAGCTCTCTTGCTGATGGGCTCACATTCACACTTTGGCCCTTAAAATGAATGCCGTAACTACAAACCATATAAGAATAATAATAGTGTGAGATATTTCATATTCATATCTTGGGAAAAAATACACTTACATAAATAATTCAAACATTTCTGAAATCTTGATATTTCACCCTGCAAGAAGGTGGACCTAATTTTGAGCTTTAGGACAAAATGATATTTTCTTTCTGAAAGGTTCACATCATTTTCTTGGGGAAAAATACACTTACACAAATAGTTTAAATATTTTTGAAATGTCATGTCATGTATATTTTAAACTTTTAAACAGTTTAAATATTTCTGAAATCATAAGAACAAGTTGAATATAATCATGTACATATATATCTTAAACACATTTGCATGCATTTGCACCAAGGCTTTTGTGTACATTTAGGTACAAGATGTACCGGTAAGTTAAATGGCAACACCACTGCAAATATAATGAATTCTAACAACTCTTTATAGCAGTCACTTCAAATCATATTTTCCTGAATCCCTAGGACAATAATATAAGAAAACAGGCAGAGAGAAGAAAACAAACCACAATTATCAAAGTACATGCAAGTCCATCACCATCACCTTTATTTAAGTGTGTGCTTCATGCAATATACAGTAGAGCCCGAAGTGTACGCTCCATTTTAACGCGATGTCGTCAAC
Organism: Amphiduros pacificus; assembly: GCA_949316495.1. Classification (NCBI taxonomy): domain Eukaryota; kingdom Metazoa; phylum Annelida; class Polychaeta; order Phyllodocida; family Hesionidae; genus Amphiduros; species Amphiduros pacificus. Next base: position 30,898,505 of record OX439008.1, on the reverse strand, counting down.
GCGATGTATCGCGATGAATCTCACATGGATCGTTTATCATTCCTGGTGGTGTTAATGTGAATGTCCCACATGGGACTTCACAACGCGATGAACCCCTCATTAAACTGTCAAGCCAGGTCTGCAATACCTCTACACCCTTCATTTTAGAAGCCCCTTTTAGAAACCAGGATATTCAATTTAGACACATGTAGATTGGATCATAGTAGAATGCAGGGTGAAAGGGCAGGATTAAAACTTTATTGGCTCTAAAATTGATATGCTCATTTTATCAAATACTCCAAATTGTGCAATATAACATTGAGGTTCATGGTGAGATTTCCAATAAGAAATGACCATTTAAATGTTAAAGTATTATTAAAGTGAAGGCAAGGGGTTAATCCAACCCATGGAGGGCATGCTGTGGGAGATTGCTATCTGGGCATGTGTTGGGGGTCATAATGTTTATCTTGATAATGGCTACTGTACTTGTTGAGGTGCATTTAAGTTTTATTTAACTGACACTTGTTTTTCCCTTAGTTTATATATATATATACATGACTGCCATATTGATAATTTAAATGCAACATGACTATGGTATTGATGAGGAACATGACTACATGACATTTGTAGTGATATAGGTGAAGCATGACTGCAACATTGAGTAGAGCTATGAACTGACCTGTCTGGTATCAGCACTATACAAATTTTATTATTATTATTATTATTATTATTATTATTATTATTATTATTATTATTATTATTATTATTATTACATGAAGTATGACTGCAGTTTTGGTAACAGGTGAAGCAAACTTTTGTATTGAGTAGATAAATGAAGGATGAGTTTTGTATTAAGAACATAAATGAATAGCATGACTACATTATTGAAGCCAGATAAAGCATGACTACGGTATTGAGATGAAATAAGACTACAATATTGAGTAAATGACACTTGGCTTTTGTATTGATGATAAAGATGAAGCATGCCTATAATCAAATGTGAGGATATTACTTTAAAAATTGGAGATGAAGTAGTACCGAAATCACAAAAAGCCAAACATCTTGGTATGGAAGTCGAGGATACTCTCAGATGGAGCTCACATATTGACAAACTAGCCAAAAAGCTGGCTTCCAAAATTGGCATACTCAGAAGAAATCAGACACATAGTACCACATGGAACTCTACTTCAATTGTATAATGTAATTGTCATTCCACACTTTGATTATGGCGATTTAATATATCAAACATGCACAAATAAGAACATGGACAAACTACAAAAGCTGCAAAACAGAGCCGCCAGAATAATCGGAGGGTATGACTCACGGAAACACCGCAATGATATGTACAAGGACCTTAAATGGCTATCGCTTAAAAACCGAATTATTATGCACAAATGTATAATGGTACATAAAAGTCTAAAAGGTCTGGCACCAAAATATCTCACAGATAAATTTGTTTATAATGACAATGTTCATGGACTGAACACAAGATCAGCAAAGCTTTTGCATGTAAAAAAGTCAAAGACAGAATATTATAGTAGAAGCTTTGAAATAAGTGGGGCAAATGCGTACAATGCATTGCCAGCAAGTGTTAGAGAAGCAGAAACAGTAAATCAATTCAAAAGTAAATTGGAAGATCACTTGCTATCACAAAACCAATTTTAAATGTTTATCTACTTTTATGTGAAGCTTTTATCTGTACATAGTTTTAACATGAGTATGAAAGATGTGTAAATGTGAGAGGCGCTCAGCCTACATAAAATAGTTTTAACAACTAATTGTAGCCACTGAGGATAATAAATTTTATTGTATTGTATTGTATTGTATGGATGAAGCATGACTTTTGAATTGATGACAAAGAAAAAGCATAAAATGCATGACAAAAATGAAGCATACAAGACTACAGTATTGATGACACCGATAAAGCATAAATGTTTGACATAAAGGAAACATGACTACAGTATTGAGTAGATATGTGGAGCAAGAATGTCATATTGATGACAGAGATGAAGCATGACTTGATATTGATGACATAGAGGAAGCATGACTTTAGTAGACAGATGAAGCATGACTTTTGTATTGATGACATACATGAACCATGACTGCAGTATTGAGAAGACAGATGAAGCATGACTGCAGTATTGATGGATGGATGAAGCATGACTGCAGTATTGATGACATAGAGTAAGCATGATTACTGTATTGAGTAGATAGATGAAGCACAAATTTTGATGATAAAGACGAAACATGACTGCAGTATTGGTGACATAGATTAAACATGACTGCAGTATTAATGACGACAAATGGACATGACTGCTGGATTAATGAGATAAATGTCGGATGACTGCAGCATGAAGATAAAGCATGATTTTTGTATTGATGACACAGATGAAGAGTGGCCTTTGTATTGATATTATAGATGTGGCATGACCGCAGTACTGAGAAGACCAGAAAACTGATGTATTAGAATATGATACAACTTTGAAGCTTTTGTGGCATAAATGAATGTGATTATGAGCAGTAATGAGGGAAGCGTGCCATGGTCAACCCTTAATGTGTGCTGGGGCGGTGGTGTGTTACTAATGACCCTCAAGTCTTGAGAACATATTCGCACCATACAAGAAGTACTTTTATCTTTTAGTTTGACCACTTATATATCCTGAAATAAAAAATGTAATATATCTCTATAAACCAAAAACATCCATTTAGTGCATCATTAACTCAATAGCAAAAGGATATATTTCTAAAATATTACTCCAAAGAGTTTTAAATGCAAGGCAGAGTGAATGGTGACAATGTTATCACACAAATGGTAGAAGCAACCCATAGTACAGCCCTGTGTAAGAGGTTTATTGTTATACCCTCTGGCTCCCGCCATGACTGATATATAAAGATCGAATATCAACAGACATTCTTGTGATCAGAGAAGCAAGACAACACTTTTCCTGGACAGGGGTAAATCAGTGCAATTCTGCCCTTGTCTAAAGTTCAGATATTACTTCATTTGATAGTCAACATTCATGACAATGACAATTCAGTGATAAAATAATATCCATCCTGCAAATCAGAGTGAATAATTAGTGAAGTGATCAGAAAGAAATTTTCAATATCGTGAGAAGGGTAAATTTCTGTTTGAGTGTGTGATCAGGCAATTTATCAAGATTAGACATATTTGATCACAATCAAACCTTACAAATGTGAGCTTTGTCCAAACAGAAAAAAAATCAAAATCTTCAAATAAAGGCACAGTGAATATTTACAAATTATATTTTACATTCAATATCTAATCTATATTCCATACAATATTGCATATAAAGCTGATATTTCAGTTTGATAGCATGATCAGATATTAACTTTAACATCTCTCAGATTCATATCACAATAAATCTGTTCTGTACGCACAATGAAATATGAACAGCCATGTTCTATCAAAATTTCAAAAGACTTCATTGTATCATAGCATAAGTTGGTGTGCAACTATTGAATGGCATCTATGACCTAACTCAAAATCCTCAAATAACTGTACAATGAATATTTAGTATTAACACTGCACATCAAACAACAGACATGTAACTATTTAGAGGTAAAGATCCTATCTATATATCTCATAATGTGTCATATAGAGCTGATATTCCAGTTTGATAGTATGACCAGGCATCAATTTTCACATATCGAAGACTCATATCATGATAAAACTATTTTGAAGTAATGCATTTTCATCATCAGACATGTGAGATTTCATCATCAGGCATGTGGACATAATTAAATCTAAACAATTTTAGCTATATTTTATCAAGACTTTAACAATGATTAATGTGTCAGACCATAAAACTGTGTGCGGCCACTGAGAATGACATCAGGTATCAATTTTTAGATCTTACAGATTCAAATCACAATAAAACAGTTTTGCAGGCAGTGATTATATCCTCAGGTATGTAGAAAAAAGAAAATAATAACAGTTTCAGCTATGTTCTATCAAAACCTTTAAAAAATCCATTGTATCACAGCATGTCCTATAATGTCTCATATAGAGCTGATATTTCAGTTTGATAGCATGACCAGACATCAATTTTAACGTCGCTCGGGCTGATATCACAATAAATCTGTTCTGTAGACAATATATTGATAGGATTTTATCCTCAGGTATGTAGACACAATGAAATATGAACAATTTCAGCCATGTTTTATCAAATTAAAAAAAAATCCATTGTATCACAGCATAAAATGGTGTGTGACTACTGAAAATGACATCTATCAGCTCTGTTTTAATAAAGAAATAATTCAAAATCCTCAAATAACTGTGCAATGAGTATATAGTATTAACATTACAAACCAGAATATAATCATTTGAATATTTAGAGGTCAATATCTTATCCATATTCCTCATAATGTCTCATATAGCGCTAATATTTCAGTTTGATAGCATGACCAGGCATCGGTTTTAACATCTCTTAGGCTCATATCACAATTAAACTGTTCTGTAGGCAATATATTTTGGGGATTATATCCTCAGGTATGTGGACACAATGAAATATGAACAATTTCAGCCATATTTTATCAAAATTTCAAAAATATTCATTGCTTCACGGCATAAAATGATGTGCGACGACTGAAAAATGGTATCTATGAGCTCTGTCTGAATAAAGAAATAATTCAAAGTCCTCAAATAACTGTGCAATGACAATCTAACATTATTATTGTACATCAAAACAAAGACATTTCACTGTTCAGAGTTCAATATCCTATCCACATGTCCTATAATGTCTCATATAGAGCTGATATTTCAGTTCTAAAGCATGACCAGACATCAATTTTAACGTCGCTTGGGCTGATATCACAGTAAATCTGTGCTGTAGGCAACATATTGATAGAATTTTATCCTCAGGTATGTAGACACAATGAAATATGAACAATTTCAGCCATGTTTTATCAAATTTAAAAAAAATTCCATTGTATCACAGTTTAGAATGATGTTCGACTACTGAAAGTGGCATCTATGGGCTCTGTCATAATTGAGAAATTATTCAGTCTTCAAATAACTGCAATAAATGTCAAGTATTAACATTGTACATCAACATATAGACATGTAACTATTTAGAGGTCAAGATCCTATCAATATATCTCATAATGTCTCATATAGAGCTGATATTCCAGATTGATAATGTGAACAGGCATCAATTTTATCATCTCTCAGACTCGTATCACGATAAGTCTGTTTTGCAGGCAATGGATTTTAGTGATCAGGTATGTAGACACAATGAAAATCTAAACAATTTTAGCCATATTTTATCCAAAAATTTGTTTAAATCATTGCATCAAACCATAAAATTGTGTGCGGCCACTGAGAATGACATCGGGTATCAATTTTAACATCTTTTAGATTCCAGTCACAATGAGACAGTTTTGCAGGCATTGTATTTTGGTGAATTTATCCTCAGGTATGTCAACAAAAGAAAATAATAACAGTTTCAGCTTTATTTTATCAAAATTTAAAAAAAATCCATTGTATCACAGCTTAAATGGTGTGTGACTTCTGAAAATGACATCTATGAGCTCTGTCTTAATAGAGAAATAATTCAAAATCCTCAAATAACTGTGCAATGAGTACCGTATTTACTCGTGTATAAGTCGACTTGTGTATAAGTCGACCCCCCAAAATTGAGGTTATTTTTCTTGAAAAAAACCAATTTCCGAATATAAGTCGAGTTGGTTTTTCTCAAAATATCGGCTCTGCTACCATTCAAGACTCAGCTGAAGCTTGGCGGCCATTTGCAAAGTGAAACGTAAATATGCTTAAAATATAAGATATTAGACGTCTTATACACGAGTAAATACGGTAAAATGTAAATACGATGTTCAAATTTTCGAAATAACGGATATCAGAGCTGATCGATTTTGATTGCGTTTTAAATGATAAATAAAGGTATTTACCCAATATTATCACAAATTGTTCGAGAACAGAACAAAACCATCAATCCATTTAAAACGCAATTAAAATCGATCCACGTGTGAAAGCATTTCTGTCAACAAGGAAGACACGAATATTTCTTTGTGTATTATAAAGCCAAAGATATTCATTATATCGTTTTTAATTATTATCGTTTATAGCACTCGATCGGCTGTAAATCATCGTGATAATATTGGGTAAATACCTTTATTTATCATTTAAATGCAATTGACACCTTCCATTCATTTAACATGCATTACGCAATACTAGCGTGAAAGCATTTCTGTCCAAACGGGAAGACACGGCTCAAAGCAGTGGAAACAAAGACGAATTGCAAAACTGTGAACGCTGATAATTGGAATCAGTGAGAACAAAGTCAAAACAAAGCGTTTCGAAATAATATTGGGTAAATACCTTTAAATGATAAATAATTTTAATAGACATAGAAGTAAAAGTAAAACGTAAATACGATGTCCGTGAAGTAGCGGATCGATTGACCACGTGACTCACAAGTCATGTGATCATTGACTTTGCAGATTTGGCAGAATTGCATTTTAAATGATAAATAAAAGTATATACCCAATATAAGCACAAAATACGCTTTGCAGGTCGAGAACTGAACAAAACCATTCATCCATTTAACATGCATTACGCAATACGAGGTCGTCATTTGAAAAGCGGGAGTGACGGGGACAAGCTCTTATTTTTGGCGTGAAAACAATCAGAGCCTACTTAACACGCATTGAAATATTAATATATTGTGCAATGATGGATCCCTGGCTTCTCCTTGTGTTGCGGACGTGAATTAACGCGACGTCACGTACATGATATTTACGTTTTACTTCATGGATAAATTCTCGACCTGCGAAGCATAATTTGTGATAATATTGGGTAAATACCTTTATTTATCATTTAAAATGCAATTAAAATATCAAACTCGTTTTCGCGCTAAAAACAAGTGCCTCTTCCCGTCACTTCCGCCTTTCTAAATTGCAACCACGTGTTGCGACCACTTGTTGACGATCTTTAAGAAATTGACAGAAATGCCTTCACCCGGGGATCGATTTTAATTGCGTTTTAAATGGATTGATGGTTTTGTTCTGTTCTCGAACAATTTGGGTAAATACCTTTATTTATCATTTAAAACGCAATTAATATCGATCCACGTGTGAAAGCATTTCTTTCCAAGCGGGAAGACACGACTCAAAGCAGTGGAAACAAAGACGTATTGCAAAACTGTGAACGCTGATAATTGGAATCAGTGAGAACAAATTCAAAACAAAGCGTTTCGAATAATAGACCAGTAATATTGGGTAAATACCTTTCTTTATCATTTAAAACGCAATTAAAATCAATCTGTTGCGACTGATATTCGTTATTTCGAAAATATGAAGATCGTATTTACGTTTTACCGTAATTAGTCGAGTATAAGACTGTTAAACCGACCCGCTATGTCCGATATTCGTTATTTCGAAAATAAGAATGTTCGTAATGAAAACTCATAGTGTCGTATTTTTTTGGCGTAAATCCTCGTCCACAGGTTGCTCTCGTGTATAAGTCGAGCCCCTAAACATTAACTAAGAGTTTTTGGAAAAAAACCTCGACTTATACTCGAGTAAATACGGTATATAGTATTAACATTGCACATCAAAATATAATCGTTTGAATATTTAGAGGTCAATATCTTATCCATATTCCTCAGAATGTTGCGTATAGAAATGATATTTCAATTTGATAGCATGACCAGGCACCAATTTTAACATCTTTGAGACTCATATCACAATAAAACTGTCCTGTAGGCAAAGTATATTGGTGATTTTATCCTCAGGTATGTAGACACAATGAAATATGAACAATTTCAGGTATATTTTATCAAAATTTCAAAAATAGTCATTGCTTCACAGCATAAAATGATGTGCGACTACTGAAAATGGTATCTATGAGCTCTGTCTTAATAAAGAAATAATTCAAAATCCTCAAACAACTGTGCAATTACTATCTAATATTATTACTGTACATCAAAACAAAGACATTTCACTATTCATAGTTCAATATCTTATCCACATGTCCTATAATGTCTCATATAGAGCTGATATTTCTGTTTGAAAGCATGACCAGACATCAATTTTAACATCTCTTGGGCTCATATCACAACTAAACAGTTCTGTAGGCAATACATTTCAGGGATTTTATCCTCAGGTTTGTAGACACAATGAAATATGAAAAGTTTCAGCCATATTTTATCAAAATTTCAAAAATATTCATTGCTTCACAGCATAAAATGATGTGCGACTACTGAAAAATGGTGTCTATGAGCTCTGTCTTAATAAAGAAATAATTCAAAATCCTCAAATAACTGTGCAATGACTATCTAATATTATTACTGTATGTCAAAACAAAGACATTTCACTATTCAGAGTTCAATATCTTATCCACATGTCCTATAATGTCTCATATAGAGCTGATATTTCAGTTTGATAGCATGACCAGACATCAATTTTAACGTCGCTCGGGCTGATATCACAAAAAATCTGTTCTGTAGGCAATATATTGATAGGATTTCATCCTCAGGTATGTAGACACAATGACATATGAACAATTTCAGGTATATTTTATCAAAATTTCAAAAATATTCATTGCTTCACAGCATAAAATGATGTGCGACTACTGAAAAATGGTATCTATGAGCTCTGTCTTAATAAAGAAATAATTCAAAATCCTCAAATAACTGTGCAATGACTATCTAATATTATTACTGTATGTCAAAACAAAGACATTTCACTATTCAGAGTTCAATATCTTATCCACATGTCCTATAATGTCTCATATAAAGCTGATATTTCAGTTTGAAAGCATGACCAGACATCAATTTTAACATCTCTTGGGCTCATATCACAACTAAACAGTTCTGTAGGCAATGTATATTGGTGATTTAATCCTCAGGTATATAGACATAATGAAATATGAACAATTTCAGCTATGTTTTATCAAATTTTCCCAAAATTTCATTGTATCACAGCATAAAATAATTCACTCCTCAAATAACTGTGCAGTGAATATTTAATATTAACAGTGCACATCAAACAACAGACATTTAACTATTTAGAGGTCAAGATCCTATCTATATATCTCATAATGTCTCATATATAGCTGATATTCCAGTTTGATAGTGGGACCAGGCATCAATTTTCACATATCACAGCCTCATATCATGATAAGACTGTTTTGAGGGCAATATATTTGGATACTTTCATCCTTAGGTATGTATACACAATGAAATATGAACATTTTCAACTATGATTTATCAAAATTTCAAAAAAATTCCATTGTATCACAGCATAAAATAATGTGTGACTACTGAATATGACATCTATGAGCTCTGTCTTAATGGAGTAATTAATCAAAATCTTCAAATAACTGTGCAATAAATGTCAAGTATTAATATTGCACATTAACATATAGACATGTAGCTATTTGAAGGTCAAAATCCTATCTATATATCTCATAATGTCTCATATAGAGCTGATATTCCGCATTGATAGTGTGACCAGGCATCAATTTTAACATCTCTCAGACAAGTATCAAGATAAGTCTGTTTTGCAGGCATTGCATTTTGGTGAGTTCATCCTCAGGCATGTAGAGACAATTAAATCTAAACAATTTTAGCCATATTCTATCAAGAGATTAAAAAAAATATTGCATCAGACCATAAAATTGTGTGTGGCCACTGAGAATGACATCAAGTGTTAATTTTAAGATCTTTCAGATTCAAATCATAATAAGACAATTTTGCAGGCAGTGATTTTATCCTCGAGTATGTAGACAAAAGAAAATAATAACAGTTTCAGCTATGTTTTATCAAAATCTTAAAAATATTCCATTGTATCAAAGCATAAAATGGTGTGTGACTACTGAAAATGACATCTATGAGCTCTGTCATACACTTCATAATGTGTCATATAATGCTGATATTTCAGTCTGATTGTGTGACCAGGCATCAATATCAGATTCATATCGTGATAAAATGTTTTACAGAAATGTATAAAGTGATTTCACAATCAGACATAAAGACATAATGAAATGTTAACTGTTTCAGACATTTTTAGCAAAATTGGTAGAAAATTAAATGCTGAAATTAGATTTATTAAATTGTAAGAATCTGCAAAAAGACCTTAAAATGGTGTATGGTGAGTGAAATATGTGCTGCCTGGCAATTCCACTCGGAAAATGGGTCAGGTTCACAACTTTCACTCTGTGGGTTTACTCCCCTGCCACCTGTGATATCTAAATTTACCAGCAGCCTGCCTGAATGCCACTTCTGCCCCCCTCCCATATCCTCTTTGACCACCCATCTGTGGTCAGTGTACTATATCCACAACCTGCAACCTAACACCACACCAAATGTGACTAAATTGTTTCCACAGTGCATCATAGCCATAATCACTTGATACAAAGATTTATCCTGTGGGACAATTTTACATACTTTCTTTATTAATATAACATATTCTCTGCAAAGTCACATCCTTAGTGTACTGTCAAAGTCTTAGCAGTGTGATCCTCTCCTTCACTACTGGTCTGTTTATCCCTCACCACTATATGATCCACTCCCTCATCACTGGAATGTTGATCCCTCAACATTATGTGATCCTCTCCTTCATCTTGGCCTGTTCATCTCTCACCACTGTCCCTCCCACACCACTATGTGACAATATCCCCCCTCATTACTTGACTGTCCCTCCCTCACCACAATGCGAACTTCTGCCTCATCAATAGAATGTCCTTCCTTCACCACTCATTGACCTCTCATATTATTGAACTGTCCCTCCCACACCACTAAGTGACAATCTCCCCCTCATTACTGGGCTGTCCCTCCCTCACTACTCTGTGACCCTCTCCCTTATTACTGGACTGTCCCTCCCTCCCTCCCTACACTATGTGACCCCTCCCTCATATCATTGATCTGTTCATTACTCAACACAATGTGATCCTCTCCCTTATTACTGGACTGTCCCTCCCTCACTACTCTGTGATCCTTTCCCTTATTACTGGACTGTCCCTCCCTCACCACAATGTGACCCTCTCCTTTATTACTGGACTGTCCCTCCCTTGAGTCAAATACAGGTAATTTATCATTGATGAGATATGCAGGATCTGATTAAATATGCTAATTTTCTGAAAGAATATAAATATTTCACTACAAATAATTCATGATCTATTTGGAATTTTTTTTTTTTTAAATACTGTTATTTTAGCCAAAGATCATTTCAATATTTTTGTGCCAATAACAGTCTGCTGAACACCTCTGTTTACATACTATATGAGTGCTGCACATGTGCACCACATTAACAGTGTTCACATTGGTACAGTGCAGTATCTAAGCATGACGGGTAATGGCATGTCTTGAGGAGTTGCATACCCCATTACCCAAATCAGTGTGAAATGATAATGACTTTAATCTTTCACTGCTTAACCCTCATGCTGATATACTTTATGACTTTCATGACTTTATGTAACAGAGCTTTTGTGGAATATTCTTTTGGGAATCAGGATATATTAAGTAATTTCTTGAAAATAAACCAATATTGATTTTAAACTGAGACCTTAGATTGAAAATAAGCATGTTCAACATTCATATAAGAAATATGAGTACTTTAGGTGTTTAAGTAACAGGAAGCATGTTATGAATATATCTTGTATATCATGACCACTCACACATGCATATTCATTTAAACAAAATAACATGGTTTTTATAGTAACCTTACAAATAAGCAATTTCGTGTGAATTTTTTTTAATTGCAAATTTCCCTCATAATATGTTGAAAGGAAAATAATAATAAAACGAAAAATATGACATGTTCACAGGAAAATTATTAAATAAAGAAGAATGATATTAATTTCAAAGTAAATGTTGGAATACCAGGCAAGGAAGCTGTAAATGCAATTCACACCACAGTCAAAGGTGGGTGCTTGCCCACTGAGATTTATGTTTGATGAAGAAACAGGATCCCCGTTGTAACGCGTTAAACCCCCAATTAAGAGAAGGCAGAAAAGTCTTGACAGTTTTATGGGATTTTTATTGCCGATGTATTGCCACCAATCTCGCGCCGATGTATTGCCACCAATCTCTAAACGTGGCGTACTCTTTGGGCTCTACTGTAGATCAAAACTGAGATTTGACCAATCAGAAAAGAGAACATGCTTGTTGGCGTGCATATCCACTATATGTTCTTGTACTTCTGGCAGCGTCAAGAGCACACTGTTAATATGTGCAGAAAAATAAATAATGTTATTTAAATCATAATCATAATCATGTTCTCTTAATTTGCTCCATTTTGTAGTGAGGATATAAAAATGAAAAGAACACTGGGGAACTCAAACTGAAAATTTACTTACTCGCTCCTAGACTTTGGTTGAACTGACAGACCACCAGGTGGAGCTGTCTGTGGCCTGGTTTTAGGGTCAAAGGTCAGAGTTGGTTGCTTAAAGCCTGGCTGAGGATCTGGTACCAACTGGAATAATTTGATATTGAAAACATAATAAATTGTTGTTTGAATGAATACAAAAGGTATCTTCACTACAGTCTACATAAATGTTCACCAAACTATCATAAAAATGTTTTTACTTTTTCTTTGTGGAAGGCCATTTCATCTTTTACCGAGTCAAGCATGCTGATGACTGCATCTAGCGGCACACCACTATCATAAGTCTCAGCCTTGGACCTGAAGAGCAGAAGTCATAATCTCCACAACATGTTTACCTGTGAAATCTTCAAATATAAATATTCTAATTCGTTTCATTGATTTCAAAGAAATTTATCACTGTTTATACGCCCTTTACAAGGTTATTGTTTGGTTGAATCTGTTCTACTTACACTGCAGAGGTCACTCTGCTGGCAGGAGAGTGTGACACTGCAGAGGTCACTCTGCTGGCAGGAGAGTGTGAGACTGCAGAGGTCACTCTGCTGGCAGGAGAGTGTGAGACTGCAGAGGTCACTCTGCTGGCAGGAGAGCGTGACACTGAGGAGGACACTCTGCTGCCACCAGGGGGCATGCTAGCCACTCCGCTAGTCTTCCCTGACGACGCGGCAGACAATGCTCTCTTGGAAGGTGTAGCTGAGCCTACTCTACTGCTCCTTGCAGATGACATCCGAGACTTCATTCCAAAGTAATTCTGTTGCTTTTGTGGAGAAAAAACCTCAGTGGATTGGTAGAAATCCTCCAATTTTTGGCCCACAAACTGATTTGTCAAAGGCTCTAATGTTAAAAAATAAAAAAGGGATAAAAAATCGTAATAATTTAATTTTATTTCAACTACATGTATGTTCTGATGGGCAGAGTTTTTGCAATAATAAACCAAACAAGCCATATTACTGGTGATCTGCATGTAATATACTTTGTTGAAATGTCAGATGTAAAAGGTTTTATGGGAGAATATTACCAGCACATAAGAGTTATTCTGCTCTTAGGGTTTAAGGTTCTTAATGAATAGTGTACCTGATTTCAGTGTTGATTGCCAGGGCTTTCATGATATATATATATATTATACCTTGATTTGGGCACTGGATTTGGGCACTGGATGTTAGAGTTATCAATATTTAGTAGGGTCATCATAACTTAATATGTATCTTATTTGGGCATTGGTTGGTATGGTCATCACCATATAATATCTACCTTGGTTTGGGTGTTGGTTGGTAGGGCCATCATAACTTAATATGTATCTTATTTGGGTATTGGTTGGTAGGGTCATCACCATATACTATCTACCTTGGTTTGGGTGTTGGTTGGTAGGGTCATCATAACTTAATATCTACCTTGGTTTGGGTATTGGTTGGTAGGGTCATCACCATATAATATCTACCTTGGTTTAGTTGTTGGTTGATAGGATCATCATAACATAATATCTACCTTGGTTTGGGTGTTGGTTGGTAGGGTCATCATATTATAATCTGTACCTTGGGTTGGGTGTTGGTTGGTAGGGTCATCATACCTTGGTTTGGGTGTTGGTTGGTAGGGTCATCATAACATAATATCTACCTTGGTTTGGGTGTTGGTTGGTAGGGTCATCATATTATAATCTGTACCTTGGGTTGGGTGTTGGTTGGTAGGGTCATCATACCTTGGTTTGGGTGTTGGTTGGTAGGGTCATCATAACATAATATCTACCTTGGTTTGGGTGTTGGTTGGTAGGGTCATCATATTATAATCTGTACCTTGGGTTGGGTGTTGGTTGGTAGGGTCATCATACCTTGGTTTGGGTGTTGGTTGGTAGGGTCATCATATTATAATCTGTACCTTGGTTTGGGTGTTGGTTGGTAGGGTCATCATAATATAATCTGTACCTTGGTTTGGGTGTTGGTTGGTAGGGTCATCATACCTGGGTTTGGGTGTTGGTTGGTAGGGTCATCATATTATAATCTGTACCTTGGTTTGGGTGTTGGTTGGTAGGGACATCATACCTGGGTTTGGGTGTTGGTTGGTAGGGTCATCATACCTGGGTTTGGGTGTTGGTTGGTATGGTCATCATATTATAATCTGTACCTTGGTTTGGGTGTTGGTTGGTAGGGACATCATACCTTGGTTTGGGTGTTGGTTGGTAGGGTCATCATACCTGGGTTTGGGTGTTGGTTGGTAGGGTCATCATACCTTGGTTTGGGTGTTGGTTGGTAGGGTCATCATACCTTGGTTTGGGTGTTGGTTGGTAGGTTCATCATATTATAATCTGTACCTTGGTTTGGGTGTTGGTTGGTAGGGTCATCATACCTTGGTTTGGGTGTTGGTTGGTAGGGTCATCATATTATAATCTGTACCTTGGATTGGGTGTTGGTTGGTAGGGACATCATACCTGGGTTTGGGTGTTGGTTGGTAGGGTCACCATATTATAATCTGCACCTTGGTTTGGGTGTTGGTTGGTAGGGTCATCATATTATAATCTGTACCTTGGTTTGGGTGTTGGTTGGTAGGGTCATCATACCTTGGTTTGGGTGTTGGTTGGTAGGGTCATCATACCTTGGTTTGGGTGTTGGTTGGTATGGTCATCATATTTTAATCTGTACCTTGGTTTGGGTGTTGGTTGGTAGGGTCATCATACCTTGGTTTGGGTGTTGGTTGGTAGGGTCATCATACCTTGGTTTGGGTGTTGGTTGGTATGGTCATCATATTTTAATCTGTACCTTGGTTTGGGTGTTGGTTGGTAGGGTCATCATACCTTGGTTTGGGTGTTGGTTGGTAGGGTCATCATAATATAATCTGTACCTTGGTTTGGGTGTTTGTTGGTAGGGTCATCATACCTTGGTTTGGGTGTTGGTTGGTAGGGTCATCATACCTTGGTTTGGGTGTAGGTTGGTTGGGTCATCATAATATAATCTGTACCTTGGTTTGGGTGTTTGTTGGTAGGGTCATCATACCTTGGTTTGGGTGTTGGTTGGTAGGGTCATCATACCTTGGTTTGGGTGTAGGTTGGTTGGGTCATCATAATATAATCTGTACCTTGGTTTGGGTGTTTGTTGGTAGGGTCATCATATTATAATCTGTACCTTGGTTTGGGTGTTGGTTGGTAGGGTCATCATAACATAATCTGTACCTTGGTTTGGGTGTTGGTTGGTAGGGTCATCATACCTTGGTTTGGGTGTTGGTTGGTATGGTCATCATATTATAATCTGTACCTTGGTTTGGGTGTTGGTTGGAAGGGTCATCATATTATAATCTGTACCTTGGTTTGGGTGTTGGTTGGTAGGGTCATCATACCTTGGTTTGGGTGTTGGTTGGTAGGGTCATCATACCTTGGTTTGGGTGTTGGTTGGTAGGTTCATCATATTATAATCTGTACCTTGGTTTGGGTGTTGGTTGGTAGGGTCATCATACCTTGGTTTGGGTGTTGGTTGGTAGGGTCATCATAATATAATCTGTACCTTGGTTTGGGTGTTGGTTGGTAGGGTCATCATACCTTGGTTTGGGTGTTGGTTGGTAGGGTCATCATATTATAATCTGTACCTTGGTTTGGGTGTTGGTTGGTAGGGTCATCATACCTTGGTTTGGGTGTTGGTTGGTAGGGTCATCATACCTTGGTCTGGGTGTTGGTTGGTAGGGTCATCATAATATAATCTGTACCTTGGTTTGGGTGTTGGTTGGTAGGGTCATCATACCTTGGTTTGGGTGTAGGTTGGTGGCGTCCATGTTGTAGGCCTCTATGACAGCCTGGGTTAGGTGCTCTCCCATCAGGCCGCGGTCGTGAGCAGTATAACGCACCACACCCGGCACACCGCTACGACCAACATGCTGCATCTCACCTTCACAACAATATCACAGCCAAAAGTATCATACTTGTAAAAAAGAAAGATCTTTTATATTCTTTTCACTCTATTATATTTGGTAACTTTTTCAAAAGCATAAAGAGAATCTAATTGAAGCTAAAGTTAAAATATAATGAAACTGATTTATGGTGGTCGTACAAAATTGCACTGGGCTTCTGATACTGTTTTGATGAATGAAATACCAATTGAAATTCGGCAATAGGCCCTTCAACGGCCGATTGCCTTTGCAATTTGCCTCATTTTGAACGTCATGGATTCCATTCATAAATTTGGTAAGTGTTTGAATATACCTGCAGATGATGCAGAAAAGGGCTTTGACTCGTCTGTACCATTGAAACCAATGCATTGATATTGACTTGCTGGAGGCTGTCAATCAACACTCTACACTTTCTAATTACACAAGGCACCACTTAAGAAATGATACTGTACACAGATACCAGTGTGTATTACCACTTGCTATCATCAGAATTGTAAAAATGTGCATGCCTCAATAGTTCAGCAGGGTTGATTGACAGCCTCCAGCAAGGCAAGGTCCGATCTGTCAATGACATTTCAATGGTGAAAAGTCAAACAGGGGGAAATGGTCACATAATATATCAGTTGGTATTAACAGATTTCACAAACCTTTTGCCTTTTTGAAACAAATTGAGTGAAGAGAATAATCTAAAACCAATATTGCTAGATGGCGTGACAATCACATTTAAAAGTAAACGTTCCGTCTTCGGGTAAAAAACGGCATCTTGATCCTGACTGTGTACTTTTATAGAGTATTTCAATGTTTATGATGTATAATGTACTTACTCAGCTCTTGTTGTCCTGCTGTGTATTTCTGCTGGAAAGCTTCCCACTTCCTCAGCAACATCGCCTTCTTCTGACCGGAATTCAACCGTCCATCTGTTAAAAACCACAAATCATTAAAAAGAATAACATGGATTCTACAATATGTATAACAATGGTTTCAACTCAAAATAATCAATCAACCTTAGATACACAATATTGGAATATAGCTTTCATCTGACCTTTGGACCTTCTGACCTTGACCTCATCTTGCATCTGTTCAGCATGAGCTGCATATATCTCATCAAATGCCTGCACAAGTGGGTTGTAGACATGTGCCAGGGGTAAAGTCCTTCTCTTAGGTAACAAGTGATCTAACTTATTTGTTTCTGTGCTTCCAGGCCTGCCCATATCTCCAGTGTTTGGATCTGTCTTGGTGCTGCCAGAGTGTGGAGTGGATGTCCTGGTTGGCTCTGGACTATCCATGCCTTTATTTGGAGTCGGGCCCTATAATAAAAGGGAAATCACATTTTTTCAAACAAATTTTCTAAACAATATTTGATTCTCAGCCAGCATGAATGCAAAATATTACAACAATTATCTTGATTGACAGTTTATGGTCAATGTATCATATTGATCATCAATGTAACAAATGTATCAAATATCTTAACAACTTAAAGCACAGTATTTTGACTAGTAGTTGATGGACAGACAGAATGAGAGAAATGTTTTCTCCCTAACTGCTAATGCTGTATGTTGTACAGCTAAATATTGAAACAAATCTGAGCCCCATGAAAAAGAGGTTTCCTTTGGTTTCAGGGAAAATTGAGCTTGACGGAAAGACAGAATGATAATAAAATCTAAAAGTCAATGCTTTGAAAACAATGTAAAATCAGAGAGATTGTAGACATTCTAAGTAACTGGTTTTCCAGGATGGTTGGAACAACTTGATACCATGGAATTGACCCAAGAGGCCCTATGGACTGAGGTGGTTCAATGGCACATGCTAAATAATGGGACAGATAACCAAACCCTCATAAGACCATGACCAAATGCTACAGAGATAATTATAAACAAATTATTTTGTAGGTACCATTTTAGAACCTTGAAATTGGGTGGAGGTCACCCATGAACAAACTTATCTGAGATATCTATCATGAGTTTGATCACAGCAAGATTGGTGATTTATATTGATATAATAGACCTGTATGACAGCTTGGGTAATAGTGTTCGCACAACAGGCAGTGGTTATGTGCAGTATAATGGAAATGTATAGTAGGCCATGATATAATGTCCAAATGGAATCTGACATTTATTTTTGACAGCAATTCATCTGTGTCGTTACAGGACATGTTTCATTCACATATCTAGTCTTTAATAACTGTAAGGACCTGTGGAAATATTAAAAATACAGACATCTTTCATTGATATCACACCAGAATATCACAAGGATGATCACATGCTTCAGTCACAATATGCTGCTCATGTCAATATCTAAGCTAGCACCTTAATGAAGATGTAATTAAATAGGTTGGCCTTGTTATTTGCATCACTTAACCTTGCCAGACCCTTATATATTCATGTACATGTACACTGAGGATCATATCGCACAATTTCATATATATAAATAGGATTCAACTCCTATTCACTGAGTTAAAAGAGTGCAGTTGTGTGTTGTGTTTATTGACAATGGAAGGTTTTATTTATTTGCTTGGAATAGGCGTAGAGGGTTAGGGTCAGTATATATATATGATCCTCAATAGGATCCATTATAAACACAAATACCACGTACACATTAAAAACTGATCAATTTAAATATTTTTTCAATCTCCATACATACTTAAGTTCCAAGTCAATCATACAACAGATTTGTGCTATATACCGGTAGATGTACTTTTGTCTGTGCAAGGCACAGTGTATAAACTTACTGAATTCTCAAAGCAATCATTTGTGTCTCATTCCTAATCTTTGTCTTTTTAATGTTCTGGTCATACTATATGACCACCATCCCTAATCTGTGTCTTTTTTTTTGTTCCTGTTTTAACACTAATCTGTGACCACTATCCCTAATCTATGTCTTTTTCATGTTCTGTACCAAATCTGTGAAAATGATCTATATATTTTTCATGTTTTAGCCCTAATCTATAACCACCATTCTGAATCTCTGTCTTGCCCCTTTGTAAGCCAGTGTTGGTACGATTGCATATGTTTAACTGAAAGCTAAACAGCCAAGTACATGACAATCACAAGCTCTTGGGAAGCTTGATCTTCTTTGGGTTCTATCATTACCAAAGGGTAGCATGAACACATCACAGGTATGGCAACTGCTTAACCTGGCAACTTTAATAATTGGCACTAACTATGGGTCTCTTTATCCCATTGTCCTGGCTATTCTCTTCAAAGAAACCAGATTCTGTGGTCTTCTGCAACATTCATATACTTATCAAGCTATTGCATTAAATGACCAATTGGCACTAAAAAGAGTTTTTTCAGAGTGTTTCTAAAAAGAAAGTTTGCTTCATGAAATGGGTCCATATGGTATTATACTTATAGAATCATACTGAATACAACTCTAAGATAATAAGATTTTTAAACCTTTAAGATGAGCTTGCTTAGGAAATGAAATTTTATTTTAATGCTACTTATTGGAAATAAATAATTTGTTGTGTTCTTTGATGCACTATATAGCTAGTACATGTATAGTTACCATTTTGCAAGGATATTGCATTTTATTACAGCAATGTGGAATGATTGCTTTATCTACATTGTCCTCCTAAATAATCTCTATTATTTAATTGCCTCATAATATTGTCTCCTTTTACTTTGAATTGTCTCATCACTTTAAGTTTATAGGGAGACAAGCACCATATTTTCAGCAATATCTGTTCGTCTAATCAAAACAATGGGGATGTTAACTGTTGTGAGTGGTAAACATCAACATCCTTCCAGTCCTTCAGAGGTTAAATGTTAATAATGGCATGACTAGACTGATATTACTAATGTAATAATTTTTTTTAAATACCTTAAAGACTATCAAATGAAGATTGGAATAACTACAGTTCCATGCCAAGAGAGCTACAAGCCCGGGGCTACAAGTGACTCAGCCGTCTGCATTGTTCCCAGCAATTAACTGATGACAATGTCAAACAAAAACTTGCCTAAACTTCTTCAATTTACTGACCAATCTATTTCATTGATTTTAAAAACAGTATGGGTAAAATATTAAATTGTTACACTGACAAGCTCCACACTGAGTTAAACGATACCAGTCTGACATGATGATTATATTAAAGCTTTGGGTACGTATAATATTTTGCTGGTCATATGAGGGTTGACCTTTTGACCTCCTGGGCAGCACAGAAGGATCACTTTCTACTGTTAGCTTAGCTTC
Source organism: Amphiduros pacificus (assembly GCA_949316495.1). Classification (NCBI taxonomy): domain Eukaryota; kingdom Metazoa; phylum Annelida; class Polychaeta; order Phyllodocida; family Hesionidae; genus Amphiduros; species Amphiduros pacificus. The sequence continues at coordinate 30,878,102 of OX439008.1, read as the reverse complement.
TGATTCACTGTGGATAATAATGCCCTGGTCAATGATACCATATAATGAAGCATAAGTCGTGCAGTGGCTGGAGCCAATTCTAGACTGATCCTGCCTCAAGAGCAAAGTAAACACAACAATCACATGAGAGATTTATGTACACTAAAATCCTATATTATGTATCAGCATGGACCATATTGCCAGATTAAATTCTTACCATCATACATCAAATTAAGAGAATGAGAAAAATATATAAGTACAGCATTATCATATTTGTTTATTTCCAATATGGGGACAGGAGCAGTGACAATTGCTCAACTCCACCTAGAAAATGGGCACTGCACATACACGGACATTGTAGTCAAATGATGACTTCCACGTAAAGATCTGGTAAGATCTGGTAATATAATGTGGGTGAGCTGATCCACATAAAAGCACCTGCCTGCTATTTGTCTCAACATTATGTAATTACACAAAGTCAAGTGAATATCGTTGGCCATGTAATAATAAAAAAAACAATTTATCTATAAAGTGCATTTCCCAGGAAAAGCACTTTCATAGCATTAATTGTTACAGATTTTAAATTTTTTAAATTTCAGCATTTTTTTTAATCCAACTAATTTTCGACGTAATTTGATATTCACAAACAATTTATTCCATGAAAGTGGAGCTAAACATTGAAAGGCTCTAAGTTAATATATTGAGTGACCAGTAGATAATTGAATTACAGACATTTGTTTCCTTTAAGTTTTGACTCAACATTTGAGATGGTTGTAATCTATACATGACGGAGAATGTTATATAATTTGACTACACTGCCCTTGTTTACACTGCAGACTACTAAGTCTCATGTTGAATAACACAGGATTTACTGCAGCATATCATTAGCCACTATTGATCTCACAATCACTCAGGCTGCAGAACATTAAAAAAAGCCAATCTTTAGGGTGGCCAATTAGTTCCAGTGAAAAACATGACTTTAACCACCAGAGACTATATCTTATTTAGAACAAAGATCCTATAATTTTACCGGTAGTATTGAAGGTACTTTTGTTTGGAGGTAAAACGATAAAGTAAGGAACAGTTGGGGATTAAAAAGTTGAATCGAGCATATCAGGGAATGGATTTGTGTGCATATTGTGTTAGTGTTAAAATCATTTTAATAGCTCTAACCTAGCTGTGAGAGCACTGAAATCAAGATGGCAGAAGATTTGGTTGAATATTGGCTAAAAATATCTCAGGGGCCTAACATGTAATTTATTAAATAATCTAAGATAAACATAAAATAAAGGATGAATAAACATAAAAGAAGGATGAATAAACATAAAAGAAGGGTGAATAAACATAAAAGAAGGGTGAATAAACATAAAAGAAGGATGAATAAACATAAAAGAAGGGTGAATAAACATAAAAGAAGGATGAATAAACATAAAAGAAGGATGAATAAACATAAAAGAAGGGTGAATAAACATAAAAGAAGGGTGAATAAACATAAAAGAGGGTGAATAAACATAAAAGAAGGGTGAATAAACATAAAAGAAGGGTGAATAAACATAAAAGAAGGGTGAATAAACATAAAAGAGGGGTGAATAAACATAAAAGAAGGGTGAATAAACATAAAAGAAGGGTGAATAAACATAAAAGAAAGATGAATAAACATAAAAGAAGGGTGAATAAACATAAAAGAAGGGTGAATAAACATAAAAGAAGGGTGAATAAACATAAAAGAATGGTGAATAAACATAAAAGAAGGGTGAATAATCATAAAAGAAGGATGAATAAACATAAAAGGGTGAATAAACATAATAGGGTGAATAAACATAAAAGGGTGAATAAACATAAAAGGGTGAATAAACATAAAAAAGGGTGAATAAACATAAAAGGGTGAATAAACATAAAAGAAGGGTGAATAAACATAAAAGGGTGAATAAACATTAAAGAAGGGTGAATAAACATAAAAGAAGGGTGAACAAATGCAAAACAGAGGCAAATTTTACCCTTTGAGGAATGTAATTATGCCCTTTTGGAGTGTTATTTCTCCCTTATTTTGCATATATTCACCCTTGTTGCACAATTATTCTAAATTTTACTAATTTAGCCATAGTAAATCATAATATTTTTCTCAATTTTAGTAACTGGCTGCCAAGTTTTTACCAGACCAAATATATTTGTACTGCAGTGATTGTGACAAATGCAAAAATGTAATCAATTCTGATTTTTATAAATTCAAGCTCGCTCAGAATTGCAATACATATGAGATGTTCATGCTATACCACATACTCATAAATCACTTTTCACTCATATAAAAGTGCCATCTGATGGCAGAAAAGAAACATGGCCGACATGGACTGATAATATGTGTATGCTCCATAAATTTACAGCTTAATCATGTTGAAACCTAGAACATCCTACCCAGCTTTGCTTGGCTTGTTATAGCCAATACATTACTAAGCCTGCCTGCTCTCTCCATAACTGGCCCAGCGCTTATGATGCCAATTGGCTTTCAAACTGAACGCTAAGTATTTATTCAGTTACATGAATTGTCTGTTCCTCATGGCAGCAGTCCTTACTGTGTCAAGACGCCATTTAATACCACAAATGAGAATCATTTCATGCAGCATGACATAATTTTATAGGTAATGCTCAGTCCACAAAGGACATGTCAATTTCATGCCTTCAAACAAAATAATTGCATAATGGGAGAGGGAGTTACAGAAAGCCTGATGCAATGGAGAGTATGGACATTCGGCCCTAAAGTCAAAACATCCTGAGCAAAAAGTGCTGAAAAGGCCCTGAATAACATTTTTGCTAAAAAAAAAATTGCTATATGATTAGTTTTAAATTGATTTAAACTCATTTTAGTTGTTATTTGTGCTTTTCAGTTTGGTTGGTTTATTTCGTTAACATTGTGACTATGAATGATAAGATGGAGAGCTCAAACTGAAAATGCAATTCATGAGCAGAATTGGAGGAGAAATAGTGACCATTGACCATCATTGAACGTTCAAGCTGGTAACAGTTAAGGAAGATGTTTATTTTCTGAGTGAGTAAAATAAAAGTAAGAAAATGGAAATAAGCTAAAATCTTTTTAGGCCAAATGAACCCTAAAATAATATCTTTTGACCTTGACATAAATATGTCCCGGAGGTCTTTTGTTTTTGAAATACAAATACTTGAAACACAATTTTTTCGTTTTAAACATAGTCAAACAGGAACTAGTATCCTTATAAATCAATATAAATACATAATGCAGTTGAGTTTTTGCAATAAGAGAGGAAGGTGAAATCCTTACCTCCACTGTGATCTCAGTAAAGCTGTTGTCTTGACTATCCAGGTCAGGCAAGGATTTTAAATCTTCAAGTGATATATTGGAGCTCTCCTCTGACTCTACATCTAGGGGTCTTTTTGGCATCTTTGCAGATTTCAATGCTTTTTCTGCTTTCCTTCTGGCTCTTCCAAACCTCTAAAAGTATTGACATGAAAAAAGGAAGCTGGTTGTAATCAATTCAATCAAATTGGAGTTAAAGGTCATACATACAAATTGGATATTTCATTAAAGTAATACCTAAAGTGCTTACTGCTTATTATTCTGTGTAAATTGATTAGTTAAAAAATAATCTATTAAATTTCTATTGATGATTTATATTGTGGAATTGTTTGCTTACAATCCTGGCACATTTGAACATTCATTTCCCAAAACAACTCACCATTCAAAATACTCTTTAGCCTTGATATTGTTTATACTTAAACTGTAAACTTAAACTGATATAAATTTGTCAAGATATTTCAACTTGTAACATTTAACATGAAATTTCCCTAAATTGATGATCAATTGCTTTGCAATTTAATTAGTTTCCAAAGAACAATGCATCTGTTTGGCTATGTCTTAAATGTATTTGAATCAATCCTACAATTTGATATATTAAAAATACATATTAATATAACCATCATGATATATGATAGATTTACATGGGGTATTTTGCCTGAGTTTCTGGCCTCTCTTCAATTCAGGGGTTGAGATAGTGTTTAGATTTTAGAGCAGGAGCTGCTCATCATAAATATTTATCAGTTATTCATGAATTACAAGCAACTGTGAACTGATTGGTCAGGCATGTCACCTGAGTGTGCCAGGCATTTGAGACTTATTTCTGAAGGCCAGTAACATGCGTGGTAAAAGTATGTGCCCAGTGTTGTAGACAAGGGTAGACAGAAGATAGCTTTTAATTGTCACACATTTGTTGGAGAAGCTCACTTTACTGCCTTGAAAATACTTGGGTGGGACTTGTATAAATAATTTTAAGGTTGTAAATGTGAAAAATGGTACAATTTTGAACACTAGTCAGTTCCCATAGGACCTTCACAGCATAAAAATGTTCATAAGGAATGATAACAGTCAAGTAATAAGAAAAGTTGCCATAAAACATAGATGTCACACCATCTCCAGGCTCAAAGTAATAGGCTAGAACTGTTTGATGTAATTATAGTGGTATTAAAAGACAATGCCTTTGATGACATCATATGCAGATTGCTTTTGTCCCTTGACATCAGTTTACCCTTTCAGTGCCTTTAAGATAACACTCCACCTTAAAATGACACCAACCAAGGTGTGTGCTTTCAGAATAGAGCTATTAATTAGCATAATTAGGGCCTTGTTCAAATGAGTTTATAATAATTGCAAATGCAAAAAAAAAAAAAATTAATACTATTTGAGATTAAGAGGTGTTTAAAAAAATGACTGACTATGGCAGACCAATCATAAAGGGATATGAACCTTAAATTAAGTAACTTACAGGTTTAGAGTGTAAAACATGGCTGTTTGACAGGTACCAGTTGTAGACTTGGTTGATGTGTTTTTCCTGGTCAGATGGGCTATGGCTAAAACATTACAGATATAGGGTCTGGAATATTGTACGGTTGGCTATTATATTAAGGAGTTCATAATCTCTACTGAAATGTTTCCGAGTTATCGCTTATGAAATGCTGAAAATAAAATTCAGCTTGGCAGATGTTAATCTGCTTGATCAAGACATTACTGTAAATACTCGACAATTGGTGTTTGCAATATTATACACAATCAGATTGGCAGGCAATGATTCAATGCTACTTTAAAACATCAAAATAACCAAACTTTGACTTCTGAAATCTTACCATTGTAATTCTGTCAACATCTTGGTCAGTATAAAGTAGAACTTTGTATCCTGTTTAGCCTGTTCCCTATTTGGGGAAGTCAAATGAAATATAAAAGAACACAGGTAAGGACTAAATTTAAGTAATAAAATTCCATAAAGATCCCATTTGGTCAACACTTGTAATTAAATTTTACACAAATCAATTTCCCAGATTTTGGATATTACATTAATAATACTGAAGTGTTCTAGAATATGGTACGTATTGGCAAATCATATGGAATATTAACAGATCTGTCCCACAAATACAAAAAATTTTCCAATCCTCTGAATAAAGCCCATTTCAGATTCTGATAACAACACTGATGAATGTATCAAAATAGAATTGTTCAAATTTATGTATTTCAAACATTTGACCCCTGTTAAAATTAGGTGAGGTAAAATATGTTTTGTTCTTCATGATTTGTTTTCTGAAGCTCCACCTATTGATATTGACCTCTACTATCTGTTCATATAGGTTTTCAAAACTTGAAGTTTTTAAATTATATGACTTACATGAGATCTTTTTCCATACCAGTCAAATGAGAGAGCTTGATCTGATTATAATGCCCCTCAACAGAACTGTACATGTCCTGGAATTCCGGCTGGACCATCCACTGAAATATATTTCACAACAATCATAATATGATAAGCTCAATTTCACTTTAGACTGACTATTGCAAGTATTTCATGTTAATGCTGTTCAATAACAATAGATATATTTTAAAAGTATTCTTTCATGCTGAATTTCTTGTTAATATGGTAATCTTGAAATGTACTGGTATAGGTTTGTATAATATACATGTATATATATATATAACATTTCACCTTAATAGCCTCCTCCCTCTGGGAAGTGGCTGACATAATGAGCCATTTTGTCCAAGCAGTCTGTGCTCATTATTAATATTCATATATATATATGCCTGATAAGCATTGATAAGACCAACCTAGAGTCCAGTGGTATCAACAAATGATCAGGCAGCAGACAGCTTAATTATGACACCTTTTCTGTGAACAATTGGCACTTGCCTGCCTGTCTCAGCAGGTGACAATTAGGTTCCTTTGATAAAGATGCTTGCGATACTGACTTGGGTAGTCTTTAAGTGTATACTGATTCTCATCATGCCAATTATAAATAGTTATGTTTAAGACAAAAATAGTTGATTGTAACATTACTAAATATTGTCATGTTAATATGGTCAAGCCAGGAACAAAAGATGTATAAAACTCTAGACTGTATTGATACCAAGCAAACTAGTCAGTGGGACACAATCCCAACTGCAGTCATAAATATATGTAGATTGCCTTTTATACAACTTTTAAGTCAGTGGATAGGATTAAATAACTTATTTGAGGATTGGGAAGTGTGCAAAAATGGCACTATTCTTAATGCAATTCAAGTCCCTAAATGGACCCTCACAGCATAAAAAAGGTTCATAAACTGTCAACATTTCACCTTAAACCCTTCAATCAAGACCAGCTAAGCTTCCATTTTGACTGTGCATTGCAGTACTGTGCCTCAGATTATCTTACAGTTTCCAATCAAGTTACTGGTCTCATCTGGAAATGTGTCACTTATGACAGAGATCAAAACAAATATCCCTAATAGTTGAAAAAGGACTATAATAAAACATAAAAGTAAAAAACATAATATGTTGACTGAAAAAGTACATGGATAGTTTGATTTTTTGTTGCCTGAGGTCTGGTTTCTAAGAATTGGAACTTAACTATGATGGACAAGCCACAGGGGAAGGATGTCAACGTCCACCAACAGTAACAGACGGGAAGGACGTGAGCATCCTCATTGTTCTGGCTTAATGTGTATAGTGTAATCATGATAATGATGCCAGACAGCTTGGATCATGAACTTTTGACACCAGAGCTTTGTCCAGAAAAAAATGGGTTAGTCCTGCAAAATTCAACATATTTCAAATAGGCTAGTCTGTTAGGGGTTAATAGTATTTGGTTTGCGGCAGTCTAATTTAATGTTTTGGACCCAAATTTGAATATTCTGCAATGCAATTATGAAAATATCTCATATGGATGTTGGCTAACACACAGTGACACACACACATTTTATGTTGTAATATAATTGAATATATAGAAAACATTGTTTCTCACAGCACAGTAATATTTCTTTTTCGAAGAAATCTTTCTTGTTACCAAGGACAGCATATCTGTGTGATTTAAGGTCTTTACATTGTTGCATTCATATCTGTGTGATTTAAGGTCTTTACATTGTTGCATTCATATTTTTATATTGATATTGAATGTTAATGTATATTGTTTGAAATTGGTACTTGTCAATCATTCATGTTACATTAGATTCAGTTGTGGCAAGTTATAAGACCTCTTTATGTCCGGATGCGCCCATTACAAATCTTTGAATCATAACCAGATAGCCATACAGGCCACAGACAAGCATATATTAAAATGTTCAGCAATGCTAAACACCATAGACAGCTTATCAAGGACAGAAAGCAACCAATCAATAAAAAATAGTCTTTGTCCCAAAAGGCAGCAATAGTTACTCACAGACCTCATGTCAAAACCTGTTATTGAAGACATACCGTATTTACTCATGTATAAGACGACTCATGTATAAGACGACCCCCCCCCCCCCCCCCCCCCAAATTGAGGTTATTTTGCTTGAAAAGACCAATTTCCAAATATAAGACAAGTTGGTTTTTCTCGCGATATCGGCTCTGCTACCATTCAAGCTTGGTGGCCATTTTAAAAGTGAAATGTAAATATGCTTACGATACAAGATCTTAACGGTCTTATATGCGAGTATTTACGGTAAAATGTAATTACGATGTTCATATTTTCGAAATAACGGATATCGGACATAGCGGATCGATTTTAATTGCGTTTTAAATGATAAATAAAGGTATTTACTCAATATTATCACAAATTACGCTTTGCAGGTCAAAAACAGAACAAAACAACTTTTGTATATTGGCAGGACTAACCCACTTCTGGACAAGTGTATCTGGATGCTAAATTAGTAACCTTTATAACCATGGTTATTCAATATGCTAAAAAAATACTGAGGTCAAAAGTTTATGATCCAAGCTGTCTGACATTATCATCATGATTACATTGCAACAAGTTGCTGCCCTACAGATTGTTACAAAATGACGTCATTAAGCCAGAGCAATGGGGATTTTAACATCCTTCCCGTCTGTTGCCGGTGGCGGATGTTGGCCTCCTTCCCATCCATAAGGGGTTTGAATAAGTCTTATACATTTTCAATACACAAAATTGATAGGTAAAAAATAAAAGCAATGCAAAATATATGCTGTACTGCAGATGACAACAGAGCTGCAGACGACAACAGAGCTGTTATAACAAAACATACCGATTCGGGGAAGCTGGGTGAGCGGATTCAGTGAGTTGGTGATTGCGGAAGGATACCCTGAGCCGAAGGCGAAGGGTATCCGTCCGCCATCACCAACGAACTGAATCCGCTCACACAGCTGACCCGACGAGGCATGTTTTGTTTTTATACCTCAGACAACTACTGTATTTTTAAAAAAATGATACATGAAACAAGATATTTATTGTTAAAAACATTTGTAAACAAAGCGCACCTCATTTGACCCCGTCACGTGACCCGAAAATGGCGCGTACAGCCATAGACAGCTGGTTGCCGCCATCTGTGTATATACACGATGTTCTTGACACTCGATGGGGGACCAGTCTAAAGATGGCCGACACAAAATAGTTCCAACTAATCAATAAGTTACAAATAATCGGCATGCTCGTATTCATTCGAAATCGCATCAATACGCGCATCACTGAGGTATAAAGACGACAACAGCGCTGCAGATGACAACAGAGCTGCAGACGACAACAGAGCTGCAGACAACAACACAACTCCAGGTGACAACAGAGCTGGGGTTTCATTTCAAAGCCTATTAACCTAGTAATGGACGGGAAGGACGGCAACATAAATGTGATAAACAAAGTCAAAGTGAAATGGTGTGATAAACAAAGGCAACCAAATAATAAACTGAAAGTGAAACAGAGCTTTTTTTGGTCTGCACCTCTGCTGTCATCAGCTGTAGTACATGTATTTAGGAGATAGGTTTAATACCTAACTACTCAGTCTCAGATGATTAGTACTGTAACTTGAAGATGTACATGTAAGTGAAATGTCAACATTGTCATTGATAGATAGACAAGTGCTCAAAGCACAATGAAATACAAGACTCCAGAGATGGCTATATCTATACCCAAAGACATCGGCAAAATAGACTTGAAATCCGCTGTTTATACTATATATCTCATAGAGAAAGTATAAGATATACATGTAAAGAAATCTACCTCTGATGTCTTGAGAGTTGTCAGCCCTTTATCCAGCATGTTGAGTTGTGTTCTGATGGAGTTGATGGCACTTGTTGTTGGTGCAGGCATATTGAATCACCAACAATGCAGACTTCTCTGTATCGATCAAATAAAATCTCAATTAGCAATCAACTCATTTTCCCGTCAATATGATAAAGTTTCGTTGGTACATCTGACGCATTTGAATTTTGAGTTGTCTTGGCAAGCTTAGTCTGCACTTGTTGTTATAATCCTGGCTGTTTTTACATTCTGCCTTTTGGACTGGAGTATTTCTGTCTTTGTCGTGTGCCAAAATTAGTCTCCAACAATTCACCAACAACTCCAATATCTCTTAAAACGTGTTGAAGAGATCAGAATAGTTTTGAGAGTCATATCCTTTTGAAAATCGATACATTTTCTGTATCAATACTATGACATTGATTTTGTCACATTTTTCTTGCAGAAACATGTGTCCCTGATATGCTAATGACCCGTCGTCCACGACAACGCCAACAGCTTGGTCACATGACAACAACATTGACACGTGCTCGCACCTGTTTGTAAATACCAGTGGGGCATGTAGACTGGTGCCGCCCTCTGTGTATCCACGATGTTCTTGACACTCGGCGGTGGACCAGTCCACACGCATACCTGTACATTTGTACACCCATATCTATTTTTTCTCTTTGGTACACCACAATAAAAATCGATAGTCCAAGACAAAGGGGGCCCCCATAGGGTTTTAGGATTATTGGATTTTTGGCCTAAAAAAGAGGGATTATTGGATTTTTGGGGTGAAATATCTGGGATTTTTGGATTTTGAGGAAAGTGTTTAGGATTAATGGATTTTTAATAAGATAATTGGATTTTAGGATTTTTCAGTAATAAAGGATTATTAATTCAAACAATTAATGATTTAGATATGAGTTTCATGATATTTGTACTAAATGTAAACATATTTTAGGATTTTTTGTTTTATACATGTACTTTTGGATTTTTAGATTTGAGGGGAAAAATATTTAAGGATTTTTGGCTACAAAAGATAAGGATTTTTGGATTTTTAGGTAAAAAAAGGGGGATTATTGGGTTTCTCATACCCCCCCTATGGGGGCCCCACAAAGGTATCTGCTATTCTAAACTACAGAAACACTTATTGAAATGTATGGATAAGGTGAAAGCAAATGACAAGTGCAAGTGTGGTATATACAAGTGCCTTCAGCTGGGAAAGGATGCTGTCTCTCTCTGTTGTGGCTATCTCTCACTTATGCAGCTGTCTCTCACTGCTATAGCTGTCTCTCACTGTTGTAATTATCTCTCACTTATGCAGCTGTCTCCCTTGTATAACTATCTCTCACTGATACAGCTGTCTCTTACTTATGCAGTTGTCTCTCACTTGTGCAGCTATCTATCTCTGCTGTAACGGTCTCTCGCTGTTGTAATTAACTCTCACTTATGCAGCTGTATCTCCCTTGTACAGCTATCTCAGTGATGCAGCTCTCTCTTACATGTGCAGCTATCTCTCACTTATGCAGCTGTTTCTCATTTGTGCAGCTATCTATCTCTGCTGTAACTACCCTTCACTTGTGCAGCTATCTCTCACTGTTGTAACTATCTCTCACTTTGCAGTTATCTCACTTATGCAGCTGTCTCTCACTTGTTCAGTTATCTATCCGTGTTATAATTGTCTCACTTTTGTAACTATCTCACACCTATGCAACTGTCTCTCCCTGGTGCAACTATCTCTCACTGATGCAGTTGTCTCACATATGTGCAGCTATCTCTCACTTATGCAGTTGTCCCTCACTTGTGCAGCTATCTATCTCTGCTGTACCTGTCTCTCGCTGTTGTTATTATCTCTCACTTATGAAGCTGTCTCTCCCTTATACAGCTATCTCACTGATGCAGCTGTCTCTTACATGTGCAGCTATCTCACTTATACCTCAGTCACATTTGCGCCGATTTCAGTTAAGATGCCCGGCCGATGAGTATCTTTTACAAAATCGGCCAGCAGTTCAGATTGCCATGCGGCCACCGGGAGATCATCAGCCACAATTGGGCATCTTTAAGACGTCAGGCGGGTCATCGGGAACTACCTCATAGAGAACTGCATCAGTTTTTTCTCACTGCACTAGCTGGTCAATGACGTCATGTCAATGATTGGCACGTGCACGAGGCGATTACGTAAAGCTTAATGCAAATATGATGTATGTTACGTCAGAGCAAATGATGAATTTTTAAAATGTACTGAATGTAAACAGTATTTTATAATTCTACTAGTGCCTTCGGCTGGGAGGGGTTGCAATCTCTCACTTATGCAGCTATCTCTCACTTATGCAGCTATCTCTCACTTATGCAGCTATCTCACTTATGCAGCTATCTCTCACTGTTGTAGCTATCTCTCGCCGCACATGCAGCTATCCCTCACACATGCAGCTATTTATTGCACATGCAGCTATCTCTCACTTACACAGCTATCTCTCACTAGTGTAGCTATATCTCACATATGCAGCTATCTCTCACTTATGCAGCTGTCTCTCACTGTTGTAGCTATCTCTCACATATGCAGCTACCTCACACTTATGCAGCCGTCTCTCATTATTGTATCCATCTCTCACTTGTGCAGCTATCTCTTACTTTTGCAGTTTTACGTTTGCAGCTATCTCTTACTTGTGCAGCTGTCTCTTACTTATGCAGCTGTCTCACTTGTGCAGCTATCTCTCACTTGTGCAGCTGGTATCTCTCACTTGTGCAGCTATCTCTCACTTATGCAGCTATCTCTCACTGCTGTAACTTTCACTTACACAGCTGTCTCACACTCATGAAGCTATCCATGTAATGTCCGCATTTTACCCATGAAGGCCCCTTTGTGCAAAACCTAGCAGGACCTCCACTTGTCCAATAACTAGGTCAATAATTAGCTCAAATTCCCGATGGTTGAAAACAAAGCTCTATTACAGAAATATAGGCAAATTTTGTGTAATATTTGATACCTAACATAATTCTGACAAAAAATAAGTGAAAACTACCCTATTCATTACATGTATAGTACCCATCCCATCACATAAACTTGCAAACTAGAACTGAAGTGAAGGTCTAGCGTCAGCAAATTCCACTAGAGGGCAGGCAGCGTGGTGACGGAACAGCGAGATCGCACACTCTTTTCAGTGGCAACTTTTATTGCAGCCCATACCTCAAACAGCAACTTTTTTTTTTTTCAAATCTTGTCACCCTTCCTCTCTGATCACGTTCATGCTTTTTTATATATGTATGTAATAGTTTCAACATTGTATGCAAGAGATAATTTATCATGTAAATATTAGAAATATCATTATCAAACCTTTTTTAATTCCCGTTTATCCGAGAAAATAGGGGACAAATTCATTAAAAATTATGTCCTCTGTTTTTGATGCCTGTTTAAAAGGTGTTTTTTTCTTTATTTTGTATAGGTTAAATTAATCAAATTTGTTTTTCTTTTTAAAAAAATAATAAAAGAATCAACATTTCATTCAAGATTGCAATTATTCTATAAAATTTTCAGCTGAAAAACACATTTGAAAAATATCATATATGATGTAACATTTTGTGTCCACTTCATTACGTCTGGGGACTCCTGTGTTGTGAGATAAAATATTTAAGAACATCAACTGACCTGGATGTCTTTACAATATGATGCCATTCTGGTGTAAAAACATGCTGGTGAAGTAAAATAAGTGTCAGGATGTTACATCTGGGACTTTTTGTATGATGTTCAGAATAAAACCTTTATACTATTTTATCACCCACCAAAAAAAGGTAACTTAAATTTTATAACTTTCCACAAGTTGGTACCTCATTGTAGAGCTGTTTTGTGGCAGTTTCAACTGGAAACTGAATGTCACCAAAATATCCAGATGAGAAAATTGATTGTTACATACTGTTATGAATATCAAAGCATCACAAAAGGGATATTTACAGTCCATATAATCTTTTTAAATGTGTATTAGATGCCAGTTTAATAGTTTCTCTCTCATAATCCACTGAAATATATGGAGCATGTGTCTCTAAAACCTTAGACAAGATCATTGAAAAAAATGTTCCTGGAGTTTTTGGTGTCATTATTCCTGGAGTTTTTGGTGTCATTATTCCTGTCCTATCTTTATGTGAAGATGAAAAAATGTTATGACAAAAAATCCTGATATTTTATTTCAACAATTATATGTTTCCTTTTGAATTGTAAACATGATGTAACATTGGACACAAAAGGTATTGAAGTTGGATGGAGTCCTTGTTACATTGGTCCATATCACACACTGATAACAAACCAAATATAAAATAATGACACTGAAATACAAATTGATATAGCATAGATATTGTAGAAAAATTATGAGAATTTGAGGTCATCTTGTCAAAGCATTTTTGGTGAAATATTGCAAGACCAGTGTTTGATGTAACAAGGACTCCATATTTTATGTATTCCATGGTGTACATGTTATATTAGTTTTTGCATTTCTTCTGACACTTAACACAATTTTGTCAAATATTTTATAAGTGAATGAATAACATTAAAACATTTTTCTCATCTCAGAATACATTTTTTATCATAATATTTCAGTATACTGTGGTGATTTGAACAAAGATAAGAATACATAGATTGGTGCATACACTTGTATCAGGCAAGGATTATTTAAGCAATTAAAACAAATGAAAAAAGCATGAAGGGGATCAGTTTTTTGATTAGGTGCACAATTGTTAAGATCTGTCCATTCTAACTTTTAACGAATCATTTATAAATCTCATACATATATCAATCCCTACTTCTCCAGATGTAACACAGGACACCTAAATGAAGAATTATTTGTTATCATGAATAATGATGAGGTATCACTAAACTTAATACATGAAAAATTCCTCCAAGGAACAAGCAACAAAACAATGCCTTGTCAGTAAACTGGTCTCTTATAGAAAATATAGAATCCTCATTCGAACTTTCATTTGGTGTCTTTGTTACATCTGCATATAATTGTTGATTTTTTTGGCAATTGAAATGTATTAAATTCTATCTAAAGTACTTAAAGGATAAAAAAGACATCCTTTTTAAAAATAAATACACTGTTAATTGTTTAAATGAGATTTATATGCTTTTAATACATATTTTTGAGTCCGTGTTATGTCAGGGACCTTCAATTTTTTTTCTATTTTCATTGTGATCAACATTTGGAACTATCTTCTCATGATGATTTATGAATGAGTTACCCTTTCCTGCAATCATAAAAGCCAATGTTGTTGCTTTAAACATATTTTGAAATTGTGAAAAATTGATGTTCCAGATGTAACAAAAATCAACTATTTAGAATTTGTAGTACTGTAGTCATGCTTCATCCATCTACTTAACACTGCAGTCATACTTCATCTACTCAATGTTGCAGTCATGCTTCACCTATATCACTACAAATGTCATGTTGTCATGTTCGTCATCAAAACCATAGTTATGTTACATCTATATTATCAATATGGCAGTCATGCTAAATCTATCTCATCAGTAATACAGTACACATTACATCTACCTTATATTTGCTAAGTATACAACAACCACATTATCAAGACTACTTAAATTGGGATTTATTAATACTATGTCTTGTTATGATACTTATATGTCCTCATCAATGAGAAAGTGGAGATACCTAAACACACCATATGTCACACCATATTTTACCCTCTCACCCTGCATTCAACTGTGATCCAATCTACATGTGTCTAAATTGAATATCCTGGTTTCTTAAAGGGGCTTCTAAAATGAAGGGAGTAGAGGTATTGAAGACCTGTCTTGACAGTCCCATGTGGGACATTCACATTAACACTACCAGGAATGATAAACGATCCATGTGAGATTCATCGCGATACAGCAGGTTAAGTACATGGCGTTAAAATGGAGCGTACTCTTCGGTCTCTACTGTAAGGTAAGCACATTGCAAGCCACACATCTCAGGTGATCACATTGCATGCCACACAAATAGGTGATCACATTGCAAGCCACACATCTAAGGTGATCACATTGCATGCCACACATCTTAGGTGAGCACATTGCAAGCCACACATCTAAGGCGAGCACATTTCATGCTACACATCTAAGGTGAGCACATTGCATGCCACACATATAAGATAATCACTTTTCAAGCCACAAATTGCATGCCACACATCTAGGGTGATCACATTGCATGCTACACATCTAAGGTGAGCACATTGCATGGCACACATCTAAAGTAGTTACATTGCATACCACACATCTAAGGGGGTCACATTGAAAGCCACACATCTAAGGTGAGCACATTGCATGCCACACATCTAAGGTGAGCACATTGCAAGCCACACATCTCAGGTGATCACATTGCATGCCACACATCCAAGGTGATCACATTGCATGCCACACATCTAAGGTGAGCACATTGCATGGCACACATCTAAGGTAGTTACATTGCATGACACACATCTAAGGGGGTCACATTGCAAGCCACACATCTTAGGTGAGAACATTGCATGCCTCACATCTGAGGTGATCACATTGCAAGCCACACATCAAAGGTAATCACATCTGTAAAATCTATTTGAAGAAGACCCTAATTAATAACCCCAATTTAAAGGTACACTCTTTGCTTGGCATCATTTTCATGTGGCCCTAGAGCCAGCTCTATATTATCTTGTGTGTGCTGCATAATAAATTCCCCAGACCAAATAGAAATACTGGTGCGCTGGGCAGCAGATGATATAATTGCCTTTACATGGACCCAATACTCATAAATGGAGCTATTTATGACAACTGATTAATACAGAGCTATACAAAGACCAATGTTGGAATTCACCATTAAAGGAAGTCCTCTGCATCTCCTGCATGCTGCAAGAGGCGAACTAATAATAATATTCTCTGTACCAGAATCTATGGTCACAAAACGCTTAATATGTGTTCAGGGAAGGTGACTGCAACACCTGGATAGTCTACTGCGAGCATGACAGTTGGCTGGGCTGGGAGTATTTTTTCATCTTGGCTATCATCCTCAGAATCAAGGTCATCCACTACAAAATGCACCAAAGAGGCTTTTGCCATAAACTTTCTGTCACTATCTGGAAGGTATGTATAACCTATTTAGCAGATAACAACTAGGTTTTGAGTGAGGATTGATCAGCTTGTATAACTGTTAGACTTAAGCTTGTTGGCTGGATGTTTGGGGCGGTATTAGTTTTGTGCACTTCTGACAATTCCATTTGGGTGCAGTCAAGTTCCAGTTGGGTGCAGTCAAGTTACAGTTGGGTGCAGTCAAACCACCTTCAGTAACTGTGAATCCACAAAGTGGGGCTCCATGCATGTGTCTTGTGGAACCATCAACTAGGTATGGGGCATCTAGAGACAGAGTGTACAAAATGTTCTGTTTCCAGTTCACAAATGAATTTACTGACTCATGTTTGGTGAGAAACCATTGCGTAAGAGCTCTATGTGCTGCTGCCATGTAATCAGTAATGTATTACCAAAATGGTTTGTAAACCTGCGAGTTTGGTTTGAAGTCCCTGTTTATCGTGCTGTTGGTATCCAACCAACTGCCATCACACCAGCAAATGGGACAAATCCAGGAAATACACAAGTCACTAAGTATTTAAATGCAGAACAATGTGCAATGCACAACATAAGATGGAGAAGGGTTATGTAGTGCCCTCTAGTGGTGATATATTAGTCCATAGATGTCAGCCCTGACTGGTGTTGGATATTGTATTGGAGAATATCAAATGCAGAATATCTAAAAAAATTCACGATTTTGTTGGATATTTCGGCGAATATCATGTATAGAATGTACTTCAATCTTCACAAATCGGCCTGGATAATATCAATAAAGAGTAGCCTAAAATGTCATGATTTTGTAGGATTTTTAATATTATATAATATCCTGCAAACTTCACAGACGTACAAATTAATGCATATATATTTTCCAGGAGCTGTTTGAGAAAGATATAATCTTCGTACTTATGTAGTATCTGCTAAAAACCAATAGGGTTGGAAATAGTTATATTATTTGGTTGAGGAAAATACATTGAGAATGGCTTTTTCCTTTCACCCTTCCTAGTGATTAATGGTCCATCCATAAGGAAAGAACGTCAATCAATCTGCATCATTGAGAGAGATGGTAAATCTACCAATGAGATATTTCACTCTTCGACCACTGCCTCATGACCAGTCATAATCAAAGTGGTTTGTGTTTGTGTCATTTCTATTTGATAATGCAAAATAATGATCCCAGTGATGTTATTGTCATGGAACAACGCAAAGAATTTGTATACAGTTTCCTTTTTGAAAATGATATTTATATTTTCTCATCATTTTGAAGTTGCCATACATGTTGACTACACTGACTGGCGTATATTCTACGTTTACAAAAAAACATTTCAATTCTATGTTTATTTATGCAGTTGAGGTGTCCACCAGTCTGGTCTGTGACACTGACAGCCAGGTCCATAATCTGCAGGCCCCTCAGAGGTAGATATCACTCCAATATTCTGTGTTATAATACCACCACTAATTGCAATTGAGCTGAATGTTGTGTCTCACATGTCATCTTGTAATTCCACTGTCTTTCAAAATGTTAAAAGTGTTTATTTGTTTTCACGCCACAAGAGAAAGTCCAAGCCACTCTCTGTCTCTGTTAGAGATAATGATAGTAGATTTTTAATGATTGATATTGATGTTGACAACATTAATTATGTACTTGTCAATGTGTATGCTCCTACTCGGGATCATAAAAGAGAGCAGCTTCAGTTCCTCAACTTTGTCAAAAATAATATAGCTGGTTTTGCAGGAAAAAAAATGATCCTGACAGGTGACTTTAATTTCTATCATGATAAAATCTTGGATAAACATCCAAGTATGTCCAGTGATAATGATAATCCAGAGTATCGCAATGAAATAGACGCACTTTTAGAAACCAACCACCTTGAGGATGCCTGGAGAACATAGCATCCATTGTTGAGGAGATACACTTGGCACAGTCATGGTCAGATCATAGTATTGTCTCTATTAAGTTAAATGATGTGAATAATGTTGTTAGAGGTAAAGGTCTGTGGAAGTTTAATAATGAACTTCTGCATGATACTATCTATGTGCAAAAAATTAAGAACATAATTAATGAGTGTGAATATAAATATGCGGATGCATAAAATAAGAGTCAAAAGTGGGAATTGATAAAAATGGAAATGAGATCCTTTACAAGACCATATTGTACCAAAAAAAGAAAAGATAGAGATAAATTGAAAAATGATTTGGAAAAAAGATTGGCAGAAGTACTTGAACTGAAAGATGAGGACAACTGTTACTTGGGGGAATATATTGCAATAAAAACCGAAATTGAAGAAATTGAAAACATTGAAGCAAAAGGGTGCATTATACGATCAAAGATAAGATGGGCTGAAGAGGGAGAAAAAAATTCAAAATTCTTCATGTCTTTAGACAAAAACAATTATGTCAACAAACTCATTACCAAAATTCATCTTGAGGACCAAATCATTTCTGACCCAAAGGAAATATTAAAAGAACAAAGCAATTTCTATAAATTGTTATATAAAGAAAAATTGGATGATACATCAGAAGTTTATAATGAAGCAATTGAGTACTTTCTGAAAACCCCAGAATTTCCCACAGTTTCAGATGAAGATAAAACATTTTGTGATTCATATATTACAGAAAAAGAAATTCTCTCAAGTTTGAAGCAACTTAAAAGTAATAAAACACCTGGCTCTGATGGGTTGTCTTCGGAGTTTTACAAATTATTTTGGAGTGATATAAAAAACCTGCTTTTAGACAGTTACAAACACTCTTTTGAAATGGGTATGTTATCAATTGAACAAAGGAGAGGCGTACTTACGCTTATTCTGAAAAAAATTTAAAATAGATTAAAAAATTGGAGACCGATAAGTTTATTAAATGTTGACTACAAAATTTTTGCCAAATTGCTTGTCTTTAGATTGAAACAAGTATTGCCCTCTGTTATTCATGATAATCAAACAGGTTATTTGAAAGGTCGTTATATAGGGCAGAACATTAGACCAATTGAAGATATTGCCTTTTTTACTGAAGATAAGAAAATACCAGTAATTATTACAGTTGATTTTGAGAAAGCATTTGATTCTTTAAACTGGAATTTTATTGATAGAGCTTTGATTAGATTCAATTTTGGTGCATATTTTAGAAAATGGATTAAGATATTATATTGCAATATAGAATCCACAGTAATTAATAATGGAAATACTGCACCATATTTTAAATTGAGAGAGGTGTCCATCAAGGATGTCCCTTATCTGCTTATCTTTTCATCCTAGCTGTAGAAATACTGGCAATCAAAATTAGAGCTGATAAGAAAGTTAAAGGTATCAAAATTAATGAAGTAGAAATAAAATTGAGTCAACTAGCTGATGATGTTACCCACCAATGGAGAGTATCCGTCGTTGGGGGACGTGGACGGGGGATCGATACTCTACCAAAGATAGCTACTCTACTCCACTCTACCGTACTGTACTGTACGATGTATCTAACTCGCTGGCTGTGAGTCGGGGCACGGATCCTAGCTACCCTATCTACCCAGGTGAAGGTGTCAGGTAATAAGGACTGCAGACACAGGATATACACTACACAATAGTTACCTTTTATTCGGTGCTGTGAATCTTCCTTGTCTGGCTAGGCCGGCATGGCAATGAGCGAGGCATATGAACTACCCAAATGCATGATACTTATGAAATCCTAACAATACACAAAACACCCAAGTCTATGCAGTTACGATACTGAGAGTCGTGGATCTTCTGTGGCAAGCAAGCGGTCGCGGTCGGTCAGCGTCTTCGAGGTTCTCCGTAGTGGTTGTGGGCCGTTATAAAGGATCACTCTGCGTTGTGTGTGGAGCTTGCCTGCGTGGCTTCCTTACGCGACACCGAATGGACTCGTCTTGCCTGCGTATCTGACATGGGCTCGTCTGCCTGCACGTGATCTCTCAGTGTGGTGGTTATGGCAATGCATCAACCATCAATGACGTTCTGTCAGAGTCTGTGATTGTCCATGAATGTCTATATGTTCTCAAGAGTCTCTGGGTGTGTAATCTATATCCTACAATGACACCACTTGTTTCCTTTTAGAGGATGACTCACTGAAACAATGTTCAGATACTTTTTTCATGTTCAGTGAGTGTTCAGGATTAAATATTAATATAGATAAAACCAAAGCAAGATATATTGGCAGCCAAAAAAACAATGACTATTATCCACATGGACTATCATGGATCAATGATGAGATAGAAACATTGGGGATAAAATGTTGCACTAACCCTCAAGATAACTACAACTTGAATTTTAAGGCAAAAATCCTCACTTTCAAAAATGCTCTTAATATCTGGAAACAGACACCTCTCTCTTAAAGGTAAAGTTACTGTCATTAATAATTTAGCACTTTCACCTCTTATATATGTCTCAAGTGTAATTGTTACCCATGGTTTGTGAGTATCCGTCGTTGGGGAACGTGGATGGGGGATCAATACTCTACTCGCTGGCTACTGTGAGGCGGGGCACGGAAACCTAGCAACCCTATCTGCCTATATGAGGTGTGAGGTAATAAGGACTGCAGACACAGAATATACACTGCACAATATCTACCTTTATTCGGTGCTGTATATCCTTGTCTGGCTAGGCCGGCATGGCAATGAGCGAGGCATATGAAATACCCAAATGCATGATACTAATAGAGTCCTGAGAATACATAAAACACCCAAGTCTATGTGGTCACGAGGGTGAGTGTCGTGGATCTTCTAGGCAAGTGGACGCTGGAACTCTTCTTCTGACTGCCGTCTAACAGTTGCAGGGCCTTTTAAAGGATCGTTGAGCATCATGTGTGTGGGGTCTGCCTGCGTGGCATCCTCTCCTGCTTCGGGGTTGCGCACGTCTTGCCTGCGTCGCGTGGGGGATCACGTCATCTCTATGTCCGGTGAGTGAGGCAATGCGTCAGCCTGCACTTGTTGACTTCACGCGGCACTCAATAACTATGCATGATATTCTGCTAGAGATCGTGATTGTCTATGATTGTCTATATATATTCTTGAGAGTCTATAGGTAGGTAATCTATATCCTACATAATTGATACACCAGCTATAGTCATTGATGAAGTGGAAGCACACATTCTAGACTTTCTATGGGAAGGTAAAAAACCACATGTAGCCAAATCTGTCCTGCATAAAAAAAAAATAGAAGAAGGTGGTATAAAGCTTTGTAATTTTAAATTGAAACTTGATGCTCTGAAATTAGCTTGGGTAAATAGAATAATGAATGCACGTGATGCAGACTGGGTTCAAGCCATTAAACACTATTTCCAAACTGAATCTTTTGAAAGATATTTTGCCACAAAACAACTGCTGTTGAAAAAAACGTATCAGGTTCCAAAATTTTATTATGATATACATAATCTGTGGATGAATCTTTTCACAAAACCACCTGGCAACGGATTAGATATTCAGAGACAAAATTTGTGGAACAACAAATTCATTACAGCTAATAACAAAACATTAGTTTGGAAACAGTGGATTAAAGCTGGTGTATTAACTATAAATGATTTACTGGATGATGATGGAAGCTTTCTTAGTCACACAAATATTTGCTGTAAATTTGATATAAGGTGTAACTTCCTTGAATAACTGATTCTTAGACAATGTATACCACAAGAGTGGAAAAAACAATTGTTATCAGACGGTTTCAAGCATCCAATATCATCAGGTCTTACTTTAGAAATTAATGGAATGCACAGACATGTTAGTGCAATCAAATGCAAAGATTTTTATTGGGAACTTGTTAATGTTACAAATATACACCCTGTTTGTAAATCTTTTTAGAATACCATACATGGCTTCTAGAGAAACAAAATTACAAACTTTTCAATTTAAGATCACTCATAGTAATTCCGTGTAATAAATGGTTATGTACTATTCAAATCAAATCTAGTGATAAGTGTGAATACTGTCCTACAATGAAGACAGATAATCTGTTACATTTCTTAATATTCTGTAGCAAAGTTAAACTTTTCTGGAAAAGCTTTATTCAGTGGTGGAACAGATTATCCCATTTAAAAATAGCTGATGACATTGAGGAAATAAAAGAAATTATCATTTTTGGGCTACCCTCTGGATACAATAATGTGATAATAGCTCTAAACCTATGTCTTTTAACTGCCAAGTTTCACATATATAGACAAAGACTGTTCCACAACAATGAAATAAGCTTTTATATGTTCTTAACTGAATTAAAGAATAAGCTGTACATTCAGAAATGTATCTGTGAAAAAGAATTACGGTCAGACAAATTTGACAAATTCAAATTTATTTATGAAAATGTTTAGCCTTGTACTATAATCAATTAATTTATGTTGTAATTACACACAATGATGTATACTTTTTGCTTTTTTTTCACTAAGGACATAATAAACATGATTTGCCAAAAAAAAATGAAGTTGCCTTGTGATATATTAGAGTTCATTTGTTAACATTTGAACATTTTCCGTTGGTTAGTTTAACCCAAAGTATAAAGAAAAAAAGAATTCAAATTATAAACAAAGTGGCCATCTTTGTTGTGCTTGTGCCACATTACTAACCCAGGAACTGGCTCCTCCATTTGAGAAAGTAGTTCCATGTTTTATTTCTCTAAATAGTTGTTTATGTATGCACGAACCTTTGTATTAAGGGTGAAATATATTACATTTTGCCAATCTGAGTACAACTTAAGGAAAAATATAAGTACGAAAGTCAGTTGCATGAAATTTGGTGGATATGCTGAGCCAGCACCAAAAGGCACTTTATACAGAGGTAATAGGTTCACGAGGTCGCCTTCTGGTGGAGTTTGACCATAACCATACAACCACGGTCTCGCACACAGGGAATCTGAAAAGCTATGATAGTGTTGAAATTGTGTGATCAATGTCAATTCCCCCTTTACTTATATACAACTAAAGGGATGAAAGCTGAAATCACACCCTTGGATGAGATCATTTTCATTCCATGTATAAAGTTATTAATTTTACATTTATGACCTTGAGGTGTGGATATTTCTAATCTGTACCATCCATTCTTTAAATTCAGTGTTTCAAAACTTAACCTAGCCTTACCTTAAGTAATATTTCTGCCCAAATCTGAGATCCCTTGTACAAAAATCAGAAAAGCCTGTGATCCAATAGAGGGAATGGTGGAAATCAATAGTGTCCCATATGATACTTTTATCCTGTGCTCAGTGGGGCGTGACAATGCCTTGTAGCTCTTTGCAAATAGTATGAGCTATTAAACAATAGGGGGCGTAAAATTTCTATGTTTTTTAGGGAATGATATTATTTCCAGGGTGTTCCACCACCCAACCACCGGTCTTTTCTTATTTCTCTTGGAACACAATTTTCAGCTTCATCAAACAAATATTTTTGAAAGCCATAAGGTAAAGTTTTCACTTTTTAAAAATGCTTTGGTATCTTATCATTGAATGGATGATATCCTTTAAATTTTAGGATGTACATAAGTATTTTTAATCTGATTTCAAACATCAGATTGACATAAATGTGGTGCAAGAGCTTTCATGCCCTTAGTTTATATATATAGTAATGCTATATAATATAGACACATGGCCGAGATCAAACCTATTTTTATCATTTGGTTTGCAGACAGCTCATGGTCTCGCACATCCACCTTCTCTCCGTCAACCATGTCCATATCCTACACTTGCACTTGGTGATCAGGACTTTATCGTGGGCGTCTAAATCTTAGAATGGTGTTTATCACCAGGGCCTACGTGTGCACTGAGTTCAACCATTCTCTGGGGATAAAACTTAATAATATGAGAGATTATATATTTATAATGGTTTTAACTTTGATTTTGTATTTGTCACTAAATCTATTAATTACCATTTGATATTTGTTGGGTTACAATATGAAACAAAGTAGGGTGTGACGTTCAACTGACATGCTTCTGTTTGAGATGATACATCATAAATTTTACTCAAATATACAAAAAATATTACTGACAAAGGATAAGAAAAATACAGAAATCGTATTATAAATATTTAGCCATTTATCAGAATGTGGGCGTTAAAACGTGCCCATTAAGCGAATTGTTATTGATCTTTTAGTGACAACAATTTTGTGCTATAAAAAATGGGCTCGTCTACCCATAGCTAATTTTCTCCCTTGGGGTTAACAATCAATTCGTAAATACAGTCAACCCTCATTTATCTCACACTCTCCGTCGCACACAATTATGTCCGATTAATGGGATTGTCGGTATTTTGACAAAGATAAAATCTTCATATTGGGGTTCTATTTAAGTGATGTACATGTCAGAACATACAAAACAAAATTTCTGCAAATTTCTGCAATTTCTGCCAAATCTTCTTGGATGTTTGTACTCATAACTTCATAAATATTCATCTGTTTTGTCAATTTTAAGATCATATATTGTTTTCAGATACCTTAAACCACTGTAAAATTGCCTGGAACTTTCTAGGTTTTATGAATGCCTTAAGACTGCCCTGATCGACCCAACAATCAGCAAATGTTTACCTTTCTTTAATGTCAGATAAATGGGTCCAATAACAATAGATTATGCAGTATTTGTATACAAAAAGGAATGTCGGTGTCTGAAACTGAATTTTTTTGGATTACTGAGTACAAATAAAGAGAACAAGACGTCCATTAAAATGGAATGGTCGGCACTTTTTATCCTGCTTTTAAAACTGCTGTACAAGTGTAAGAAAACAGTGTTGAAATGTTAATTACGTGAGCACAAGCCACCGCGTCTGCTGCCCGCTGCCACGTCCGCTGCCCGCCGCCGCACTTTGCGTCCACCGCCGCACTTTGCGTCCACCGCCGCACTTTGCGTCCACCGCCGCACTTTGCGTCCACCGCCGCACTTTGCGTCCACCGCCGCACTTTGCGTCCACCGCCGCGCTTTGCGTCCACCGCCGCGCTTTGCGTCAACCGCCGCGCTTTGCGTCCACCGCCGCGCTTTGCGTCCACCGCCGCACTTTGCGTCCACCACCGCACAAGGTCATGGTCAGCACAGGAGAAATTCACTTGTGAATGCTCTATTTTCTTACAAAATACAGCAATATTGATATAACATGGTTGATGTGATCAACCTATGAAGGGCTTAAATAAGTTTGATATTGGGTGACCTTGGGCAATTTTCAAGGTCACAGGAGCCGATTTTCAAAATCGACTATTTGTGATATTTTGTAAGTCTTATGCATTGCAATTTTGCAAAATAGTATGTATTCTCCCTACATTTATCCTACACAATATCTTTGTTCATAATTTATAGAAAAAACTGTAACTAGGTCACAATGACCTACTTAGATGCCCTATAGGTCACAACTTCCAAAATATTGTGATTCTAATCCTTTACAAATCAGAAAAGATTAGATCATGATATTGTGTAAATATATGTAATTATATGTATCCTGTACATTATGTTCATGATTTAGAGAATAATTTATTCTGGTTTAAATAAGGTTCTCAAGACAATTGATTGAATTGTTGACATTTGAATTGT
The DNA here is from genome assembly GCA_949316495.1 of Amphiduros pacificus. Lineage (NCBI taxonomy): Eukaryota > Metazoa > Annelida > Polychaeta > Phyllodocida > Hesionidae > Amphiduros > Amphiduros pacificus. The sequence goes on along the minus strand of OX439008.1, from coordinate 30,852,063 downwards.
TCTGAATAAAATCACTTCTGTGTGGTGAATGGAAATGAATTAGGTACCAGAATCATCAGCACACAATATACTTCCCCACTGAAATACAACAATGAGTGTAAAATGCCATCTTGGGGACTAACCATGTTTAGCTGCACCCCATAACTTTATCTAGGTCAGAGTTTGGGAAGCAGGGGTAATCCGATCCAAGGTGGCAATCAAGCTTGGACACAAAGTTCTCTCAAATCATTCCTGTGATGTGGTCATCACCCCTCTCTGTTCTCTGTGGGGTACTTTTTACAACTTGTCACCTCTTGGTGTATTTTAAGATGTGATGCATGATACCATTTAGTCCATGATGATACTGAAAGGTTCAAGAGAGCTTTAGTCCACTGCATGGACACAGTGGCATGGAGAGTGAGTGGATGGTATCAAGTGTCAGAGTGGCCCTCTCTAGGTCAGATGATCACGAGATATCTATGCTGCGTGTCAGAAGGAAGAATTCTTACACTGGGGAAGTGAATGAGACTAAAGCAAATGAGACCGTCTGACAGAGCCAAGTTGAGAACTCACCCGGAGTGGCCGGCCTCCACAAAGGCCGACCAAATACAATTCAGCTGACAATTGGTCGCAAATAAAATTTGGTCGGAATGTGAAATGTCAGATTATTGAAATGTCGGAAAGTCAGGGTCGACTGTACATGCATATATATCGATCCCTAAGGTTTCATATATTATGGAAGTCAAGTCAGCACAAGCTGACTTTATGTTCTTGCTCTGAAACCACCGCGTCACTCACCATGCTATCTAAGGTCACAAGAGCCAATTTGAAAAATCATCTCAATGTGATATTTTGTTAGCTCTAAGGGGCGATCCATTTGATTTTTGTGGGGTGGGGTGGGACAGCAGTACTGGATGAATAATTTTTTTTTCTTTGGTAGGGTGGATGAATAATTTTTTTTTCTGGTGTGGGGTGGGTGAATAAATTTTTTTTCTGGTGTGGGGTGGGTGAATAAATTTTTTTTCTTGTTGCTTCCCCATACTCTGATCCTTCATTTCAAGCAATCCATATAGAAGATAGAAAAACTGGAAGGAGGTGGATGAATAAATTTTTTTTCTTTGGTAGGGTGGATGAATAATTTTTTTTTCTTTGGTAGGGTGAATGAATAATTTTTTTTTCTGGGATGGGGTGGGTGAATAAATTTTTTTTCCAAAATCTCCCACCCCACCCCACAAAAATCAAATGGATCGCCCCTAATATACTCACACCGACACTATTTGAGCTTGTGGACCATAAATGGTCATTCATCATTCATCACAACCAACTACTTGTCTGTGTGTGAGGACTGCGTGGTTCTTTGGGATAGACGAAAGCATACATAGATTCTCAATAGTCTTGACCGTCATGAGGTAAATGCCATTTTGTGTAGTCAGACTCTTGATCCTCCTCAGTCTCAGCTTGGAGAAATTACAGCCAGGCTGGACCAATCACATTCAGTTACCACCCTGTAGTGCTAATGAAATTCTTGTTGTTCAGCCCCTGCTGGCGTATTCTTAAAACGGGGAAGAATGTGGTGGGAATTCAAGGCAGAAAGTCAAATACCACCTGATAATTATTGCTGATGTTTTCACTGCACTTCCACTATCACAAATGATAGTTTTGGCAAATGACCGAATACATATTGTAATCTGTTTAACATTTTAATCTCCCATGCCATTTCGAACCCAAAGGTTGTTACTGAATGACCTAACTGTTGATGTGCCGTGAAGCTATCATTCACTTCATACCAAAGATATTCCTTCCAAAGTTTGGTATTTTACTACCAATAACACGTTCTGAATCTAAACAATAATTATATCTATTCAATATGTAACCAATGGATGGCCAGGTTATTTTAATTATTATTTATATCTTTACCCTAAAATGAATTGAATCTATATTTCTACTTATGTATTTAAAAAATAATATATTTAGATTTACTGAATGTTGCAATTCACAAAAGGGACAATATTAAGCTTTGGTCACAGACTGCAAAATTAAATCATATCATATTGCCAACTGTGCAACATCTGACTACTGCAGGAATATAAATGATCAAATAGATATTTACATCCAAAAGTTCACCAGCTACCTATTTCAAAGGTAGATAAATGAGGTGGAAGTTTATTCCAGTCAGTCACAGTCCTTGGATAAAAAGCTGTATTTATAAAGCTCACAGCTTCCTTGAAGGAGCTGATTTTATTTTGACATGTTCTGGTAGTCTCAGAGCTATTTCACCATTTATAGCCTTGCACAATAAAACCAGTCTTGAAGTCATCCTTCTCCTGCTAGGGAATCCCATTTTAGGACTTCCAGGACAGTGCCTGTTTCCCTCTTCCAATTGTCGGACACAAATATAGCAGCTTGTCTTTGCACCAATTTTATATGGTCTATATATTTCTTAAGGTAAGGATCCAACACACTTGATGCATATTCTAAGTGAGGGCGCAAAAGGGTATTGTAGGCAGCTTCTTTATTATTTCTTGAGCACATGTTGAAATTCCTTCTTACAAATCCCAGTACTTGATTTGGTTTCCAGACAATGTTGTTGATATGTTCATCCCACTCTATATTTGGTTGTAGCTTGACTATGAGGTGGGGATGATGTTCAACATGTTGCAAGATGTGGCCATTTCATGTATATTTTCTTGTATAAAGGGATTGGCTTTTTTTCTTGCTGCTCAGGGTGTAGCATTTCTGTAAACTATTAGGTATATTTGTGTCAGACTGGGGAATCCTTCCAAGATATGTGATTTCTGGTACATTAAAATCCCCTGTCAGTAAAATATTAGGTATATTTGTGTCAGACTGGGGAATCCTTCCAAGAGATGCGTTCAGTTCATGGACATTAGATTTGTTGGTCTATAGTAACATCCTATGAACAGCAGTTTTGTTCCAGCTATGTTGAGTTTTCTCCCTACAAGTTCGCAGTCAATTTTAGACTCTCCTCCTTAGGGTCTGACAGCTATCTTCTGTGTTTACCAATCAATACCCCAACATTACCCTTGCATGACAGTTCACTATCATAACCTTAAGCCTTTGAATATTTTACCCTTTTCTACCTTGCTTTGGTCCAGTGATGTAGGGTTTTCCTACAGGTTGATCTTGAGTTCTTTCGCTTATGACACATTCATCACTCAGTGTTTTAAAGAGATTGCTTGTATCAAGTTCATATTCAAAGAATACATCAGAAATATAAGGGAGCTGATATTTCCAGCACTCCCATGACAACCATCTTTGTTTATTGAATAACTCATAATCTTTATTTGTGAGCCTGTCAAATTTAATGTGTACATATATTTTACATTCATCACACTGCATGGCTCTGTGATTGTTGGCAACTGGGCGTTCACACACTCCAAAGGGAAATTGAAGAGGCCTTGGATTTCCTGCATGGGTCATGCTTGCACTAGAATGCAAGAAAGTTTAGAATCAGCATTGGTAAATAATGTTTCATCTATTGTGTTTTGTATAATCAAAGTTATGTTCAACTATACAGAGGAAGATTATTTGGTTTCTTTTACCTTTCTTTCACAGTCATGAGATTAAGTTGACTCTGTAGTGTGTATAACTGTTGTGTTTTGTAAACCGTTACCTACCAACCCTCGCCGCTGATCAGATTCTACACTGAAGATGTTCCCTGATATATTGCTAAAAGCATGAACTTAAAGTCGGGACTGCACTGGTTTAGGTAGGTAATCACTTCAGTGATATCGAATATCGTTAGAGCGCAGTAAATTGCTGAACGACAAAATATGGAGCTAATTCAAAACATGAGCTGTCTGCAAACCAAATGATAAAAATAGGTTTGATCTCAGCCATGTGCCTATATATACCATTACTATATATATAAACTAAGGGCATGAAAGCTCTTGCGTCACATTTCTGTCAACCTGATGTTCAAAATAAATTAAAAATACTTATGTACATCCTAAAATTTAAAGGATATTATCCATTCAATGCTGAGATAGCAAAGCATTTTTAAAAATTGAAAACCTTACCTTATGACCTTTAAAAATATTTCTTTGATGCAGTTGTAAATTGTGTTCCAAGAGAAATAAGAAAAAGCTGGTGATAGGGTGGTGGAACACCCTCTGAATAATGTTATTCTCTAGGAAATTGACAAATTTTGCGCCCCCTGTTGTTTAATTGCTCAAATTATTTACAAAGAACTACAAGGCATTGTCACAGCCCACGGAGCACATGACTATAGTATTCTATGGGACATTATTGATTTCCATCATTCCCTCCATTGGATCACAGGCTTCTCTGATTTTTGTGCAAGTGATCACCTCAAGGTCATAAAAGCAAAATTAATAACCTTATACATGGAATAAAAATGATCTCATCCACGGCTGTTATTTAAGCTTTCATCCCTTTAGTTGTATATGAGTGAATGGAGAATTGACATTGCATTGATCACACAATTTCGACACTATCTTAGCTTTTCAGATTCCCTATGATTCAAAACACTGCCATCTTGTACTCACACATACGCACACACCCATTCGGTGCTGTTTTCAAAGTATTATTCTCTCCTTTGCTAAATTTTTAAAATGTTGAAAACAAATATTGTTATAGGCATTCAGTTATTTCCAAAGAGTAATATCATTCATTTCCATTATGTCAAAGACAATGTTTTATATGTTGTTCATATTACATCAAAAATAAGTTAAATGTGTGGATGGAAATTACTCTTCTTAGCATATCCAGGAATTTTACTTCACCATGGAGAGTAGGATGGAAACATAAAATAAAATATATGGATAGACTGTGTTATCTGATAATGACATAGCAAGAATGAGCAGTTAACGTCATCAATAATCATAATTATTTCATATTGAGTGGAAATGTCATCAATAATTATTAAATCATTCATGAAACCAGATGTCACAGGCAATTTTACAGAGGTTTGGGGTATGCTTAAATGATACGATGCCACGGAACTGTGATACAAGCAAGCTATATCACTAAAATCAACAAAAATACACCAACCATGGCTATTGTGTTTTTTCTGAAAGTGCCAAATACTGCTGGGGGTGTTTGTTGGGTTGTTAGGCCTGTACCATTGGACAAACATTAATAGACAAACAGGGCTCTGTAAGCCAAATCACTCCATTGTCCTGATCTAAAGGTACCCCACTTTTAGATAGACTTTACTAAGCAGGTGTTTGCACAAGATCACTGGTCAGCTAAACAAAGTTTGATGACAAATTGTCCAATGGATGATTTGAATTTTAGCAGAAGACTCATCCACTTTCATATGGCACAGAACTTTATGTAGGGAGAATATTATGTGTAATAACTTTTGGTCGCAAAGTTTGTGGTATAAACATTAATTTTATATTATGCAAGGTGCTTGAAATTCATTTCACGAATGCTTTAATGTTTCATATTTTCTCTTTTAGTATGTTACATTGATGTGTTTTTCATTTTAAATGCACAATCGCTCAATGAGCCCATCACAATCATTTCTTATGTCTTACTTTGAGGTATTAAATCTCAAGAATTCATGAGTTCACCCATAATGACGTCTCCTGTACTTTATATATGACATAGAACAGCCCTTTTTAACATAAATCATAATTCTTGATTCAGGCTCTGAAAAAAATTTTAGTCGTAATATTAATTTTAAATTTTATTGTCTAATTTAACATTGATATAATTGAAATAACCTTTAGTGATTTTAATTATGAGTCGCACATTACATCAGGTGTCAAGCCTTTTTGAGGCAATTTGTCACGGCTTGACTCCCACAATCGCTAATGATTTTGACAATACTGTGAATAAGCTATTTTTGGGAAAAGAAGTCACGACCAACCTTTACACTCAATCATTATGTCTAAAAAGTAATGATAAACATGTGACCAACTGCCTGCAGTATCTTTATGTTGGTGAGTCACTGCCTGCAGTATTTGCATGTTGGTGAGTCACTGCCTGCAGTATTTGCATGTTGGTGAGTCACTGCCTTCAGTATCTTTATGTTGGTGAGTCACTGCCTGCAGTATCTGTATGTTAGTGTGTCACTGCCTGCAGTATTTGCATGTTGGTGAGTCACCACCTGCAGTATCTTTATGTTGGTGAGTCACCACCTGCAGTATCTGTATGTTGGTGAGTCACTGCCTGCAGTATTTGCATGTTGGTGAGCCACTGCCTGCAGTATCTGTATGTTGGTGAGTCACTGCCTGCAGTATCTGTATGTTGGTGAGTCACCACCTGCAGTATCTTTATGTTGGTGAGTCACTGCCTTCAGTATTTGCATGTTGGTGAGCCACAGCTTGCAGTATCCGTATGTTAGTAAGTCACTGCCTGCAGTGTCCATGTTGGTGTGTAACTGCCTGCAGTATCCATGTTGGTAACTGCCTGCAGTATTCATGTTGGTGAGTAACTGCCTGCAGTATCCATATGTTGGTGGGGAACTGCCTGCAGCCTCTATATGTTAGTGAGTTACTGCCTGCAACATCTATATAAGTGAGTCAATGCCTACAGCATCCACAAGTTGATTAGTCACAAAAGCTAACATCCAGCGCATGCAGTTGCTCTTGGAAATCAGCAGTTGAAAGATTAATGAGTAGATGATTTATACAGGTACGACATTCTGTACTGCACAGTAACAAGTATGAACTCAAGCAGACAACACGTTTATCTCATTTTGTTTGTGTCAGTTTTTATTTCACTTTGGGGTTACAGAACATGCAGAATTACATATTGCCGGAATATTTATACAGAAATAAACCCCTATAATTCTTCAAGTGTGAAAGATAATTGTGAGTTAATGGCCGAGGCGAACCGGAACCGGATGGGCTGGGACACGTGTGGCCTGATGTGTATCAGGAGAGGATATCCTCCTTGCACTGCCTTCTTCCTTGATAACTCTACTTGCTGGAGATGCAGGGTACAACTAAACCATCAAGAGATTCACCTTCAAAATGCTATTCCTGGAAGGCTTTTTGTAAAGAAAGGTAACATGCTACTGAATCATAAGGTGATGTTTATGTGTGTAACCATAACATTTCATACAATATTATTTAATGTACAAGTCTCTATAATTTTCTCCATTTTTGAATATAGTTGATACCCAGTAAATAATAGGACTACAGCAATTCTGTTATCCTAGGAATTCCTAAGTATTCTGGCTGAACGTGAACGTTTTTAACACCTAGCAACCTAGGAAAGAATAGGTAGATAAACGTTAATTATGATAATTTAGCATCACCCAAACTCAACAACACCTCAGACGCTTGCAATCTTTGACCCATGACTCCAGTGTGTAGGTGCTGGGATCAATGGTTGGAACAGTCCAGCTGTGGATCGGTGCTACCCAACACTCGTCAACGGGATCCCTGACGGTCTTACCCATCAAATTATAGCTGTAATTATAATCATATGTAGGATGTACTGTAAATAAAATAACTGCAAAGTGCAAGACTGGGAATGGGCGATGTAGTTATATATTTGGTTTAAGGTACCACCAAGTTAAATATTACATATTATAATTGCTGTATGTTAAAGTTTTGGATAATGTAGCCACCCGGCCAGGCCCAGGAAGTTTGGTTTAAGGTACATCTAGCATAGGACCAGGAATCATTGGGCTGTGTTATCTGCATAAAAATCAAATAGAAAAGTATTTAATTATTATTTTTGTTCAATTACCGCAAATGTTAAATGTCAGAGAAAAGTAATTTCCCATAACGACAATAAAAAAAATCATCTTCATCTTATTCATTTCACTTTTCAATATATATACATGACAAACGAATGATTCCCTGTCCTGATACGCATAGAATATCTCTCCAAAACATGGAAATATTAGATGTAGTATGCTTAACAGAGGTAGTCGATCATTGTGGTTATTACTGGCTGCAGATCATGATTATTCATATCACCAGAAAAATGAATATTCATCAGTTGATTTCATTTGAATTGTATGCTCTAATTGTAGGTGTTCTCCTTACTTTTTGTCCGCCTTTGATCAGTAAACATTTTCAATGTATGTAACTATGCATTTCTTTATAGTAACTGAAATATTTCTTAATATGGTTACATCAGTATTATATCAGACAAGGTAATTTCCAGCCCCCAGGGTCTTATCAGTTAGTTTAAATTCATGGCCAATCACTTTTTACCTTATTTGGGTCAACACAATCTGTTTAGATTAAAGCTCATTATAAAGGTTTGCAGTCTTTATGTTCCAGGCTTTCTGTAAATATGACTGCCTGAAAAGTGCCATTTACAAAGATATACATTAATTGTTTTCCTAATTTAAAGACCAATATAGATCTCTCAGCTGAAAAACAATTTTGTAAATACCATTTAGTAATTGACAATGTGTTAATATGTTATATTTCAATTAGTATATCAATTTCTGATATCTTGGTTTGTAAGTTACATTGGGGAAGAGATCCATTTTGGGAAAATATTCTTGACAAATTCTGTTTGACAACACTTTAATTCACTGAGTTAGAAATTAGGTACTGACTGGAATCCAAGTGGCTTTTACACGGCAGTCAGCCTCTGAGACATGTACACATTATCCTTGTCAATGGTATCCCCTTCTTATGTCACTCTTGTACATGGGCAGTTGAAGTCTCAGATGTTTTGGGGTTAATCAGTCAGGTCATCTGGTTTATCTTCTTTCATCTGGGACAAGGGGCACTCATTCATCCCCTCATTACATCAATGGTGACCTATAATTCTTGCTAAACATTATATTAACACACTTGTAACACAAGAACTTTTTTGAGATTTGAGGCAGGTTTTAACCCCTAATGGACAGAAAGGACGGCAACGTCCACCACCAGCAAAGGACGGGAAAAATGTTGACATCCCCATTGTTCTGGCTTAATGATGTTTTTAGTAACATTCCCTTGGGAAGCCAATTCTTACAATGTAATCATGATAATGATGTCAGACTTATTGCATTATGCACTTTTGACCCTAGCACTTCAAGGAGCATATTCTATAACCATGATTATAAATTTCATCAATTTAGTAAGTAGATACACTAGTCCAGAAAAAAAATTGGTTAGTCCTACCGATTAACAAAACATTAATTTAACACACTTGTAACCCAATGCCCATTTCCAAACAGGAGCAGTGACAGGCTGAAACCTCCACATGCCATTTACATTTCATAGTTCATTTCACAACTTAGGTAGTAGAAAAAAGAAGTACTGAGGTATTGTTTTGCAGGGCATTTTCCTCCAGAAAACATCACCTCCAAGGATATACATTTTACAATAAAACTTTACTTTGTTTCAGGACTATGTTTCCAGGCAAGGTCAATGAGCTGTTTTGACAAGGGATATGATTGAAAAGGTCATACCTTGGAGTACTCCAAGGTCATACCATCATGATAATATATAATATACAGCCATCATGTCTTTTCTTTTGTTTCAAAATTGCTAGTTTTCAGACAAGGTCAATGACAAGGTCAGTCTACATATTGTTCTCACAAGGGCCTTGGTTAAAATATTATTCAATGACAACCATACAGTACACAACCTTTCCTTTTGTTTTATTTCCGAACTGCTTATTTTAATGCAAGGTCAGCGACATGAAACATACTCTGATGTACAGTTTGTTTCAAATAAAGGTCACTGACCTTCCAACAGTTTATGCAATGTTCTCACAATGACTCAAGATTAAAAGGTTCACATCATATATTGACATACTATGCATTTTGTCTTGTTTCAGAACTGCTTGTTTTGATGCAAGGTCAATTACCTTTTTTTTGTCTTGTGCACTGTTTTATTAAGGACCTTGATTGAAAGAATCACAAACCATTCAATATTTTATGTACTGCAATCTTTCTTTTCATTTTGTTTTGGTTCTGAAAGTTTTTCTTGATTGAAAAGATGACACAAAATTCAATATTATGATGTCACATGCATTGACCTTTTTGTGTAAATGGCCTTTTGCTTTTTGTGTATTATTATAATTAGGGCCTGATTGAAAAGATCACGTCCTATTCAAGGATAAATATCTTGATTTCAGGCAAAATCATTGACCTTTTACCTGTTTGGACAAGAAAAGGTCACATACAATTCCAGGATATTGATGTTTTGTATTTAGTCTCCTTGTTTCCATTCAAGCGCAATGAACCTGTATTTCAGAAAACCATTCTTCGGAAAAGATCAATGAGCTTTAACCATTTTGGGAAATGTCTTTCAGAAGTGTGTGTTATTTTTATCTCAGATTATTTTCATTTCAGACAGATTGTTTCAGCAATCTTATTTCAATGACCTTTTTAATTGTGATTTTCCTAACAGTGGTCATCTGTGCAAATATCTAAATGCCCCTTATTATCAATTATCTAAATGCCCTCAGAAACAACCTTCAAATAAAGATATAGCATTTTCTCTCTTGTAGATATGTGGTCTTCATATATAAGCTTTTTTGTCAAAAATAATACATGTAAGCATTTCTTGTGTCCAAGTAAAGACCAGATTTGATATCTCCAGATGCATCTTGTTCATCTTTACATGCATTTAATATCTTGTATTTTTCTGGTTTATATGAAATTATGCATCTTTTCTCATTTTGTATAGGCTTGCAAATTCCGGTCTTTACTATCTTTGATGCATGCATTAAGGATCTTATAAATTGGCAATTTACAGTTTGTAAATATGTTTGAAAGGTCATGTTAATTTCAAATTTACTTCAAAAATATGTACATAGTGGCCTCTTGTAAATCTTACTTTCCACAGTGTATGCACTTCATAATTTCAATTCATTCTTTAAGATATATACAAACTGCTCATTTGATGTAAGAACACAATCATGGACATGAACATACAAAATGCATTTCATTCTCAACTTCATTAGTATTACATTAGCATTCATTAGTATGTGTTCTACATTTAACCCTCGACATCTTTATCATAATCATTAATATTACAGAATGCTACATCTCAGCTGTGGTTAAAGACTTCTCTGAAAGCGATTCACACAGTGTATTCTTCAGTAACAAAGTTCCCCTTAAATAACATATATGAACATAATTTAGGTTTCTCCTGTGTCTTAGTTTGTTTTCCAATTGTCTTTGTATTTATTCATAATAATATTACAGGTAGATGAAACATTGCACCTTTCCGTGTCACTAAATGTCTGCAGTTGACCTGTATTATTACAAATCTGTTTTATATCTGAAGTCTAGATTGATCCATGTTGAGTACCCTATTCCAAAATCTGAACATTTCATTTTATCTTCTAACATGACATGGATTCCAACCTGTGTCTCCCCCTATTGCTAAAAGAGTAGCCGTTTGGTGTACACCAAGGTAATATTTAATGGAAAGGTATATCCAACATTTTTAAAGCACTGAAATTTTGAAATTGTTCCTCCTAGTGCTCTGCTGCTCCAACTGATGTATTTGCAGAAACATTAGTCCAGATTCTCATATAGGTAGACAAGATATTTCTATCTCAATTCTATGTAAAACGTTTAATCCCAAATGTAAATTCAGATCTAACACTTTTCTGATGAAAATGCAAAATTCTAAATTTATCTGAGATTATCTTAAGTTTCCATTTGATAAACTATTCATTGACATGATTTAACAATTGCTGTAATTTAGCTTCATCTTCACTATCCTACTTGGTTATGTCTGGTCACAAATGTGGTGACATATTAACTGTGTAGGTTTATGATGGATGGCACCTGTATGTCTGATAATATGCATATAGCTTATTTACTGTAGCCTAGAATATTATTTGATTTGAGCATAATTGCAAAAAGGTTGGATTTATATATTTTCTATGACAACATGAGTGGCCATTTGGGGCAGAGTTATCTAAAGGATCAACTATCTTTGCTCATCAGAGTAAAGGAAAATTAGAATTCTTTCCACTTTATAGTTATTTTCTCCACAAAGGAAAAGTACCATTAAAAAGTGGCAGATATCATTATCTAATTAAACATTTAAGATTAAACCTGACAAAAATGTAATCACCAGTGAGTAATTATTGGGTTTTTACAGACCTGTTTACAATATATGGGCATACATCGGTTCAAGGACATCTCATCAGTTTAAATTGCACTTAAAATTGCTATTCAGCCATTGCGGCACATTCCTTAAAGTAAACAGGTGACCTTAGCATATAAGTAAAAATGTTGTTCTCCTAGATTGGCTTTGATAGTTTCAAAGACACATGGAAAGTTTACATCACCATTTGACAGAAATATCTGCTATCTGTGAAACCAACCCAAATAAAACTAGTCTGATCATTTCATATTTTGTAGTTTTCTGTGACAGTAACACAGATGACATTTGCATTGTTTGTTTGAATTACACTCCAGTTCTTACTTTTAGACCGCAGGAGAGATTTTTAGGTCAACCTGCTTATTTTGCAAAAAAGATAAAAAAACAAAACAAAACAAAAACAAAACAATGTGTACTTTAGAAATTCAGCAGGTCTTTTGACTGAGCTGTTAGCTCGTGTTCATATTTATAGTTGAAAGCATTTTTATGATGTCTGAATTATCGTAATGGCAGTACATGGACAGTGGGGAGGTTGGACATCTTGGAGTGGATGTAGTAGATCATGTGGGAGTGGAATGCAGTCCCGCAGCAGACAATGTGATAACCCTGCCCCAGCTCACGGAGGTGAACACTGCAATATAGGATCTAACACAGAGAACCAAAGCTGCAATACACAAAACTGTCCAGGTAAAAATATCGCAAACCATCTTATTACTCTTCTAAATGGAGCTAGTCTCTATTTAGATTGATGCTTCTGATTATACAACTCTCAAATACATATTTTCATAATATGAATATTCATGATCTACAGCCATTGGTGAATGCAAATTTGGACAATGGAGACAGTGGTAGGTTGAGGATTGACTCCCTCAGTTTATCAGATCAGTTATAAAATAATGTTTTGACAATTATATTCATAATCTTTTATAATATCCATAACACGAGAACCATTCTTTTAATAAGTTACGATAGAGACCTGCAATAGGGACTTATTAAATGGCCTTTTTTTATTGTTTTGATCATTCTTTTTTTGTTGTTACCACTGATGGTAACTGTGATTATCAGTTGTGGGGCAAAGTTGCAAATAAGATATACCTCTTGTAAGATGTTGATATTTTCAATGAAAGGATAGTTATCTAAGGATAAGTAATTAAAGATAGTTGATTTTCAATGATTTAAATATGTTAAGAAGGAAGTTTTACTTTTAAGTTGTGTAAAATGGTTATATACGGTTACCAGAAATGTGAAGAGGGAAAGTATGAAATAATGTGGTGAGAGTCAAAAAGTCAGAAATTTAGATATATAAGAGTGGTTTACACATATGAAAATGTTTTGCAACTAAAGAAAACAGTAGAAAATGTTCCCAACCGAGATATAACTGATGGCTACATTGATTATTTAAGAAGGATTCACTTTATCTGCATACACTATAATTGTGAAATCCAGTAAAATCCATGTAGCATAATAATTTACAAATGTTACCATATTATATGTTTTAAGCACATTTGCTAATAGATTGGGATTTTATATTTTCTGTGAAAACATGAGTGGCCCTTGGGGGCAGAGTTATCTAAAAGATCAACTATCTTTGCTCAGCACAGTAAAGGGAAACTAATATTCTTGCCATTTTATAGTTATTTTATACATAAAGGAAAAGTACTGTTGAAAAGTGGCAGTGGTCAATATCTACTTAAACATTTAAGATTAAACCTGACAAAACTGTAATCACTAATGAATAATTAATGAGTTCTTATAAGTCTTTTAGCAATATAGGGCATACATGTTTCACTAAACAAAACATAGTGATGTACTTTTAAAATTCAGCAGGCCTTTTGACTGAGCTGTTAACACATGTTCACATTTATAGTTGAAAGCATTTTTATGATGTCTGAATTATCGTCATGGCAGTACATGGACAGTGGGGAGGTTGGACGTCTTGGAGTGGATGTAGTAGATCATGTGGGAGTGGAATGCAGTCCCGCAGCAGACAATATGATAACCCTGCCCCAGCTCACGGAGGTGAACACTGTAATATAGGATCTAACACAGAGAACCAAAGCTGCAATACACAAAACTGCCCAGGTAAGAAATATCACAAATCCTCTTATTACTCTCCTAAATAGAACTAGTCAGTTCTCTATTTAGATTGATGCTTCTGATTATACAACTCTCAAATACATATTTTCATAATATGAATATTCATGATCAACAGCCATTGGTGTATGCAAATTTGGACAATGGAGACAGTGGTAGGTTGAGGATTGACTTCCTCAGTTTAGCAGATTAGTACTTAATAATGTGTTGACAATTTTATTCATAATCTTTTATAATAGCCATAACACGAGAACCATTCTTTTAATAAGTTAGGATAGAGACCTGCAATAGGGACTCATTAAATGGCCTTTTTTATTGTTTTGATCATTCTTTTTTTGTTGTTACCACTGATGGTAACTGTGATTATCAGTTGTGGGGCAAAGTTTCAAATAAGATATACCTCTTGTAAGATGTTGATATTTTCAATGAAAGGATAGTTATCTAAGGATAAGTAATTAGAGATAGTTGATTTTCAATGATTTAAATATGTTAAGAAGGAAGTTTTACTTTTAAGTTGTGTAAAAGGGTTATATAAGGTCACCAGAAATGTGAAGAGGGAAAGTATAAAATAATGTGGTGATAGTAAAAAAGTTAGAAATTTAGATATATAAGAGTGGTTTACACATATGAAAATGTTTTGCAACTAAAGAAAACCGTAGAAAATGTTCCCAACCGAGATATAACTGATGGCTACATTGATTATTTAAGAAGGATTCACTTTATCTGCATACACTATAATTGTAAAATCCAGTAAAATCCATCTAGCATAATAATTTACAAATGTTACCATATTATATGTTTTAAGCACATTTGCTAATAGATTGGGATTTTATATTTTCTGTGAAAACATGAGTGGCCCTTGGGGGCAGAGTTATCTAAAAGATCAACTATCTTTGCTCAGCACAGTAAAGGGAAACTAATATTCTTGCCATTTTATAGTTATTTTATACATAAAGGAAAAGTACTGTTGAAAAGTGGCAGTGGTCAATATCTACTTAAACATTTAAGATTAAACCTGACAAAACTGTAATCACTAATGAATAATTAATGGGTTCTTATAAATCTTTTAGCAATATAGGGCATACATGTTTCACTAAACAAAACATAGTGACATACTTTTAAAATTCAGCAGGCCTTTTGACTGAGCTGTTAACACATGTTCACATTTATAGTTGAAAGCATTTTTATGATGTCTGAATTATCGTCATGGCAGTACATGGACAGTGGGGAGGTTGGACGTCTTGGAGTGGATGTAGTAGATCATGTGGGAGTGGAATGCAGTCCCGCAGCAGACAATGTGATAACCCTGCCCCAGCTCACGGAGGTGAACACTGTAATATAGGATCTAACACAGAGAACCAAAGCTGCAATACACAAAACTGCCCAGGTAAGAAATATCACAAATCCTCTCATTACTCTCCTAAATAGAACTAGTCAGTTCTCTATTTAGTTTGATGCTTCTGATTATACAACTCTCAAATACATATTTTCATAATATGAATATTCATGATCAACAGCCATTGGTGTATGCAAATTTGGACAATGGAGACAGTGGTAGGTTGAGGATTGACTTCCTCAGTTTAGCAGATCAGTACTTAATAATGTGTTGACATTTATATTCATAATCTTTTATAATATCCATAACACGAGAACCATTCTTTTAATAAGTTACGATAGAGACCTGCAATAGGGACTCATTAAATGGCCTTTTTTATTGTTTTGGTCATTCTTTTTTTTTGTTACCACTGATGGTATCTGTGATTATCAGTTGTGGGGCAAAGTTGCAAATAAGATATACGTCTTGTAGGCTGTTGATATTTTCAATTAAGGTATAGTTATCTAAGGATAGGTAATTAAAGATAGTTGATTCTCAATGATTTAAATATGTTAAGGGTATTTACAGGTGTTGGTAGTGAGTGCGCTCTGGTGGCAGAGGAGTGAATAACTAAAATACTGTTCTTGATGGGAATTGGTACATTTACAGTGAAAAATACATTCCCTATTAAATTAAATTCATTACTGACATTAATCAATATTTAAACACTACAATATTTGAACTATAAGGTAGGATTACAAGTATATTTCTTTCAAAATAGTATTTTGTCCTAATTTTCCTTGGTGATAGTTTTGATGAGAAATGAGGAAGACAAGCAAATAAGTTCTGCAGATTACACAACAGGAGTAGGCTTGTTTTTAGCTGTGTTTATTTCATTTCATTGGGAAGAAAATTCTCTTTTTGATTTGTATAATTTGGAAATAAAAAGGAAGTTTGGCAATCATGTGAAGGGAGTTGAAAAAAGATAATGTTTTGGAAATGGTCAAGTACTTTATCTCTATTTTTCTCTTAATGTTTTTGAAAAATAGAAAATCTGTTTCACTAGGATCACAGTAAATATTGTTAAGATCACATTTATAAAGTTGTTTGGACATCCACTTTATTATTGTCTCACAATCTGTAGAACTTTTTCCCTTTAACATCCTCACATGACAAAATAAATTTTGGAGCAGTGACATATTACTATGCCACATTTTAAGAGTTAAAAAGATATGAAGCTTTCAATATAATCAAAGAAATTCCATTGTGATTTTCAAATAATAAATCAATAATTTTATTAAAAAAATGAATACCATAAAATGTCATTTTGTGACTTGAAAGTTTTAACGAAAAAGGAACTCTTTTTGACAATTGAGCATTTTTCCTGTACTTTTTTCGAAACGTTCCATTTTGGTGTAAAAAGAAAGTAGTTCCCTCAGAAAATCTGCCACTAGAGGACACTCACTGCCAACACCCATAAAAACCCTTAAGAAGTTTTCTTTTAAGTTGGTTAAAAGGCTTATATAGGGTTACCAGAAATGTGAAGAGGGAAAGTATAAAATAATGTGGTGATAGTCAGAAAGTTAGAAATTTAGATGTTATGCAACTAAAGAAAACCTTAGATTATGTTCCCAACCAAGATATAACTGATGGCTACTTTGATTATTTAAGAAGGATTCACTTTATCTGCATACACTATAATTGTGAAATCCAGTAAAATCCATGTAGCATAATCATTTACAAATATGTTACCATATTATATGTTTTAAGCACATTTGCTAATAGATTGGGATTTTATATTTTCTGTGAAAACATGAGTGGCCCTTGGGGGCAGAGTTATCTAAAAGATCAACTATCTTTGCTCAGCACAGTAAAGGGAAACTAATATTCTTGCCATTTTATAGTTATTTTCTACACAAAGGAAAAGTACTGTTGAAAGGTGGCAGTGATCAATATCTAATTAAACATTTAAGATTAAACCTGACAAAACTGTAATAACTAATAAATAATTAATGGGTTTTTACAAACCTATTAGCAATATAGGGCATACATCGGGTCAGTTTGCAAGGACATCTCATCAGTTTAAATTGCACTTAAAATTGCTATAATTTAAATTGCTATTCAAACCAATCCAAATAAGACTAGTCTGACTATTTCATATTTTTTTTATCAGTTTTCTGTGACAGTAACACAGATGACATTTGCAATGTTTGTTTGAATCACACTGACTCCAGTGCTTACCTTTAGACCGCAGGAGAGATTTGGAGGTCATCCTGACATGGCTTATTTTGGAAAAAAGATTTTAAAAAAACAAAAGAAAACAAAAAACAAAGAGAAACAAACAAACAAACAAACAAACAGAAAATAAAACAAAGTGATGTTCTTTAAAATTTCAGCAGGTCATTTGACTGAGCTGTTAACATATGTTCACATTTAAAGTTGAAAGCATTTTTATAATGTCTGAATTATTTTCATGGCAGTACATGGACAGTGGGGAGGTTGGACGTCTTGGAGTGGATGTAGTAGATCATGTGGGAGTGGAATGCAGTCCCGCAGCAGACAATGTGATAACCCTGCCCCAGCTCACGGAGGTGAACACTGCAATATAGGATCTAACACAGAGAACCAAAGCTGCAATACACAAAACTGCCCAGGTAAAAACACTTTTTTAACGTGTTCCTCTAATTTTATAATGTTAACTATCTTTTCTGATTGGTTTACTTTAGGTTAAACATTGGAACTCACTGCATTATTACACTGACATAGTAACACAGTCACAGCTATAAGAGACATTATCTGTTTTTCTATCTTTTTTTCAATTATTGTGCATTTATTAGGATGGGAAAAAAATCCGCAAACCTTGAAACATTGGTTGCATAGCAAAATATTATATACCAAGATAATACAGCACCTATTCCTTTACAGTTTCATTCAGGTATATTGGATGTTACATAGATAAAGAATCAAGAGACCTTTCATTTTGGCCAAGTGGGGCCTTCTTGCCTTCAACATGTGCAGAAGAATGTAAGGCCTATCCTTACATGGGGATACAGTATGGTGGTGCTTGTTTCTGTGGACATACATATGGCAAGTATGGACAGGTTAGTGACAGTGAATGCAATATGCCATGCAATCAAGACGCATCACAACTCTGTGGTGCTGGCTGGAGAAATGGAATCTATGAAAGAGTAGATGACTGACCTCTATCGTGGAATATTAATGTTACAAGAAAACTATCAAAGAAATAATCCTGATGTTTTTTCCTTCGATGTGATAAATTTTTATTTATTGCAAAAATATAACCTAATAAATTCCTACTAAATTATATCTGACTGAATAAAAATGTGTTTCTTGTTAAGTAACCTGTTACAGAAAAATAAATACCTGTTACAGATAAGTGCAAGAATAAAGTTATGCGATTCTTTTAAGATGGTGCTTCAGTGATTGCTACCAATTTTAACTTTCTTTTTCAAAGTACCTCACATCTCTTAACGATGAGATTTTGAGGCAATTTTCCAGGGTTTATACATGACTCTGTAAGTATATGACAGATACTGTGTGAAGGTAGTCCTGCTGTTGATGGTCCCAACCAATACCAACACGGTTTCAATCTCATCAGTCGGATGGGGACTGACTGCGTTATCCTAAGTCAAGCTTATATTGGAAACAGTGGAAGTGCCAGGCACCTCCACTGGGGTATTTCCAGTAAGGAGGTGTTTTTGTTTTTGACATGTACTTTAGTGGAGGTGCTGTTTTGAAAACCTGATCATACAGCCAAAAGAAATGTGAAAAAACCGGTAATTGGGTGGTGGAACACCTATCAATTATTCTAATATTCAAAATTTACAAATTTTGCACCCCCGGTGTTTATTTGCTCTTTGTAGTGAACTAGAGGGCATTGTCACACCCAACTGAGCACAGGATTAAAAGAGTATTCTGTGGGACACTATTCATTTCTATGATTCCCTCAACTGGATCACTTATCTAAATTTTATATAAGTGATCTTAAATTTGGGCAGAAATATTAATTAATGTTAGGCTAGGATAAGTGCGAAACACTGAATTTAAGGATTGGATGGCACAGATCAGAAATATCCACACTCATGAAGTTAAAATTAATAACTTTATAAATGGAATAAAAATGTTCTCATCCAAGGTTGTGATTTCAGCTTTCATCCCGTTAATTGTTTATGACAGAAAGGAGAATTGACATTGCATTGATCACACAATTTCTGCACTATCTTAGCTTTTCATATTCCCTATGTGTGTCACAACCCGTCGCCCCTGGATTATGATAACATTTGCAGTGGTGGGGGGGGGGGCTTTGGGGGCTAAAGCCCGCCGGGGGTCTGTGGCTAGGGGGGGGGGCTTTTGGGAACTAGAGCCCCTTACTTTATGAGACTGGAGCCCCTCATCTTAGCACATTTCAGCCCCCCAGGGGTAAAAGGTCCTGATTTGGGCATATTCTTTCCACCAAACAAAGCCATTAAATTATCTCTTGACGATACACACATTATTAACCAACTAAAGTATCTCTTGAAGATATACAATATTAACAAATCAAAGTATCTCTTGAAGATATACACTTATCCTCCACCAACAACTACTTCATCAAACATTGTATATGATCAGCCTCCGCAGAATATGAGAATTAACACTTGGACAATGGCCAAGGATGTAACATATTATCCATATAATTATGCACCACAGACAGGAGATACAAATAGCATGTACAAAAATATGGATCCCTCTTATGAGTACATGCAGTCAGGTGATGCAAGTGTAAATACCAATCCAATGAACCATAATTCAAAGTCAATATGGTCAATGTCAGAATATATGACACAACAGATGCCTATACCCAATGCTCCCTCCTTGTAAATAGAGAACACAAATAGTCCAGGCTAATTATGTACCATATAGCATCAAAATGTATGAAAAATGAATGATTTAAAAAATAATTGAGTTCTATTGATTACTGCATATAAAAGACAAAGGTGTTGAGTGAATAAAAAGTCACCTGACAGAAGTGTGCTATTGGTGGTGGCTGTTTTGTGTCATTCGACCGTGAAATAGAAATATGGTTTATGAGTATGAACCATTGAAATGTGGATCATGAGTATGACCTCAAAAAAAGAATAATTATTCTTATTTTATAAGCTTTGGTCATAGGAATAACCAGATTATTTTATTTTTATTGCTGCTTCGTAGTGCTTGTGATGTTTTTTTATGTTTTAACACAAGTTGTAAGTGTTTGTACTTTCGATTTGCTTTTGCTACGGTCTGGTGCACTTATTTTTCCATTAATTTTTAGATTGAATGGATTTTATACGGTGGAGTGCAGATCCCTATCCTATGGCGGCAGTATTAGCTTCGGGTCATTACTATGCATGGGGTCTGAATATGTGATCAAGTATTAATGAGAACTAGATACCTTGTGATTGTGACGAATGTCAAAATCTGTACTATAATATTCTGTGGTGTTAACAATAATAGTTTACATGGCTTAAGCCAGATTCCTTAATACTAAATACATTAATATTGCACTGGTTGATATCTGACCGAATGACGTAGGTCTTTTCCTCTGTGCTGCAGACTGTGAAGTGCACTTACACTCTGCTCTTTGATCTAATTCATAGACCCAGTTAAATATCAAGACCATTGTTCCTTCCCCAGGCCAGTGGCCTGAATACAGATAACAACATAACCTACTGTGCGCCCAGTATAGCACAGTATAGCACATTGTCATTTCTTCCCAGATTGTTATTGGATTCATTGTACATTAGGTTTCCATGAAGGGGGAGGACACGCTGTGGAGGGGGGCACACAGTTGTCTAGCAACCCAAAAGATCAAAAGACCATCCCCATGTCCCTCCTGATTGATGTTACATTAGCTTATGTAACCAGCAACCATCAGCCAAAGATCAAAGGATCAATCTTCCCCTAATCAGGGAATCGTTTTCCATGTGGTGGCAGCACTGCAAACAAAAAAAGAAAAGAAAAGTGTTGATTTAAAAAAAATCAAGCTCGCGTAAGTTTGCAAAATCCCAAGGCAAAAAAAACCCAAGGCAAAATCTTCTTACTCTACTACGCACTCACAAATCACTTCTCAAACAAAAGCGACATCTGACGGTGTAAGCAGAATTACTGAGCCAAAACATGGCTGCCATGGACCGATAATCGGGGTAGGCTCCATAGACTTACGGCTTAATCATCTTGAAACCTCGAACATCTAGCCCTAAAGGCAAAACAAACATGAGCAAAAGGAAAGCACCTGATGAAACATTCACATAATGTGTGAACATGAAGCCAATCTTACACAAGGACATTCTTTCGAAAGAGGTACTAGAAGTTACCTTCCATTAATTCAATAAAGTGACGAGTTATTTGGTTGTCACAAGGCGCAGCAAATTTTAGAAACTTTTGTTGTAAGTAGTTAAGAAAGAAATAGAATATATGTAGTTGGTACATTTATTATGTTGAAAGCTGAGAAATAAATGTTAAACAAAATGACATGTGTGACACTAAAATCATTCAGCGTTCTTCGTTAAGACCCAAACGGTGTAAATGCTTTAGCCCCCACAACCTTTTTATCACCATTGCTGGTTCCATACCAATGTCTTTTTTTTCCTCTTTTTCACATTTTTAGGGAATATCATGGTATGATTAAATTCAATTAACTGTTCTCCATCTCATATCTTGCATATTTTAATTGATAGTGCGCCGGTTCGAATCCCGGCTAGTTACAAATTGAGCAGTGTGGAGACTCTGCATTTATCTTCTAGATATAAATAGGATGACTTATATCTACGAAATAATAATACTCTGAGGAAAACATTTGTCAGATATTGAATTCATTAATTATCACTTTGAATGACAAAGGATATTTTTTTCTATTGATAACTTATGTTCTTAATATTCAAGCAGAAACGAAATAAAATTTGTCAGAATTATTTTTATTTATTAGTTTTCATTACATGTTTTATGAAGAGTAAAGTAATTGAGTATCACTTGTTCTATGACCTGAGCTGAATAAGAACACTTTATTAAAAGATTAACTAACAGGTGCAAATATAAACCATTCACAAAATATGATCTATCTGAGAATTCCAAAAATGTTTTTCTTTTTAAAGCTGTTTCAAAATTAAATTACAATCTTATAATAATTGTCACAAGTCATTGAGATTTTTGTTTTCTTTTTGTCACCAACGAATCGCGGAATCTTTTAAGCATTACTGCAAATGCTATTCCAAGGACAAAGACAATAAGGAGAGAGAAGACAAAGATATCAACCATAAGGTACTGGTACCAGGGAATGTCTAATGAGTAGGAATGCAGGTGAGCAGATCCGTACTTCATCACATGGTTAACCCAATACACTACACGTTGCAATGGAGTCATCAGAGCGGATTTGTAGATCTCTGATCGATGGTGCACATTGGCATAGAATGTTTCATTATGAAGAATGTCTTTCATAGCTCTGACCATCTGGTCCACATTAACTGTTTTAGAGTCAACAGCGAGTCCCATGCCATGGTATTGTATCCTGTGGCAGTTATGGAATTGGTCAGCAAACAGTGCAAATCCAAGCATTGGAACGGCATGATATAACCCCTCATGTTGCCCATTTGCTCCACAGTGTGTGATGAACAGCTTAATATTGGGGTGTCCTAGAATATCATTCTGTGGTAACCATTTTAAGGGAAGAACATTATCAGAAAGCCCAGCAGGTGGCTCCACATATAACCTCCATATAACTCTCTGCTTCACTTGCTTAAATGCCTCAACAAACAGGTCTAACTGAACATCAGGACAGAAATGTCCCAATGACATTATGATGACTCCATGTACTGCTCCATTTATGAAAAGTTCCAGGTCTTGTGGTAGAGGATGAGATGGTTTGGTAGTCATGCCTCCGATGAGGATCTCATTTGGCATAAGAGGCCGAGGATAGTTTAGCACAAGCTCGTCATCCAGAAACCACAAAGCACACTTACTCTGAAGAGATTTCAAAGACACGACATCAGAATCACCAAAATAATCTTTGTAATAGTCATCCCTTAGGTATTCTGGGGGATAGGCAACAAATGTAAAAATGCGCCACAAATTGTCAAGTCTTTCCCAAAAGTCCATCTGTTCTGAGCGTGGCGGGCCAGTATTAAGAGGAACAAAAGAGGGTAAGGATGGGTTCCGGGTCATCCAGGGTTCATAGGCTGTGGTCCAGGCACCATATGGGATCCCGAGACGATGCATCAGCACAAAGTAACACTGAGACATTGGAATGGCATCAATCATGCCAAAGTCAAATTGCATCTGCTTAAGCCTCTGGATAGTGTTGTCATCAGTGAGGACATTATGGCAAAATGAAGCATAGGGGGTTATACTATCATGATCCTTAAACCAATCTATCTCCCACATCAAGCGAAGTTTGTTGAAATGTTTATCCATGGGTTCCTTTAAAGCTCCACTGTAGAAATCCTCTCTTGTGTTTGAGTGGGCTATAACTGTGAACTCTGGGTTCTCTGTTCTCAGCTTTTCCAGAAGAGGCATTGTTTCAGCCATGAGGATTGTCACCTGGTGTCCATCATCTAATAATGCTTTTCCTATGTTCTTGGCCTGGGAGATATGGCTTGGGAACTGGAAAGGCACAAGCAATATTTGACCGCCATAACAGTAATTCTGCAGTGAAAGTAGAATAAACAAAACTGAGAATATGCATATGGGCGCCATGATTCACACTGACTGTCTTCAGGTTTTATATTATGTGTGTCAGTAACCTTTGTTCGTGTTGTGCACTCACATCTGATAATAGGTCAAACTGAATGTATCACTCCTAATAGTCCCAGAACCTTTGCTTCATTTTTCTCAGTACTCCATTTTTTGTATACAGTTCTTAGAAGTGTACGAAAATTATGTTGTTAGAAAGGCTATGTTGTCAGCCCAGATCTCCTATCATGTGTATCAGATATCCTATCATGTGTACATGTGACATGTGTGACATAGTGGCGGATCCAGGAGGGGCTTTGGGAGCTGAAGCCTACTTTTATATAGGTTAATACTTATTATATGGACATAGTGATTGGGACTTTCTCTCGTGGCGTGAAAACAAATAAACACATTTAACATTTTGAAAGACAGTGGAATTACAAGATGACATGTGAAACAAAACATTCAGCTCAATTGCAATTAGTGGTGGGTATTATAACACAGAATTTTGGAGTAATATGTACTTCTTAGGGGCCTGCAGATCATGGACCTGGCTGTTAGTGTTACAGACCAGACTGTCAGACACCTCAACTGCATAAATAAACATAGAATTGAAATGGGTATTTTTTGCAAACGTAGAATTTATGCCAGTCAGTGTAGTCTACATTTATGGCAAATTCAAAATGATGAGAATATATAAATATCATTTTCAAAAAGGAAACTGTATACAAATTCTTTAAAAAAAAAAGACTTTCTTGCCAATGAAAGAAAACAATAATCTTTTGGGAGGGAATGATATCATCCAAATTGTCCATGTCTTACCTCAGTTTAAGGAGAAATAATTAGTAATAATCAGGTATATTTAAAAAGCGTGTTTAACTGACACAGACTTGGACATCAAATAAGGATAACATATCTCATCTCATCTTATCTCATATTTAATCTACTACACAATTTGTCCTCATGTGACAACCTACAATCTAACATCTTTACAAATCACTTTGTAAATCACATTGTAGACAATTGTCTCTAAATGACTATCCCAAGTACGACTAGATTTGCTTTCTGTAATAGTATAATCCATATACTTCCCATACCTCTTCAATTCATTTATATTAGCAGTAATGAGAGGGAGGAGGCTATCAACGAAGTCATGTAGTAGCCAGGTGGGCATGGGATCAAGTTCACAAGACTTTTTTGCTGCCTTATTTATTAGTTTATGTACTTCATCCATTGATAGGGGGGTAAACCTATCAAGAGGCATTTGTCAAGTGACCCGCAATAGATATGTAATGTATCTCAGAGAAATCGGAGAGAGCACCAGAGTTTTATCGCCGGAATACAATACACAAGTTATAAGCACTGTGCTGAAAGTCTTCAATGCAGGAATGAGGCATGACAATTTAGGAATAACAAATGCGTCACTGGATGAAGTTTTCCAAGAAGCAATAGCATTCATAAGTCCTGTTATGGTATGAAAGGCTGCGACATGCCTACTGCCAGGTATAGCGTGTGGGCAAATAAGATGTCCAACCATCAAAATAATATCAGCACCACCTCTAAAATCACTACCACCAACCACTGATGCCTCAGATTTGAAAATATTACCAGCACACCTCCAGACGACAATTTGACGATCAGCACCAGATTCTCAGCCTGATGCCCTTTGTCCAACTGATTATGGGTGGACATTGGATGAAGTGTCAAAGAGGTATAAACCAGTATCACTTTCAGCAGACGTTTCGCATGCACCCCTTGATATCTTGCAGTTGATCAGATGTGGATGCGCTTCAGACAAACCATGCTCAACAGCCTGCTGTGGATGTTTTGTGCCTGTGAGAGTCATATCAAGCAAGAGTTTAATTATTGTTTGATGTTTGAGTCTTCACAAGATGAAAGTATTCTGACACATTGTACATTGTAAGAATATTAAGGTCAATGAAGTGTTAAGTTTCATGTTTTGTAAAGAATAAAACATCTATTTTTTGTCATGATTGGATATTTGGGAAATGATATAACTGCACTTGAGTAATATACAGATGAAATTGATATTCTGTTGCTTAATCATAGGACTTTCTTTGGACCACAATTATTTTTGGTTGTCACTAATTCATATTTTCCCTATAAAATGCATCCATTGGTGACAACAAGAATTTTAAAAACTTAATTAATCAAAATATACTATGAACCATTACATTCCTTGGAAAATTTCACCTGAAATTGATGTATTATGTGCCTAATGTGGCCTACTGTAGAAAAAATGAAAATTAAAATCTCTTGAATAGATTATGCTAATTTATGCTAATGTTACAAATATGTTAACAATTATTAACATACTACCTTCCTTTATATGTTTCAAATAGTTTTATGCAATCCATGTTCATTGTCATGAAGAAACATAATGGCAAGAACTTGAAATCTGGGTATTTTTAAGAAAATAACAGTTTTGGTGGCGGCCATTTTTTATTTTGTGTATAATTTTTTTTCCCCGGCATGACAAGATGGCACCCTCTGGATCTTGGATAGGTACATAAATAAGTAGCAGAAAATGCAATAAAACATTGTATATACCCTAAAACAACGTTCAATAAATTTCCGCTGGACTATTAGTGATCAATGGCATATGCAATTTCAGCTACTTTGTTGAGAAAAAAGGTAATCAAACCTTCAATATTCTGATGCGATATCCTATTTCTGAGTGATATTGACTTGGGCGGGACGATGATTTTCAACTGGCAAGATCAGGATCAGGATCTGATAAACCGAAATGTAAAGCGAATAATCGAATTTTAATCGGGTTCTCAGTGAAATAATAATAATAATAATAATAATAATAAAATTTGTATAGCGCTGATACCAGACAAGTCTGTTCATAGCGCTGAGCTCAGGACATGCATCCTGAAGAGATGAGTTTTCAGCCTACTTTTAAACGAGGAGACTGAAGTACTAGTCCTAATATCAGTAGGCAGGGGATTCCATAGTCGTGGACCTACAGAGGAGAAGGCCCTGTCACCTACTGACTTTAGCCTGGTAGTAGGTACTTGTAGGTGAGTGCCATCATTGGATCTTAGACAGCGTTCACCTTCCTTGATCAGTAGTAGATCACGTAAGTAAGGCGGTGCCTTACCATTTAGGGCTTTCCAGGTTAATAGAAGAATTTTAAAATCAATTCTCGCTTGAACAGGAAGCCAGTGCAGTTCCTGTAATTTTCCTGAAATGTGATCAAATTTCCTGATTTTTCCTACTACCCGTGCTTCGGAGTTTTGGAGGTATTGCAGTTTCTTGATGTCAGTTTTAGGAAGACCTGCCAGAAGACCATTACCATAGTCAAGGGTAGATGTAACAAAAGCGTGGGTAATTGTTACCGCAGTCTTCTCGTCTAGACAATGTCTGATGGCAGCCAAGTTCCTAATGTGATAATAGCCTTTCTGACACATTTTCTTGATCTGGGCCTTCATGTCCATGTTGGAGTCAAATGTGACACCAAGGTCAACTACTGACTGACTTGGAGCAATATCAAAGTCACCCACTCTGATTGTGGTTGGGATACTGCTATGGGTGGTAGTACTGTACCTGTCAGTACATATAAGCATCTCAGTTTTTCCATCATTTATCTTCATCTTGTTTGTAATGAGGAAGTTTCTGACCTCACTGACACACTCCTCTAGTTTGTGTCTGCTCATATCCACATGATGGGGAGAAGCGTGGTCAACAGGGATGTAGATCTGAGTATCATCTGCATAAATGTGATAGCTCAGACCATATTTGGCAAGTATATCAGATAGGGGTGAACAGGATAGGACCCAGGACTGAGCCCTGGGGTACTCCATATTTTAAGGATTTGAGACAGGATCTATGGATCCCCACCTTCACACATTGCTTCCTGTCCATTAGGTATGACCTAATCCAGGAGAGTGCATGACCTTTGACGTTGCATCTATCCCTCAGTCTGTCCAAAAGGATTTGATGGTCAATAGTGTCAAAGGCAGCGGAAAGGTCAAGCAACAGCAAGATAATTGACTTTCTATTGTCAAGAGCACCCAAGATATCATTTTGAACTTTTAACAGAGCAGTTTCAGTGCTGTGATATTCTTTGTAGGCTGATTGAAACTTGTCAGTAAGACCATTCCTTACAAGATGGGGGACTAGTTGGTCAGCAACCGCCCTCTCAGTTAGTTTAGAGACAAATGTTAGGTTGGAAACAGGCCTATAATTTTTCTCAACCAGTTCTAGACCAAGTTTTTTCAGCAGGGGTGTTATGATGGCTATTTTCATATTTTCTGATACTGTTGATTCCATCAATGATTTATTTATGATGGAGGTAATTATTGGTAGGAGGTCATCTAAGAGGTCAAGTAAGAGCCAGGTTGGAATTGGATCCAGCTCACATGACTTCTTTGCAGACCTTTTGACCAGTTTCCGTACGTCGTCAATGGTTAAGGGTGTGAACCTTTCCAGACATGTAGTACTATTGTTCGCCCTGTCACCTGGTGGCGAAGTTTGGCAGGATGGAGCATTATCAATGTCCAGGCGGATTCTCTCTATTTTTTTCAAGAAAGAATGTGTTAAACTTCTCAGCTTGAGTGATCTCACATTCTGATTGAGGCATAGGTGTTTCCTTTTTCTTGTGCATGACTGTGTCAATGACCCTAAAGAGCTTTTTAGGGTCATGTTTGTTTTCCTCAACCAGATTGGAAAAATATGCTGATTGAGCAGATTTAAGCATTGAGTTGTATTTGTTCCTCTGAGAGTTATACAGCTCCTTGTCAATGTGAGAGCCAGTCTTCCTCATTTTTCTCTCAAGCCTCCTCTTGAGAGATCTTTCCAGCTTTAATTGGTCACTCATCCAGGAAACCGGTTTACGCAGAGTTACCTTGGCAAACTTGGTGGGAGCATGTTTATCCATGAGTGATGTTAGCTCCTTGTCATAGTAATCCACCATCTCACTCAATGATAAATGTTCCCAGGTTTCAGTTTCAACTGTTAGGGATTTGATGTCATTCCTTAGGGATTGAAGATCCAGTCCCTTGTAGTTCCTGTACCTTATCAATTTTTTGGGGGGTTTGGGGGGTGAAATACCCAGATATAATTTAATCATCTTATGATCAGATATATACTCATCCACTAGATGGCCCTTGAGGAACCTATTCCCTTTGAAAGTGATGATTAGATCCAGGGTATTCCCTAACTTATGGGTCGGTTCATGTACCCATTGGTTCATGTCAAAGGTAGATAGAATGTCATTGAACTTTATAACATCAGGTTTATTTGGCTTATTGACATGAAAGTTATAGTCACCTAAGAAGATGACTTCATGACTAAATGACCCATAGTGTGCAACCAGTTGAGTGAACTCATCATAAAACTCAGAGTAGGTATACCTATTCCTGCCTGAGGGTTCAGGTCGGTAAATGGTTACAAAGGTGAACTTTTTCCCTTTTATTTGAAGTGATGCCTCTAGGATAGTCGTTACCACTGGTTGGTTCAGCCTATTGGTTTTAAAGGGGAGCTCTGCACGATGCAATAGACCTATACCACCACCAGAGCGCCCTCTACGAGGGAAAGACTGAAACTTAAGGGAACCACTCTCAAGTTCCTTTTTGATCCTCTCTTCATTGTTTTCGTGCAACCATGTTTCAGTTATGAAAAGGGCGTCTAGGTTATGTTCAGAGAAGTAGTCTTTCACAAGTAGAACCTTACCAGAGATGCTTTGAGTATTGCACGAACCAATTAGAAGCTCGTTGCTAGGTTTGCATTGTGATGGCTGTGTGTTGTTGTTCCTGGCGCCCCCTTTATTTACATGATGGGGTTTAGCACGTGTTGCACCGGCCGGCAGGGTGTATCCCGTTCTGTGATTGGTTGACCGAGCCTGTTGGTGTGTATTGCTAGTGTTTATGTTATTGGGGTGAGCACGTGCTTGGTTGGGTTCGTGTGTTTCCGTGACTGTCAAACAATGGTAGCGATTGGCCATTCCGAGAATACCCGAGCGATCCTGCCTGGGATTCATTACTTCAGTATGATCATTAATATTCGCTTTGTTTACTTTCAAAAGTCGAACACGTGGTGGTTTCACTCCGCGATTCCGGCAGAGATCGTAAGCCAATCAGGTTCCACCAAAGCAGTAGAGTGGGCGGAGCCAGGGAGTGACGTCACTGAGCATACGGGTTCTGACGTAGAACATCCGGGCACCTTCAAAATGTCAATAAAGAAGCTGCCAGACATCTTCGTACGGCGTTCAGCGTTACAACGATATTTCGTCGAGTAAGATGTTCTAGTACCATCGCAGAGGGGCGTATTATTGTCGGGACTATAAGAGGTAAGCGCTGCATGCTTTAATATAGAGGAGAAGTTGTGGATTTTATTTAGAGACGATAATTTTACAGAGTGATAGTCAGGAATGTCATAGGACAAGATGTATGTTTGGCCAGCACCAATTGATTCCATAATCGAGAAATGAGGGGTGTTTTGTTTGAGTGTGAGAGGTTTGTGGAATATTGTTAGATGCAATGATTTACCTGAGGATTTAGCAAGTCTAGTTATATGTTTATGTTTTACTGTTATCATATTAAGATTGTTAAGCGAGTGAGGTCGTGTGAGTCGGCCAAGGTGAAGGTCACAAAGGACAATGGCACACGTGGAGATATATGGCTGTGTATTATAGGAAGACAAGATTGAAGCATTTAGATTTTTTACACAAGTATCATATTCCCTTGCACAATTAGAATAAGAGAAGCAAGAACATATACAGACATCAATAACATTTTCAGAAAAACAGTTAGTTTTATTCAGAATTACACTCAAGGGTGGCGCTGGCCACAACCATCAATTAATATCAAGTTCATTATTGATACAGTCTTTAGCAGCGGCAATCGCTGATCCCGTTCCTCTGATCGTAATCATCGATATGGGATTCCCATCTTGAACAACATCCTTTAGGTTTATCGAAGCCCGGATTTTTGACGAAAGGATTCAATGGTTGAACCCTTGTCCCGAGTATGCGCCTTGCATCCTTCGTGGGGATGAAGATAACTTCTTCACGGGTCCTCTTTTTACTTCTTACTCTCAGATTTAGTAGACGTGGTGGATGCAGGGGTTGTTGCAGGCCTAGGGGGGATGATGGATGTCCTAGCAGGAACAGTTAGGTCCCCACGTAGCAGCGAGAGATCCTTCGGAGGAGGCGTCTTGGGAGAGGCGGCAGGCATCTTCAAAGAGTTAAGTTTGTTGGCAATAGCTGTCAGGGAAGCTGTTAGAAGCTGTCCATCCTCCGCCTCGCCCTCACTCCCATAGAATGTATCAATCCGCTGATAAGTGTAGCCACTGTATACCCAAGAAGCCAAGCAACTATCGAGGGCATACCACTGTTGTAGTATTTCAGGATCCTGGTCCCCAACAGGGGGAGGAGTGAGAACCACCACCAGGGGTCCTTTAGATCTCAGGAGGCGCACGGCTTGGGTAAGCCTGCGAAATACCTTCCTTCCCGACCAGGATTTCTTCAATGGCGATGTGTCCGGCAGGATAATGACTAGGTCAACCTTCTCAGCTAGGGGTAGGTCCATAGCAATGTAGGCCAGAGTTTCCGTAGTTATGGAGGTCTGCCAGTCATCCCTGGTGAGGGAATCCACAAAATCATCCTCCTGGCCCGTAACACTGAACAGTACTTGAGTGGAACCATCGGCTACGGAGGTCTTTGAGGCATCCTCGTCAGATCCATCCTCGGCATCAGCCGCGGTGGGTAGGTAGCGCACCAGGACCTCCTCCTTCTCAGACAGGAGGGAGGAGGTGAGGGCCAGCTCTGCCATGAGCCTGGCCCTCCCGGTCTCAAGGTCCTGGATGTCCTTCTCCTGGGAGCGTACCCGGTCACGTGTTAGTAGTAGGCGTGGCGTGTAGGCGTTCCAGTAGGCGTGGCTTAATATAGCTGTGGCAGTAGAGCACGTGGAGTAGCGCACGTGCAAGTGTAGATTGTCAGAGCGTATTACAGGGGTGAGTAAGGATTATATCCTAAGCGGTTTAGCAGGGCAAGTTATGTCGATAAACAAATATTATTTGGGTCAAATAAAAATTCAGGAAGGTAGTGAAAAAGGTATTTAATTTTCGGAAAGGTATACTATGGTATACTGTAAAAGCAAGCAGTAATTTGAGAGTAAAACCAATCTCAGCAGAAGAGAAATGGTAGCAAGATGCAGCCCCGGCAATAGGGGTTTGCAGGTATAGTCTCGGCAGAAAGACTTGGTGTAATGTCTCGGCAGAGAGACGTGTAATGTCTCGGCAGAGAGACGTAGGCAAAATGTACCCAAGGTACAGGGAAGGGGAGAGAAAGCAGGGTGGACCCAGGTATCTCTTAGAGAACGGAGTAGTAGTATTGGCGGGTGCCGAGCAGTAGCCACCAGCACCGTGTACCTGAAGGTACAGTCAACAATCCAGTCCTCGTGGCGTAAGTCTGGTTAGTGTCCGCCAAACAGGCTACAAATCGGTTGAAATCTAGAAAAACTGGGTTCAAGTTACGCAGGCTGGAGTACTCTCTGTGGAAAACAACTTTCGTTGAACTTAAGAGCAGTTAGAAGGCAATTTTCGTAGAGCTTTGTCGGAGCTCAGTGAAAACACGTCCATTCAACACTCCACGCATGCGCAAAAAATAGCGTCCAACCACCGCGCCCGCATGAATGAATATTTCTATTACTATAGTTCAATAAAGTATACAGACAGCCAATCACCACAGATCCTAATTATTATGCTTCAATGAAGTATACAGACAGCCAAATGCCACAGATCCTAATTACTATGGTTCAATGAAGTATACAGACAACCAATCACCACAGATCCTAATTACTATGGTTCAATGAAGTATACAGACAGCCAATCACCACAGATCCTAATTACTATGGTTCAATGAAGTATACAGACAGCCAATCACCACAGATCCTAATTACTATGGTTCAATGAAGTATACAGACAGCCAATCACCACAGATCCTAATTACTATGGTTCAATGAAGTATACAGACAACCAATCACCACAGATCCTAATTACTATGCTTCAATGAAGTATAGACAGCCAATCACCACAGATCCTAATTACTATGGTTCAATGAAGTATACAGACAGCCAATCACCACAGATCCTAATTACTATGGTTTAATAAAGTATACAGACAGCCAAATGCCACAGATCCTAATTACTATGGTTCAATGAAGTATACAGACAGCCAATTATGACAGTTCCTAATTAGTATGGTTCAATAAAGTCTTTATGTTTAGCATCGCATACTGTGCGTCTTGCTTTAATGTGCACTTTGAGTGATAAGAGGTCTTGGTGGGATACATCTTACTATTTGGCAGCATATCTACAATAGGTTTTTCAAGATTTAAAGTGGAGAGGACAAAATTGGCATCAATATTTCCACTTTGATTTGCCATTTCAATAAAGACCATTTGTACCATGTTTCCCCACTTCTTTATCTACCCTTGATCTTTGTGTGTCAGATTAGTTGGTGTCTCCTGAATAAAGCTCGGCCATGTCAATAAGTGTAAAGGCCTCAAAACTGCAATATTTGCACACTCTGAAATCAGAAGAAATATTCATCTCCTAAAATACAAATTTACCTTTGCCCATTTGAGCTTTTCTGAATAATAGGAGTTCCATAAATGAACCAAACGAACTCTGGACAGACAATACATATCTATTTTCAAACGTTTGATATTATTCCAATAAATGTCATGGTGGTGCCAACTCAATCAAACAAATTGGTGTCCTGCAACTAAGGCTCATTTGTTCACTTGCTGGAATGGAGTGCAAGATAACATTTGAAACGAAAGTTAAGGTACTCAATTGTGAATAGTGAGTATTAAGTCCATGAGTTTTAAGCCCAATCAGTATCATACTGCCAGATGTGTAGTCAACGCCTGTAATACAGATACAAATGTAACATTGATACAATGAATAGAAGCTCAACAACTAGCACATGGTACCTTGGGCCGTAGATGCAAAGTATATCGAATAATATTCAAACTGATACATGGCATTAAAGATAATGCAAATATTGACTGTGAAGGCCTAAACACGATAGTGTATAGACTTTAGCATAAATTATGAACATATGCAGTCAGCACAGCGTTCTCATACACGAAGATTATATATACCTTTAACTCTATCCTTGGCAATATACTGTCAATCTCGAGACATGGCGTGTTTAACCTCTGTCAGATTGTGCGCACTTCTGGCCTTATCTGTAGCATTTGTTGTTCATGCAGTGACAAGGAATGACACGTTGGTTATTGGGTACGTACTTCCATGGCAGGAAGGATGGTTGATTGGCGGGCTAATGGGGTCTGCCTTAATTGTGGGAATTGAAGAGGTCAGAACAAGACAGATTTTGCCAGACTTCTCCATTGACTGGCGGTGGAGGGATGACCGGTGCTCCAACAAGATGGGCATGAAGG
This sequence comes from Amphiduros pacificus, assembly GCA_949316495.1. Lineage (NCBI taxonomy): Eukaryota > Metazoa > Annelida > Polychaeta > Phyllodocida > Hesionidae > Amphiduros > Amphiduros pacificus. Next base: position 30,817,511 of record OX439008.1, on the reverse strand, counting down.
CAGTGGTGGATATGTGGTCATCTTCTGGGGATCATCTAGATGCCATTATAGGTCCAGGGTGCAGTGTAGCGTGTGAGCCTGCCTCCCTCCTGGCCGCAGCCTGGGGTATCCCACTTGTCTCATGGGGGTGTACAAGCCCTATACTGTCCGACAAAAACATCCACCCCACTTTCAGCAGGTCACAGTTTAGTGAGTTGGCGAGAGCCAAGATCTTTGACAAATTAATTGAAATGTTTGGCTGGCAAAGAATTGGTATTGTGTCAACAAATGAAAATATTTTCCTGTTAACATCCCAGGCTATTATGGAAGATATGCAGAACAAAGGAAAACAAGTTTTCTTGCAATTCATTGAATCAACCATGCAAGGAAGTGACATTGATCAAGAAAACCTCAAAATCTTGTATAAAGTTATGGAAGATATCAAAGAAAGAGTTAGAATATTAATATTTGTATCTTACCCATCTGACATACGAAATATGCTGATTGCATGCCTTGATTTAGGCCTGTATACCGGAGAGTACGCATTTATTGTGCTGGAGTATTCCATACCCAACCAAGATGATCCCCAAGCTTACAGGCCAGAGGTGGGCTTTTCCATTTATGATGGTTTAATTGCTGTGGGTATAAAACCATTAGCTGGTGTCAAATGGAACGTGTTTCGGCAAAATGTTATAGATGCTTTCCAGAGCGCCAGATTTGACGATTTCGCTCACCTCCCTGCTAATGCCAGCATAGAAGAAGTCAATCTATATGCAGGTAGGTTTGAGTATCATACAAAAATAAAAAGGTACTTTATCATTCAGACACACAACATTAAGTCTTTTTTCTAAAAGAGCGAGGTTACATTCATAGTACATCAAATTTCAAGGCATCAAAATAAACAATACAAAATATTTAAAATATGGAGAAATATGTGAAATGGTGTTTTTATTCCCATTCAGAAACACAGCCCATGTTAGGCTGATCACCTTTTGACCGGTCTGAAAGTATACACTGGTAGCCGTAGACCTCCTGTCCGTTACTCACACAGCCAGCTGAGCCACAGATCCTTATCCCATCTCAACATTTAAACCTTTAAACATTTAAAAGTTTCTGAACACAGACATCCGTAATGGTTATAAATAAAATGTCATTTCACCCATTGTGGCCTATTTGGTGAGTATATATCAGGAAGGAAGTGTATTTGTATTTTTTGCAGGATTTGTGCATGATGCTGTGCTTCAGTGGGCTTATGGTGTCAACAAATCATTGGAGCAAGGCCATGAGCCTGATGATGGATATGCCGTCATGAGAAATATAGTCAACTCCCAATATGACGGGATCACTGGCCTGGTAGCCGTGGATGAGTCTGGGGATAGGCTTCCTGACCTCAGGTAATCTTTATAAACGTGATAAACCCTGCAGCCTTCAGAGAAAGTCTTGAATAGATGAATGAGTCAAATATACCACATAAAATATGTGCACAAAACTAGTGCAACCCCCAATTTGCAAGGGGTTTGATTTTTTAAAGAATGTGATTTATATTTCAAAGTGTTCAATAATGAGATGACAATATGGGGCTTTGTTATGTGGGATAGGAGGCGGGCAATTCGAATATGGACTACCACAAAAAAACACTCCAATTTTGTTCTATTTGAATGATGTTAATACTTAAAAGCCTGGGCCCATATTTTATGGTTCCATTCTGCCAGTTTTGTTCATTTCTTAGAAAGTTTAATTTCCAAAGTCGGCCATCGAATATGGACTTCGAATATGGACTACCACAAAACAACACTCCAATTTTGTTCTATTTGAATGATGTTAATACTTAAAAGCCTGGGCCCATATTTTATGGTTCCATTCTGCCAGTTTTGTTCATTTCTTAGAAAGTTTAATTTCCAAAGTCGGCCATCCCAGCAGACACGCCACGTCAAAACCACATGGATTTGTGGTTAAAATCTCAGAAGCTTGTGGGCAACCAGATATCCAGGCAGTTAAAACTTTATTTTCAAGAAGTGAATTTCTGGTCCAGTTTATGAAGTTAATTATCACGTGGAAAATACGTGAATGATTCGTGTGGTTTTCACGTGGATAAGATGTGGTTTTCACGTGGATAAGATGTGGTTTTCACGTGGATAAGATGTGGTTTTCACGTGGATAAGATGTGGGTTTCATTTGGATAAGATGTGGTTTATTGGCCCAGTTTATGACATGGTTAACCGTGATCCTCATTCCTAGCACGCCCAGTAGATGCTCAAAAGCATATTTCCTGTTGAACTCACATAATTAAACAATCAAGTTGGTGTCTCGCCTGCACAAGAAATCATGTGTCCCCGCGACATATTTACATTGCAGAGTCATTTGTTTCGGTTATCATTTGATAAATTGAATTGCAGCTTTCTTGTTGCCCACAATTTTTCTGACCCCTCAGTGCAGATACAGAGATATAGATATGATGGATGATCGTGATGGAGAGACACAAAATAATCATTTTCTGGTACTCAATTGTTTTAACAATCTGATTGATAGGATTAATGGGAATGAAGGATTAACATCTTCAGTGATGTTGATGATATATTCTGACAAATCACAATAAACCCGTAGAAGCTTTGTGACATTAAATTTGAACAATTAGACAAAAAAATGGGTACTTTATATTTACTTGGAAGGACTTGATAATGATCAAACTGATTTTAGATCGATAAATATAAAAAGTAAATGAACTAAGGGACAAAAATGATATGATAAAACAAAAGTCCTAATAATCTGAACGATAAAAAACGGGTTTCCTTTAACGTAGTTGGATCATTAAACAGTCGATAGTGGAGCCAAAATAAAGATATAGTCTCATATATTGCTGCTCGTAACTTGTCATATGCATATCTTGATTTCACATGTTTCATGAATGATATATTTGTCTGCCAACTTTTTTATTTTTGTTTAGTAATACCTGTGTATTTAGTTTTCCTGATATTGTTCGCTGTCACCTGTGTATTTGATTGTCGCCTGTGTTTTATTGACGGTCTGTCCTGTATATTCAAAAGTCACTTGTTTACTTTTATTAACACCTATATATCAAGTTTTAATTGAAGACTGTGATTTTTGTCTGTATATTTTATTGCTGACTGTGACATGTATATTTGATACTTTCTTGGTGTCAATGTATTTAATTTTTACCTGTATATTTTACACTGCCCTGTTTCCAACATGTTTGATTTTTATATTGTTGTATCATTCCCACTAGCAATTAAACAAGGAGAATTACATCAATAATTTGTATTTCCACAACCGATTTATGACTGCACATATATTTGTAAAATGCGACGAATATAAATCAACACAATTATACACAACATGGATACACTGTGTGATAAATTAACAATAGATGGCAAATGGATGTTGTCTAAAACCACTATTTATGTAACATACAAGTTGAAGTCTGATACTGGAGACATATTTTGTAAAACACCCACAGCTCATTTATGATGTGAATTTTGTAAATTGTCATTGGAACAGGGAGGATTTTAAAGGAAATCCAATGAAAGAAACCTTGTGTAAACATGCAAATGAAATTGAGGAACACCATGTGTTCTCTGAATGTTATTTGTATTCCATTAAAAAAGGAATACAATGTACAAGATATATAAAAAAGAAACATAAACTTTAATGGCATGGAAGCGTAGGTTGATACAATATATTGTAGCTTCATGTTGATACTATGCCATACATACACACGCTCATATAAACATATAACTCAGATGTCAGGACCTTTTCTTTGTGCCCAATGCATGCATGCCATATTGCAGTCTCTTGTCAAATAAGGATGTGAAATATGTACCTTTTGACCTGTGATCAAAGTAAATCAAAGTAAGCAAAGTTAGCAAAGTAAGGAGTACAATTTTGGTCTTTTGATATGGCACTTCTTTTCGTAGGTAACTTAGGACAACTACATTATCATTGAGAATGTTTACTTCACGCGACTATGTGTTTGTCTTTGTAGAGTTGTGCTGGTTCAAGGTGAGGACAGAGTTGAGATAATACAATTACTGGCAACTGATACATCACCCACAAAGGTGTATCTACCCAACCAGCCTGGGAACTGGTCAGGGCTTACATGGGCAGGAAATGAAACATTACCACCATTAGACCATCCTAAATGTGGCTGGGACAATGACTTATGTATCACAAAGGACCAAACAAACACTTCTCTCCTGATCGTGATTATTTCATTAGTATCTGTCTTTGGTGTTATAGTGATTGTTACAGTTTCTGCATTGATCATGTTTGTTCGGAGACAGTTTAGTGTAAAGATCGAGAATGATATCCTGGTGAAATGGGATGATCTGGAATTGAATATTAACAGGGAAAGAACATCTAGTTTTACTAGTCTTGAGTTTAATGGAATTCCACTGAGTTCTAATACTGCCCTGTATCACAACACTGTTGTGACCATTGAATATCTTGCAAATATCAAAATCAATGTTCAGGATAAAGATATACTTCTAGATCTGAAACAAATGATGGACCTTTCTCATGATAATATTAACCCCTTCATTGGCTTATGTACTGATATTCCAAACGTTTGTATCTTAATGACTTACCCTTCGAGGGGATCATTGCATACAGTTATTTATGAAAATAAGTTATCTCTAACAATGGATTTCAAGATTTCTTTTCTGATTGATATTGTGATGGGAATGTGCTATTTACATCAAAGCATTGCTCATGGACATCTGTCAAGTATCAACTGTTTGATTGATAAGAGGTGGACCTGTAAAATCACTGGTCATGGATTACAACATATCAGGAATAAGTATGGGACAGGGACAACAGAAACAAACTCTTATGAGCTTCTGTGGACAGCTCCAGAACGCCTGAGGAAGAATTTTTCTCAATCAAAACAAATGATACAACTGGCGGATGTATTTTCTTTCAGCATTATAGCTCAAGAAATATTTATGGGAGATCGTCCTTATGCAGCAAATAATCGTGATCCATATTATATCATCAATAAAGTTAAAGATCTGTCTAATTCAGAGCATCCTTATAGACCACTTATACCCTCCAATACATGCCACGAGAAATGGTTGAGGCTCATTCAGACATGTTGGAGTGAACACCCTGAAGACAGACCATCATTCAAAACCATTTTGTCAATGATCTATAAAATTCAAGGCTATAAAAATCTTGACTTGGTAGATAATATAATTAAGCGTTTAGAAAATCACACATATAATCTTGAAAAAACTGTGATGCAAAGGTCACAAGAAATAGAAGCAGAAAAGCATAAAATAGAATTTCTATTGAATGATTTGCTGCCAAAAATTGTCGTCAAAAGCCTAGCCGAGGGCAGACAATTCACACCTGAAGCATTTGATTCTGTTACCTTATTTTTCTCTGATATTGTTGGTTTCACTAAATTAAGTACAAGAGTTTCAGCAATGGAAATTATAACATTACTTAACCATATGTACACTGTATTTGATGATTTGGCAGTGAGGTATGATGTGTACAAAGTTGCAACTATTGGGGATGCCTATATGGTAGCAAGTGGAATACCAATAACAAATGGAGATAGGCATGCTATAGAAATTTGCAATTTAGCTTTATCAGTTCTTGAATCTGTCCCCAGTATTAACACCCATAGCAACCCCTCATGCTACTTGTCTGTTCGTATTGGAATCCACACTGGCGCATGCGTAGCAGGGGTGATCGGCCTTAAAACCCCCAGATATCTTCTCTTTGGCGAGACAGTGAATATTGCCAACAAGATGGAGTCATCTGGGGAAGCCATGAAAATACATATCTCAGAAACAACGAAGACCTTGGCTTCTGCAATGACAAATATGTTTGTCTATGAAAAGGCTGACAATTTCTATATCAATGACCATGATTTTATCTTCTCATATTGGTTAATGAGAAAATAGATGTCCTGACCAGTTACTTCAAGTTGCTCCTGATTTCTCAACTTAAATTTATGTATTAACTATAAATGACTTTGCAGGACAATATGTAAAAAAAATTTAATCATGTAATAATAATTGCAGTTACCGTGCTCCTAATATGGCAGACAGCCATGTGGCATTGGAGGTTGGAATTTATACAGGCAATATTTATTACCTTAGATCGATTTTCTGCTTGTTAAAGTTTTACCAAGGCCAGGAACATTGAGCAAGGCCCGGGGAGCAAGGAATACCGAAGCCTTACATTCTAATCCATATGTTTATAATCTATTGGTCAAATATATTTTCTGTAGGCTCTGCGACTGTCATTTCTTCATCATGTTCATGTACTTTATTTAATGGGTATTTGGGCTACTTAAATCAATATCTCAACAGAAGCAAAATACTTATTTCACACACAAGTAAGAAATAAATTTGCCGAACAATTCTTATTGTTTTCAGTGATGTGTCTCACATTGCACTCGTTTAATTTGTCTTTGAAACCAAGCATATTTGCTCATATGTTCTGAAGAAAACGGGTCTGTGTTAATACTTTGAACGTTTATGGTCATTTGACATTGTACTCTGCTATATAGTGTCTTTATAAATATTAAAAAGAATATTCTATTTTGGTTGGTGAATTATGCACAAAACATTTATTTATATTAGGCACGAAACATATATATTTACCTGTAAACGGACAAATAGTTGGTATTTTTCCCAGAGCGAAACTAGGAAATATGCACACTTTAACTCATTAAAGACCACTTTCATGGATCATTTCACAAGTACCAACTTTGCCGTACATGCAAAGTTGGTACCCACATTACAGAAGGGTTTGTTGACTTGGTAATTGATTCCATCTCATGGATTCTTGTGGAGATGTTAAAAGTGGACTTAAATCTTTGTTAAAGATGAAATAGACAAGTATTGTAGTAACTGGAAAAACAGGTTAGTAAAATAGATATGGCAACAACCTAATATCTGTGTCATTAAAATCAATCGCTACAAACAACTTAAGATAAAATATATTTATTATTTGGTAAAGTTAGTCTATTTTACAGATGATTTGAACCCCCTAAATATTAGTGTTGCATTTCAGGGTCCAACCCCGAACTCTGGGAACACCGAACACCGATTTTGGTGTTAACCTTGTTGATACAATCCATTGGGCTCCATTTCGATTCATCCTGGACCCTGTTGATACAATTCAGACCTGGAGAAGCTGGGATATATGCCAAGATACTACAAGAGGCAGACAGAAATCAGACGACAGACCTTATACCTTCAAGTGCTGGAACATTAATTTAAACAGAATCACTAATCTAATTATTTAATGAACAAGGAGCCCCACATTTTGATAATCAATAATTAATTATAAAAGAAACTTGATTAATGTGAATGTCATGATCAATGTAGACGTCATGATATGTGTTAGGAGGTACACAATGATAGGTCATGTTGTGGTGTGTGTGCTAGAATATAATTTTAACTGCATTGCAGACCTAAATATGTTCATGTTCATGCTGAACCACTACAGAAAATTAAGTGTCATCATGTTGATATTCAGATCAATTTTCATGTGTCACAACAGGCACCAGCCAATCATATTCTTGGAAATCATGACACTTCATTGTGGTAATGAAACAAAAATACATTGTACCTCAAGATATCATAATATGTAAAGTTCTGTAATATTTTCATAAGTACAGACAACTTCTATGGTTAATGCACATCATGTATTGTTTGACACATATTGAATCCAAGCTTACATGACCCTCTGACCATGTTTTGATTTAACAAGGCCCTACCTACTTCAAAGGTCTATACAACAAACAAGTAGTAGTAGTAGTAGTAGTGGTAGTTGTAGTGGTAGTGGTAGTGGTAGTGGTAGTGGTAGTGGTAGTGGTAGTGGTAGTGGTAGTGGTAGTGGTAGTGGTAGTGGTAGTGGTAGTGGTAGTGGTAGTAGTAGTAGTAGTAGTAGTAGTAGTAGTAGTAGTAGTAGTAGTAGTAGTAGTAGTAGTAGTAGTAGTAGTAGTAGTAGTAGTAGTAGTAGTAGTAGTAGTAGTAGTAGTAGTAGTAGTAGTAGTAGTAGTAGTAGTAGTAGTAGTAGTAGTAGTAGTAGTAGTAGTAGTAGTAGTAGTAGTAGTAGTAGTAGTAGTAGTAGTAGTAGTAGTAGTAGTAGTAGTAGTATGCAATTATTTTTCATCCATGCAACAAACAAGATAGAGGCCACATTTTAGAAGACAAATGGAGATTGACAAATTATGAATTAATACTTTTTTTTAATATTAAGATGTGTTTGATATTTACATCTTGTCAACTTTTTTCCCCATCCAATGAGCATTTTTTTGTGTTTATACCAGAAATTCAAAAGCACTACCAAACTACCTTTCTGGGAAGGAAAGATAAGTCATATCTGATATCAAAGGCCCGAGTGTGATAAACATGAGCTGAAATGAGTGAAAGAGTAACTTTGATACAAGTTGGTCACACCACAGTGAGTTGACCACACCACTCTTAGATGGTCATGCCATATTCGTGACAAAGGACCATCACCTCTCAGCTGGGACCCTGTGGAGACGATACATGAGTGCTGCTGAAACGCACGGAACCATTTTGTTCTGGTGGTAAAAATAAAATGCCAGCATTGGAAATGCTTGTCGCGCTTAGCATCCCTACATATCTGATGCAAGACTCGAAAGGATTCTCCAAAAATTCAGGTGTTTATGGCCCTAATTTGTCGCTAGATTGACATTCTGTCGTTTGTACATTGCGCGATATATGTTGTTCTTTCTCCCCATTCTAAATCTTGCTAATAATGGTATCTCATTGCTTGATACGACCGAATAATGTGACTTGACTGCAGGTCTTGAAGGTAGCATAGGTAGCTAGAGCGAGATTTGATACTTCCACATTTGTTCCATATTGCTTTTGTGAAAGTTGGTACAGCCGTACGTGCCGGGGGTAGGTGAACTCGGCCCCCAAGAGAAACGGCTCAAAACTCTGTAACGGCTCAAAACTCATGAAATCTCCTTCGAGAAGGTCATACAGGCGACAACAACAGAGCTGCCGGCGACAACAGGGCTGCAGTTCCATTTTCAAAGCATTTTACGTGCGTCTACAAAAATATTCTCGTCTCGAATGGTGTAATAAACCAGAGATATTTCAGCCCTAAGGGACTAGGCTATCTAAATTTTGTTGATTGGCTGGACTAACCAATTTTTGTCAGGACTAGTGTATCCACGTACTAAATTTATAAAATTTATAACCATGGTTACTAAATTTGCTTAATGAAGTGCTGGGGTCAAAGTTCATGATCCAGTCAGTCTGAGGTCATTATCATGATTACATTGTAACAAGTTGCAGCCCTTCAGAATGTTACAAATGACGTCATCAAGCCAGAACAATGGGACGTCAACGTCCTTCCCGTCCGTTACCGGTGGTGGACGTTGCCGTCCTTCCCGTCCGTTAGGGGTTAAACATACATTAAATGTCTCTGAATAAACACCAGCAAATAGGAGAGGGCGAGCTGACGTCACTTCCGGTTGACAACATAGTGACCACGTTGGATACGTTGAAAACAAATCAGTGCACACATACACCAGCATATGAAATCTTTATAACATCTTCTTATATTATTCGCAATTACGGCAGTCATTTTTGGGGCCAAATATATATAAATCATTTCTGTAAGTGGCCAAATATAATCATTTCTGTTGGGGCCAAATATATATAAATCATTCCTGTAAGCGTATTATTGGCCGAGATATTAATATAAAATCTTTAGAACCATCATTGACATCTTGTATCATTCACAATGATAACAAGTGAAGTCGGCCCCTGAGTGATGTCGGCCCCCCGAGAGAAGTCAGCCCCTAGGGGAAGTTGGCCCTGACTAGATTATAAAGGTACGGGAAGAAAATTAACAGCTACCGAGGGTCCCCAGGGTTAGTTAACGCCCTTAGGGTCAAATGGCCTTCTCGAAGGAGATTTCGTGAGTTTTGAGCCGGTTCAGAGTGACTGGGGCCGGCTACTCTTGGGGGCCGAGTTCACCTATACCAAAAGACATTGGCAAAATAGACTTGAAATCCACTGTTTCTAGAAACACCACGCACTGCCCATATTGAAGTTTCCCCAGTAAATAAACTCGACCTCCGGCGATTGACTGTTGCAGTTATGACCCATGTCACTATCTTTCTCAGTCATAATGTCTAAAAATACAAATCCGTGTGAATTCTGTAGTGTTTTTTCTTCAGTTTTTTACCCGATATCAAACTTGACAAAGTGAAATGGCATTTAGAAGAGTCCAATTGATGGCTTCATGGAAACACAAAGCGAGAAACATCATATATATACGTCAATTTCGCACATTTTGGTCTTTGTCAATCATTATATTATCCAACAAAACATGGACAACTGATCAATTATGTGCTATAGTGGGGTATATCAATCAGTGACACTTGACATTACTTAAAAGTCACATGACAAGAATTTTTTTAAGTGGGAAATCTTTAGATTTCATACCTCTCAGAGACATCTAACAATTTTTTTCTGCATTCTGATGTTTAGTTCAGCTATAATCCAAGATCTTTGAACCCCAAGGGTAATTAACCTATTCCCTTGACCTAGAACTGGGTCAGCAGGATGCCTACGTCATTGCGCCCCGCATGCATCTCCTGCACACATATTCCTCCTATATCTGTACATGTTTAACAGCTGATGTCCTTTCTTCTTCACAAATAACATCCATTGAAAATATGATTAATGGCAAAACTTAAGGCTGTAAAATAGAGACCTGCATTTACATCAGCTTCCCATCCCCAAATCCCTACTTTAATTGAAGAAAATAAACTTAACATGACTTCGCTGAGTATTGTGTCTGAAATTTGGGTATTTACAGAATTTGGGTATTTACAGAATTTCAATGGCCATTTGAAATGTTTAGTTTGGTATTTTGTTAATGTCTGTCATTGCATGTCATTGGGTGCCCAACAAAATCATATACCGTATCCGCTCGGGTTAGCGCCCATGGACGGCTAATTGGGGACAAAGTAAAAGAGGGGGGTGGGCGTTTACCCAAGCATGGGCGTTTATAAAGATGGGTGGGCTCTTACACAATCATAAATCTTTGTAAAATGTACACAAACTTGCCTCTTTCATCGATAACATGGGGTGCCGTTGTGAGCGATAATACAGTGACACCTGTGACGTCATCAGTTTCAGTGCAGAAATTTGAATAAGAGCGCATAAAGCGATGACGAGTACACAACACAATGCTGGAGAAGATGCAAACTTTGCAGCTTTGCAAGCACATTTCTGTCAATTTTCACGAAACTCTACACAACTTTCACAAATAAATACACGTGAACACTGTGATAGGACATGATTTAACAGAATATTGGGGTAAGCTTCAAAGATTTCACTTGTTCATACTGTAGGAAGATGTTAAAAGTCAGATCTGTAGATATGTCAGATATGACATGATGGCGGACATCCAGGGAAGGTGGGCGTTTAATGATTTCTTCCTAAAAAGGGGGGTGGGCGTTCAGCCAAGCATGGGCGCTAACCCGAGCGGATACGGTATAAGTATTTATATACAAACAGACAAAGGAATTTTGAATAAAAATAGAAATTCTCTAAAAGTGATACTAAAATTGAGATTTCAACATTTCTTTTTCAAGAAAGAAATGGTTTTGACCATAACTTTATAATAAAGAATAGTTCAGTCCCTTGTAGGATGTGAATATTTTCAATAGGTAAGTTTGTCAAACTCAACTGGGAGGCTGGCTGTATTCCTGTCCTCCCCATCACTACAGGCAGAATCCAAGTGACTATGATGTGAAACTTGATCTGACCTACAATCCACATGTGCTAATTAGGTCACCAGTGGTTCAAAGATTTTATCAACACTCTTGTTATTACCTATAAATTGCCATCCCCCAAGACTTTCACTGGCTTGGAGTGGTTTGTTTTGAACATGAAGTGCATTCACTGGGTGCATTTTTTTATAACAATTGATTTATACGTATCATATCATTTACTCTGTGACAAAAAATAAAATGTTTCATTTGTTGTGTGTTTACAAGACAATTTCATAATTATCAGCCAATCCTTTGATTGCGCAAATCCTATGGTCGTTAGCCCTATAATCTTCAACTGAGACTGACCATTGGCAAGAATTTAACTCAGATAAATAATTGTATTTAATTTGCAGAATATCTAGGAAAACATTGAAGTTATGTGTGATCATGTCTGGAACAAAAGTCTGCACTACAAGATGCCATTACATGTATGGAATCAACAAAATGGTGAGTATTCAGGCATATGCTTCTAGATAAATACCATGCTGCCATTATAAGCTCCAACCGAATATACAGATGATGGCGGTTTCATGACACTAATTGACCTTGCATTTGTGAACAAATGGTCGTTTGAAGAGATTATTTCATAGCATTAGTCCATAATTCTATTTTATTTGTCAATTTTTTTTACCTCTGTTTAGAGATACTTCTTATATGCTTAATAATCTGCAAATAATTTATAGTTGAGCCTTATCTTTTATTTGCAGTTAATGATTTTCATTATGATCATAATTTCAGGTTCATGTGGATTTTCTATGTTGCACAGCTGCAAGGCCAAAGTTTATGATGCTAGTGACACTGGTGCCACCTGTCCATGGATGAAGGCTGAACACGATGACTATGGGCATACTGTTAAATACCTAGAACACTGTACTTCTCATGTGCAGAAGCCATTCTACTATGGAAAAAATGCAGTAATCAATGAGAGAATATTTGGGGCAAGTTTTCTTGGTGTACTACCAGCCAATTTGAACTTTATTTGTATACTTTTCAAGAGAAGAGACTATGGTGTAATCGGATTGATAGCCAATACGGCAAGCAGAGAGTATGCTGGATACTTTACACTGCAGACCAAGTCGAGCTACACTCCTCAGATCCAGCACTGCTACGTCACCAACGACCTTCGCTATCTGATTGTCACTGAGCTTTATAATTCCCCTGAGGAGTTTGCTGCCCATTTGTTTAACTGTGAATCTGTCTTTGAAAATGGAACTCGATTAGTGAAATTCAAACAAGTTGGACTGAAAAGTAAGCTCCACAGTGGAGAGTTTTCTCGCATGTTGTGCAGCGTTGTGGTGTCACAGGCAGACCGGTCCGTGGGCTATGTGGTGTTACCACAGAAAAGTAGGGATAGCATGGAGAAAATGGTGCTGTATGACTTTAACACCAGTGTTAAGAAAGCTATGTCAATGTTTCCATGGTCGGAACCCGGGGAGCCTGACGACCATGTGTGGTTACAAAACGTTGTTGTATCTCCGGATGGTGCTCTGCTAATAGCCTGCTGCCAGACTGCCCAGAATGGAGAGTCTGGATCTTTTATAGTCATTCATCATTCATATGATCTCAATGTCCTGCATGCCATTCACATGAAGCGGGAGCCCGAGTACTGGTGGGGAAATGCCTACCGTGGCTGCTACTCCACTGTGACACCTACCTTCTCATCCTGCGGCTACCAGATGGCACTGCTGTGCTGGAGTCACCATACAAGTGCAGATGGAGTCGCCATGTCTCCGGATGACTCGTTTGACGGACGCGACACAGTGGCCGTATTTCACTTACCGTGTCTTGCATTAGATCTCAGATCGCAGTGCAGGAAGGTTGTCCTGTACAATATAAAACAATCAGACATTGAAAAACTGGTCCTACCCATTGCGTTGAAAGACTTCCTAAAATATGAATGATTATGAATTTTAATTAGGATATGAAATATTATTCACCATTTAATGTTTTTGCAATAAAATGACATAAATAGATAACATTTTACCAGATATTTGAATTGAAAAAGAAATGACTAAGTGCAAGTATGTGCTTTGGTGCCGATGATTTTCATTGGGAGGTTACTATTTTTTATTTTCTATTTTTTGTGGGCAAACATTCACACAGCTGTCATGAAAAGCAATTTGGAGTTAGATATCTATTTGGTCATGCATGACTAAAAATATGTCTGGCTCCAACTGACAAATTAAACGTCAGTCATCACAAATTTGAGAATAGTTTTTAAAAACACCTTAACAAAGACGATAAAGATAGATTATACATGTAAGCATTTTACTCATAAAATTAAAAATTGGAAATAGAATACACAAATAAATGGTTATCTGAATGATAATTTTGTATGAAACAACATACATTGCTAAATTGTATATTTCTGATATCAACTCTTTCCCAGACATGAAATAATAAATAATATATCTTGAAGGCTATCATTTCATTCAGAATATACATGTACAACTAGGATAATTTATTTTGTATAAATATAGAATATATAGATATTTATATAAGATTACCATGAGCATACAATGTTTAAATGTTGCAGACTTTTAATCATATCACACTTAAGGCAGTGGGCCATGGTGCAGTTAGAGCAAAAGCTAATTAGCACCAGTTTCTATGTGGTGATCCAATGGTTGTGTGTCCAATTCCTGGCCATGTTGGGATTGCATTACTGTTTCATTTTTTCTTGTGAGGTGAGGCCCATGCCTGAGGGGTTAGTCTGTCGTCCTTGTGGCTCAGTTGCTGTGTGATGGAATGATGATTCTGTACATCTGCTGCAGTTTTGGTGAAGCCAAATATCCATTTCATCATGCAAAGACCTGACCAAGTGCTATCACACAGGGTAACTACATGACAATAATTAACAACACATCACTTCAGATATGCCCTACCAAATAGTGCTTCACAATGTGAAGTCATGATATGGGCATATTTATGCATAATCAAACATATGTTTTCCTGGTATTAATTTTTGTACTCTGATTGGTCAGTTGTCCAGTATAATCTTGGTCATTAATAATATGTTGGTCAGTAGAATTTTGTATTTTTGCCTTTTGAATCAGCCAATCGGACTACAAAAGAGTGGGAGAAACAGCTCAGGACAGATATGTATGGTTTTCAACTTATGCTCAAACTTTCAGACAGAAGAATTGATAACGTTTTTAGATGCCAAAAACCTCTATTTTTTTAAGGTTAACATCTGTATTTAGTATATTTTGTCAAATCAAAGAGTATTTTTAGATGAAAAAAACATACACATGGACGAAGATGGAAGGATATTTAACATTGGAAATGATTCAAGAGTTGACAGTCGGTATCAATGCAAAGAGAGTAGGTAAATACTATGGAGCATTTACTTTTGAGAATAAGAATAAATTAAAGATATGTCTAACCCTTCTGCAATGAGGGGGAGAAATTTTCTGTCATTCTGTGTGTCCATTGAAACTAATGGATGGAGTTCTTATCTATTACCGTATTTACTCGTGTATAGGACGAGGATTTCGTACACAACCCTTAGTTAATGTTTGGGGGACGAGGATTTACGCAAAAAAATTACAGCACTACAAATTTCTCCATGTCCTAGACCTTAGCGTCAAAACATTACGAACATTCATTACGAACATTCTTTTTAAATGATAAATAATGGTATTTACCCAATATTATCACAAATTATGCTTCGCAGGTCGAGAATTTCTCCCCGAAGTAAAACGTAATACAATGTACATGACGTCCTTGATCTCAGCGTCAAAACAAAGCGTTGTATGCTCTGAGTGCCCACCAGACAAAAGTGGAACGGCCAACATGTCAAATCAAATCAAATCAAGCAAGTGTTGATTTTAAAAAACTCAAGCTCGCGCAAGTTTGCAAAATCCCCAAATCCTTCGGCAAAATCCAAGGAAATCTTCTTACTCTACTACGCACTCACAAATCACTTCTGAACAAAAGCGCCGTCTGACGGTGTAAGCAGAAAAAATGTGCCAAAAACATGGCCACCATGGACCGATAATCGGGGTAGGCTCCATAGACTTACGGCTTAATCATCTTGAAACCTCGAACATCTTGCCCAAAGGCAAAACAAAAGTGAGCGAAAACAAATAATTTCATTATGGACTTTCATATCCATAGCGGATCGATTTTAATTGCGTTTTAAATGATAAATAAAGGTATTTACTTAATATTATCACAATAACGCTTCTCAGGTCGAGAATTTCTCCACGTCCTTGATCTTAGCGTCAAAACAAAGAATTTTCATTATTTATCATTTAAAACGCAATTAAAATCGATCTGCGTGTGAAAGCATTTCTCTCAAAAAGGGAAGACACGACTCAAAGCAATGGAAACAATGACGAAATGCAAAACTGTAAACGCCGATAATTGGTATCAGTGAAATTCTACTAATTTTCGCACCACATCACAAGACATCAAAGGCAGATTTGAAATGTGCGATATAATTAAATAATAAATTTAATTTTGATAGATGTAAAATTACGACATGCATACTTGATTTTCGCAACACAAGATCGCCATTTTGAAAGGCGGGATAGGCTCTTGTATTGGTGCAAAAACGATTGTTAACTCGCATTGAAATATTAATATAGTGTGCAATAATGGATGGTTTTGTTTTGTTCTCGACTTGAAGTGTAATTTGTGATAATATTGGGTATATGTCTTTATTTGAAATGCAATTAAAATCATTTTAAATGCAATTAAAATCGATCAGCTATGGCTGATATTCGTTATTTCGAAAATATGAAAGTCCGTAATGAAAACACTTTGTTTTGACGATGACGTGGAGAAAATCTTGACCTGCAAAGCATAAGTTGTGATAATATTGGGTAAATACCTTTATATATCATTTAAAATGCAATTAAAATCGATCCGCTATGTCTGATATTCATTATTTCGAAAATATGAAAGTTTGTCATGAAAACACGTTGTTTTGACGATGACGTGGAGAAAATCTCGACCTGCGAAGCGTAAGTTGTGATAATATTGGGTAAATAATATCATTTAAAATGCAATTAAAATCGATCAGCTATGTCCGATATTCGTTATTTCGAAAATACGAACATCGTATTTACGTTTTACCGTAAATACTCCGTTAAGGTCTTGTATCGTAAGCATATATACGTTTCACTTTTAAAATGGCTGCCAAGCTTGAATGGTAGCAGAGCCGATATCTCGAGAAAAAACAACTCGTCTTATATTCGGAAATTGGACTTTTCAAGCAAAATAACCTCAATTTTGGTGGTCGTCTTATACACAAGTCGTCTTATACACGAGTAAATACAGTAGTAAATAAGATGTATTTTCGGGGTACCAATTCTATCTACTGTCCATTAGGTTCAGAATGTTTTTGTATTTTACCTTTGAAAAAATCTTATTAGCTATCACTGAGTTGTCAGGGAGACTGCCATTTTGAAGAACATGACAAATATCAGCGAGTGAGAATTGAGATAACAAATCAATGTGTAATGTGCTTTTTCATTGTCAGAAATTGTCTGCTCAAGTCTACTCCGGGAAGGGATTTAAATTAATATTTATGAAGCACTTTGCAGCCATTTTAAGAAAATGTTCACAAAAAGCAATGAATAGCATGAACAGCAGCTCTCAGGACATTGGCCAATGTTTTTAATACTTTTTGCCCATCAGAATTCAACAACTCACACTGACCTTAAGCAGTGAATTGCAACAATATAATGCATGCATTGCATTATATGACTGGAAAAGCTTATATTTAGCATTAATTCAATGATTGTTGGGGTTCAGTAGGTCACTATTTATTGAATATTTGGATTTATTACTGAGATCAATACATGAATGTTGGGATTCATTAGGTCAATGTATAATTGTTAATTGAGTGTTGGCAGTTTCTGTCACTATATAATGAGTGTTAGTAAGTATGACCCAACAATGTAAAAATTGGTACAACTTTATGTCACTATGTTATACATCATGTACATGTTGGTAATCATTACCGGTATATCACTATTTAATGATTGTTGGCAGTTTCTCTGTCACTATATTATGATTTTTGGCAGTTTCTCTGTCACTATATTATGAGTGTTGGCAGTTTCTCTGTCACTATATTATGAGTGTTGGCAGTTTCTCTGTCACTATATTATGAGTGTTGACAGTTTCTCTGTCACTATATAATGAGTGTTGGCAGTTTCTCTGTCACTTTATTATGATGCTGGCAGTTTCTCTGTCACTATATTATGAGTGTTGGCAGTTTTTCTGTCACTATATAATGAGTGTTGGCAGTTTCTCTGTCACTATATAATGAGTGTTGGCAGTTTCTCTGTCACTATATTATGAGTGTTGGCAGTTTCTCTGTCACTATATAATGAGTGTTGGCAAGTATAATGATAAGTGTTGGCAGATAATATGTAGCTAGGTAACAAGTGTTGCCAAATTATGAGGCAAACTCTGTGATGAATGTCATGGGTTATATTATATTATCTGGAACATTTAATCAAAAGAGATATGGACAAAGTATTATCTGATTTTGTTAATTTGAAAGTGGGAAATTACCCATGATGTGATATTTTAAAGTGATCAAATGTTATCAAATCAGATTATGTTTGGAATGATTACCCTATTTTTGCCCTCAAAAGGTTTACAGTATACTTTCCTCATGCTCCATTCAGTTTTAAATTTTATTTTGTGAAAATAAGTAATAATAGATAATTTTTAAAGATTTTTTAAACATAAGAATCATTGACTTTCAGAGCTCAGTTTTTATAATAATTTTGATTTATAAAGGGCTTACACTGTTATAGTTTTATTCTGAAGAAACTGCAGTTTAGCTGTTGATAAACAAGATATTCATGGTGACAAGTATGAAATCCCCTTATTTTTTTTCTTTGTTGATCTATACTCAGATGTAAATGTAAATGAACATGGAGGAATAAGAATAAAGATTAAAATGTGCAAAAATACCATTTTGCAAATAGGAAGAATAAGGAAATATTCAAAAGATTGAAATACACAATGAAAAAAGGACTTATGCAATTTATTGAGAAATACAAAAAGTGCAAGGTTTTAGTAATATTCTGAATAAAATTTAGGTTTTACTTCCAATAGTAAAATATCACATATTTCTTGTTATTATCAAAAGATGAATTAATTGATTAGAAAATACCTAATGTAATGTTAGTTGGTTTCTTCAGTGAAAGAAATAAAGATGATTTGTTTTTGAAAATATTTCTTGTTTTTGTAAATATTTCTTGTTAATTACAACCATACATGTGAAATACGAATTTTTCTAATGATTGTGTTCAGCCTTATACATGTCGAGTGAATGGGAGTCGCCTTTAATTTTGCTCCAATATTTTAAGGTCATGTGACCTAATCTCTGAAAATCATGTAAACATGATAAGTTGACAAAAATAATGAAAGCAGTCCCTTTTAGATCTTGTGACCCAGTCTTTGAAAATCTTGTGAATGTGATAGGTTGACAACAGATAATGGTCACATTACCATATTTGATACGTGTACATGCATCTTGTCAGTGTTTAGAAATGATGTGCTTGTCTGTGACTTTGACCCACATTTTAAGATGATGATACACATACTTTAAAAATCTTGTAAACACCATTAGTTGATAAAAATATCATAACCAACCTTAAATCATGGATTAGCCAATTTGATATATAGAAATGGTGTGGTTTTGGTAGACCAGTCCTATATTTGATGTTGTGACCCTATCTCATCAAAAACTTTTGGAGTTGGTAATGATCGTCAGTTTCAGGGGACATGACACACTTCATAGGGCTTCTGGATAATAGGCCTAACCTTCTAGTCCTCGGATTGTTGCCATAAGCCGAGGGTCTGCAGTGTCTGACCAGTCGTACCTCTTAGAAAACACTCTGTTCTGTGTGTGTGTGTGTGTTTGTTTGTGCATGTGTTAGTGTGTGTGTGTTTGTTACCTCTTGTTTTATTTGTTTATTTGTTCATTCTTAAGGTACTGGATGGTAACTTCCAGTACCTCTTAGAAATTACTCTGTCTGTCCTGGAGTCTGTGTGTGCATGTGTTTGTGTGCATGTGAGCGGATGTGCATTTGATACCTCTTTTCCCTGTAAGTTTGTTCCCTGTAAGTTATATAAGGTCACAAAATATCAGGGACATGGGGGGCAGGCTTTGATCCTTGGTTGCTGGTAATGTAAGCTTATGTAACACAAGGGTTGTTAGGCAACTGTGACTAAGTAGGGCAGTAATCAGATCCCAATCTTATCACTGGGTAAGATTATGGGACATTTTTTTTTTTTTGGGGGGGGGGGGAAATTGATCCTTTTATCCTTCGATGCTAGTTACGTAAGCTCTATTGTTGCTGTCTTTACTCAGTCCAGCTGCTTATATGCAAAGCTGGCATGCCTTGTGGAGAGGCAATTATTTTGAAGTAAGATCTGGTTTGAAAACATATTGACCTACATTTGAACCATCATTGCTATAATTAACTTAGCTGCTGCTAGTATTAAGTGATGTAGTGTGTCCTCTTCCAATTTCGAAGCCTGATGCACAATAAAACCAATAACAAAGAAATAACAATCTGGAAAGAAATATATGTGGTGTTATGACTGTAGCACAGAGTAAAAACCTATGGCATCAGTTCAGATATCAACCAAAGCAATGTAAAAATTATGATGAAGTCTGGCTGCAGCCATATTAACTATTACTGTTGACACCACAGATTATTACAGTACCGATTGTGACATTTGTCACTCAAGGGTAAGTGATCATCACACAACAAACCAGCAGGCCGCCGTATACCAGCCTCTGGTTAGGGTGAGTTAAAAAAACATTTGTTTTGGAAAATTTCGCCTCACTGGACAAAACAGTGTTCATTTGGGGTGTAAAAACTCTATTTTGATAGTCCCTTGCAGCCCCCAAAAATGCTGCTTTGACACGATTGTAAAATATAGATATTTGTTTTGAAGATCTCTAATTTATTAAATTTAAAATAGTATTAAAATGGTACAAAAGGTTAATTCAAGATTATTTTCAGTTTAAATGGATTCATTATTACTCCTTGACTGTTGCCATCCCTTAGAAATATTTGTTTATGCTGTGAGGGTTCACACCCTTCTGTAGAAGAGAAGCATTTAAAATCAAATATTCCTTATTTATGTACAATTCATGTTTCAAAACATTTTTTTATTAAATTTTTCATATCACATGCTAGAAGGATATGTAAAAATGTACAGAGATGAAATGATAGCATGCCAAGATGAGTGGCATGTTCTAAGGCAGCAAATCCATTGATACAATTTGAAGACAATCAGACATTTAACCAGTTCCCATTTCGCCGAGTGTATGACAATGATTTCACCCAATGCTTATAAGCCTGATATCTCCATAGAGCCTTGTACAATTGACCCCCCAAAAGCTGGACTCATTACTGAGAGCACAAAATACATTTTCTGTCCTAGATCATTCAGACGGGAGGACAGAAAATCATAACATTTTAACATTTTTATCTTTTATTCTTTATCAAGTTTGGAATATTAAACAAAAGTTTTTGTTTGCTCCACAAGAAGTCGATGTTTTGTTGGCAATAATGTTAACCACAGAATGGGCAAGACCAACATTGGATATTATCATTTTGGCAAAGCAAATGATTTAAGAATAGTAATGTTTCTTTCGTGTGGCAGAAGTTAATCATCATAAGCATGTTGGAAGAATGAATGCGTAAATTAGATCTGCCTCATTGTTCATTGCAACGCTATATGTGTGAATTGGGTTGTTTGTCCAAATGAGATCAAAACAGAGGCCTGAAGAGTCCCTATTTGCAATGAACCAATAGCAACAGTTTTATAAACATATAATTTTAAAGCTGAGATGCTAGAGACTAAATCAGTGATTTTCTGACTGAATTATTATCAGCGAAGAATAGTGTGGTATCATCTACAAGTAGTGAGATGATGAATTTAATGTTATAAACATTAATTCCTTTTATGTGTTCGTTGTTTCCTATTACATTGGCTAAAATTGTAACTCTAAGAATGAACACGTACAGATATAATGTTTCAGTATTTATGTTTTGGGTCATTTGCTGTTTTTAATGACAAAAATCTTTCTATACAAAATGGAAATGTTTATACTTTGTTGTGGCTTGGTTACCATGCTGCTGAGGTGTCTGCAGACCAAGATGAAGGTGTTCTGATGTGCAGGATCACAGGTCATTTTGTCAGTTTGCTACATATTTCAAAGCACATTCTTGGCAGAGTAGTCTTCATGCTATATAATCCTAATTAAATTACCTGGCCACCATGTAGCAGCGTTATCACTTATCCAGTCTGCCTGAAATGAAGCCAGGATCTCTAATTTATGAAAACCCCAAGAGAAGATTTATCAACTGTAAGGTGAGAGTAGCTGTTGTGGGTACAAACATGTAAGAAATATGTTCCAATTAGATTTCTTTATATTGTTTCTGTTAATGTTTAATGAATATAATATTACAATTATTTGTCAAGTAAAGAGTGAAAAATACATAAAACATAGGTTTTAATAGGAAAAAAATACAAATTACAAACACCACTCTTATCTCTGGCAATGAATGTTCATAATAACCTTCCTTCACAAGCCCCATTTCAAGATAACATTTTAAAAAGAATTGTCTATTTAATTATTATTAAGGGTGGAGTAGTGCTGAGATATTTAATCATGTTTTAAATGTCTCCAAGTAGTGTTGGCCTGGCTTCATTTTCCAGCGGAACATTTTACTTGGGACACCACATTGCTTTTTTAGTTTATTGGTAATTTGCTTATGTAATGTTTATCATTATTTGTGTTTTTGGTATTAATATCTACATTGATTTGCAATTGCAATGTTATTATTTATTGTATGCTTTTACATATCATTCATTTAGCTTTACAGTAGTTATTGCAATGTTTATCGTATGCTTTTACACTTATCTTTCAGACACATTTACAATTGTTCTAGCCCTTTGGCAAAATTATTGGAGCTTGCACTGTCCTGTCATTTAGGCATCTGTCCCTTAGAGGGCCCTAGGTAAGATAAAAATTAAGTTTTTTACTTGGCCATCTGGCTATACAGATGTATAAACCCTCTCTAAATAAAGACTCTTATTATTATTATTATTATTATTATTATTATTATTATTATTATTATAGACATGACAATTCAGTGAAGCAGCACCATATCTGGCATCTATGCATGACCTTGTTGGTGACCTTAACCTAGAATTCAAAATCAAAGGACACCATCCCTGAAAATCTATTGATATTGATGAGATGGGATCACCAAACCTAGACTTAGTCCAGTCAATATATGACAAAAAATGGCCTAACCCGGAACAAATTAGAACAGAAATGAAACTGACAGAAAATGTCTCAGAAGAGCCTAGGGAATAACACAGTAAAAGTCTACCAAAATCCAAGTAGTGGAACAATGCCTAATTTGCATAAATCCAAAATGGCCGACACATGGCAGGGCAAATCTTAAAAATTACATATCTTGGCTTCTATTTGACATATTTGAGTAATCTTAGAGTCTATTTCATGTTTTTTGGACATGAGGAATCCATTGGGAAACTTCTCAAATAGCTTAAATGCATAATTTGTACTCTTCCTATCAAAATCGACCTGTAAATGTAGAAAAATAACAGTCGAAAATTAGTATTTTGCTTGTATACTGATTTTGTTGGGGGGGGGGGGGGGGGGTTGTTTGACTACCTGGTGTCATGCAACAAATCACTTCCATGCCATTAAAAGTGTGATGCCCATCAATTGTGCATAGATTGTGATCAACATTATCTGCAGCATACTGAACAAAGTTTCTACCAGAAAAACCTGGAATGTCTACGCCATCATAGACTGCTGCACTATATTCATATTTTGTGACTTCAGAATAACTGCAATGAAACACAAGTTTATGCAGGGTATCATTAAGGAATTTCGATCCAAAATGATGGTGCAGTTGGATACCAAGACCTAGCTGCAATGGAGTTATTAGTACTCTTGGACGAGCTGCCTGGACCAATGCTTGGCCAACTGATGCTATAACTTTTGCACCAGCTCCTTTAATGATATTATGTAGCAAGAGGACCACTGAATCTGGCAAAAATGAACATGCAGCATCAGGAGAAGACATCTGATCACAGGCAGGATAAATTTCACGCTCATGTGGCAATTTCTTAATGTCATTCATGATCAATTTTGCTGCAGTTTGAATTATTCTAAATTTTTCATCCTCTGAACTATCCTGCTTTGGGTTTGAATAAAAATCATGCAGGATATTGGCAGCAGTGCTCCACATTGTAATAACATTGGATTTTCCATTAATTTCTGTAATGATAACTTTATTTCCATAATGTTTCATAATTTGCTGTTTCATGTATTTGTGACTGTATGGTTCACTGTCTGTTCCAAACAGATAGTCTGCCATCTTCTGTGTCAGTGAGTTGATGGTTAGTTGTTCTTCATCATTTTCCTCTAAATACTTCATAACTTTCTCAAATGCTTCTTTCTGTAATTCGTGTTTTGGTCGCCCTATTTTAGTACTGATTTCTGCCTGCTTGTCACTTATTTGGAATTTGTGAGGAATTGATTTGCCTGTGTGGAAATTGGTGCTGCATGCCTGATGGTAGACAGCATCTGCAGCATGTAGGTCATGAACAAATTCCATTCTAGCTTTGACAGTTTTGGCCCAGTCATCATCACGCTGTTCACAAACAGTGGCAATACTTTTGTCAAAGTCTTTCGTTCTAAATGGTATCAATGCATGCTCTTTTTTCTTTCCATCATAAATATCACCTTATGTGCAAAATATGCAATGTATCTCATAGTAGAATGATGATTCATGTGATCTGAGTGTGTGACCTGATACACTTTGTTCAAATTGCTCCCTAGAGGCTTTCTTTAAATCAGCTTCAATACATTTGGGGTTAACACAGAAGGTTCTTCTACATTTTTGATGGACATACTGGCCAGGGAGAGGACTTATATGTGTTCCCCTTGCCTCAATGGCGTTTTGAATCATCACAGCCTTTTTGTGTGAGTCTTGAACTCTCTTCATTTGGAAGGACTGGGTTACTACAGATTGGGCACCCTGACTGATCCATGTTGAAAAACTTACTTAGTATATAACACAGACCAAACCTGTCGCCCAAACAAAAGGAACCCAGCACCAAAAGGTCAAAGAGCCAGAGATGTACCAAGGCCAAATCCACCAAAAAAGGAAACCAATCACCAAATAATATTCACTGACTGCCTGTATAGAAACTGCAGTTATTTCAAACTGGCCTTCCACTGTGTTGAAAGAAGACAATTCAGACTGGCAAAATGGAGAATTAATATTGAAAGGTATAAACAAGAATATGGCTTGGTTGTTTATTTTGTAATTGCAGATTAACTAAAAGAAGATCTATTTCACTGAACCTATTTCTAGAGATGATATGCAATATTTTTCTTAACATTTTAATGATATTTATACATTGATATTGTGACCAGGTTATATCTAGTAGTATTTAGTAGCCAATAGAATGATATGACCTGTGAATGTTTCTGTTCTAAAA
This sequence comes from Amphiduros pacificus, assembly GCA_949316495.1. Classification (NCBI taxonomy): domain Eukaryota; kingdom Metazoa; phylum Annelida; class Polychaeta; order Phyllodocida; family Hesionidae; genus Amphiduros; species Amphiduros pacificus. The sequence goes on along the minus strand of OX439008.1, from coordinate 30,792,193 downwards.
GATCAAATATTCTCACAAAGACTAGAATTACTACAATCATATAATCTGGTTTGATAGAAAATATAAGTGGTGCCACCAGCCACCGGGGGGTGGGGGTCATTTTAGTGTATTACTCTATTTGCAAATGTTCAGCAGACTATGGTATAACTGGTTCAGCAAAGGACATCTTTGAAACACATATGTATGATATTTGAATGGAAACCTGAGCATTAGGCTCATTGTTTTTTTATAATCAGTATAATTTACTGCATATTATGCTGACAATGTATGAAATACATTACAATAAACACTACTTATCTCCTTATCATGGGCTTAAAATAACTGTTTTATATCAACAGCAAGGGTATGAAATGATTTCAGTATGCAGGGAACCTTTAATCATTAAAAAAACCTGAATGCATGCATGAAATAGGATGAAACATCAATGAGAGGCGGCCATTTTGAATTTATGCAAATAAGGTAATGTTCCACTGAGTTGATTTTGGTAGACTTTTTATATGTTCATCAGGGCATCATGCTGAGACAAATAACACTAAAATGGTTTCTGTTCTAATTTGTTCTGGGTCATTTCATATTTTGACTGGACTAACTATAGATTTATCATATCACACTTGCCATGATCCTTATTTTGGGTAGTTTTGAAGATTTGTTCACTAGAATGTCCAAGATATAAGCAAATGTTTTATTGTAAACAAATCATATATAATTTCCATAGCAATTATGACAAATTAGATAATTCATCTTGTTTTTGTGAAAGAATATTTGACAAAAGGTCAGATGATTTATCTAACAACATCAATTGATAGTTCACTAATAATGGCAATGCTTAAATACAAACCCATGCTGAATAGATACAGTTTCTGCCTGGTGTAGATAGTATCTTAACATTCAATTCATTTGTATACAATGTAAATATCTATATATAGCAAATGTTGATTCCATGCAAAGATAAAAAGTAATGGAGGTTTACACATTCTTTTTGTCAACTTTACATTCATATAAGGTTCTGTATGTATCCTGTTAATGGAAATGTTGACATCTTTTCTGATTTTTGAAAGATACAGTCTTAATTGCATGCATTACAGATCATGTAAACTGTACATGTCAATTTACAGTTTGTAAATATGTGTAAAATATTCATATTCTCAATGCCATTAACGCTAATCAACGCAGACAAAATTAATTTTTTAATTTTAAAATTTTCAATATTAATATTAATACATTTGGTTATCAAGAAATATTTCGTTTATATCTAACTGAAGCAATGATCCAGTTGAGACATGTCCGTAGTTGGAAGGGAGTTGCAAAAATATCAGTCTTAACCCTAGAACTTCTTAGTGAGGTTTTGGTATGAATTTACTAGTTAAAGCACAGGGTGCTTACTCTGTTGTCCTTGCATAGGGCAGCCCCTACTCTGTTGCTCTTGCACAGGGCAGCCCCTACTCTGTTGCTCTTGCACAGGGCAGCCCCTACTCTGTTGCTCTTGCATAGGACAGCTCTTACTCTGTTGCCCTTGCACAGAGCAGCCCATACTCTGTTGCCCTTGCACAGAGCAGCCCTTACTCTGTTGCCCTTGCACAGAGCAGCCCATACTCTGTTGCCCTTGCACAGAGCAGCCCATACTCTGTTGCCCTTGCACAGAGCAGCCCATACTCTGTTGCCCTTGCACAGGGCAGCCCTTACTCCATCACCCTTGCACAGGGCAGCCCTTACTCTGTTGCCCTTGCACAGAGCAGCCCATACTCTGTTGCCCTTGCATAGGGCAGCCCTTAGTCTGTTCTTGGAGTATAATGATTATACTCCAAGGTCGGTTGAACACGCATTAATTGATGTCACTCAGTTGATATGTCCAAAAACCTATGTGACATGTATATCATGAAAAGATATCATTTTTTCAATCTTGAGCACATTTTTCTCATAATACCGTTTTTAGGTGGGCTTTCATTAACCTGATAATGGATGTGGAGTCATCAAGTATATTCCACTCCCAGTTTGAGAATACCATTGGCCTTGGTCGAGTGCAGTTGCAGAGATGTGGCCATGGTGAAGGTTTCTTACATCAAAAGTAGCCAAATAAATAGTCACAATGCATTGAATCTTTTAATGACATGAAAGCTCAAACATTTATGCGTAGTTGTGACTAAGCTTCAGTGTGAACAGATGCACAGAGCAATCTCTTAATTACCCATTTCTACAAGAAGGGAGGACAAAAACATAACTGATAAGCACTTAGCACAGAGACAGTGGTTGGCAATGTATGGCCTTCCTTTGGCCATCTTGGTTTCACAGTATTCATAGCATCGGGATTCACAATTTCAGTTGATTTTGCTATCCAAATATATAATTTGAAAACGATTATTTTATTCAGGTACACTGTTTTAGCTGGCTTCTCCCAAGGCAAAAGGGAAAAACATACATGTCAACTATTTTGTGACTTTATTCAGATTCTTTTTCCAAACACACAAATATTATTGACATAAACTAAACCACCTCAGACACAGAGGGAATTCTACATCAAGTTATCAAAAATGAAGATGCTCCATTAACCTAGATTACAGATTACAACTCCAAATTATTAAATCTAATGACCTTGGCTAACTGCTTCATGCTTGACTGTTTCAATGATCTTGACTAACTGCTTCATGCTTGACTGTTACCATGATCCTGACTAATTGCTTTTATACATGGCTGTTGCCATGATCTTGACTAACTGCTTCATACATGACTGTTGCCATGATCTTGACTAACTGCTTCATAGATGGCTGTTACCATGATCCTGACTAACTGCTTCATACATGGCTGCCCCCATGATCTTGACTAACTGCTCCATATTTGACTGCCCCCATGATCTTGACTAACTGCTCCATACTTGACTGTTGACATGACCTTGGCTGGCTTATTGAGTTGATCAGTCTCCTTCATTGTGTTTGATTCTGTCCTGTCCTGGGAATTGTTATACACCACAAGACTTCCTTTCACAGTGTGAATACTGTGTTCTTCTGTGTTGTCATTATATTCTTCTTGGTTACACTGTTCTGGGTGTCCCCGAGGTCTGTGAAACCTACCTGCAAAAAAAACAAACAGAAAGAAAATTAAAAAAGAAGAAGAATATGTTCAAGCTTCACAATAATGGCATCTCTACTTTTTACTGACATTTGTAAGCAAAACTTAAGAATGAATGCCAACATACATTTTGGTTAAATATTTCCAATATAGTGTCTTTTTCAAAGAAATATGTTTTTTTTAAATAAAAAGTATATAGTCCACCTTTCACAAAACTATATATTTGCCTGCCAAAAACTATGGACAGCAGACACAGTATAACGACAATACAACCGATGATAAATGACGGCGTGGGTCGGAACTTTTGCCTGTTCTCCTTCACAAGGATGTACCGAGATATGGTGGAGGTCTGACCGAGAACACCTGCAACAAACAAACTTTATTTTAATGTCTTTCTTTTAATGAGTGTGGATTTACACCTTATTTTACTGCCTTCTTATGAAACTTAGTGTGAATTTACTTTATTTTACTGCCTTCTGAAGGTCAGATCGGAGCCTGCCTCCTGGCTCAACAGTGCACCTGTGCATTTTAAAGACTGACTGGGGTACTTATGTTGCATTACCGCATAGGCATGACAATATAAAAGAATTGCATGTGATAAACATGGCTCTCACGGCCATGCTGAATACTGTTGAAGGCCCCTAAAGGTTAGGTGTGCAACATCATGCAATTTAATCATGTGGGCCAGAAATGTAATAGCCTTGAAATGATGTCTGGACCAGAAAAAAGGACCAGAAAATTTGCATCTTGAAAATCACTTGGGGCCACAGCTCAAAATACCATCATGGATTCAATCTTAGCATGACCAGGATCGAATCTATAGCCTTTGGATCACCTCGGAGGAATGGTGCTACTCAGCTTGAGTTATGCACAGAATTGTCATGATTCTATCACCAAATCCCAGAAATCCACGACAAACATCTATCATTATGATAAGTATATTTGTCCAATTCAATTCAAATAAATTGTTTACAACTTGGCCACAAATGTGTTGTTCCGATTTTGGCAATTGCCAACATGTACACAGAATTGTAAATTTATGCAAAACCTTCTTCCATATGGCTAGCCCCAATGTGCAGGATATTTTTATCACGTGATCAGACACTAGACAAAGTGAGGATGAGGAGTATGACAAGGCCAAGACCAAACTTAATGAATATATAAAGGGAGAAACCCATGTTTCATAAGACCATGCATAAGCCTGGGAATCTGTGGAAAGTTAATGTGTGTGAACTTTGTTACTTATTCACTATTCACAGTACATTATTCAAATTTTTTCCTAAATTTGTAGTAAACTATACCAACATTTCAGATTTCAAAAATTATGTTCCAAATATGGCCGAGCTGAATTTTGTGCCATATGATGTGAAAGAAAATTATAATAATAATAAAAACAAAAATATAATTTAAACAAGGGGTAAAAAAACTAGTGCAGGTCGATTCAATGTTCACCAAATTTTGCATACGGGTCAAGGAGGGTCCCATAATGTTATTTATGAAGCATTTCCCCGGCGCTATTTATGGTAACAAGAGGGCTCCACATACTACTTTAAGATTTCAAAAATCAAATAAAATGAATCACAAGTATTCCAAGTGAAAAATAACTGGTTCAGGTCAATTCAAAGGTCACCAAATTTTGTCATATGTAAAGTTTTTCTTCTGCGCATTTGACGGTACCAATATGTCGCCACTCACAACTTTAAGATATTAATAATTAGATACAAAGAAACAAGCTTGAAGTTCGTTTTATAATTGACTTTTTTTCCCAAATAGGCCTCCAAGTGTATATCCCTATATACCTATAGGACTTGGGTCAAACCTGGATATGAAATGATATATACCTTGCGGATATAAACTTTTTATGTAAAAAATCTATTTTTTGTGCATTTATTACTTTGTAAGGCATTTTAAATGGAGTTCAATGGAGTAAGCCCGTTTTACTCTGACAAAGTCAATATATTTGACTTACTGATTGGTATTAGATGTGAAGGTACTAAAAGGAATTTTTATTGACTAATCGGGCCTTAGACATTCCTGGTAGACATGTCTAGATTATGCCTAGACACCTCAATGGAGTAGCAATTTTCCCCTGACAATACATTCGGCTTTGTGAATGGTATGAGATGCGAGTACTAAAAGGAAATCTGATTGTCTAATGGGGCCTTAGACTTCGTAGACATGTCTAGATTATGTCTAGAAGATGAGTTCAATGGAGTCACCTTTTCCCCTTCTGAAGTCTTAATGTCTAAAGTGTTTAGACCCCCAATATGAGAGCATAATTCTGAATTCAGTGGAGTAGCCCTTTTCCCCTGGTGAAGTCTAAAAGTCAAATATACATAATTTTCATAAAACATACTGAATGGAGTTCTAAAATGAACTGAATGAGTAATGGGGTCTTAGGATTAATTTGAATTACTTATTGAAATCTTAAAGTTGTGAGTGGCGCCATCTTGTTACCATAAATAGCGCCGTGGAAATGCTTCATAAATAACATTATGGTACCCTCCTTGACCCGCATGCAAAATTTTGTGAACATTGAATCGACCTGCGTTACATCTTTTTCACTTGGAATATTAGGATTAATTTGAATTACTTATTGAAATCTTAAAGTTGTGAGTGGCGCCATCTTGTTACCGTAAATAGCGCCGGGTAAACGCTTCATAAATAACATTATGGGACACTCCTTAACCCTTATACCAAATTCGGGGAACATTGAATCGACCTGCGCCATGTCTTTATCACATGGAATATTAGCATTTATTTGAATTAATTATTGAAATCTTAAAGTTGTGAGTGGTGCCATCTGGTTACCGTAAATAGCGCCGGGGAAATGCTTCAAAAATAACATTATGGGACCCACCTTAACTTGTAATCCAAATTGTGGGAATATTGAATCGACCTGCGTTACGTCTTTTTCACTTGGAATATTAGGATTCATTTGAATTAATTATTGAAATCTTAAAGTTGTGAGTGGCGCCATCTTGTCACCGTAAATAGCGCCGGGGAAACGCTTCATAAATAACATTATGGGACCCTCCTTGACCCGCATGCCAAATTTGGTGAACATTGAATCGACCTGCGTTACGTCTTTTTCACTTGGAATATTAGGATTAATTTGAATTAATTATTGAAATCTTAAAGTTGTGAGTGGCGCCATCTTGTTACCGTAAATAGCGCCGGGTAAACGCTTCATAAATAACATTATGGGACACTCCTTAACCCGTATACCAAATTCGGGGAACATTGAATCGACCTGCGCCATGTCTTTATCACTTGGAATATTAGCATTAATTTGAATTAATTATTGAAATCTTAAAGTTGTGAGTGGCGCCATCTTGTCACCATAAATAACGCTGGGGAAAACGCTTCATAAATAACATTATGGGACCCTCCTTGAACCCTATGCAAAATTTGGTGAACATTGAATCGACCTGCGCCATATCTTTTTCACTTGGAATATTAGGATTCATTTTATTTAATTATTGAAATCTTAAAGTTGTGATTGGCGCCATCTTGTCACCGTAAATAGCGCCAGGGAAACGCTTCATAAATAACATTATGGGACCCTCCTTGACCCGTATGCAAAATTTGGTGAACATTGAATCGACCTGCGTTACGTCTTTTTCACTTGGAATATTAGGATTAATTTTATTTAATTATTGAAATCTTAAAAGTTGTGAGTAGCGCCATCTTGTTACTGAAAATAGCACTGGGAAAACGCTTTATAAATAACATTATGGGACCCTCCTTGACCCGTATGCAAAATTTTGTGAACATTGAATCGACCTGCACTAGTTTTTCTACCCCTTGTTTAAATTATATTTTGGTTTTTATTATTATTATAATTTCCTTTCACATAATATGGCACAAAATTCAGCTCGGTCATATTTGGAACATAATTTTTGAAATCTGACATGTTGACATAGTTTACTACAAATTTAGGAAAAAATTTGAATAATGAACTGTGAATAGTGAATAAGTAACAAAGTTCACACACATATGTATATCTGAGTGTACATACTTTCTGTGCGTGCTTCCTCCTGAATACTTTTGTTATATATCAGTGTTCTTTCACTTTGTTTGCTTTGGCCTTGTCCACTTGCCAATAGGACATGTTTTTATATGCTTGTGCATGTGCAAATTGAAATCAACGAATACTGCACAATGGCATCAGTTATTTAATAAACTATTTCAAACACAAAAGGCCAGAGGAAATGAATACACATTCCCGATGATCATACTGATCATAGAATAATGCAGATAGTTCTTGTTGGCAGTGGAAATAAAAGAAAAATAAAACGAAATAAATACCTTGGTTTCTATTGTGTGTAGTGGTGACATTGCAGTCTCTGATATTACTGATGTTACAAACAGTCGAGCAATAAATACACACAGTTGTATTATATGATGAGAAGAGGCTCACTCCATTACCAGGTGGACCACAAAGCATTTCATCACAGTCTTTTTCCAGATCCAAACACCTACAGCCCAGTACAAGATAAAAGAAAAACATCAATGCTTTGCCAAATATCCATTTTATGAATTGCATTGATTTTTGTTCTTTTTCGACTTGTATATACTTCTTGATTAATGCCAGTGATTTACCGGTAATCCTATTCAAATAGAATTTTGATACATTTCCTCTTGTTAATGGTGTGAATGATGTTTAATTATATTTATAGTACTGTTTTCTCCGTGGAATACCCAGGATAGTAGAATATGTGTATGAATGTCCTAAGTAATTGCTTCACAAGTTGTCCCTTCCACATTAGTCCGTTGGCTAGCAAAGCTTCTATATGCATTTCATATCAACACAATCTCACATCAGATTATGTTTGAGGAGTGACAAAAATCAGGGTACACATTCTGCATCATGCATCTAAAAGAAAAATAAATTTAGATTTTAATAATTTAAATATGACTTTCACATAAATGGCCAAGTATTAAGTTATAATTTGCACAGATATACCTGGAAAATAATATCAAGAATTGATATAAGAAACGAGGAAGGTGAAAAATGTTTACATTTCAAACATTGATATCTCATACAAATTTTAGTTTTCAGCTTATATAGTCTAAAGCATCATGTATATGCAGATGACACACAGCTCTACATCACAATGCACCCCAAATCTGAAAATGAGACTAAAATGCCCCACAATCAAATGGAAGAAAGTATTATAGTGGTTAAAAACCTTCTGGATAACAAGATGAAAATAAATGACGAGAAGACATCTGAAATGATAATTTTTTGCGATAATTCACAATTTAAGATTGGTGAAATTCCAGCTTTAATTAAGGTGGGGAAATCAAATATTGTAAGATATAACAGTGTCAGAGACTTTGATATAATATTAGATGTAGAGCGAGAAAATGGCTATTCCCTTTTGGCATGACTGCCGAAATGCAAAATAGCCAAACTGCAAAAACTACAGAATGATGCAACAAGGGTTGTGGGAAGAATTAGAAAACATGATCGCCTAACAGGAAAGCTCCCAGTTGAGGCTAGAATAGACTTTAAAATGGCACTACTCACCTGGAAGGTCCATAATGATTTGGCACCAGAGTACTTAAAGGTACTCTTAAAACAAAAGCTGGGAATTGGAACTCCTAGATCTGTAGATAACAAAGAGTATGTCATATCAAGTACTTACGAAATGGTCATTTATCCAAAAATCACCTGTTTGTAAGTCGGGAAAATATATAATTAGGCTTGAATAGTTTGTTTGCAGGATTGAGAATGTCGACCCTGAATTTTATCACTCCTTTTATCATGCCGAAGCCTAATCTGAGGTGAAACTGTATAAATGCACACAGTATCTATGCCAGCTTGCGGTGGGCACATAAATTCAAGCTTGAGCTGAAACTTTCAGTTATAACAAGAACAATTTCTTTAAAAAAAGAAACAACACTGTGCAATGAAACTGTTGATATTTATTTCACACAAGGATTTTTACAATTTTGATATTTCAAGAAGGTATTTTCTCAAGATTGTGATTTTATCCTCAAGATCACGTTAATGTGTCAACATGTATATGTGCATGAGCATTTACTTGTGTGTGAATCTTCGTACATGTACATATATATGTGAAGGTTATAATAACCTTGTGGAACAATATCAGATATTTTTTTATGGAATGTTGGCATGGCTATCAGAAGTATAAATCATATCTACTTACAATCTATTTGATTGGTTACCTGATGTTTATCACGTTTGAACCAAACACAACCCCCTGGGTTGATAGCTCTGCTGACTTAAATGAAAACGAATGAACTGAGATAAAATGTAACTAGCAAACAGATTACGGCTTTTCATACATGATCCCAGTTCAGTTTCGATGTGATATTCATCAATATCTTTTTTATTTTAACTGTGCAAAAATGCTTTAAAAATTGATATCATCAAAGTCATTCAATATTTTTACAGTACAATTATGGGTTGTATAATTATGCAGCCTATGGGGGATCCATTGAAATATATTCAAATTGGACATGTGACCCCTCAGTCAAGCCCTCTATTGGCAAAACATAAATCTACATAAGACTAGATACCTTGTGACAAATGTGACAAAAGGTACTGTAATAATCTATGAATCAACAACAACAACACAACAACAATTATCAATAATATGAACAGGAATGATAAAGTCATTAATTAATTCAAAAGCGAACCCCACACCGAGGGTATACACCTGTGATTTTTGTATGGTGCAATACACCAGAAAAGATAACTTAAGGCAGCATCGGCAACGGTACGCCTTCTGTTCCCTGCTGTACCAATGCAATATACAGTCATGTACGGAAGCCGAGATCCAAACCCGCAACCTCGTTCAGACCATTCAGAACACCAACCCTAATTATGGGGCTACATCTGAAAACAACGCAACAAGTAACGGACCAACTCAACAAGTAAACGGACCAACTCTAGTGGAATGGTATCATTCAGTGATAGAACACCCAAAAAATTAAAATATTCTTTTCACTCAACTTTAGAGCCTTTTGGAGAATAGAAAAATCTTTCTCTCTAAACCATAAAATTTAACCACAAAATACCTCTTCTAACCTTTTTAGAAAACAAAGAGCCAAGTGGGAAAGGGCAGATCTGGGAGGGAGAGACAACACCCGTCTCTCCCTCTATAAGGACAACTACCCAAGATCAACCTCCCAACTGCCTCCCTGAGTCGCCCAATTATGATGATTTTTGGGAGAGTATCAACTGGGCTACAAAAAAAAACCCTGAGGAACTGGAGCAAGTCCTAACCTTACTAATGGACATCCCAGTGGACCATTAGTCCACTGCACCTCACAACTTGAACTTACTTGTGAAAGAGCAACAAAATCTGTGAACCTCAACAAGAAGCAACCAAAAACAAAGAACAACAAAATAAAAATAAAACATATTTTTAAACAACAATGCTTCTTGTCCGTGTTCTTAAACAATCAAACCCGGTTGTCAATCGACATTGGAACACAATCGGCGAAAACGGCAAAAAAACTGGCCAAGAACCCAACAAAAATGAGGTATTTTTCCCTAAAAAACTATTGAAAAATTCTCGTATACATAACAAAAGAAAGAAACGAGATCAAGAAATTTGTTTAAAAAATGGACATTCCTACCGCTTGCCGGGTCATTACGTAGCGTAAAATAAACGAAATAGTCTGGAGGCCATCAGGGAGAGGGTTCACAAATTTAAAAAGAATTAGAGATTAGAGATCAAACACTTTCGAATCGACAAAAAGTCGAAAAAACCTCCCAAAAAAATGCAGAAAATTCTACAATACATGTAGAATGCGTTACAACTCACCTGTGACCCGCATAAAGCCCCAAAGAGCACCTCCACCAGGAGCCCACTGAAACCAATAACACCTCCAGGCTTGAGGTGCTAGGTTAACGCAGTCAGTCCCTTTCCAACTGAAGAGATTGAACCAGATCGAAACCGTTGTTGGTCTTGGTCGGGACTGTGATCGTCATCAAGTTCTTTCTTGTGATCCTCGCCTTATCTACTAATTCAAAAGTGGCATCTGCTGCATCAATCGGCTTGATCTAGAGCTCAATGGAAGGACAAAGATAAAATATTACGAAAGGTTGAAGGGACATAGGATACATTCCTTTTATTATTAGTCAAAATAGCCAAACCTGGTATCTAAAGCAGAACATGCAGGTAATAGCAGTATTCTACATGATCATAATAATAATAGTAATAATAATAATAAGCTTATATAGCACCATTCCAGACAAGGTCTGCTCATGGCGCTTTTGCAGGTAGTCTTATATAAATGAGTCTTCAGTTGAGTTTTGAAGCCATCAATTGTTTTGCAATTTTTCACTTTGGGAGGCAGGGCATTCCAATTCTTTGGCGTGTATACTGCAAAAGCCCAATCACCATAGGATTTCATATTAGTTCTGGGAACTGCATATTCATTATCATTATGTGATCTCAGAGCTTTTTCCCCATTTCTAGGTATTATTAACTTAGGTAATCAAGTCCATCAATATTTTTGGTAATATGATCCCTTTTCTTCACTTCCCAACAACTCTGGCAGCAGCATTCTGTAATTTCTGAAGTTTTGCCAGTTCACTTTTAGGCAGTCCAGCCAGTAGTGCATTACCATAGTCCAGTGTAGAAGTAATGAAAGCATGTGCTAGGGTATTGGTTGTTTTCTCATCGAGGCTGTTTCTGACCTGTGAGAGATTTTTTACATGGAAGAAGCCAGTCTTACAATTCTTTTTAATTTGCTGCTTCATTGTTCGTTCTTGATCAAGGATTACCCCTAGATCTTTTGCCTTGCTAGATCGAGGAATATGAGATTCTCCGACCATAATTTCATCTGGTATCTGCCCCTTTTTAAAATTTGAGCTTTTTCCACAAATGAGCATTTCAGTTTTCCCATCATTTATTTTAATTTTATTTTCAATTAGAATTGTTTTAATCTTTTCTATACAATTTTCCATTTCATTTGTCGATTTTGTTTCTGCTTCTGATTTCTGATCTAAGGTGATATAAAGTTGCGTGTCATCTGCAAAAATATGGTGCTTCAGTCCATACTGCTCAATGATGCCAGCCAGTGGTTCCATATATGTAGTAAATAAAAGAGGCCCAAGTACTGATCCCTGAGGAATACCATATTTAATATCCATATTTTCGGATCTTTTCCCTTCAATAGTGACACATTGTTTCCTATTCGAGAGATATGACTTCAACCATTTAAGCGCCATACCTCTAATGCCACATCTCCTCTCCAGCCTGCCTAACAATATATCATGGTCAATAGTGTCAAAGGCCGCAGATAAGTCAAGTAACACCAGCATCACTGTTTTATTCTTATCAATCAATGTCCATTTGAATATCATTCTGAATTTTATTAATGCAGGTTCAGAACTGTGAAATTCTTTATATGCCAATTGGAACATGCTTTGAATATTATTTTTGACTAGATGGCCCACAAATTCTTTGGCTACCGCCCTTTCAATTAGTTTTGAGAGGTAAGCCAAATTTGATACTGGCCTGTAATTCTTTTTAAGTAGTTCTAGCCCTAATATTTAATTAATGGCCTTATAATTGCCATTTTCAAGTTATTTGGCATGTTACCTAGTGTAATTGATTTATTTATGATTGCTGTTATTAATGGAAGTAAATGTCCAATACATTCGCAAAGAAGCCAGGTGGGTATAGGGTCCAGCTCACATGACTTCTTTGCTGCTTCTTTAACAACCAACTGCAGAGTTGTATGGTAATTCGTAATTGGGTAATTCCTGTGAAAGAAAATGATTCTTTGAGTAGTTCTTACAACCAATTTGGCTTTAAACTCAGGATATCAATGACATATTGCACTATGGTGTTGAATGAAACTATTTCATATTTTAACTATAGAAATGATATTCATGTTATCCTGTTTGACCGCATTAGTTATTGTAAACTATTTGGAAAGTTGTTGGACAAAACTTACTGAATGGGCGGTGGCTGACCAACTCATCCCCCATCTAGTAAGGAATAGCCTTACTGATAAGTTCCAGTCTGCATACAAGGAATTTCATAGCACTGAGACTGCACTGCTAAAAGTACAAAATGATATCCTGTGCAAGCTGGACCAGAAAAAATCAGTAATACTTTTGTTACTTGACCTCTCCGCTGCATTTGACACCATCGACCATCAAATCCTGTTTGATAGACTAGAACACCGATGCATGGTGAAAGGTCATGCACTCGCCTGGATCAAGTCATATCTAAAAAATAGGAAACAATGTGTGAAGGTGGGCTGTCACAGGTCATCCCTTATGCCAATCGTGTATGGGGTCCCACAAGGATCGGTCCTTGGTCCAATCCTTTTTATCATCTATATGTCACCTCTGGCTGATATCCTGGCTAAATATGGCCTAAGCTACCATATTTATGCTGACGACACTCAGATTTACATCCCTGTCGACCACTCTGTAAGTCAACATGCTCGCCTCAGTATTAGCAGACTGGAGTCATGCATTAGTGAAGTCAGGTCATTTTTGATTTCCAATAAAATGAAAATCAATGATGGTAAGACAGATGCTGATTTGTGCTGACAGATATACTTCCGCCCCCGCTGACAACATGCCATCCTCGGTCTCAGTTGGTGTCTGTGACATCAACCCAAGAGAGTTGACTTTGGGGTGACCTTGGATTCTAATATGGATATGAAGGCACAGATTAGGAAGATGTGTAAAAGAGGGTACCATCATATCAGGAATATAGCGGCTATCAGACAATGTCAAGACGAGAAGACTGCTGAAACACTTGTTCATGCCTTTGTCACATCTACTCTAGATTATGGCAACAGTCTTCTTGCTGGCCTTCCTAGATCAGATATTAAGAAGTTGCAATACCTACAGAACGCTGCAGCTAGGGTAGTAGGAAAAATCAAGAAATTTGACCACATCTCATGGAAACTGAGAGAATTACATTGGCTCCCAGTCCATGCTAGAATTGAATTTAAGATTCTTCTACTTACCGGGAGGGCCTTAAATGGTAAGGCACCGCCTTACTTGCGTGATCTACTCCTAGTGAAACAAGGTGAGAGATGTCTGCGATCCAATGATGGAACGCATCTGACTGTCCCTTAGACCCGCTTGAAAACGGTTGATGATAGAGCCTTCTCTTCCATCAGTCCTAGACTCTGGAATGCACTTCCTAATGTGATTAGGAGTAGTAGCTTGGTTGCGACTTTCAAGAATAGATTCAAAACGCACCTGTTCAGAACGTATGTTCTTGAAGCGCTATGAACAGACTTGTCTGATATCAGCGCTATATAAATTTTATTATTATTATTATTATTATTAGATATGTCACCCATGATAAATAGACTGTTGTTATTTATGTATACTAATCAAAAACTTCAGATAAGATGGGGTTATCATATAGGTGATAGTTTTGTAGCAACGAATGGTGAAAAGCAGGGGGTGTTCTTTTCCCAATCTTATTTTCCTTAAAAACATATTTATTCAAAACATTTATGACAAGAATGACTTGATTATGGATGATTTTGGATAATATTTATTTATTGAAGCACTACGAGCAAGTTTTATTTGGTGTATGTGCTATACAAATGATTTAATATTATTATATTCTTTTTTATTATTATTATGCTGCAAACATTGCTGCTTGTTCAGACAATCCTGCACATGATACCATATTTAATCCAAATTATGCTGACCTTATTTCAAATAGACCTTTTGCAATACCAATTTTGGCATGATTGGCACACATTTATGCCAGATGTATCAGCCCTAAGGCTCATGTCCATTACTGTATACAGACAAATTTTCGCGACCTTTTTATTTTCACGTTAATTCGCGCCAGGACGTCATTCGCGAAATTAAATGGACGCGAAATTAAAGAGGGGACTCTCCCAGTCATTTTGATACCAACAAAACCATCAATCCATTTAAAACGCAATTAAAATCGATCCACGTGTGAAAGCATTTCTGTCAAAAAGGGAAGACACGACTCAAAGCAGTGGAAACAAATGCCGCAAAACTGTGAAAGCTGATAATTGGTATAAGTGAAATTTTACTAATTTTCACACCACTGAATGGGAAGACATCAAAGGCAGAATTGAATTGTAATATAATTAAATAATAATTTTAATTTTAATAGACATATAAGTAAAAGTAAAACATAAATACGATGTCTGTAACGTAGCGGATCGATTGGCCACGTGACTCAAGTCATGTGATCATTGACTTGCTAGAGAATTGCGTTTTAAATGATAAATAAAAGTATATACCCAATATTAACACCATATACGCTTTGCAGGCCGAGAACAGAACAAATCCATTCATCCATTTAACATGCATTACGCAATACGAGGTCGTCATGTTAAAAAGCGGGAGTGACGGGGACAAGCTCTTATTTTTGGCGCGAAAACAACTATCAACACGCATTGAAATATTAATATATTGCGCAATGATGGATCCCTGGCTTCTCCTCGTGTTGCGGACGTGAATTACCGCGACGTCACGTACATGATATTTACGTTTTACTTCATGGATAAATTATTGACCTGCGAAGCATAATTTGTGATAATATTGGGTAAATACCTTTATTTATCATTTAAAACGCAATTAAAATCGATCCACGTGTGAAGGCATTTCTGTCAAAAAGGGAAGACACAACTCAACGTAACACGTGGTCGCAATTTTGAAAGGCGGAAGTGACGGGAAGAGGCTCTTGTTTTTAGCGCGAAAATGATTGTTATCAACTCGCATTGAAATATTAATATATTGCGCAATAATGGATGTTTTTGTTCTGTTCTCGACCTGCAAAGCGTAATTTGTGATAATAATATGTACTAGAAATCCAAAAATAACTAGGCGCGAATTTTTCTCTGTATACAGTATGCCTGAGAATAATAAATTTATATTGTTCTCTTATTATTGGATCAAAACCCATCAGACAAACATCGCCAAGGTGGCTTAGCAAAAACTTTAAATCATGTTATCGAATATATGTGAGTAACTCTTATAATCACATAGAAGCTTTAAAATGATAAGATTTGTTAACCATCATAAAAGTTGAAAGTTAAAAAATATCTTTAAAAAATGAGAATATCATGATGTAAATGCTCATTAGATTAATAAATAAGATTAATGTCATTATCATAGGGATAAAAAGAAAAAATATGCCTTTGTTTTGATGATGGTACTAATATGACATCATCTCCATTTTTCAATATGTATCACAATGTCACATTGCATAACTCTAACTCATACTTTTGTGACATCTACTCTGGATTATGGGAATGGTCTCCTTGCTGGCTTATCAAAATCAGAAATTAAAAAACTACAATATTTGCAAACCTCTGTTGCTAGGGTGGTGGGAAAAATTAGGAAGTTGACCATATATCTGAGTACCTGAAAGAACTACACTACGGCACTTACCTCTGTGTCCCTAGAACCCGCCTAAAAACGATGGGTGATAAGGCATTCTCTTCTATTGGCCCTAGACTATGGAATGTCCTCCTACTGACCTCTGGACTTGTACAATTTACTGTCAGCAATTCGACTCAAGATTGTATATCTAAAATACTTAAAAACCAGTAATATTTTATTGTACTGTTCGAAGTTATGCACTGGCCTAGAAAATAAGTATTGTTTCACCAAAAGTGTGTTAAGCATGGAGTGAATATATTACTGTTTTTATTGTTTCCATTTCAGATTCAAGTAAGATGATTGAGAAGAGAATTATCATTTTACCAGCACTGTTGACTGTTGTACTTCTGTATGTTATGAATGTTTCCACTACTACCTTTGTTAAACTTCTCAAATCTGACGGATTTCAACAAAATAGCAACAAATCATCAAACTTCAAACTCATTTTGTTCTGGTCTACATTCTTTGGCCAGAAAGATTTTCATATCGGTTTTGGAAAAAAAGTATTTGAAAAAATGGGTTGTGATTTACAAACTGTGAAACAACAGCCAACAGAAGTAGGATGAATGAAAGTGAAGTTTTGCTTTTTCACATGCGGGAAGGCCTGAAATACAAAGACCTTCCAAAGTACAGACTTCCTCATCAGAGATGGACGGTTTTCTCAAAGGAGAGTCCTGCATACCAACACTGGAGTCCTATTGATGAATTAGACACAGTTATGAACTGGACAATGACATATAGAAGAGACTCAGATGTCCTTGCTTGCTACAATTATTTCAGGCCTAATACTGATGCAAATAGAAAAGAGGAACTCAGGGTCAATCATGCAGCAAATAAAACCAAATTGATTGCATGGGTGGTCAGTAACTGCAAAGCATTAAGCAAACGAATGAATTATTTAAATGTGGTACCAAAACAATTGGAATGAGCTGCAAACATTTTTCTAGTTGTTTTGCACCTATTGGGAAAGTATACAAGTTTTATTTATCTTTTGAAAATTGTTTGTGTCATGATTTCATGACAAATAAAGTGAACAGTGCTATGAACAACAGTATGATACCAATAGTATTGGAGTTCCCAATTATTCTGAACTACTGCCTGAACACAGTTATATCAATGTTAAATCACATCCCTCACCTAAAGCACTGGCTGAATACCTGTATATCTTAGATAAAAATGCAAATCTTTACAATGAGTATTTTACATGGAAATCAAGAGTTAAAATGTTTGATGACCGTGATCTATTCTGCAATCTTTGCGAAGCTATGAATCAAAACAGGCCGCCTAAAACATATCATAATTTGTCCCAATGGTGGTACAATGGTATGTGCATAAGTCCTGAAACATTTTACAAGGAGATCTTGTAAGTATCATTGATTCTTTCCAGCAAAGATTTTTTTCAAAGGTGGTGCAAGTCAAAATATATTCTTAGAATTGAGGTTATAGAAATATAGTGCTTCTTATTCCCCCTTAAAAATCGCTATTCTCTAATGTTAGTATGTTGAACAAAAAAACAAAATTTGGCTGGTTCTGAGAAGTAATCTTGGATTAGTTATGATGGCAAATAGTTGTGGTTCGCATTATTTGCTCATAACTAATTTGCAAAAAGTAAGAATTGATTCAAGAAGTGTTAAATTGTGTAAATAGGTGAAATAATATGCATGTTTTCTATAACCTATTGCAATATTTTAAATGATCATCCATTTCATACATTTATGAAATTAAAATGTTTATATGACCTGAGTTTAGTTTGTTGTGAATATCCAGCTTCCACATATAATTAAGCAAAATCATTCAATTTGGCTATGCTAAATTAACAATATCACAAAACATCTTTTACTATATTTTACTTAAAATAACGCCTAGTTTCTCTAGCCAATCACAGATCAGTATTGCTGTACTTTATATCGTGTAGTGCACTGCACACATGAGCAATGCCCATTATGTTAGCTGGTCGCCTCCAATTCAATGTAGATTTCAGAATCTATAATTTCTCACGAAAATCTATGATAATATTTTATGAAAGACTGTGACACAATACATTGCCACATTGCAACAGAAATATCACGATTGCTTGATTCATAATAGGAATTACTTGTTTGGTTTAGTTATGAATTATAGAAACAGATAAAATCAAAACCAACTTGTGAAGACTTGAGAAATGCAGTCACCAACAAAAAAGATCTGAGCTTACCTGACAATACTAATTAGTATTATATATTTCAGTTTTGATCCTGATTATTTTGTTATCCAACCAGTATATGATTGTCAGACATGTAATCACTTCTTATCCAAAGTGTGATGATATAAAATTAATTTGGCTGGTGTCTGTTTACTGGTTAAAAGAGTGATATTGAAATTTAGAGAGATTAGAATTGATTGAAAGATGTGATGGCATGAAAAAAGAATTCATGCACCGATATATGTTTACTGAACTACAAATAATGTAATTACCATATTATTCCTAACTGCCGCCCCAGGGGCAGAAGCATTGCCTCTGAGGGGGCCACTGATATATGACTGACAGACATGCCAAAACCAGGGTTCAAAATTGACTGTTTTTCAGATTCACAATAGATATTTAGAAACTAAATGGCCAAATCTTGTTGTACTTGAAGAATAGTTTGATGGTAAGAATAATTGTACAGTACAGTATTATTCAATATATTTTAGATGAAAGAATAATGATGAGACCTACTTGTAGCAGATATAGTGCTGCCTCACTGAACTGTCATGTCGCAGGTCCTTGACATGACAACCCACCCGGTCACAGATTTACAAGGACAACGGGTTAACCCTTTTGGCACGGGCCTCAGCTCATATGGGAAATTGAATCATGAGTTCAATCTCGGCATGGCTGGGGTTTGAACCCACGACCTTTGGATCACCACAGAGGAATGGTGCTTGTAAGCTGCCGCTCTAACCAACTGCGCCACGTCCCGTGGCCTATCATCAGTGTTGAGCCCTGTAGTTCCCCCTATAGGGTATTTAACCAATTAAGTCTGGGGTGTGCTACTGGGCGTCATACTGTGACCCATATGTGACCCTCACTCAGCATTCAGGTGTCAGATTTTACACATTGATGCAACATCGCTATTAGGGATAATACGGTAAACCAGTTTCAGTTCTTTGAGAGTCCATATTTTGAAATAGACCATAAGTAATGCCACTCATTCTTGACATGATTAATATGAAAACAATGGTTTGTAAAATAAAGAAATGCATTTACATTAACTTCCCATCTACTGTAATTGAACAAATAAACAGATGTGACTTCACAGTAAAGTACCTGAAGTGTATTATTCTTGGCTGAAACAGCATGCTGTGCTTTTATGTTGTGGCTATTTGGGACTGTCTTGATGAAAAATCAGCAAATATGTTAATGCATGCTTTCATTACTTGGAATTTAGATTATTGGAATTTAGATCATTGTACTTCTCTGCTATTGTTCTTCTCTGCTATTTGAAATATTACAATGATGGGCGCTACAAGCAAGTAATGTTTAGTGTTTGCGCCATACAAATATTTTGAAATATATGTTTCAATCATTCTCATCAATGCTAAAAGTGTGAACCCACTCGTTGAGGGCTTTTGGTCTAACGTAAATATTTTTAACAATAAATTCAAAAATTCTTTTTGAGAAGGTGGAGCTAGACAGCAGTTATATTCATTTTTCAATTTTTCACTAGAGGTGTCATTTAAAAAAAAATACAATTGTCTAACTGTTACTCTTGTTGTTTATACCTCAGTGATGCGCGTATTGATGCGATTTCGAATGAATACGCGCATGCCGATTATTTGTAAAATATTGATTAGTTTGCGTCGGCCATCTTTAGACTGGTCCCCCATCGAGTGTCAAGAACATCGTGTTTATACACAGATGGCGGCAACCAGTCTATGGCTGTACGCGCCATTTTCGGGTCACGTGACGGGGTCAAATGAGGTGCGCTTTGTTTACAAATGTTTGTAACGATAAATATCTTGTTTCATGTTTCATTTTTTAAAAATACAGTAGTTGTCTGAGGTATAAAAACAAAACATACACTCGTCGGTCAGCTGTGACCGCGGATTCAGTTCGTTGGTGATGGCGGACGGATACCCTTCGCCTTCGGCTCAGGGTATCCGTCCGCAATCACCAACTCACTGAATCCGCTCACCCAGCTTCCCGACTCGGTATGTTTTGTTATAGCATGCTGCTCTAACTAAAAATAATCATTACCATAAGAAAACCTGTGTCACATTTATCAGCGGAAATCAGGGGAAAAAAAGGACTTAGAGAGAGCTAGAAAAGAAAGTGAAAAGGGCAGGTCTAATCTCAAACAAATTCTGTATAATCAGCAGAAAAACAATAATGTTCTGATTCTGATAATCTAAAAGTTGTAAGTGCGGCAATCTTTTAACGGTCTATTTTGCCCCAAAAACATATTTTATCTTAGAATATCAGAAATCAAGTTCTGTAAAATAGCGTAAAAAGGATACCTTACTGTACATATTTACATATTACTTTTAAAATCACCACCAAACTTGAATAGTAGCAGTGCCGATATCTCGAGATTTCCCGACTATTTGTAACACGGATGGTTCCCTTTTTGACAATCATTGCCGACAGGTATTATTCTGTGATCGATATGATCATGGGAAACGCGTTGTCATTTCCTGTGGGTTGTAATTCGTTAATTTTGTGGGCAATATGGTTCAGGCAACTGGCACCACTGTGGAGTGTTCCTCTGTGTGCATGCAAGATTCCAATTTGCGCATGCGTCCGTATACTTAAATAAAAGAAGTAAACAAAAGAAAAGAAGTGCGTGATGTAAAAGCAGAGCGTTCAACACGATGTCATCGTGCTCGCCCATCGTTGCATGAAATTATCCCTATAAATTGCTTGGAAATGCTTCCCAATCGCTAGAACAAGGAATTTTCAGTATGTTTTGTTCAAATTTGGTGTAAATCGGACAATTAGAACAGGAATAACATGCAAAAGTCTGATCGATGATTTGCGATAGCGCCTGAGCGATAATAGAGCAACTTACGTAATCAAGCCTGAAAAGGCACATCTTTGTACATAGTTGTGCTAAAAAATTTGTTCATATACCAAATTAAATGTTTTTAAAGATGAATAAAAAATAAGTTCAACTACCCCATCAGTTTGCAATGATTGTTTGTGTTTAAATATATTTTGTTGTTCATTTAAATTTTTGTTTTGTTTGTTGAAATTTTTGTTTTGTTTGTTAAAATTTTTGTTTTGTTTATTGTAATTTTTGTATTGTTTGTTATTTTTTTCCCATCCGTGTTACATGTGGAGCACCACTTTTTCTTGTTTAGGAAGAATCGACTCATCCTATAATCGGAAATTGGCCTTTTCAACCAAAATAACATCAATTTGGGGGTGGTCGTCTTATACACTGGGTCGTCCTACATTCGACTAAATACGGAATCCTACAGTGACCGGCAGCCAAATCCGGACACTTTCATGTTTTTCACTCCTGATTTTCACAAAATCTTTCAAAACTGAGTAAAAACTACTCACATCGATAGTAGATCGTTAACTACATATGCGTGTAGAATAAAATTGACACGTGTTCAATATGTACAGAATTATCAGGAAATTCACGCATTCAGGAAACCTGCAGATTGTCCGAGTTTCCATTGACTTATACAGAGAAGTTGGCTACGTCACCACTTCTGACGTCATTTGACAGTGACAACATCACTTGTGCCGTGAAAACAAATAAATACTTTTAACGTTTTGAAAAGCAGTGGGAATACAAGAAAACATGTGAGAGACAATATTCAACTTAATTGCAATTACTATAGGTCAGTTTTACTCGATATTTGACTGAGTTAAAAATGTCCGAATTTAATCTGCCGGTTTCGGACAGTTGCCGGTCACTGTAGTTACTTGCAATTCTTGCTATCTGCTCTCCCGAATTTTTAGCTGGTCCATGAAAAAATGACGAAATTAGTGTGAGAGAGCAGTGCATGACGGGAAAGATGTTGCATTGTAAACTTCCGCCCGCCTTGCTTCAAGATGGGAGGGAAATTTCAGACTGACATCGTACATTGACATGCCAATGTCGGTGCTATTGCGTGTTTGTTGTGTAATCTTTATATAAGTATATTGAAATCTACGTAATTTATGTCAACATTACGGAGGCAAAACTGAGCAAAACAACGATGTAAAGATGAAAGGCAGAGGCGACAATGCCCCAAACAGGCTGTCGCCGCTGTTCCCGGATGTGCCGTGTGCAAAGAATTGGGTCAAATGCGATCGCAGCACTCTAAACAAGTGTTGATTTTTAAAAAATCAAGCTCGCGTAAGTTTGCAAAAGTGTGTCAAGTAGGTATAAAGTACATCAAAGTACACAACAAATTATATTAAACTTAAATGTGTCCTTTTAATCATGAGACATCTGTGATTTTGATGAGCTATTGTCTCATGTCTTTCTCCAAAAAAAGATCCTTGAAAAACATAACAAGGTCATACAACTCACTATTCCTTGATAGTAAAATATACTTTCTTGTTCGTGACTTTTGAATACATTATTTGCAGGAAAAACCTTACAAAAATGCAAAGTTGTACATGTTCAATAAAACAACATATATCTAGAATAACATCTATATAGCATATCTCTTGCTGCAATGAATGTTTGCATGCATGCACAGCATTCATACATAAAAGGACCATATTTGAATGAGATAATGTTAACAGTTATATGTGGGTATCTATATGAATGCATGGATTTTACACATAGTCTATGGTGTGCATTGTATGATACTCTACAAGTTTCCATGGAGGGGGACACACTGTGCAAGCTGCTACTTAAATAATACCTTTACAGATTATAATGCACCCAATACCAGCAGCAGTTAAAGGGATTAAGCACTGATTTTGAAAAAAAACGTTTAAATTCACATATTGGTGACAAATGTATTTGTCTTTCATGTTTATAAACTTTTTTGAAAAATGCATCCCCATCATTGTCTGTAAAACTTTTTTGAACATGAACCTAATATGAAAATGAAAGCACACTCCTTTCTTGGCATCATTTTTATGTGGAGTGTCATCATAAAGGCACTGAAAGGTAAAATGAGGTCATATGAGCATGACAATATGCTTATGACGTCATGAAATGTATTGTCTTTTGAATAGTACCAAAATGAGGTCAAACAGTGTTACCCTACTTTGAGCCTCAATTGAGGTCAAATAAAGTTCACTCTACACGTGTTTACCCGTTACGTGCAGCCATGGGCTGAGAAAATCTTATACAGACTGTGTAACTTCTATGTCTTGTAGCAACTTTTCTTGTGGCTCAATGTCAGACTTTAATACACCATGGTGTTCATATGTATATATACTATTGCAAAACCAAGAAAACAGGATTGGTGCTTAATACCTTTAAGATTGGTTAGTTTAAAGGTATTAAGCACCAATCCTGTTTTCTCGTTAATTTATATTATTATGTGTTCCGTCTTATTATGTGTATAAATGCCTAATTATAGTTTATTTGAAATTGCTATGGGGTGGGTGGTGTGTGATTATCGGTGCAAATGGCCCGATTTGGGGCACTGAAAGCCGACTATGGGCAGGATATACACTGAATATCTCTGCAACCGCTGTTGGTCATTCTTGTGAAACCAAAGCCGGCAATCTGTGACCAAGCTCAAATACGAATGAATGAATGAAATCTATGCAATATTAAATTGCAAGAGGGCCGTAGCCTGGAGAGGCGGCCCTGCAGTGTGATTGCTGTGAATTGCAATCATGTATTGTTAAATTTGGTCATTGATTATTGCTATTGACAAATGGACTATTGTTGTTGTGAGTTGGTTAACTGAAAGGTTTTTTTTCAGAGACCATTCGCACCGGGTTCCCCCTACTCTTTTCGATAAGTGCTACTGGGTTCTTTAACGTGCTCTGGGATAGGGTCAGATACACGGTTTTACGCCCAATCCGAGCGGGCGAGCAATAACCTTGCTGGGGGACAATTTAACCAGGCATTGTCAAAGGGGGACCTACCCATAGTGAGTTTAGAGGTGGTTTTATGTTGTGTTCAGACTTTGTGTGTGGGTTGCAGATATGAGAAGTTATGTAGAAATTTTGATTAAAAAGTAGTGAGAATTGCATTTTACCCAGTGGGGTGTCCATAGGCAAAAGTGAACCTTTTTTGTTTACGCTTGTTTTGTTTGCTTTTGGATGACAGAATAATTCAGAAGATTTATATAATGTGTTCCATCTTATTATGTGTATAAATGCCTAATTATAGTTTATTTGAAATTGCTATGGGGTGGGTGGTGTGTGATTATAGGTGCAAATGGCCCGATTTGGGGCACTGAAAGCCGACTATGGGCAGGATATACACTGAATATCTCTGCAACCGCTGTTGGTCATTCTTGTGAAACCAAAGCCGGCAATCTGTGACCCAGGCCAGGCATTTTCACTATTATGGGTGGCATGTGTTAGTAATGTGTTAGGTTTATCTACCCTGGCTGTCAATGTAGGGATGTAGGACATACATTCCATCATTGCAGCCAGTGGTAGGATCAGGTTTGTTTCCGTTTTAATTAGTCAATGTGTCCTCGGGGAATCAGCCAGTGGCCACTGTGACCCGATCTCTTAAGTGACCATTGATTGACCATCCGCAGTCAGTCAGTCATGCGGGCTGCCTACTTCATGGGTTCTAGTGGGATCTTTTCCAGTTCCTATCTGGGCACAGGATACTGAGTCAGGATATAATGCAGATCCACAAAGTTTAAGGCATTATAGACCACCTCAGCTGCAGCCTGGGTGTGGTCAGCGCCATCTTCCACATCATATACTCTATTGTCATATTGTCTAAGAGGCATTGTGTAAAAGCATTCTAGCAGGTAGTGCCACAGTGGTTTACTGGTGGGCCTACTACAATGCTCGCAGGCTCTATCCATATCTCCTAACAATTCCCAAGTGCACTTGTAGCCTAGTCTAAGTCTATGCATGGTGACCTGTAGGGATCTGTGGTTCTCAGCTAGTCTGGGGAGTGGCTTGTATCTAGTGGCTATGGCATACCATCTGGCAGTTCCTGAACCGGGTACACTGTATTTGTGCCTGAGATAGTGCCTTTCCTTTGAGTCAGAGACAAAAAGTCGTCTGGTCTGGCTAAGAGAGGGGAGGACATGGGCTGATATCTTGGATAGCTTGGAGCCTGCATTCGCAGCCTCGTCTGCCATATCATTACCCTCAAGTCCAATGTGACTGGGGATCCAGTGTAGCACAACAGCCCTATTGTCTGATTGTAACTTATACAGGGTAACATAAACTCCCGTGATGAGCTTAACATTGTCTAAGGGGTGACCTTTCTCTAGTGCTTTGAGGGATGACTGTGAGTCTGTGATTACTAGTACTGGACCTGTCTTGTTGTGAAGGGCATCTAGGAGGGCAAATGAAATGGCAATGAGCTCAGTCTGCAGGGTTGAGCAATTGTCACTATTTCTCCATAATTCCTGTCTACCTTCCTGACAATAACCAGAGCCTGACCTGCCATCTTCCTGAACTGAGCCATCAGTGTAGTACACTGTTGCTCCCGGGGGCCGAACAATATCTATGGATGCATGAGCCTGTCTGAGCATGTCTGCCCTATCTAGGTCTGATTTCTTGCTGGCCATAGGCATGTATGTAATGCTATACGGGAGTGGCTTCCAGGGTGGAGGGATGACATAGTTGGAGGCTGGAGTGTCTGCACCTTTGTGTAATACTTGTCCATCTCTAAACCCTAGCACTAGGGAAGCAGCCCTGGTGGCCTGTGATTTCTCCTGGAGGGCATTTTGCCACCATCACCGAGGGCTATCTTGGTACTTTTCCTAAGAGGTGTTACTACATGGGAGTGCATAACCTTGGCTAAGAAGCATGCTGTGGTCTGAGCTATTCTAACTCGGACAGCTGGGATGCCTGACTCAAGTTGTAAATTCTCAGTTTTAGTCCATAACGGGGCACCTAATATGAGCCTGAGGGCTTTGTTTTGTATGACCTCAACCTGCTGTACTGCACTATCTGAGGCAAATGCTAACAGTGGTGTGGCATAGTCTATTAGGCTACGTGTAGTGGCTAAATAGTAGAGTCTGAGAATCTCACTTTTGGGGCCTATCTTGATGGAAGAAAGGGCTCTCATGACGTCTAGTCTCTTTTGGCATCTTTCCTTGAGGTAATTGACCTGACAGTGCATGTTAAAGGCGCTATCAATCCACACCCCCAGATACTGATACACAGGGACCCAATCCAGGGCATGGCCCTGTATTTGGAGCTGTGAGCTGGGTGTGTTCATTTTGATGCACATTGCTTTTGTTTTGGAGGCAGATATTTTGAGCCCCAAGTTTGTGCATTCTCTAGATAGGATGTCTAGCGAGTTCTGAGCTTTGAGGGTCAATCCCTTACCTGTGACTGTCAATACCAAGTCGTCAGCATAGCAAAGCAGCTGTACACCTGGGGGGAATTTGAGGGAGACTAATCTGCTCATGAGGATGTTGAATAACGTGGGGGACAGGACACCACCTTGGGGCGTGCCGTTCTCGTGAGCATGATAAGCACTATAAGTTCCCTGATAGCGCACCCTACTTTTCCTGCCTGTGAGATAGGAAGCAACCCAGGCAAGTAGCTTGCCTTTGATGCCCTTGCTGGCTAAAGTGGCTAAAATTGCTTTTGGGCTGGCTAACTCAAAGGCTTTCTCAAGGTCTAAAAAGATGGCAATGCTTTGACCTGTCGTGATGATGGAAAGCAGTGTGGCTATACTGTGGGTGGTGCTGACTGCCTTAATGTACCCGAAGATGTTGTGGTGAAAGGGCCCTAGTTCATACAGCAGCCGGTTTAGTACTAATCTCTCCATTGTTTTGCATATGCAACTCGTGAGCGAGATCGGCCTAGGCTTGGTGGGTTCTTTGGGCTTGGGGATGGGCTGTATGTCAACAAGCTTCCACTTTGACGGGAGCTGGCCAGCTTGATATGAGGCATTTATGAGATCTAATATCATCATTTGCCCAGCTGTGCCTGCGTTGCTGATCATACTGAATGTGATCTGATCTGAACCTGTGGCAGTGTCTCTACCTTTCTTCCTAGCATTGAAAAGTTCTTGTATTGTGAAGGGAATGTCTGCTCTGTGTGTTGCCTGGCAAGCCTCACTAATGATTTTGTCCCTGCCACTAAGCAATTCGTTTTGTTTGAGCCTAATGCTTCGTGACAGATTATCTGACGAGGCCCTGCTGGCAAACATGGCTGCAAGTCTTTCTGATTCCATGCTGGGATTGGGATGGTCTGGAATGGGCGAGATTTTCTTGCCACTAGAAATTTTCAATTTCTTCCAGAGCTCAGTGAGAGATGTGTGCTCATTGAAAGATTCGCACCACTCTTCCCATTTACTACGCATGGCACCCCTGCAGATCTCCTGCAGGTGTTTGCTAACCTCCCTTAGCATTTGCCTATTGTGTGGGGTGGGATATTTTCTATATATCTTCCTGATCCTATTTAGCCTATTCCTATACTCAGCTATTGTGGGATTATAGTACCAGTAGTTTGTATGATGGGTACCTGTTGCTTTCTTTAAAGGGATGGCTTCATTAGCCGATAATGTAAGAGCCTGCGTGACTGCCTCTGAGTGTTCGTCTATGTCCTGTGGTAGGACAAATTGGTCATACCAGTCAGATATTGTCTTTTGAAACCAGTCAGCTTTCCTAACGTTCCACTTGGGTGGGGGTGGAGGAGGGGGTGGGATGTGTGGAATGTCAAGCAAGAGAGTGGTACCATAGTGATCACTGGTTAGGGTGGGGTGTACTCCCCATTTAGCAAGTTGGGTAAGGGCTGAGGACACGAAGGTAAGGTCTAAACAGTGTCCTCTAATGTGAGTGGGCGTACCATCATTTAGCAGGGACAATTCATCAGTGTCATTGAGGAGGGCATTTATGTGATGGCCATTATGATTGTAATATTTGGAATACAAAATGGGGTGATGGGCATTGAAATCACCTAACACAGCAATGGATTGTGAGCTTGCAACTCTTGCCAGTTTGGTGAGATCTATTTTGCCCTGGTGGAATGGGTTGGGATTGGAGTATATATTATATATAAGGACAGGACCTGTGGAGAGGGTGATCTCTATGGCTAGCACTTCTATACCTGTCCCACAGTTAAGAGGATCAATTATCTTTTTGGATGGAATTTTATTTCTAACGTATATTGCGAGACCTTTCCTATTATTTTCACTTTTTTCAGTGGAGGGTGTGTATCCATTGATTTTGGGGGGAGAATCTTTCTTGTCTAAAGTTTCCTGGAGGGTAATGATGTCTGGATCATCTGTCCCAATGCAGGCTTTGAGGGTGGCAATTTTGGATTTTAGTGAGAAGCAGTTCCAGTTAATGATTTTCAGATTCTGACTTACTTCTGTGAACTTGGCCGAAATTTCTATGAGGAGATTTACTATTGATCTAGATATGTCTCTGACCTCTTGAGTAACTGTGGCTAATTGTGACAGGGCCTGAACAAGGGAGGCATTCACAGTATTAACAGGAACCGCACACAGCGGTAAAGGATTGTGTGCGGCTGATGATGTGGGAGGGATGCTTTGAGTCAGTGGAACGTCAGTCCTATCATTTTCTGGTAAGGGAGAGTCAGATGTCGGGAGGGAAACTGTCATTTTGCTGGGCCCTGGGGTGGGTTCAGGGGTGGGGGTCGGGTTCACACGAGAGTTCACGGTTGGGGGGTTCTTGATTTTGGGTTGGGGTGGGGGTGGGGGTGGGGGTGGGAGTGGGTGTAGGGGGCGTGTCGGGGTAGTGTTTTTTGTGGACTTCTTGGCAGGGTTTTTGACCTGCTGGCCTGGCTTGGCCTTTTTGGTTGGCCATTGGGCAGGCTGGGGGGCAGGGGGTGAGGTCCTAGAAGGAGGATGGGTGGGAATGGTCATCAGGGGGCGCACTTGCTGAAGTTTTGGCTTGTTTTGCGCATAAATTCTGTTTAGCCTCTCAGGACATCTTTTGTTCCAAGCATGATGCTTTTTGTGACAGTTTGGACAACAAGGAGCAACCTGTTCTTTATTTCTGAGTTTGACAAGGCACTGTTCGGTGTCGTGTTTTTTGCTACAGATGCCACAGACTGCTGAGTTTCTGCAGAAGGTAGCTATGTGTCCAAAAGATTGACAATTTCTGCACCTACGTGGCTCAGTCCTAAACTGCTCGAGGTTAAAGGTACCAAGATGATTGAGAGTGACAGAGGCAGGGGGAGGACCTTCGAAAGTGATCTCAACTTTTGAAGTGGGTCTATCATTGAAAGTGTATCTTTTTGCGTGAAGTACGTGGGGAAGGTCAAGGAAAGCATCAGTGGATATATATATGGGAACTCTCAGTGCTACTGCCTTAGTGGGCTTTGTGTTGGGATTCAATTCACTTAAATTGACAGCTTTGCCTTTGAGATGAGTGATGCCTCCCAGCATAGTTACTGTACTGGGGGATTTTGGGCAGATTATGAATTCGCCTTTTGCGTTGGGGTGGGCAGTGAACTGTAGGCCAGGCCTAACGTCATCCAAGGCTTTGGTCAATTGATATGTGTCAGAGATATTACTAGTGTTCAGCTTGAACTTGGGAAGGGAGCTGGTAGAGGGAGTCTTTAATGTTTTATGAGTAGGGGTAGGTTTTGGCACAGTTCGTGTGGCTGGGCGGGGGGTGGAGGTTGTGGGCTTGGCAGGGGTCTTGGAAGGAGTCTTTTTTCCTGTATCAATAACAAGTTCTGGATGGGCAATGACAAGAGGGGTGGAGGACTTGGTGTATGGGGATTTGCTAGCAGTAATGTGGGGAAACTCTATTTCAGAAAGGTCATCTGTGGTAACTGTTGTTCCTGGGGTGAGTGAGAGTGATTTGGACCTCTCTGTTCTGACTGAGGAAACCTCATTATCAAAATCGTAGTCCTCTACCTCATCAAAAGCAGCTACTGCATTGCAATTAGGGGTCAGTCTTTCAAAATGTAGGGCCTTTTTGGGCTGCTTGGCTTTTTTACGTGTTTTTGGCAACTGCCAAAATCCAGACACTTCCTCTTCTGAAGAGGACGAGAAGTCTGCTATCCTTTTCAGTGGTGTCTGAGTGGGAGGGGCAAGCTGAACTAATTTCATCTTTGGGGGGGAGATAGTGAGTGAATGGTATGGGCTTTTCTTAGCCTGTGGCGGGGTTGTTTCTACTGCAGGCAGTTCAGCGGGTTTGTCCTGAGAAGGACTAGCCCTCAGAACTGTCATCATGGCCTTCTCTGGGATAGAGGAGGACTTCTGCAGTAGAGTGAACTTCTGCAGTAAAGTGAGGTTAGGTGAAGTGGGTGAGGGGGGAATGCTAGCTATTTCCATGTTTGGTCTGTCTGTTGGTGTGAAAAACTTTCAAGATGAAATGGGGTCAATTGCCTAGTGTAACATATTCACTGAGTGGGTGTGAAAAACTTCCAAGTTTGATTGAATGGGGTCAATTGCCTAGTGTTGCATGTTCACTGAGCCGTGACTAATGGCTTGAAATAATCGAGCCACCAGTTCCAGCCATTCTGCCTATATACCTATATGAACTGCCTATTTCTATGTGAATATGTGAAAATCTGCCTAATTCTATCCTAAAATAAGTGTGTATAGATCATGATACGGCCCCTTGGCTATTAATTCAACAATCCCGCTAATAGAAAAGGCACGGTCAGGATACAGCCTTTTCTACCTTCGGGAAAGTAACCGTAAGCTTCAGGGGTTCGTTTGTTGGTGTGGTGTGTTTGTTAGTGCATACTTATACGTGAAAACCAAAAAATATTGAACAAAGTTCAATTATTGAATGATAGTGAATATACCTCAAGCAGGGGTTAAGGCACTGCCTCCCACGCTCAAGGCGTGTGCAGGGAAGGCGAGTGCTCTGCCGTAGAGGTGGTCAAAAGATTTCCTAAAAAATTAATAGCTGTACTGCCATTAAAGTCAAAAAGTTTCCAAGAAATTTTTCAACTGAAGTCGGGAGATGTTGAGCTCAAATACATATGGCTTTATATATATGTAGATGGTGTAGGTGTGTGCGTTCACAGGATGAGTGTTTGTGTCCAACCAGGGCCTTGGGTCAGCATTGGACGGCCCTCTATTAGGCTGCCATAGACAATCTCGGTATGACCAAAACAAGAGGTAACAAGCACACACACATCCAAAGCACACACACATCCAAGCACACACACACACAGACACAGGACAGATGGAGTGATTTCTAAAAGGTACCTCAATGAGAATCTTGGGCAGCCTGATCTTTGCAGATACTGAGGATGTTCACAAACCTGCCCTATGCATGGGATTATGTTGCGTAACGCAAGTTTCTTAACCATTACGTCAACGGATAATCCCATGGATTGAGACTGGCTTTAATCTGGTCATAATCCATGTACTATTCCAACTGATTTATTCTAATTGTATTTTGCTCATCATTTTAGTACTAATTTCAGATTGAAACTTTTGATCATCCTGGTGTAAATTTGATTAAACTGAGACAAGCTTTAACTTGACCCAGTTTTTATTGATTCAACAAATTGAAATTGGCCTTAAACTGGTCAACCTCACAGAGATATTGCTAGAAGAAAACGCGTCAGTAACCTTTGTCTGCTTACAAACTTAAAAGAGATGAGACAATTCCAAATTAAATGAGAATGTCATAAGGCAGTTAAAAGACCTTTTTTTAAAAATATGACTATGTAATACATCCAATCATTGTACATGTACAAACAGACATGTAATTCCCTGGCAAAATGGTGGGTAGCTATGTAGTGCATCTTAGAACACAATTAAGTTATGTTAAGGACTTGGATGGGTCAACTGTCCCCTTGGCCAAAGATAAGTATGAGCCATGATTTTGAGAAGCCTTTGTCTTATGTCTCCCCAAAACAAGATCATTTATATTGATAACAATACCAGTTTAATTGTAGCACAAATCACTGAGTTCAGATGCTGCCAAATTGTTTGGGTCGTGTCAAACGTCAATGTATATATTTATAATAAATATATATGTATATATATGCATTGACGTCATCCCCATTGATGTCAGCCCCACCCACTTCCCACTAATTGGGTGGGGCTGACTCTCTTGGAGTCATGAGACGATCTGTGGCTGATCTCTTGCAGTGATGAGATGATCTGTGGCTGATCTCTTGCAGTGATGAGATGATCTGTGGCTGATCTCTTGGAGTCATGAAATGACCTGTGGCTGATCTCTTGGAGTCATAAGACGACCTGTGGCTGATCTCTTGGAGTCATGAGATGACCTGTGGCTGATGATCTCTTGGGAGTCATGAGACGACCCGTGGCTGATCTCTTGGAGTGATGAGATGATCCGTGGCTGATCTCTTGGAGTCATGAGACGATCTGTGGCTGATCTCTTGGAGTGATGAGACGATCCGTGGCTGATCTCTTGGAGTCATGAGACCACCTGTGGCTGATCTCTTGGAGTGATGAGACGATCCGTGGCTGATCTCTTGCAGTGACGAGACGATCTGTGGCTGATCTCTTGCAGTGACGAGACGATCTGTGGCTGATCTCTTGCAGTGACGAGACGATCTGTGGCTGATCTCTTGGAGTGATGAGACGATCTGTGGCTGATCTCTTGGAGTGATGAGACGATCTGTGGCTGATCTCTTGGAGTGATGAGACGATCCGTGGCTGATCTCTTGGGAGTGATGAAACGATCCGTGGCTGATCTCTTGGAGTGATGAGACGATCTGTGGCTGATCTCTTGCAGTGACGAGACAATCTGTGGCTGATCTCTTGGAGTGACGAGACGATCTGTGGCTGATCTCTTGGAGTGATGAGACGATCTGTGGCTGATCTCTTGGAGTGATGAGACAATCCGTGGCTGATCTCTTGGAGTGATGAGATGACCTGTGGCTGATCTCTTGGAGTGACGAGACGATCTGTGGCTGATCTCTTGGAGTGATGAGACGATCTGTGGCTGATCTCCTGGAGTGATGAGACGATCTGTGGCTGATCTCTTGGAGTGACGAGACGATCCGTGGCTGATCTCTTGGAGTGATGAGACGACCTGTGGCTGATCTCTTGGAGTCATGAGACGACCTGTGGCTGATCTCTTGGAGTCATGAGATGACCTGTGGCTGATCTCTTGGAGTGATGAGACGACCTGTGGCTGATCTCTTGGAGTCATTTTGAGCAAATAGACACTTCAACTTATACTAATCACCTGAAATGGAAGTGAAGTGTAGAAATTGGAAGATTTGCAGTGTTATATTCATAATTAAAAATCCCAAATTCACCAGATCTAATTTTGATCCAACTTTTGAGATATTACCATGTCCCTATTGACCACCAGATGCACATTTTCACCCAGATTCCATCTTTAATGTGGTATATTACACTGTTTCTTATCAATGTTTTTTCAAAAACAGACAGGCAGACAAAAAATTGACACCTTAATCTTGCAGATATCTGTTGCAGACACAGGCAAAATATGTATGCAACAAATAGATCAGTCTCATACCCAGAGATATATTGCAGGCAAAGCAAATATGTGAATGTTGAATACAGTTCAGACTTGTATTGTGAGTCATGCTGTTCAGTCATGGTAAACATTGAGGTGACATGTCTACGTGCGAGCTATGCCTTTGTTGCTGTCAGCACGATCATCATGGACTCCAGGCCTGATATGTGATAAGCTTGGATATGGGCAGTTCTCCTAATCTTATCTCATCTCATCCAAAATGTTACACAACTTGAGAGTAATACTTCACACCTGGTTCACTAAATAAAATATCTGAATAGAGATATTTTGGAACAAGTATCAACCTATATGTATCAAGGGAGGACAAGTAACAACACTGTGATCTATTTTGTCCATTAAAACATAGGAAGGGGTAATACATAAAACTAAACATAGTGCTTAAACCAAGTCCATGTGATAGAGGTTTTGCATTTATATCTGTGATAAAGAGTTTGTTTGTTTGTTCAGCATGGCCGGAGATCGTACCCATGACCTTTGGATCACCCCAGAGGAACTGGTGCTAATAAGCTGGCGCTCTAACCAACTGCGCCACGGCCCGTGGCCTGTGATAAAGAGTACTGTATAAGAATTGAACATGATGTTTCCAAATTAGGATAACCAGAAAGTGGCATGGGCCTATCAGACCGAAGTAACCATGCATTATACTGCAACAAAATATGTTTTCTCCTGAATAATTTTAAAGAATATATCTAATTCACAGAAACGGCTTACCCTGAGTCAATCCTGTGTGATATTGGTGAGGTTTGCAAGCTTTCTTTATTATGTCCTTGGATAATATATATTCAGTCAGGTGCCTATCATTGTGTTTCTCAGTGTGGGTTATTCTACACCATCCAACATCTGCCTGCCACCATAGCTTTGCCTTGGATCTCTCTGGCGGTGCTGGCTGCCGTGCCTTCCTGCATGTCCTCGCCACAGCACCCTCTACAATGTGTAAAATTCTATCACTGTCTTATTCTTGATAGAAACAAAAAAATTGATTTAGCCAGTCTGATATTTCTTGTTTTTCACATTAGTACTGAACATAAGAATGTCATTTCGGCCACAATCAGAACCCAGATATTTTGTTTTTCTTTCTTTAAGTCATTGAGCTTTCAATTATACCATTGTGATGCTATTTGTAACATTTATTTCTATTTGATAAACATATTGATAAAAAGAGAATTCTTCCTAAATCAATGGACAATTTATATTGAGAAGATAAAATCTAATCATGATGAACATTGGCAAAAAACCTTAAAGTTTGTTAAATTGTGTATTCTTTGCAGAGATATCATTTTAAGAATTTAAGGTATTATACATGTAGTAATCTTGAAATTTGGTTGGTTGAAAGAATACTCGCAAATACTCATCATGTCATTACTTTTGAACACAGTGATGAAAGATTACCTACTAAAATACATACGAGTTGCAATATCTGCAGAGGGTGGTCTTGGCCCACTAATGCCAGGTAGAGTAAACACAGGTAGCAGAATGTATGTTAGCACTGAATCCACTGATTGACACCAAACTTGCACAATTCAAAGGACAATGCCTGTCAAAAGCTAAGTTCATAATTCCATAATATAATTTTACCTTTCAGTACCTCAATATTAACACTTCACCAGAATAAGATGCTAATAAAGGAGGGTGTTTTCAGAAAAAGGCTCCCATTGGGCCAGAGGTAATTATGTCACACTGCTGAATCATGCACTTTTGACCCCAGTTAAATATACAGAAATATACAGTATGAGCAGAGATATTAATGTGAAATATTTAAAACTATAATTAAAATCTTGTTATATCGTTGTTGAGCTCTGTGCTCTGTACATATATTATACAACCTTGACATTCATGTGTGTTTCCTTTGAAGCCACCCCTAAGATACACTGCATGCTTGGATAGTTCCAAAGACAGATTCCAAACTTGATGAAAATGTTGAAAATGTTCTACAACAGCACCTGATGAAGCCACCCTTAAGATAGAACCTGTTGAAGTCACCCCTAACACAATCTGTGAAGCCATCCCTAATGTAGAACCTGTTGAATCCATCACAGAGTCTCGAAGCAACAAATTTGTGGGGAGTGAGTGGGGCTAATATGACGTCAATTTTGCACATTTTGATATTTGTCAATCATTATTATTATCCATCAAAACATGGACAGTTGATTATATATGTGCTATAGTGGGGTATATCCATCAATGACACTTGACATTACTTTATCTTATAAAGCGATGTGCGTATGTTATATTCGAACAAGATTTACAAGTCAGAGTCACGTCTTTGCACATACGATCATAGACTGTCACTTCGCGCAGTGACCTCTCTTCTA
This sequence comes from Amphiduros pacificus, assembly GCA_949316495.1. NCBI lineage: Eukaryota > Metazoa > Annelida > Polychaeta > Phyllodocida > Hesionidae > Amphiduros > Amphiduros pacificus. The sequence continues at coordinate 30,755,911 of OX439008.1, read as the reverse complement.
GTCAGTCATGTCTTTGCACATACGATCATAGATTTCGCGCAGTGACCTCTCTTCTAGTCAGAGTCACATCTTTGCACATACGATCATAGACTTCGCGCAGTGACCTCTCTTCTATGCCAAAAGATCAAGGCGTGCACATTGTAACAAAATCGGGGTCAATTCTCTCTCCACAAAGACGTGACCCTGGCTTGTCATTCTTGTAAAACTAGGTCTATAACATACACACCTTGCTCAATAAGATAAAGTAATGTCAGGTCTCAATGATGGATACAGCCACAATAGAACACATTATCAACTGCTCATCATCTTCATGTCATGTCAGGTTAGTTATTTATTGAGAAAGACCAAAACGTGTGAAATTGGCAATTATTAGCCCTATTTTTCAGCTTTAAAGAGGCATGCTCAGAAATGGTATGACATCAGAATGATTTTTTACCTAATCCTGGGCAAGATTACTCTCCTTTGCATCGGGCTCAGTATATAACACCTATATTTAAGAGGCCTAGTAAAGCTGGGTTGGGCAAGATCAGAATATATGGGTAATTGAAAATTGAGGTCAACATAAATCCTACATTTTATGCAATAATAAATTCAAAGCTTTATAATCTCACACTTAGTGAGTCATCCATCAATAGAATGGTAAATTACATACATATATAAAAAAAAAGCATGAGCTATCTCTCACATATATGCAACCATCTTTCACATATGCAACTATTCTGTCTCACTTGTGGCTGCAGCTCTCTCATCTTGAGCATCTCACGTGTACAACAGAGATAGCTGCATATGCGAGAAATAGCTGCATAAGTGAGAAATAGCTGTATATGTGAGGGACAGCTACACATGTGATTTATTGCAACCCCTCCCAGCCGAAGGCACTTGTTAGCAATAATTAATCATATTAATTTCATAAGCTGTATACTTTGTCAAAGTCTTTGATGAGATGTCTTCATTCATTTTTCCTGAGGTTGGGAATGTTGGATGGGCATCTCGTGAACAAAACAGAATCAAGCACAAGAGATGGGATGATATCTGTATCAATAACATGTGCATGTGGAGTCCGTTGATAGAAATATGGTAAAAAAGGGGTAAACATGACTGAATGAATGACCCAAGATCTCTCACAGAGAAAGATGGCCCATGAATGATCACAGTAAACAAAACCAGCTAATAACCATGTACCAATGCTTACCTGCTGAGCTGCAAAATATTGCGTATGGTGTGGCCGTAGGATTCGGAGCACTTTGACATATACTTCCTCTGCTCACGTTTCTCCAAAAATGAAGACATCGGTACAAATTTCTGTGACCACTTACAATGCGTGCTGTGGTGGACGTGTGTCGCATCACATGGGCAATGGCAGACGTCACGTTTCTCTCAACCCAACAGAACCCCTCCGTCACGTAGTCACGTGGTACGTCACGTCGCCTACGAACATAGGTGATAAGGAGCATGTCGATAAGGAGCATGTGATTTTAAAGAAAAAAGGATTTAAAGAAATGTCTCATAAATCCTGCATGAATTAAGATCTTTTACCTGGGTAAATATGTCGTTCTCACGTTAAATTGGTTTTCACATTCCCCTTCATCACCTCTTGACTGCTAAAAATAGAAATGAGGGGTACTGTGGGGGATTTTTAATAATTACAACAAGAGGCACATTTAGGGCAACACAGTCAAGTGGTACCGTCGATGGTGGAGAGGGTGGATGGTCGAGACGGTGGCGACACTGCGTGGGAGTGTGCTAATTTTATAGCGATAATGCAAAATTTTACCGGTCGTTCAATCACGTTTGGACACCAATCCTCAGTGCTTTGATAATAATGCACATTTAATGTGATTCACCCTGAGAATGTGTTAGGTCTATATCAACATGAATTTGGTCTTTAAACGAGGCAAGCGAGGAATAGGAGGGGGCAGACATACGGGCACTTTCACACATACGGGGCTTTCACGCCCTGGCAACCCCAATTGGCGTTGAAAACAAATACCTGTCAGCCATTGAAATAGTAGTCAAATTGAACCCCAATATGAACATTTCATCTTTGTTTTATGTATAAAGTCATTATTCTTTATACTTTCTACGTTTGAAAAAAATAATTCAATTCTATCTGTTCTGATGTGCATATCGCTCAAATAGAAGCCCAATATGAAGATTTCATCTTTGTTTTCTGTATAAGTCATTATTCTTTATACTTTCTACGTTTACAAAAAAATAATTCGATTCGATATATTCTGATGTGCATATCGCTCAAATAGAAGCCAAATATGAAGATTTTGTCTTTGTCAGCAGATCATTCCTGGTTATCTGATCTCAAATCTCAAATTTTGTTGTGTCTGGGTGCAGTTTAATCATCATTATTGCTCTCGAGTTACAGATTTCTTGCTTGGATCGTTTAAAGGCCATATTTTACTGGCATGTCCCTTATCATCACAGAGCGCTAGAGCCCGCGTCAAAGTTCAGTCACAGTATAAATTATTACAAATGTGCATTTATTGCAACTGAATGCTCACTGAAGCATCCGGCAATGAATAGAATTTAAGTCATGCCACCTTTGACGTTGCTGTCAACACAACCCCGGGGGGGGGGGGGGGGGGGGGGGGGTACTCTCATGATTTTAACCCGGCTGGGATGGAACTGAAAACTCCAGAGCCTGAATTAGGGAAATATTCTATCATTATTGGTACCCTGATTTAGGACTAGCTAAAATTTGGTACCCTGATTTAGGACTAGCTGAATTTTTGATACCCTCATTTAGGGATGATGCAGAAGGAGGAGATTTGGAAAAGGGGATTGTGATCCCTGTTTTAGGGAGAAATTTGAAAAACAGTACCCTGTTTTAGGGAAAATGATAAAATATCTTAACCCGGATGGAACTGAAAACCTCAGAGCCTGATTTAGGGAAATATTCTATCATTATTGGTACCCTGATTTAGGACTAGCTGAATTTTTTATACCCTCATTTAGGGATGATGCAGAAGGGGGAGATTTGGAAAGAGGGGATTGTGATCCCTGTTTTAGTGAGAAATTTGAAAAATGGTACCCTGTTTTAGGGGAAATGATGAAATATCAACCTGTTTTAGGGAAAATTTCAGCGAAAAGGACCCTATTTAGCCCAGCTTCCCCGGTAACGCTGACTATGAGAGTACCCCCCCCCACCATTTCAAAAATAATTTTATGTTTTGATCTAACAATAAGCGTGATTCATGGTGTACTTATCATTATTTCAAAATCACATTTTCTCTGTGATTGAATTTCATATCATTGGACATTATATATACACTAAAATAGGAAAAAAGAGCATTGATTCTCATGAACACTTTCTTAAGAGGGTAGGAAGGGGGAACACTATGCAAAGAAACAAGACACTTTTTTTCAAGGCATAATTTCATTGATTTTTACATGATTAGAAAGGAAAACATTTCAAATAATAGTTAATCTTTATAACATACTTTATTACATATATTCAATAATTTATATGAGTCACAATACCACATATCACTTGATACTGTCCACATTTGCAATTAGCTCTATTTACAAAACACTACCTGTAATAATTGTACAGAGTAATTCTATAAAATATGATTTTCATATTCACATGAAATCCAGTATGAAACATGCTAATAATCATGCTGAGTGGGGCAATTCATTTTTGGTGAAAAAGAAAATAATTCCCATTTTTATGAAATTGTGCCAGCTAGTTGAGCATTAAGATATTTTCATGAAATTAAGACAAAAACATGCATTCAAAGAGGTGAATAAAGGTAGTTTCAAGATATTTGTAAATTTTCTTTAATGTCTCAAAAATATTATTTAAATTACTTATGTCTGTTCTTAGCAAATACAGGCACCATGCAGTTTACATGCTCAGAGGCAAACACTTGTCAGTTCTGTTTTAAATGGAATTGCAGTGACTTCATTTAGTAATTCAGGAGCAAGCCTTTGAAGATTAATTTAACTTGTCCAAGAAAATAAGAGTTGAATAATACATATTCAGTATCAAAAACATTGTGCAAAGAATGCTTCCATTTTGTAAACATATCAGGATAAAGTTGATCTCTACTCCCCCTTCTGATTCATAAATTTGAGGACAATTTGACCTTATCTTGCCTTCCAAAATCACTCATACTTTAGCTGATCAAGAACAAGACTTTTAAATATTAAAAATAAAATAAAAAAATAAATATTAGGTTAAGCATTATGATATTGAAAAACAGTCCTAAAATCAAATCATGAGGAAATACAACTCATGAGGAAGTCGTGGATTTACATGTGGATTATTATTATTATTATTATTATTATTATTATTATTATTATTATTATTATATATATATACATATATATACATATATATATATATACATATATATATATATATATACATATATATATATATATATATATATATATATATATATATATATATATATATATATATATATATATATATATATATATATATATATATATATATATATATATATATATATATATATATATATATATATATATATATATATATATATATATATATAATTTGCAATTTATATAATTTTGCAATTTACTGAGGAAAAAGCTATGTGACCTTACATGCCTTACAAGTGACAAAGTGATACATAACTGAGAATCCAAGTACAGGGGGAATAACTTACCAGTGGTAGATGTTAGGAGGTCTTGTGCCAGGGGGGATATTGAGAGGTAAGGGCATGTGGTCATGTGTGTAAAAAGAAATGGGACCTGCTGAGTTTATAGAAGGGTGAATATGGTTGATGTGTTGACCTGAGGTTGGTATTGGTTGACCCGAGGGATGGGAGTGTTGACCTGAGGGTGGGTTGGGCTGGCCTGGGACAGTGGTAGGTTGACCTGAATGTGGGATGGGTGGCTGCTCTCCCCCATGGTATAAGGGATAGCTAGCAGCTATGAGGCCTGGGAAGGCAGGCTGGTCTCTGGATGAGGTAGTCCCTTGGCTATCTGGTTCAGAATTTGAAACATGACCACCTACAGGAGCAGTACTTTCAGATACTTTGGCGATTTGCTCTATGGATAGATTTGTCGGACTTTCATCTTCTTGTACTGTACCATCGTCTATTGGTATCCTTTTCACCTTCCTGCCTGGCGTTCCTGGGGGACCTGTGATCTTGTGAATTCCCATAAGGTGCCTCTTGAGAATAGAAGCATCATTAAATTTATCTCCACAAATTTCACATTTAAAAGGTCTTTCTCCAGTGTGAATACGGTAGTGACGCTCCAGGGCTTGTTTCTGGTGGAATCCTCTTCCACATTGATCACATTTAAACCGTTTATCTCCAGTGTGAATAGGTTCATGAACCTTGAGTGCACTCTTTGTGCGAAATGCTTTTCCACATATGGTACAGGTAAAATTTCTCTCATCTGTATGGACTAAATGGTGGGATTGCAGTGTGGAACGCTGTGGGAAGGTGGCACCACATATACTACAAATATAAGGACGTTTTCCAGTGTGTTGGTTTTCATGATCTTCCAGAGCAGCTCTTGATGGACAGGACTTACCACAAGTGGTGCAAAGAAATGACTTTCTTTTCCCCTTATGAATGATTTCCATGTGGTTTCTTAAAGATGTTTTCCCCATCAGCATCTTGCCACATATTTCACAGGGTATTGGGTCGGGCTGCACATAATTGGGATCATGCTTAGCTCTATGCTTCACAAGCTGAGATGGAGTCTTGTAATTCTTACCACAGACATCGCATACAGATATTTCTGTGTGACTTTTTATGTGCCTTTGTAAATCACCATTTAATCCAAAAGATTTGTCACAAAACTCACACTGAAAAGCCCTGACATTGTGGACACGTTTCTCATGATTCTTCAAATTTGCAACCGATTTTGATACATAGTCACACTGGTCACATTTATATTTCTCTCCTGGTTGATAAATTCTCGGGCGACCTCTGCCCCTTTTCTGATTACCAACCACTGTCGGCCTATAAAAACCTAATTTAGATTTCCGAGGTGCATTTTTTCGCAGTCTTCTCCGCCTGCTTATTGGTTCATCATCATCAGCATCATCATCATCATCAGCTCCAATCTCCATATCACTTCCTCCAAGAGCATTCTCAGAGAGATTGGCGCCCCTCACTGGTCGCCCACTACGACTTCGTGGTGTATTCTCATCAATAACAATTCCCTCTTCTTTTATATCCTCTACATCTGAGAACTGATGTTGTCCTGGGACATCGCCGGTGGAGGTATCATTTATGACATCACCAGTGTCACCCAGCATATCCTCAGGCTCACTTTTCACAGCTGCCAGATGTGGTTCCTGCACACTGAGGTCCTTCCTTGGCCTCCCCCTCGGACGACCAGTCCTTATGTAAGCCTTATTTGCTTTTTTTGCAGCCATTTTTTTCCTTTTATATTTCTCAACCACATAATCCAATCCAATTTCAGCTGACACACCAGATAAACTTCTTGACCACTGGTCAGTTTGTGTCTCCACAGAAACTTTGCTCACATGCATGCTGAATATTGCAACATCACTATGGTTTCCAACATACATGTTTTCTGAACCAGTCACTGGACTTATCTCCATGTTCTCAGACTTAACATTTGCATGGTCAGTTGAAGCATTACAATTTGCCTCATTATCTAAGGAAGGCTTATTGTGATCAGTTTCATCTGTTTGGGTTTCAGTACATACTGGCATAGGCCACACGAGTGACTCCACTTCATGGCCATACTGAGCACAAGTCAGATACGATTCTAGCATGATTTTAACTTTGGATAAATCCTCGACGTTGCCTTTCATTTCAAAGTTCTTGTCTGAAGTATCTATTACTGACAAGTCACATTTTCCTGCCAGACTTTCCTTCAGTCGTTCCACTGACCATTGTTTACAAACCGTTTCCAATTGGGTCAGAAAAATCGCATTGATTCGAACAATAGTGGGCTCAAAAACCCTCATTGTGTCAACATCTACGATTCAACTTGTAAAATTTATGTTGACTGTTTATGTTACCTTCTGTGTGCCGTCTTATAACGTCTATTTTGTAACAGTTGGCACAAAATGTTTGTAAATGTCAAACGTGTCCACATTCCCATCCAAATGGCTTCTCCAAAGTGACATCTGGGGCAATACCCTAGGAATTCCCACGATGACGTCATTCGGGAGCATTAAGTTTTTCATTTGAATTTTAGTTTTAACAAGCTCAGCCAGAGGTCGATGGCGAAAAGGTAAACATATGACCAAACTCCACCAGAGGACAGCCTTGTTTACAGATTAATTTTAAAAAAAAGTTTATATACTTTTGATTGAACAAACCAACGGAAAAAATCAAGTTAACAAATGAACTTAAATACAACTCTTATGAGCAATTTACGTTCAATAGTAAAGGATGTTATTGTGTTTACAACATCAGACTGACAGTTGTAGAGCACATGACCAGTGAAAGTCCATCTGTAATTCCAGAGGAACACTACTCTGGGTGCCCAGAGGAAATAGTTTGAGTCAGACTGGGTGGAGATTGATTAATTTACCCACACTCACACAAAACAAAATGCACTCACATTACACTGTCCACCAGAGGCACACACAAACTATTCACCATTGTCACCCACTGAATGAATGAATGAATTAGGTTCGTAGGCTTGGCAGGGTGAATATCTGCATCCCACGAGGGCCTTAGTCATCGTGGAGTCTGCTCACACCAACCACTCACTCACACAAGTTAGATCAGCTAGATTAGTTGGTCAGAACTTAGATTTCCCTTAAGCAAACATAGAAAAAATAAAAATAATGACTTTACACAGATAATAAAGATGAAATCTTCATATTGGGGGTTTATTTGAACTTTACCAATGTCACAACATAGAATTGTTTTTGCAAACAAAGAGAATGTAAAATATAATGAATAAATAATAAATTGATAAAACAAAAGTAAATCTTCATATTGGGGGTTTATTCGAGCATTGTACACATCAGAACATAAGGAATTGAATTGTTGTTTGCAAATGAAGAAAATATGAAGAATAATGTCTTTCTGCAGAAAATAAACATGAATATAGGCTGATTGCCGATCTCCATGTTGTTTTTTCCCCATTGTAAAGTACTGGTACACACCGGAACTGTACAACTTTGCCAGAACCAGAACTGTACAACTCCACTATATTTAATCATTGGTCAGAGATTGGCAGGGGGCCGATGTAAAATTTATGACTTCAAAGATGAAATCTTCATATTGGGGTTCAATTTGACTGTATTGTTTCAATGACTGACAGGGATTTGTTTTCAATGCCAATTGGGGTTGCCAGGGGATGTATGCATGTGTGAAATGCCTGTATGACTACCCCCTCCTAAAGACAGTGATCACTGTGACAAATCCCAGGCATGTTTTCAACGGCCCATACCAGAGGTTGGATAGTGTTGCCTAGCCACAATTGCCTAGCAACCCAAAAGATCACTCACCTTTCCCCTGATATTATATCTTATACTACTTACAACCAAGGATGGAATGACCAATTCTCCAATGTCACTGATATTATGTAACCTTATATATTAATAAAATAATAATAAGATTTATAAAGTGCTGATACCAGATCAGTCTGTTTACAGGGCTGAATATAATTTGCATACACAAGTTCAAAGGGTCTATCAGTGGCTACATCAGGTCAGCAAACATTATTTTCTCTGACAAGAAGCTGTCAATAACAAGTTCATGATATAATACCTACATTTGGTGAAAACAATAATTCATGCCAAACAATATTGTGGTGAGAAGCAGTATTTACACATATTCAGATTAGACAGTTATTTGTTATAAGGTGAAGATCAGGTAAAAATCCATCAATTCATTCATTCCAGGACATGAGGTATTGATGATATGCAAGTGTAAAAATATACATTATATATATATATTTTCTCAAAATAAATCATTAACTTGGGCAAAAGGACACAAGACAGAATTCAATTTAATCACCTGACACAAAATTGACATAAAAGTGGAGTTGCCAGAACATATGATTGATGATGCTAGTTTAATCCAATATCATAAAAAATCATTTATTACTAAGTGTAGAACTCCTTGAAATATTCAAATAAGGCAAAAGTTCCAATCCATTTAAAATATAGATTTACTTTTCACCAATCTCATATTACAATTGATATAAATAACATTAACTTGAGTCATCACAATCATCTTTGAGAAACCTTTTTAAAGGTAAGACATCAGGATTTTGAAGGGAGTCAGGGTGAAACGTAGGCGAAGGTCAAGTTCCATAGAAAAAAGTCTGAGGTCTTCACCAGATGCTTATGTGTGTCAAGTCTCATAAAGCTGCCATCATTTGTTCTGGAGTTATTGCAATGATGGGGATTTCACATAAATGTCTGAGGGTAAAAAAAGATAACAAACTTGCACTTTTATGAAAACAAAAATGGACACAATCAGAAATCTCTTTACATGTACAATGTGGAAAACAATCAAAGGCATGAAGCTAGGGTACCATGTACCTTTAGGGATATATATATTTATATATAAAATATTTAGATATTATAGAATAAAGTAATGATCCATGGCTATCAAGTGATCTGATATGGTCATGCACAGTTGTTGTATTGCACTATTAGCCACGCATATCTAACGTATGGAACAAAATGGTCACACAATATCCCTGCTTGAAGGTATCTGCTCATGTTTATTAGTGACTGACCACATAGATGATTGCCTGAATAAGTACAAATTATTGAACCATCAGAATGATTTTTTTTCAACAACAAACATAGTCCAAAGGCCTAAGTGTTGTGCGGAACACTTCCTATTTATATTGTTTACAAATTGCTTTATAAATGATAATTTAAAGTGTTTCCCTAGCTTTGCAGATTGAGAACAGTCAATGTGTCAAAAGTATTTTACAGTTTTGTAAACAATATTTATTGTCCTGACTCCATCACTTCCACATTGCATTTCGAGAGAATCTGAAACTGGGGTTAGTTTTACATTAACAGAATGAGGAACTAGATATTTCAGGTGTCAACGCAGGTGACAAACAATTCGCTGTTTGAAATTGTATTTTTATAAAATCATCAAAAACATTAAAAAATAAATCATAGGAAACCAGACACATATCCCCATACTACATCTTACAGACAAATAGCTAAGAAATCTCAGAAGACTGTTTCTGACACAGACAGAGTAAGAGAAAATTACCCCCTCCCCACACTTCATACGCTGTGCTGACAAATCAAAACAGCCCGCAATGTGAATAACTTTTCAAACCAATATATTTTGAAAGAAATGTTTTCTGAAGTCACAATGACAGCAGTTTTGATTGAATTACAACAAACTCTGCAACAAAATGCCATAATAATAACACTACATGAATACCAATCATGCAGGTAAAGGGAAGGCTATGTGGAATTGATAATTCCTTAATACAAATCATTTCAACTTAAGCTATATAAGATGAATCTCAGAGATACTACATGTTCATTTATTATTCAAACTTTGGAATATTTTACTTTACAAAATACTCACTGAAGAAATTGCAAGCATTACAGATGCATTGAAATATTAAAATGGGTGATCCTAAAGTTAAAACATAGGCATCAGAGATGCATCAACCCTCAGCCCTGGTAACTTATTGCACAACATTCGCTCCACACAATATTTGTGAACAAAGTCACTGCACCAAGGCAAATTGATGCAGGGGTAAAAAAAACCATAAAGTCTACTTCCTTTGATAGCTTATGTGTGTCAAGTATCATGAAACAGTCATCCTTTACTCTAGAATTATTGAGATGATAGGCCGGTGACCTTGATAAGCAGGTAAAGGTCACCGTCAATCAAACTCATCTGGGGTCTTCACCAGATGCTTATGTGTGTCAATTCTCATAAAGCTGCCATTATTTATTCTTGAGTTATTGCAATGATGTCGATTTGACATAATTGTCCCTGTGACCTTGAAAAGTAGGTGAAGGTCACCATTCATCAAACTCTTTTGAGGTCTTTACTGATGTTTATGTGTGTCAAATCTCATAAAGCTGCCATCATTTGTTCTTGTGTTATCACGACAGGGATTTCACATAATTGTCCCTGTGACCTTGAAAAATAGGTGAAGGTCATGTTCCATACAAAAATGTCTGAGATCTTCACCAGATGCTTATGTGTGTAACCTACCATCATTCGTTCTTGAGTTATTGCGATTCTTGGGATTTCACATAATTGTCCCTGGACCTTGAAAAATAAGTCAAGGTCGCCGTCCATCGGTCTCGTCTAAGGTTTTCACCAGATGCTTATGTGTATCAAGTTTCATGAAGATGCCATCATTTGTTCTCGAGTTATCGCGATAACAAGGATGATTTCACATAATTGTCCCTGTGACCTTGAAAAGTAGGTGAAGGTTATGTTTCATAGAAAAAATTCTGAGGTCTTCACCAGATGCTTATGTGTGTCAAATCTCATAAATCTGCCATCATTCGTTCTTGATTTATTGCGATTCTTGGGATTTCACATAACTGTCCCTGTGACCTTGAAAAATAGGTCAAGGTTGCCGTCCATCGAACTCGTCTGAGGTTTTCACCAGATGCTTAATATATGTGTCATGCATACATACCCACGCCAGGAGTACTGCAATACCCTCAGCCTGATTACAACAGGGGCTGAGGGTAAAAATGACTGATACTATTGTGTTCTCATAGTGGTTTAGTTCTTGCATTATATCACAGAAAATGTCTTTAAAATATTTATAATAACCAGTTGGAGCAAAACATTTCATTTTACACATATCAACATGACTATTCCTCCACATCATATAGGCGAGCAAAGCTGTTGCCAGGCATTATCTTCTCACAGAAACTTAACACAAAGGAAATGGCCTTGAATGAAATCATTCAGCCATATTATCCATAAACAAATAGATGTTTGACTCTTAACTTTACCTTGAACAAAGTTTTACATATGAGTTGATAATTGACTGTCATGATTTGGTGCTTATTCTATGCTAGGATTGGTGGCCCATGGTTTCTGGGATTGGTGGCCCATATATGCTAGGATTGGTGGCCCATTGTTTCTAGGATTGGTAGCCCATATATGCTAGGATTGGTGGCCCATGGGTGCTAGGATTGGTGGCCCATGGGTGCTAGGAATGGTGGCCCATGGTTTCTGGGATTGGTGGGCCATATATGCTAGGATTGGTGGCCCATGGGTGCTAGGATTGGTGGCCCATGGGTGCTAGGATTGGTGGCCCATGGTTTCTAGGATTGGTGGCCCAAAGTTTCTTGGATCGGTGGACCATGGGTGCTAGGATTGGTGGCCCATGGTTTCTAGGATTGGTGGGCCATATATGCTAGGATTGGTGGCCCATGGATGACATTGTGTGGAGGGCCATGGAGGCGGCTAGAGTGGCCAGCATGTCGGATGCCTGCTGGTATGACGTTGAACTGTCCGAGGTGGTCACAGGCAGAGCTGACTGTGATGTCACTGGAACCTGCAAGGCTGGATATTCTGTGACATGAGTGGATGGGATGGGCACTGCAGGGGGCATGTAAGTCTGGTGTATAATAGGTGGCGCCACCATGCCTGGATGAGGGATGGAATGTTCCTGAGGTAGTCCTGAGATGTTAGGTTGTGTAACTGTAACTGTGGGAGGTAGGGAGTGTTCTGTTTGTGATGATGCCACTGGTATCACATATTGTATGTTTTCTGATGTCACTGATGACTCGATGATTGTCTGCAGGCCTTCAGACCTATTACATGCATGTGTGTGAGAGTTAGTAGGTGCGGTTGTGGTAAGCAAGTGTGCTGGGTGTTGCAGGGTAGCAGTTTGCGTAGGTGTGTGAGAGGGTGTGGGGTATTGCAGAGTAGGGGTGTGGGAGGGTGTAGGGTGTTGCATAGTGGGTGTGCTGGAGGGTGTGGGATGGTTCATGCTGGGGGTATGGCTCTGTGACGGTGGATGACTTAGACTCTGTTGCTCTGACTCTAGGACATGATTTATGACTGACTGAGAGGAGTTCACAGACTGACTCATGACTATTGGAAGCTGATGAGGTAAGTGATGTTGGATGAGATAAGTCTGTGCAGGTTGATGGATAAGGTCCTGCTCACTGATTCTATTTTGAGAGCCATCTGACTTGCCCATCTCTGTCCCAACAGGCACCATGCCAGCATGTACTACATCCCGCATGACAGCAGCATTCTCATGCTTCGACTGTAGAACCAGGATATCACCCCGATCGTCTTTGCCACTGGACCCTAGAGGGCGCCCTGGTTGCCCGGGAGGCCCCAGCTTTAGTTTATGCACACCTGTCAAATGGCGATTCAGAATGGACTTGACGTTAAACTTGTCACCACATATTTCACACTGGAATGGCTTCTCTCCTGTGTGGATCCTCCTATGGCGGATCAGCGCCTGTTTTTGGTAGAACGATTTGCCACAGTAGTCACATTTAAATCGTGGGTTTCCGGTGTGAATCTGTATGTGAGTGCGCAGATTGTTACTTGTGCGAAAAGCCTTGCCACAAGTTGTACAATGATATTTCTTGAGTCCTGAGTGTATGAGCATATGGGAGCTGAGAGAGGAAGCATGGGCAAAGTTTGCACTACACACGTTACAAACATATGGCCTTCTCCCGGTATGCAAGTTCTCATGGTCCTCCATTTTGGTTTTAGCCAGGAAAGATTTACCACAATACTTACAAAGAAATGTTTTGCGGTTTCCTTTGTGGATGCTTTCAACGTGCCACTTCAGGGAGATTCTGCAGGAAAACTGCTTGCCACAAATCTCACATGGCAGCGGTTCAGGCCTCTGATAGCCAGGATCGTGTTTCTGCCGATGAATCATAAGTTGGGATGCTGTTTTGTATTGCTTTCCACATATTTCACAAACAGAGATCTGGGTGTGACTCTTTAAATGGCGCTCCAAGTCATGACCTAAACCAAATTTCTTGTTGCAAAATTTACAGTTAAATCTACGATCTTTGTGCTTTCGCTGCTGGTGGTTTTTTAGGCCTGCCTTTGTCACAGAGGTATAATCACAACTGGGGCAAGACCATGTAGTTCCTGGCTCAATGATGCGAGGACGTCCTCTCCGTCGGGGAAGCTCATCAGACAATGCCTCAGTATTACTACTTCTATTTGTGCATTTTGTATATGGTCTTTTAAACGGTACTCCTTTCCTGCGACCTCTTTTTTTCCGACCTGGTTTTATGTCTGAATCCAAAGCATCAATTTCTAAGTCAAGTTCATTGGCATTGTCCACCTGACTGTAGTCTATGATTTTTCTTGTTCTGCGTGTTTCAGATACTTCTCCATTTAACTCAGTATTTACATTTTCATGTTCCAATTGATTGGAAGTTTCAATATTTTCTGTTCTGCCATTTTTATTGCCTTGCTTTTGAGACACCTCTTTTGATAATTCATCTGATACCTCTTTTGATAACTCATCTGACAGAGATGCGGGAATTGGTTTTAAATCATTTTCGGTAGCAGGTTTCTTACGTGGTCTACCCCTTGGACGTCCAGTTGGTTTATATGCAGATTTTGTCTGCTTTCTTGACTTCCCAGGTGTAATAAACGGTCCTTGGGGCCACTCTGGCACCGGCATCAAGATATCATCAGTTTGGACTCCCACAGTTGTCTGTACCACTGGCTCTTCTAACTTTGCCAAGATATCTTCTATATATAACTGGGAGGCCCTGAAACTGTCCTCCTTGACCTGAGATGAGGGTTCCAGGTTACATTGTGTTTTCACATTGTTCCCAGCACAGCATTGTAGTATTTTCTGAGCTTTGGCGATGTTGTGCCAGTTGCCTTCCAGCTGCCAGTGTTGGTCTGAGTTTCCCATCATGAGAGCCAGGCCGGTCTTCTCCGCCACACCTTCCATCAGTGTGATCACCGCCTCCTCCGTCGCCTCCTCAACTTCAAGCCATTGGCATTGTTGCTTCAGAACGGTCACAAAATCGGGACTCACCCAGGCAGCTGCACGTGAAAACACCTCCATTGTCACCTCCTCGGGCGCACCGACACTCTGTATAGCAAAGTGCACTGGGCATTTATGCACACCGTATCAATACTGCATGATTTTGCTAACTTTTTTCACTTCAATAGTCAGATATCCAGCTCTCCAAAGTTGCCAGTTATCTAGGTCAGGGAATCCATGGGAATCCCCGTCACGTGATAATTTCACAGGGATCGTTCATTTTGTAACATGTGTATATTGTTTTATTGTGAGTGAATAGTAACACGTTGCAAAAAAAAAATATGAAAAAAAAATGAATAAATAACACATAGCAGGTGCCACGAATAGGATAAACATGACAAAGGTGAAATAAATCTAAGCTATTAATTTGTATACAAGCATCTTGCTTAATTCTGGATAGATAGACATGCATGCAGATAGACATATATCATATTTTCAGTGAAACTTCCTGGCCATATGATTTAGTAACATCCCATTGAACTACCAGGCCATCACCTACAAAAGACCCTTATGCCCCTGTAAACTATAGAGGAATAAGTTTACTCTCCTGTGTATGTAAACTGTTCTCTGGTATGAACAAAACAGCTTTAGGAAAAAAAAGGTTGTGTGCCGATCACATTTTTATATTTAGTAGCATTTTAAGAAATAGACTGTCATAGAAAAATCTACATATGCATATTTTATAGATATGCAGAAGGCTTTTGACTGCGTACATAGGGATCTTTTATTTTATAGACTGCTGGCATATAACATTGATGGTAATATTTATAAGTGTATCAAGTCATTGTATAGCCATCCCTTATCAAGGGTGAACATAAATACTTACTGTACAGACTGGTTTGAAACCAAAAGTGGTGTCAGGCAGGGTGACACATTGTCACCAACATTGTTTTCACTTTTCATAAATGATTTAGTAATGACACTGAAAGAGTTGAATATTGGTGTCAAGATAAATGATGATATAATATGTATATTATTGTTTCCTGATGATATTGTAATATTTGCAGAGGATGAGATGCAGTTATAGATACTATTAAACTGTGTACATAAATGGTGTGAAAACTGGAAGTTACAAGTAATATATATACTCTCCATAGCAAATATTGATAAGACCAAAGTTATACATTTCAGAAAAACAGTGTAAATAAAACAAACTTTGTATTTAAGATGGGAACAAGAGAAAATTGATATTGTTGATAAGTATAAATATCTTGGAGTTTATTTTAATGAAAACCTGCTGCAGGCAGAGCACCAGGAGGAGTTATTTCTAAGTTTCAAAACGTAAAAAATGTTGGATTTAATACATTCGACAAGCTGTATTATACAGGATTGGTTCCTAAAATAGTTATTGCTCAGGAATCTGGGGTTTGGAGAGTTTGACTGTTGTAGTAAAGTACAGCAAAAAGCTATAAGATATTATCTAGGTGTGCATGGTAAAGATCCGCTCTTTGCAATAGACGGAGACACTGGTTGGGTACCATGTGAAATCAGGAGACAAACCCAAATGTTAAGGTACTGGAGCCGTCTAATATGGACAACATAAGACTGACATACAAGGTATTTATTTATGATCATGGTAAAGGAAGAAATAATTGGTCTTCAGAGATTAGGAACACATTGGTAAAGCTAGACCAGGAAAATATATTTATTGATAAAACTGTATGTGATATTGAATCTTTACAAAATCAGAATCTGAACTAATATATGCTGAAATGGGGTGAAAATAGCTAGAGCAAACCAAAACTTCGCTCATATGTTACTTTTAAGGAAAACTATGGAACTGAAGATTATGTTAAATATTGTGTCTCACGATTTCAGAGAAGTTTATAGCCCAAATCAGATGTAGTATTTTGCCCATTCAAATAGAAGTTGGCAGGTTTCAGAATGAAAAGGAAGATCCGCGTATTTGTCAAATATGTGATACACAAAAAATAGAGAATGAGTTTCATTTTGTTTGTGAGTGCAAAGCATATGATGAGTACAGAAGTCAATTGTATGACAATGTAAACATTAGATGTGAAAATTTTGATACACTAAACAGACATGAAAAATGTGTTTATATGATGAAATATGAATGGAAACATATTTATATATATGGAAAAAGCTTGGATTTGAAGAACAAATATTTTGCACACATAATTTACATGTAGCAATGTTAATTAATATTCTAATTCTTATTACGATATCATGTACAATACTGATATTATATGCGTTCACTATTTGTATTATACCACAGCAGCTTAATAGTATGAAAAATTGTACAATATTTAAACTGACAGATAAGTCCTCAGGGGCTGGGATACTAATGTTCACTGTACATCTTGCCATTGCATTTTGATATCCTGTCAGTATAATAAAGATATACAGTTAATGAGTAAGGACCTCATGGACTCCTATTTGCTAGTCTCAGATGCAGGTGATTTGATATTAACATTTATAGTCCACAAAAATATGAGTTTCATTTTCAACGTCATTTGAAGGTCACTGCAAGGTCACTGGCAATAGTTTATAACAAAGCCTTCAAAGATCCATATTTAGCCATGAATCATTTGTATATGTATCCCACCCAGTAAACACGTATTTGGCTTAGTTTTGTCATTTCTTTATGCTCTTGCTTCTCTGTCAAGAATGTTTTCACAGCTCGGATATCTTGACTTTGTAATTAATAATAATAAAATTTGTATAGCGCTGATATCAGATAAAAACCTGAAACTTTGAAACCCGATGACTTGGAAAATTTGACATATTGCTTGGGTTCTTTTGCTGTCGAGTGCAATATTTGAATTATTTCTTTGCATTTGTTAAATGTTATCGTAAGATAAAATATTATAAATGGGTGGGGTGTTGGATGAAGGTGATTTAAGAATTGGGCTTCTTTCACTGTTGAGAGAATGTGATTCCCTCTGTCCCCTGCTATGTTCGCACAGATTGGTCAAGGCCACTCGTATTTCATTGATATATGCAATCGTGAAGAAAGTAACGGTGGTCCAGAGCCCTATAAAGGGAACGGGATCCATTGTTATCATAGACTCATTACTGTTTGCAATGACCAACAGGGTGACGGGCACCACACCAGAGAGCGCCACTGTCGCCAGGAGCCACAGGATATTGTTCAAGATGAACATCTTCCTGCACACACAAGGGATTATAACAAGGCTAAACTGTGATAACATTGTTGGGAACTGGGCAATCATACCAATAATGGCTAGGATAACATCTTGCTGATAGACCAATATGATGCAGTACGAGAGAAATGCCAGGATGTAGCAAACTGTCTCCAGTCTGAATCTCCAGTTGAGAAGAGGGAAATCAGAAGAAGTTACAAACACTTGAGCTGACAAATGTCCCATGAAAGCTGCAATGAAGTATTCGTACACAGGGTCCCACATGCTGAATGGCGACGTCAGGACGTCCTCGGTCGTCAGCATCATGGTCCCCAGAGCCGCAAAACACACAGATAGGGTACCACATACAGGCCTGAAAACAGAAAAACCCCATTATATTTGATAATACTTGGACTGATGGAGTAATATGATACAGTTACAGGAAGTGAACCTTCATGTCAATCATGATTACTTGAGTATGTGGGAACGACAAACTGTCAGAAAACCAAATGATTAGATTAAATTTTATCTAAATCAGTCAGGTATCTTGTATGCTTATAAAAAAGATAAGATTATGGGAACCCTTTTATCAAAAGAATGTTTCAGAACATAAGAATATTTAGGTTTAATCTAAAGAATAAGCATTTTGTGAAAACAAAATTATCATTTTTTGCTCGAATTACAATACTAATTTCGTAAATATTTATTTAAGCAATTAATTATACGATAGCTTTTTATTGTTTGATGGAACACCACATTTAATATTATTATGCCCTCAACGTTTTGCTGCCAGCTGTTCTAGATTTTCTGTGTTGCAGATTTTCCCATTACATTTGCGAAGGTAGGCTGCACCTCAGTTAACACATCTTTAAAATAATCTGTTGGACACTAATGTTTGTACCTTATTGAATACGTTTCTCAACAGGATAACAGACTTCTTTTTGCTTTTATACAAGGCTATACATTTCTGTGCAAGTTTCAATCGATGAAAGATTCATTGGGTCTTGACACATGTAAAGAGAATTGGAAGAATAAATGATGAACCCAGACCAAATGTTATATATATTTTAAATTATATAATATTCATTGATATATGGCTTTTGAAATTTCCAAATATTTTACAAATAATATTTGACAAATATTACAAACGATATCATTCAACATTAAGAAAAACATTTACCATTCATTGTAAACATCTTGTTTGAGTCAGTTTGTGTTTTATATATATTTGACTGCTGAATCCAATGAACATTATTTTAAAAGAATTGAGGAATCATTTGGAAATCTTGGGTTTGTCGTAAGTTGTAAGACTTTTTCAGCGACATCATTTGAAATGCAATATCGTGCATACCCGAGAACATATTTAAAAAAAATATATTTAACCATAATAATAACAATAATTATAACAATTAGCCTTAGCTTGGGATTTTTAAGTTTAACACCTTTGTTGTGAACTGCACATGGGAGAATCGGCTTTGTAGTTATTTTATGCATTATCTAACTACCCTATTATGGGTACAACATTATCTGGCAACCCAGATATACATTGCTTCCGTGAAAGTATACAACAGGATACGGAGATGAAAATAAATGAACATTTCATATATATTATGATTATTATTTCTTCAAACACCTTTTTTGTTTAAATAATACACTTATACTTACACTTCAGAGATTCTCCTGATGAATCTATCTCCTGCATCGTCGCCGCTGTGAGATGGGGTGCCATACTGCAGGAGGCATCTGACGACTAGAGCGTGACTGAGCAGGCGCACCATCAAGAATAGCCCCGACACGACCACGATAATAGACGCATCCACCACGAACCTCTTCACAACACTGCTCGGCGCCGCATCACTCGCTGCCCCAAAGTCCGAGGAATAATTACTCCTCCACATGGCCATTGGAGTTCTGAAATCAATTGTCATTTTGATTTATTACTTGAATTAATAGTAAATTGCAATACGTATTTTGTGTTAATTATACAGTGTAAAATAGTCATTTTCATTTGGACAAATAAACGGGCTTTGAGTATTGTGAAATTCAAACATGTACGCATGTATAATCCATTCATCAAATGCCAATGACAGTATAACAATGACAGTCTTTACAGTAAATGCATTACCTTGTCACTGAAAGCTTGTTGAAATTCAAAAACTCAACCGAAAACTCTCTTTTTCAACAGTTCCAACGACTAAATAGTCTATTTGCGTTGTAGCTTTTTATCATGTTCATATGCCCGTTGGATTTCAATACATACTCGAAACGCATAGGAAAGTTTCACTCCAACAAGAATAAAAAAACCGAAACCTTAACAGCAAATAATCTCATATCCATATTATTTTGGATAGCTTTTGTGGTTAAAAAACTTAAATTTGCGCGCGTCCGTCATGACCTTCGCCACCGATTAAGCATTAACTATTCTGAAAGTTTCTTTGGCATTTAAAGTATTTCTCCTGTATCTTTCTGTCTTGGGCAAATCTAGTATTTAACTTAAAAAAAATAAAAACAGTTATCTTAACAGAACAAGCGCACTTACCCGTGTAGTATATAAAAATATGGCGATGTATGTTTCTGAAAAATCACAAATATTGTTTCCTGTGCTAAAATGCCACTTATGACTATAATTTACTTTTGTATCCAATTCTTCCAGCAATGTTGGTTATCTTATTTGTAATTATCACATGAACGCAATTTTACTCCCTTATAATTGGGTCAAGGAAATATTCTGATTCTTCACTGCAATGGCTCTGGAAGTAACTTGTGAAGACAGACATATGAAACATGTCATATATATGGCTCCCATCGCCAAAAACGTAAAAGAAACTTTTTAAAGATCATGTACACTTTATTGGTAATAATGACAAGAAAAAAAACGTCTAGTTTCACAAATGAAAAACAGAGTGTGACGTTTGAGCGAGTATTTGTGGGGCTGTCCCAGACCAGGAAGTACACAGATCACGTCCTGGCTTGGTCAACGAACGCGCCGGCGCTTAATCATAACTTCAAACAATCCCCATGACTGAAAGCTATGAACAAAACACGTCCATTTTGGTCTAAGATTTCAAAGTCACGTTCGTGTAATTTCTTTGGAGTATTGGACTCACTCAGTGCAAGCCGGGAGGGAGTCTGGAACCAACAACCAAAGGGTTAAATTATAGAGATGTTTATAATTATACATACAATGGCGGATCCAGGTGGGGGGCCTTGGGGGCTGAAGCCCCCGGGGTCTGTGGCTAGGGGGCTTTTGGGAACTGGAGCCCCTTACTTTAGCATATTTGAGTCCCCCGGGGTAAAACATCCTGGATCAGCCCCTGACGTATACTATTTTGAAGTGTTAAGTAACGATAAGATATGCGCTAATACTGTTTGATATAAATTCCTTAATGATGATAAAATAGACTATTTTGAAAGCGTCCTTTGTAATTTTATATTGATAAGTAACATACGTTAACTATTTTATATATTAACGATATCGATAAAAATATGCTGTTTTATCGAGGACATACTTGTGATGTTATGACAGAAATAAAATTATTTAATATGTCACTCAGAAATGATATAATGATAAAAAATAATGTCATTTAGTCATTCCCTTAATCATGACACGATAACTTCAGCGCTATGAACAGACTTGTCTGGTATCAGCGCTATACAAATTTTATCATTATTATTATTATTATTATTATTATTATTATTATTATTATTATTATTATTATTAATCTAAGTAAGGATATCATGATAAAAAGTAATACTATTTTTTATATGGCTCCTTACAATTTTATAATTATATTTCTATTTTGTAAACTGCTGAATAATAATAATGAAAAAAATACCAAATTAAGTATACTCAAAATGCTTACTTATGCGCATAAGATATTGTTTCAAAGAATTGATGTTCTTTAAACATCTCAATGTCCATTTTATCCTTATTTCTTTATTTCCAGTTCACATTTTATGGACGGCCAACGCTCATCTTTTCTCATCTGCTTTGTTTTTAGAATTCGTTAACATATTAACAAAAAACACACAATTTTCTTCATGAGGGATAAGATTTTTTTATTATAGTGATATTATTCCAATTAATTGTTTTATTCTATATACGATAATCTAAAACCACATATTTCAATTCTCAGAAATTAAACCGAAACATAAAACCGAACCTTTCCAGCTAGCCTAGCGGGAGAATATTGAATGGTTATATACTGGGGAATCCGTTTCGTTAATGCCCCCAGCAGTCGCTTTGGGAGATGATTGTCAGAGTACCAGGAAGAATAAATAACAAAATATTCTTGAAGACTAATAAAGAACCACAAAGACTTCTCCCAACTCTTTAACACAGATGTCAAAGATAAAATGTGATTACGAAGGAAATGCATGAAGTGCAATAAAGTATACCTACATATACAAATATAATTGAAAACTAAGAATTGGATGCCTCACGTGTACCTTAAAATGCTGATACAATGACCATACAAAATTTATTCTTTATTCCACCTCATGTGAAAACAAAATTACATATGTGTGTTCTATTTCATATATCCTTCGCACAACCAATTCACTTTTTTCAAAAACAATTCTATTTATTTCCTGCCAGTAAAACCTGGAACCTAGGCACATTTCATGTCATGAATATGTTAATCTATATTTAATGGTAAATGATGTCTGAAAATTCTAAAACTACAATTGAAATAAAAATATTATTGAGCTAAAATACTCATATGATAATGTTATTGGCAGGATAAAAGCTTTCGAGTATAAAACCATGATCTGGATCAAAATAAAAACGTATATATCTACATATTTCAAACTCATTGATATAATGTAAATTGACTGTTTCCATTCTTTATGAATTCCTTATCATCAAATGTGTTATATTTGCCAGTACATTTGATATATAAACATACATGCGTACCCCCCTTTACTTCTTAGTAAACATTTTTACTGGAGAAAAAAACAGAAACTAACAAACAACAAACTAATTGTTCACATTTCATGATATGTTTAAAAGCCCCTTGTTCATCAGTGGAACATAAAACATAAAGTCACACTCACAACAATCACTGTGACACACTACCAGTGTCCATGATATCATGGCATGATTATTTTGGAAGGTAAATTCTGACAAACTTTTTGATAAACTTAAGTTCTGTTATTATTCTGTTAATGCCAAACCATCACCCAAACCATATGTAGTTACTGTAGCAAAATAAAAGACCTGAACCGAATTGTTCCTTCTTTTTATTCATTAATATATTTCTTATGATATCGCATAAAATCGATATTTACGACTCAATTCATCAATCGTTATAGATTTAACCATTTGACTACAACTCTGATTATATTTTCACAGTAAGTTCATGTGCTGGCATATTTTTCCCTTAGTTTGTCTTATGTAAAAATCTGCATTAAAGTCAATGTTCTTTAATTTGGGATTAAAATTTTAACCCCGAGGATTTCCTCTACATTTCATTTCCCAATCTATCACTTTTCTTCGTGTACCATGTTCTTCTAAATTAACTCTTTTCTTTGAAACGATTCATACACTTTTGAAGTGTGACACATGTTAGGCCCATGTCAACATTGATGCTTGCAATGAAACCAAATCTTTGGACTCCCAGGTATATTCTGATTCAATGGTTTTAATTTGAATATGAATGTTTTGAATGTCTGAATATTGAATGTTTTTATTTTCTTTATAGTGGCTGGTATAACAATTATATACATTCATTTCATTGTCACAAATTAGAGTTTACCCAGCCCCTAAGGGCTTATCAACCACTTCGAACACAATTACTATCATTTTACAAGACCGTATGGCACTTATTATTCATACATTATTTCAATTCTTTTATCCCGTGCATTTTCCAAATAAGTACTAAGCTCTTTCCACTTATTTTGTACAAGATAGTTAAGCTTGTCATCATTTGACATTTCATGAAATGCACGGTCATTCACTTTTGAAAACAGCACTTGTCTGATATTATCATATGCATTACAAACACACACAAAATGTTTTTCATTTTCAATGTCACCATTGTTGCATATTAAACAAACTCTTTCTTCAAGTGCTTTCCCTCTGAATCTACCAGTTTCAATATGAATTGGCAATATTCCTATCCTTAGTTGACCTTTTCCTCCTAGATACACAATATTTTACATATGGTTCTGTATATATTTCATCCATAGAGTTAGTAGGCCCAGACATGGCCCTTGGGGGATTGGGATCTACAATTATCCCAATGAGCCGCATTAGTCTTGTATATTAACCATTCCTGTATACATGTAGATGTATTGACATATTAAGGTAAACATATAGAAATATTTACATTTACATGTATGTTCCCCTATTCAATATGCAATTAACCTGGCTAGATACAAGTGGAATCTAATCAGAAGCTTTCAATAGGCCAATAGAAAGTTTACCAACAAAGCTATTTCTATCCACCAAGTTTCCATGATTCATTCAATTCATGAGTTAATAACAGGTTTAATTTCGGTTTAATTTCAGTTAACACATGGCATTTCCTCAGAAACTATCGCAGAGTAGTGTTAAAATGTTTTCTGTGATGCCATAATATGCTGTGCGGGTGAAGAATACACATATGTGTGGTGTCATGTGATTCAGTCTGACTCCTATAATCAAGGTTCTAGGTTCGATTCCCTGTTGGAATAATTAGTTTGGTAATTCTGCGTGAACGAGAAGGGGGAATCTGCTGAGATGTTTCCCACTTTATTCAGTGCTCCTGGTTATCATAGGCTGTGGTTTTTGTTACCATTTCTTTTTTCAAAATTCAAAAGAAAAGTTTTCAGTATGTATTTGAAAAGAGAAGGGCATTGAGTCTCGATGAAAGACTCCTATCTGACACCATGTATCCTTGTTATGCAGATGACACACAAATGTACAATCCTTTTCACCTATTTCTGATGAAAATGAAAAGACTTCCATTGAATCAGAAAATGCAATTAACGGTATCAAGTCATTCATGGCCAGTAACAATTTAAAACTGAACGATAATAAAATAAAAGTTATTTTTGCCATTATCTATACAGATCAGAGGAAGGTCCCCAGGAGTGCATGTGTGCAATATCTAAGGTAAATGTCAAACGTAGCTCAATGTCCCCCGTTTTTCGCATTGCGGAGAAGGCAGGGGCAAAAAGTGTGAAAATTTGTGAAATGGTGTTATTATGACTGTTTCAGCAAAATGGCTATATCAGGTCAACCTTTGAGCCTTTTAACCAGTCGTGAGAACCCACTGGAACCAACCCCCATCCTCTCACTGGATTCATTGCTCTCACAACTGTCCTTGCGGGGTTGACATAAACATAACCCCATGGGTTGATAGCTCTGCTGACTTGAATGAAAACACATGAACTGAGAAAAAGTGCAACAAGCAACCAGGTTATGATTTTCCATACAAGATCCCAATTCAGTTTTGATGACATATTCATTAATATTTGGTAAATCATTATCTTGTTACCAAAGCAATATTTCATGCACAAAATTTGAGATTTTTTCAAAAATCTAATAGCTATCACTAAGTTGTCAAGGAGGCTGCCATTTTGAATAACCTAGCCAATGAGAATCAAGATAACAAGTTGGGGCCAAATTTCATATGTAACATGCATTTTCATTGGTCAAAATCATCATCTGCTCAAGTCTGCTCCACTTTTAATGGTTGTGAGATTTTGCATGCACACAAATTTTGAATTCAAGGTCAATGTGTCAAGGTCAAAGGTCACATGACTAAGAAAGTATGACGAGGCAGGGCTATGACCTAAGACATTTCTGTATACCAAGTTTTAATTTCTTCTTATAAGTGGTTGCTGAGATATGCTCCTTACAAAATTTGTGACATCACTGCACTAAGGTCAATGGTGACATCACTGAGAATTGAATTAAGGAATCTGAATCTTCAACTCTCTATCTAGCTCTGTATAAAATATGAAACATATATTACTGGTAGTTTTGGAGGAGAAGATTTTAAAACATAGTGTTGGTATATAACAGATATGAAGTGCATTTAATTCACTTCTAATGGTTGTGATGTGGCAAGTTCACAAATTTTGAATTCAAGGTCAATATCTCAAGGTCAAAGGTCACATGACTAAGAAAGTATGACGAGGCACAGCTATGACCTAAGACATTTCTGTATTCCAAGTTTTAATTTCTTCTTATAAATGGTTGCTGAGATATACTCCTCACAATATTGTGACAGCAAGGCCACTGCACTAAGGTCAATGGTGACATCACTAAGATTTGAAGGAATCTGAATCTTCAACTCTCTATCTACCTCTGTATTAAATATGAAACAAATATTACTGGTAGTTTTGGAGGAGAAGATTTTTAAACATAGTGTTAGTATATAACAGATATGAAGTGTTTTTTATTCCCTTCTGATTGTTGTGATGTGGCATGTTCAAATTTTGAATTCAAGGTCAGTATGTCAAGGTCAAAGGTCACATGACTAAAATTGTATGACAAGGCACAGCTTTAACATAAGACATTTCTGCATACCAAGTTTTAATTTCCTCTAATAAGTGGTTGCTGAGATATGCTCAGTACAAAATTTGTGACCTCAAGGTCACTGCACTAAGGTCAATGGTGACATCACTAAGATTTGAAGGAATCTGAATCTTCACCTATATATCTACCTCTATATAAAATATGAAAGATATAGTACTGGTAGTTTTGGAGAAGATGTTTAAAGAAATGTTGACAGACGGACGGACGGACGGACAGGCATTTTCCCCCCTCCTAAAGCTCTGCGAGGTAAAGTCTCAACAGGAAAAATTGTGAAATGGTGTTTTTACAACCCTTTCAGCAACTATGGCCATATCAGGTCGACTTTCGAGCATTTTACCCAGTGTGAAAGTAACACTGCCGGCAGTGGGAGTCGAACCCACCACCTCCCGTCCTCCACTTTTTAACCAACAAAGGCACAGATCCTACACTATACCAACTGTGCTAGTGGAGTCGGTATAAATTCTCAACAGAGCTAAAAACTAGGTGAAATTAGGAGTTTGGGATAAACTGTTGGTGAGAGTATTATTCCCTGCACAGAAAAAGTTACAAAAATCTAGGAATGACAATTCAAATTAATTCAATGTGTAAATCTGACTTTTTTAGTTCGAAACCTTGTGTAGGATTAGATGATTTTTGACAACAGAGCAAGCAATCATAGGGGCTCATGCTTTTGTGACATCTAACCTAGATTATGGGAATTTTCTGCTTGATGGGGCCATAAATATCTGGTTAAAAAATTTGTGAAAAACAAGGATGATAGCTACCATAAGGATGAGTGATAGTACATGAGCAAGGCAACTGTGGTCTCAGTATCTAGATAAGACTTTAAATGATCTGATCTGATCATGCATCATAAATAGTGCTGATCTGGCACAGCCTGGAACAGACAAATTATAAAACCTTTATCATCATCATCATTAATATATTCTACTTTTGCATTTCATGGGATTTAATGACAGATCATTTAAAGGCAGCAATCTTGCAATTTGGTTTATTGAAAGAATGTGCAAAATGCACATAAAAATCCTCATTAGAATGTATCAATTATAAAAGTCAAATACTTTGTTCACCACATTATTACTTTTGCACCTTCTTTTAAAATATGGGTACAATTCTTTAAATTTAACTGTTCTTGTGGTCATCATAGCAAATGCAGGAAGATTTTGAAGAGGAAGTAAAAATAAGTGGATTATTATATGATTCTTTCCTCTGCATATGTTTTGCTATATGCTGCCAAGCAGAGCAGACACAAAATTTCCCTGAAGCTGAGTACCGTAGCTTCCTGGAAGAAAACGCAATGCTATAAACATGGACAGATTGGACCTTAAAGCATTCATGAAACCTGGAAGGTTCCAGGCGATTTTACAGTGGTTTAAGGTATATGAAAACAATATATGATCTTAAAATTGACATACATACAGGCTATCTGTCTGAAATCCACAAAAGAACATCAACCCTGAGAATTATGATTTTTTGTGACCACCAAGTACTGCCAGTACTAAACAGGAAGTGTGTTGTGCTGCCTTGACCTTTGAACTGTCTGGGGGCTCCGTAAGTCGCAGGAGGTGTTGTTTACCAATTGTCAAAATTGGAGCAACACATTTTCGGCCATTTTTTTCCACTATATAGAGAATAAAATTGGAAGATAACACGTATCATGATGATAGTGCCTTTTCCTGGCTTTCTTATGGTGGTAAAATTATTAAAAACAGATGAATATCTATGAAGTTATAAATGAAGAAAAATCAGTATTTTTTATATTATATATGTTGGCAAAAAAAAGTTTTAAAATATTCTATACAGCCCAGCTTTTAAGGTGGAATCCATGCAGCCTTTGATGTCTTTCCATTCAGTGGTGTGAAAAACCCTAAATTTCATCGAAGAGGGTCAAATCATAAATTCTACTGATACCAATTATCAGCATTCACAGTTTTGCCATTCAAAGTCCTTGTGATTTAAGGCCAAACCAATGATCAAAGGGTTTAATGTCACTTTTTCAATATCACTTTAAGTTAAGAGGGATTCCATGCAGCCTTTGAGTCATGTCTTCCCTTTTTGACAGAAAGGTTTTCACATGCATAAGATACTTTTCAAATAAATAGTATACTTTTCCCATAAATGATATATCTTTCACAACCATAAGATATTTGTCACAACCATAAGATATTTGTCACAACCATGAGTTATTTCATTGATTCAAATGATATTAAAATAATCTTATGTTGTTCTGAAATATACTCCTGGCAATAAATTGATAAATTGTACAAAACATCTACACCCTGTTTCCCAAGCTGGACAGGTGCCCACCTGGTAACTCATTAGGTGTTTACACGAGATCACAGACCAGCTAGACAAAGATTGTTGACAAAGTGTTCAATTGCTGGTGTAGGTTCCAGCAGACAACTGATCAACTTTCAAGTGCCACAGAAAATTGTTAACAGGGAATATTTTGGGTACTACTACATAAAAGCACTGTTTAGGGTATAAACATTCATGTTATGTAAAGAAAGTGTCTGAAAGTCACGTTTCATGAATGCTTTAACAAAACAATGTTCTGCAAAATAAAAACAGAATATTTTCCTTTGAGCAAGAATATTTCATGTTTAGTTTTTTTTAACATTTACCGTATTTACTCGTATATAAGACGACTCGTGTATAAGACGACCCCGAAAAATGGAGGTTATTTTGCTCGAAAAGACCTATTTCAAAATATAAGACGAGTTGTGTATAAGACGATGGTCTTATACTCGAGTTATTACGGTAAAACGTAAATACGATGTTCATATTTTTGAAATAACGAATATCGGACGGATCGATTTTAATTGCGGTTTAAATGATAAATAAAGGTATTAAAGGGAAGACACGACTTCCCATTTGGACAGAAATGCTTTCACGCTAGTATTGCGTAATGCATGTTAAATGAATGGATGGTTGTGTTCTGTTCTTGACCTGCAAAGCGAATTTGTGATAATATTTGGGAAACACCTTTATTTATCATTTAAAACACAATTAAAATCGATCTGCATGTGAAAGCATTTCTATCAAAAAGGGAAGACACGACTCAAAGCAGTAGAAACAATGACGAAATGCAAAACTGTGAACGCTGATAATTGGAATCAGTGAAAACAAAGTCAAAACAAAGCATTTAGAAATAACAGACATCACACGTAACGTGTCGATTTTAATTGCATTTTAAATGATAAATAAAAGTATTGTAACGAACTACCTTTCCGTATGTCAGACTGGTAAAGGGCAAAACAATGACGCGCTAATAACAGTTCAAAGATTTATTGACGAATAATTTGACAAGTGAATAGTATATGTACAATTCCATATAACTGATGTAGACAAACTGGTTACCAGTAAAACAATGTCATATCATAAATACTTGATGTTCTTATTGTTATATTTATATCCACTTATACATTAATACTGCTTTTCATGTCATTTTCTATTATAGGTTGACTTCTGATACATCTGCTTTCTGAACTGAATCAGGCGCTGATTAACTTATGACATCTCAGAAATGGCTTCTGAGATTTCAGCAGGACTTCTGAAATCTCAGAAGTGAGACTATAAAAATATATGATTTAATTTAATTCTGGTACTGGCAAATCTTGAAATACATGACAAGGAACTGTTGCCAATATGAATATTGCTCCAATATGAATTAATATAAAATTGTATATCTATTCAGGGTTCCTGCTGGATACTTCTGAAATCTCAGATGACTTCTGAAATCTCAGAAGTCACTTCTGATATATCAGAAGTGTTAAAAATTGATGTTTCCCTTAATTAGAGAAATATACAAATGTTAAATGTCATGACCAATGTCATATATCCAACAAAGAGTTTCCTTATATCTCAATTAAGTGATCTTTGAAATTCCAGCAGCATCTGTTTTGGATCATTCGAGATCTCAGCTGTACTTCTGAAATCTCAGAAGTGTGACTTCTGAAATCTCAGAAGTGTGACTTCTGAAATCTCAGAAGAGCTTATAATTGTTTAAATGTCATTAGTTCTTATAATTGATAATTCCAGAAGCAGAAATTCTCAGAAGTTTCTTCTGAATTATCAGAAGTGTCATTTTTAATAAATTCAATATAATTTTGTAGGAAATGTACCTTGGTGGAAACGATAATGAATTCCCTTAAGTGTCGTCTGAATTTTCAGAAGAGCCCGCGTCGTTGTGAACTCGATTGGCAAATTGTGACGCGTCATCGCTTTTATTGGTTTGACGTCATTTCACGCATGCGCAGAAGGCCAAAGATCGACTCAGCCAAGATGACGCGCAAAAGGAAAGTCAGAACACTTTGCTTTGCTAGAACCAAACGTATTTACACGAAGAATACGCCATTTTAGACGATATAAAGTTAATATTATGAAAAAGACGAATCTCGCTCTTGTTTTCCTACGGGACGAGCATTAAACACCAAAATTCGTGACGTAATAAGTAGGAAACACGCTCCACGGCGAGTCTCTGGAGAAAGGTAAAATTATAGGAGAAAGGTAAAATTATACATTCTCGATGCTAAACTACGTAAATAAGAAAGAAATTGAACATCTTTTGTGGCGATTCGCAAAATGGCGACTTAAATGCCTCGTGGTCAATCGCCAAATTCTAATATGAATACGTGAGCGAAAAGATAACACGCTCATCTTCGAGTAATTTAAAAACGCTAAAAATGGCCAATCGAGAACTGACTGTTCCTCACAGTATTTATTTAATATTATCACAACTTATGCTTTGCAGGTCGAGAACAGAACAAAACCATCCATTATTGCGCAATATATTAATACTTCAATGCCAGTTAACGATTGTTTTCGCGCCAAAAACAAGAGCCTCTCCCGCCTTTCAAAATGGCGATCTTGAGATATTGACAGAAATGCTTTCACACGTGGATTGATTTTAATTGCGTTTTAAATGATAAATAAAGGTATTTACCCAAAATTATCACGATGATTTACGGCCAATGGAGTGCTATAAACTATAATAATTAACAGCGATATAATTAATATCTTTGGCTTGAAATACACAAAGAAATATTCTACCACGTGTTATACTTTTGACGCTAAGATCACGTTCATCGTGTTACATTTTCGAAGTGCGAAACACTGAATTTGATGTGCGGCAACACAAAGAGAAGCCAGGGATCCATCGTTGCGCAATAAATTAATATTTCAATGCGAGTTGATACACTCCATTTGTTTTCGCGCCAAAAATAAGAGCTTGTCCCCGTCACTCCCGCTTTTTAAAATGACGACCTCGTATTGCGTAATGCATGTTAAATGGATGAATGGTTTTGTTCTGTTCTCGACCTGCAAAGCATATTTTGTGTTAATATTGTGTATATACTTTTATTTATCATTTAAAATGCAATTCTCTGACAAATCTGCAAAGTCAATGATCACATGACTTGTGAGTCACTTGGCCAATCGATCTGCTGCGTCACGGACATCGTATTTACGTTTTACTTTTACTTCTATGTCTATTAAAATTAAAATTATTATTTAATGATATCGCACAATACCAATTATCAGCGTTCACAGTTTTGCATTTCGTCATTGTTTCCATTGCTTTGAGTCGTGTCTTCCCTTTTTGACAGAAATGCTTTCACACGTGGATCGATTTTAATTGCGTTTTAAGTGGATTGATGGTTTTGTTCTGTTCTCGAACAATTTGGGTAAATACCTTTATTTATCATTTAAAACGCAATTAAAATCTATGCGTTACGTCCCATATTTGTTGTTTTGTTTTGACATCGTATTTACGTTTTACCGTATATACTCGAGCATAAGACGGTTAAATCGATCCGTTATGTCCGATATTCGAATATTGAAATAACAAATATCGGACGGATTGATTTTAATTGCGGTTTAAATGATAAATAAAGGTATTAAAGGGAAGACACGACTTCCCACTTGGTCAGAAATGCTTTCACGCTAGTATTGCGTAGTGCATGTTAAATGAATGGATGGTTGTGTTCTGTTCTTTACCTGCAAAGCGAATTTGTGATAATATTGGGAAATATCTTTATTTATCATTTAAAACACAATTAAACTCGATCTGCATGTGAAAGCATTTCTGTCAAAAAGGGAAGACACGACTCAAAGCAGTAGAAACAATGACGAAATGCAAAACTGTGAACGCTGATAATTGGAATCAGTGAAAACAAAGTCAAAACAAAGCATTTCAAAATAACAGACATCACACGTAACGTGTCGATTTTAATTGCATTTTAAATGATAAATAAAAGTATTTATTTAATATTATCACAACTTATGCTTTGCAGGTCGAGAACAGAACAAAACCATCCATTATTGCGCAATATATTAATACTTCAATGCCAGTTAACGATTGTTTTCGCGCCAAAAACAAGAGCCTCTCCCGCCTTTCAAAATGGCGATCTTGAGAAATTGACAGAAATGCTTTCACACGTGGATTGATTTTAATTGCGTTTTAAATGATAAATAAAGGTATTCACCCAATATTATCACGATGATTTACGGCCGATGGAGTGCTATAAACGATAATAATTAAAAGCAATATAATTAATATCTTTGGCTTGAAATACACAAAGAAATATTCTACCACGTGTTATACTTTTGACGCTAAGATCACGTACATCATGTTACGTTTTCGATGTGCGAAACACTGTAAATTTGATGTGCGGCAACATGAAGAGAAGTCAGGGATCCATCGTTGCGCAATATATTAATATTTCAATGCGAGTTGATACACTCCATTTGTTTTTGCGCCAAAAATAAGAGCTTGTCCCCGTCACTCCCGCTTTTTAAAATGACGACCTCGTATTGCGTAATGCATGTTAAATGGATGAATGGTTTTGTTCTGTTCTCGACCTGCAAAGCGTATTTTGTGTTAATATTGTGTATATACTTTTATTTATCATTTAAAACGCAATTCTCTGGCAAATCTGCAAAGTCAATGATCACACGTCATGGACATCGTATTTACGTTTTACTTTTACTTCTATGTCTATTAAAATTAAAATTATTATTTAATAATATCGCACAATACCAATTATCAGCGTTCACAGTTTTGCATTTCGTCATTGTTTCCATTGCTTTGAGTCGTGTCTTCCCTTTTTGACAGAAATGCTTTCACACGTGGATCGATTTTAATTGCGTTTTAAGTGGATTGATTGTTTTGTTCTGTTCTCGAACAATTTGGGTAAATACCTTTATTTATCATTTAAAACGCAATTAAAATCTATGCGCTACGTCCCATATTCGTTGTTTTGTTTTGACATTGTATTTACGTTTTACCGTATATACTCTAGTATAAGACGGTTAAATCGATCCGTTATGTCCGATATTTGTTATTTCGAAAATAAGGATGTTCGTAATGAAAACTCGTAGTGCCGTAAATTTTGGGCGTAAATCCTCGTCCACAGGTTGCTAACATTAACTAAGGTTTTTTTTTACAAAAACCTCATCTTATATACAAGTAAATACGGTAGGATTCAACATATAAAGTCATTTGTAAAATGAACCTTCCTTAGAGCACTCTTACAGCCCAAGGCTTTGTTGAAATCCGGAATCAACCCAAGGCTTTGTTGAAATCCAGAATCAACCCATATATCAGAAACTTCAAACCTCATGTACATGTATACCACATATTACAAACCTCATATTACAAACCTTTACCTGGTTAGAACATTTCATTTATGAATACCAAGAGATTTAGCCAAAACACAATATTTATTTCAGAGTTTTATTCAAACAAAACATGTATCATACACAGGTAACAAGTGCTAGTTCTGACAGTTTTTCACTGTCCACATAGACAGCAGTAAAGTCACATCATCTGTGCATCCAACAGGCCAACATGGAAGCCCATTTAACCAAATTAGGTGATAATAATGTAGTTAAAGCTTGAAAGAATGATATTCAGACTGGTTTATGACACTTGAATTCATATCAGAAAGCAAATACACAAAAAAGAAAGTCTGGTTTGTTGAAACAATGAGAAAATCTTATAACTACTATACGGCACTTCTCATAACTTACATCCTCTCAATGTTTGTTCATTCATAAATAGTTTGGTAAATAAATATATTTATATACTTATAGAGGCATTTCACATTATTTTTGTAACATTGTGTTACATTGATGGTGATTCATATCTAATGTACCAATTATGGATTGTATTTCAGTTATATGATATTCAGATAAATATTTCATTATTGGTTCAAACATTTTGATAACATGGTATATAAGGTTGCAATTTGAAATAAATATATGTCCTTTGTATAAAAATTGATTTATGTGTTTCTGTCACCCCTTTGTTAATTCTGATTGAGGAAATTTAAAAGTGTTTTGTTTCCAGTAGCCAGGCGTATCTTTGATATATTCTGAGGAAGCTTTCCCACAGTTACCTTCACAATATTGGCAGTATTGTTTTGATTAAAAATATATCAAAATTGAAAATTTTACCACATTCTTCGGGTAAATTTGCAGTCAAACAAAACAAATATTATTTATCCTATTCCAATCAATCCCAACCTTTAAAGGCAAATATGGACAGAGTGCATTCTGTTGTCCAGCTATGCTAGACAAAATGGAAACTCTACATTCAACATGCAGTTCAGAAAGAAAAATGCTTGATGACCAGAAACAAACAATAATATTTCCTGGCCTACTTGCTTCCATACTGCCAGCATCCTTACATCTATAGATGCTATGCTCCATATAAATTTTGACCAAAAAAAATATTCACCCTTAATTATTTTTAAAAAGCTCAGTCAAACCCTTTAGCTGTTTGCAACAAAGAATAGAAATGATAAAATAGCTGCATACCCAGTCAAACCTGTGCACCTTTCCAGAGTGTTAGCCTTTTATATAACCACTCATACAAGCAACATTTCTGTCAATACATCCATGAACAGATAGTTAATTTGTGTCAACAAAACTAACTTCTCATTTCATTATTCTTAACTATGGAGGTCTTGACAAGCAGAGGTCATTTTGATATATCTCACTTATCTTAAATTGATTATAAAATGTACAGCAAATTTCCAACATTGCTGAACTGTTTCTTGTTACATAATTCTTAAAAATATATAAATTATGATATATGCTCAAGTATTTTATCTTTTTCCATAAAAAATGGCTGCAAAAAATGTTTTGTTCACTTCTCAGTCACACACTCAGTATATAAATATAACAGCAGTGCTAGAAATATTATACATAGTCTCTTATTATTGTGATTTATATAATACCTACATTAAGACAAATATTTGTTCTGAGTGGAAAACCTTTCCTGCATTAAGACTGTGTCACGTTCTAATGTTGCATCTTCTTTCCCAAGATAATGCACAAGGAAGAGGTTAATATAAATAGTATTCCTATGATAAATAACATGTTTTTGTATGTGTGTCAAGATGTCATATACACCCGTTGTGTTTGTGGTATGATGGTCCTGGAATTCCTTCATGTGAGAAATGTGATAAAACACCAAACAAAATTAATGACAAAATACATGTTTACTTGAAAACTACTAATATTCATATTTTAGTGGCAAGATAATGTATCCCAAATATGTATATCAAATTTGAAAATACTTCACATACAGGTGATATTTTACCCAAATACAAAAATGATTTAGGTTAAAAGGTCAAGGTCACCCACACATTAAAATCCTAACAGCTTTTCCATCATGGTTCACCATAGTCTACTAATCCCATTGCAATGACCAGCTTTGACCTATGAAGTCATCTAAATATGAAAGCTTCTCAAATTTCAATTTTTCTATTTTATTTATCCATAATAATATTATTCTCAAGATTCTTTCTAAATAAGTTCTGTTATCATTCACATAGAAGTATCTGCAGACATGTTTAATTTACCCTTAATTCTATTTATTTCACACAGTTTAGCGAATCTGCAATCATACACACCAAGCATACTGGGCTTAATAAATGTCAAACAGACAAGCATGCATAATGCTCGTAGTGGAGGGACTAGAGATGATGCTCTGCACATTATGGACACCCATGAGTGCAGCTACAAGGATGTACATCTACATTTAGTGTAATGCCAGCAACTTCAAAACTGCCCATGCTCAACATTAACTTTGCAGTGGGAATTACAAAAAAAAAAACAAAAAAAAAACAAAAACAAGTATTTAATGATGATTTTTGGTTTCATCTATATGATACTATTCAACACATCTACCGGTACCTCCAAGAATCACAATATTTGTTCTGATTTGTATGATCAGTAGAACTGACTTAGGTCCATTTTGACTTCATAACTATAGGTACATTTGTCATTAACCCCTTTCTCTGAAACTTATAAAAATATAGTATTTACTACAATGGACAGTTGGAGCAATTGCAAATATATTTTGAGAATCTATCAACTCCACATTTGGGCTCACAAAAGAATATATAAAAACATGCATCAGTATTGCACCCTCACTACCTCTAGACAATGATCCTATCAGTTAAGAACTGGAACCTTAAGTGACCTTTATGCTGAGGACCAGGGTGATCGGTCAAATTTGCACCAAATATTTATAAAAACATAGGCATCAGAGATGCATCAACCCTCAGCCCTGGTAACTCATTGCACAACATTCGCTCCACACAATATTTGTGAACAAAACGTCACTGCACCAAGGCAAATTGATGCAGGGGTAAAAAACCCATAAAATCTACTTCCTTTGATAGCTTAGGTGTGTCAAGTATCATGAAACTGTCATCATTTACTCTAGAATTATTGATATGGGCCTGTGACCTTGAAAAGCAGGTTAAGGTCACCGTCCATCAAACTCATCTGGAGTCTTCCCAGATTCTTATGTGTGTCAATTTTCATGAAGCTGCCATCATTTGTTCTTAAGTTATCACGATGACAAGGATGATTTCACATAATTGTCCCTGTGACCTTGAAATCAGGTGAAGGTCATGTTCCATCAAGAGAAGTCTGAGGTCTTCACCAGATGCTTGTGTGTGTCAAATCTCATAAAGCTGCCATCATTCGTTCTTGAGTTATTGCGATTCTTGGGATTTCACATAATTGTCCCTGTGACCTTGAAAAATAGGTCAAGGTCGCCGTCCACCGAACTAGTCCGAGGTTTTCACCAGATGCTTATGCGTGTAAAGTTTCATGAAGCTGCCATCATTTGTTCTTGAGTTATCACGATGACAAGGATGATTTCACATAATTATCCCTGTGACCTTGAAAAGTAGGTAAAGGTCATGTTTCAAAGAAAAAATTCTGAGGTCTTCACCAGATGCTTGTGTGTGTCAAATCTCATAAAGCTGCCATCATTCGTTCCTGAGTTATTGCGATTCTTGGGATTTCACATAATTGTCCGTGACCTTGAAAAATAGGTCAAGGTCGCCATCTATCGAACTCATTCGAGGTTTTCACCAGATGCTTTTGTGTGTCAAGTTTCATGAAGCTGCCATCATTTGTTCTCGAGTTATCGCGATGACAAGATGATTTCACATAATTGTCCCTGTGACCTTAAAAAGTAGGTGAAGGTCATGTTTCATAGAAAAAATTCTGAGGTCTTCACCAGATGCTTATGTGTGTCAAATCTAATAAAGCTACCATTATTCGTTCTTGAGTTATTGTGATTCTTGGGATTTCACATAATTGTCCCTGTGACCTTGAAAAATAGGTCAAGGTCGCCGTCCATCGAACTCGTCAGAGGTTTTTACCAGATGCATATGTGTGTCAAGTTTCATGAAGCTGCCATCATTTGTTCTCGAGTTATCGCGATGACAAGATGATTTCACATAATTGTCCCTGTGACCTTGAAAAGTGGGTGAAGGTCATGTTTCATAGAAAAAATTCTGAGGTCTTCACCAGATACTTATGTGTGTCAAATCTCATAAAGCTACCATTATTCCTTCTTGAGTTATTGTGATTCTTGGGATTTCACATAAATTGTTCCTGTGACCTTGAAAAATAGGTCAAGGTCGCCGTCCATCGAACTCGTCCGAGGTTTTCACCAGATGCATATGTGTGTCAAGTTTCATGAAGCTGCCATCATTTGTTCTTGAGTTATCGCGATGACAAGGATGTTCGCTACAGACATACATACATACAGACATACATACATACATACATACATACATACCCACGCCAGGAGTACTGCAATACCCTCAGCCTGATTACATCAGGGGCTGAGGGTAAAAATATGTATTTTTAATGCAATTATGGGAAACCCTCATTGAAACTAGCAAATACAGCAGTGTATCATGTTTTACACTACCTAAAATAGAAAATCTTTCATTTACTCTTTCTGATAGATATCTATTCTTCTATATGACACTTTTACTTTTAATTTCATTCCATTAGAGAGTTTCCTCATATTTTAATCTTGTTCCTGTTCACCAGAAAATGTCTCATACTGACTGTATCTTAATATCACTCAAACAAGTCATTGTACATCTATATACTACTTACATCACCTCATAAATAAGGTGATATATTACACTGCTCACTGTATAAAACAGTAAGTAGTATAAAGGTTGCCAGGCACTTCCCTACCTACATGCTTAATGCAGTGTCCACATTTCATTCTCACACTGCTTGAAATAAATATATTCTTTTCAGAAAAACTTTAATGACTGCACCCTCCGTATCTATATCAATGTCAGGTAGAGATGATGACAATGATGATGGTGCAATCGGTCTCATCCACCCTGTACATTAAGGTATACCATCTGCTTATCTGCCTGAGCCATGATGATGATGATGATGATGATTATGATGATGATGATGAAGCATGCTGTCTCATACTACCTCCACATTAAGGTGCAATACTTGCTCATCTGTCAGGGCTGGTTTCAGGAGCAAATACTCCATAATGTTATTGTAGACTCCGCGGTTGAAGGGGTTGTAGAAATTACCTTTTCCATCTTTCAAGTAGGCATATCGCTTGCGATTTATGCTCTCATTGGTGGTTATATTAATGGCAGCATGGTACACCTGTGGCAAAACACACAAGCATTGGGTCAAGAAATATGTAATAATGATATCCCCTCTAAATCTAAAATTATATATTCAAGTTTATAAATTAAGTTTAATGCATAAATATAAATATCTACATAACACAAATGCAAAGATAGCTAACTATATACTCAATTATTATTCACATGACATAAAATCCATGAATATTCCCACAATCTCTTTGAACTCAGCCAGGCTGAGTGAACATTTAATTGAATCATGTTTAATTAGTAAGTATGTGGTTTTGTGGGTCTCTTTGTTATAAATGTATCCTGCAGTCAGCATGTTAGCACCACAACACATCACATTAAGGCCAAGCATATTACTTCCTTATGTCTCCCAGCCAGATAGGATATAATAAACACATCATTCATTGACATTTCCATCACCTTGAAAAGGGAGTGTACATTTTATTAAGGCAAATAAAAAAAACATAGGCCAATGGCCTCAAGATCTATGCTGATCATTGCGTTTATGCAATGATTTTATCATTTTCTGGAAATGCCTCCAAATTGCTTCAATAAATGGTAATCTAAATCCTTTCCAAGGCAGATTTGAACAGGTGATATGTTTAGCTAATCAAAATGTATGTTACATGTTGGATTCAGCCATAAATTTTATTGTATTCTTGATTCTCATTGGCTGATTTTTGTAAAGTTATTCAAAATGGCAGCCTCATTGACAAAGAGTCAATTAGATTTTTAAAAACCATAACAAAATGGAAAAAAGTTCTGAGCTTAATGGCAAGGAGATTGATTTGGTCCCCTGCAAATACAACATCGTACCTACTAAGAGCAAAGAGCTCCGACCACTAGTTTCAGATGTGATGACGGACAGACAGAATGACAGAAATTTCCCCTCTTGCCGCAGACACTACATTGTATGCTGACATAGTCAGCAAAGCTTATAAGGAGCAAAGATGGGGAAGTCGTATTTTGGCACACTTCTATTTGTGGACTACAAGAACCACATCATTTTGCTTGGCCTCAGATAGAACCCACACACATCACATCTAGAGGTAATTATACTTATTATTTCTAATGTTATAAAATATACATATTCAATATTAAATCCACTATTTAATAAGCCCTTAAAGAAGCCCCGTGTTAGTAATTTCATGTCTTTTTCCAAAAGTAGTAACAATCTTGCAGGCATTTTTCATATACTTGTTCAAGACAAAAACTATATCTGAGTGACAAGGCATCAACAAGTGTTTTCTGTGTGATTCCAACTTTCTACTGAACCAATATAGTTGAAATTTATTTTGTGGAAGGGTCATGATCTCATATTATCTATGCAAATCTAAAAAGATAGTTTCTTTTAGCAGACTTGAAAGGATTGGGAAAAGTTGGTTTGACCTAAATTATTTCATTGTTTCATCTGATAAGATATGATGTAATCAGAGTACACAAAATAAACAACGCTGTTGAAGGTCTAATGGTGTGGATCAGATCTCAAACAGAATATCAGGAGGTCTAACCATCTGGTCCCCCACAGGATCTCAGGGGGTCTAACCATCTGGTCCCCCACATCCCCCACAAGATCTCAGGGGGTCTAACCATCTGGTCCCCACAGGATCTCAGGATGTCTAACCATCTAGTCCCCACAGGATCTCAAGAGGTCTAACCATCTGATCCCCTACAGAATCTCAGGAGGTCTAACCACCTGATCCCCTACAGAATCTCAGGAGGTCTAACCATCTATTCCCCCACAGGATGTCAAGAGGTCAAACCATCTGGTCCCCCATAGGATCTCAGGAGGTCAAACCATCTGGTCCCCCACAGGATCTCAGGAGGTCTAACCATCTGGTCCCCCACAGGATCTCAGGAGGTCTAACCATCTAGTCCCCAACAGGATCTCAGGATGTCTGACCATCTGATCCCCTACAGAATCTCAGGAGGTCTAACCACCTGATCCCCTACAGAATCTCAGGAGGTCTAACCATCTGATCCCCCACAGGATCTCAGGAGGTCAAACCATCTGATCCCCCTACAGAATTTCAGGAGGTCTAACCATCTGATCCACAGAGTTAGACCTGCAACACAATAACATGTGGTCTTTTATTAATTAACATACATTTTAGAATAAATGTATGCATCATCATTTTAATTTACTGAAAACAACAATACAATATTTTTTCACTATTTTCACCGAAGTATGATGTTTCAAAGATTGGTAACATCATCAGCAGTGCATATAAGTTGGGTGCCACATCTATCAATTCTTACCGTTTGTCCCGACACAAAGATGGCTATACTTTCAAAGAAGCATCCTTGCAGGAAGCCATATTGGTAGTCCCACCTATGCCCTTCTTGCTCATAGAACCAGTACATGAAGAATGCAACTAACGCACCGTTACACATCACAGTTATTGTAAACAGCACAAATGAGAACCTGAAAATGAGGGTTAAGAGGAGGCTTTACAAGCTAGTCACACAGCATGCATTGGTGTTAGAGGGAGTCTAATTTCTCCTTTGGCTGTATATGTACAGAACAGCAATCTTCAAAGGATGTTTGCAAAGGTGTAAATGTGAGGTGCAAGAGGACAGTGGTGCCACCTGTTGGAGATGCATAGAACTAAGTGCCAAACTCTCGGAACACGCCGCTTTACAACATGATCTTACCACAATGATTCCGACATATGAGGCGATAAGCTCACAAACTATGCCTTCCAAAATGGAGAGACAAAAGTACCACCTGTCTCCCTCCTGCTCAACGCGCCACATCATAAAGAAGGCCGTCAAGGCCCCGTTAACCAGCATGCAAAATACAAAGGTGATGAAAGAAATTCTGAAAAATCACCATCAAGGCAGAAGAAATAAGCAAAACACACTTGTCAGAAGTGACGTGAACATGCAAGTTGCTCAAGAAGTTTAAAAATGTATCTTGAGTGAAAACAGCACTATTTTGATTGGATAGTGTCGTACATTTTTAAACTCCTGCAACAAATGCTTCCTCCTGTCTGGTGTCGAGGTCACATGATAGTTTGGGATTTAGAAAAAGACACATCAGATGCAAACGTGAAAATCATGTGGTTCCACTGGAGAGTAAAAAATGGGGTTAAAGTATAAAGAGTTATGTTTAGTAGGGTTTGGACACTATTCTGGGAACAGTATTGCTCTATTACCTACATATCTCAATGTGCAGTACAATGTTGTTGTGTTGTGGTGGCTGCATGCTGACTTGGGGATGATTCTGAATAACTCACAATATGACTCAGCAACACTGACTCATATATGACTCATGACTCCTACTGAAGTATACCATGTCAGTAGCTCAGACATATGACTCACATTGGTGGTGAGTCTGGGGAATGCTTCATGGAATTAGGTCATGTGATCTCTGGCTTACCGTGCATCCGAGGATCAGACTGGCTATACACGTGAAGAAGATGATTTCTACAAGGCCTATAACAATAAGAATGTCCCATCCCGCAGTTCTCAAGAGGTAGAGGCAGAAATAGGCTGCCTGCGCCCCGTTGAGGAATACTGTCAACACGAAACTAATGAACCACACTCTGCAATGAGACACAAGAGCTGCCCTCTAGTAACAATAACATTAATCAAGAATTATTCAACATTCACAAACTTTGATTTTTATAGTAAATGTAGATCTAAAAAGGGTAAATATAAAATAACTTATATTTTTTTCAATACAGTTTGTGAATCTTGAATGTGTTAAAATAAACAAAACTTAATATAATTATATTAGTATTCACACAAGACTTTAGACAACAGAGAAAAGTTTAAATTTCATGTAACCAGATTCTCACACTCAAGCCAAGGCTAACTGTCTGGAAATTACAGTCTAGTACAATAGTTTTCTTGAAGTTGATACTTTCAATAAAATCTTCCTTGTATCTAAACACTCAACAGTACTAAATGGGTGATATAGTCCAAATAATTAGGTGATATTGTCCTTATAAATGAAGAGCATTTAATTAACATGGTCCTAAAGGGGTGATATTGTCCGTATAAATGAAGAGCATTTGATTAACATGATCCTAAAGGAAT
The DNA here is from genome assembly GCA_949316495.1 of Amphiduros pacificus. Lineage (NCBI taxonomy): Eukaryota > Metazoa > Annelida > Polychaeta > Phyllodocida > Hesionidae > Amphiduros > Amphiduros pacificus. The sequence continues at coordinate 30,712,331 of OX439008.1, read as the reverse complement.
GATATTGTCCTTATAAATGAAGAGCATTTGATTTTCAGGGTCCTAAAGGGGCGATATTGTCTTTATAAATGAAGAGCATTTGATTAACATGGTTCTAAAGGGGTGATATTGTCCTTATAAATGAAGAGCATTTGATTAACATGGTCCTAAAGGGTTGATATTGTCCTTGTAAATGAAGAGCATTTGATTAACCTGGTCCTAAAAGGGCGATATTGTCCTTGTAAATGAAGAGCATTTGATTAACATGGTCCTAAAGGGGTGATATTGTCCTTGTAAATGAAGAGCATTTGATTAACATGGTCCTATAGGGGGTGATATTGTCCTTATAAATGTTGGGATCTTCCAGGACGTTTGTCCTACTGTAAATCTCTCTGACCACTGAGATACATATTATCTGCATACCCTTTCACTCTGTGCACCTCGAACGCCTGCTTGATCTAATACAATGATTACATTGTTTGGAAATTATTCGTGGATTAATTATTAAATGTGGATTACCGGTAAATTAAGTGAGATCACACAATCTTAGGACTAATATGACATGAGTATTCATAAGGAAGTTAAGAAGAGATAATAATAACACATCACGCAGAATAAAACAGCACAAAATGATAGTTAGATATAGAGCTATCCACAGACACTTTATTCAACCAAATGCAATATTTGCAAAATATATGTTAAAATATGGGTAATAAAATTAAATATTGGGTTTGATTGTTGACATGATCGAATAGTAAGATAATTTTAAAGTTCTAGCTATAATAGTGTGCTTAGATAGATGATACAAGAAAGGGAAACCCATCATGGTCTTCTGAAGGATTATGATATACTTCACTTGGTTGAACAAAGCCTCGAGTGAGTTTAGTTAACAGAGGTACCATAGGCTGACACGTATACAAAGCTTCTACTCTTCACTTGTATTTGAGATGAGATTCAAACCCCAAGGTCTGTATTTGGGATGTGTCTAACACCTCGACCTACACTTGAAACTTAGTCCATACTTCAAGGCCTGTATTTGGGACGAGATTCATACCTCAAGGCCTGTATTTGGGATGTGTCTAACACCTCGACCTACACTTGAAACTTAGTCCATACTTCAAGGCCTGTATTTGGAACGAGGTTCATACCTCAAGACCTGTATTTGGGACGAGGTTCATACCTCAAGGCCTGTATTTTGGGATGAGGTTCATACCCCAAGGGCTGTATTTGGGAGGAGGTTCATACCTCAAGGGCTGTATTTGGGACGAGATTCATACCTCAAGGCCTGTATTTGGGATGTGTCTAACACCTCGACCTACACTTGAAACTTAGTCCATACTTCAAGGCCTGTATTTGGGACGAGATTCATACCTCAAGGCCTGTATTTGGGATGTGTCTAACACCTCGACCTACACTTGAAACTTAGTCCATACTTCAAGGCCTGTATTTGGGACGAGATTCATACCTCAAGACCTGTATTTGGGACGAGGTTCATACCTCAAGGCCTGTATTTTGGGATGAGGTTCATACCCCAAGGGCTGTATTTGGGAGGAGGTTAATACCTCAAGGGCTGTATTTGGGACGAGATTCATGCCTCAAGGCCTGTATTTGGGATGAGGTTCATACCCCAAGGCCTGTATTTGGCACGAGATTCATACCTCAAGGCCTGTATTTTGGGCGAGGTCCATACCTCAAGGCTTGTATTTAGGACGAGGTTCGTACCTCAAGGGCTGTATTTGGGAGGAGGTTCATTCTTCAATGCCTGTATTTGGGACGAGATTCATACCTCAAGGCCTGTATTTGTGACGAGATTCATACCTCAAGGCCTGTATTTGGGAGGAGGTTCATACCTCAAGGCCTGTATTTTGGACGAGATTCATACCTCAAGGCCTGTATTTGGGAGGAGGTTCATACCTCAAGGCCTGTATTTGGGAGGAGGTTCATACCTCAAGGGCTGTATTTGGGAGGAGGTTCATACCTCAAGGCCTGTATTTGGGACGAGATTCATACCTCAAGTCCTGTATTTGGGACAAGACAGGCCTTGGGACGAGATTCATACCTCAAGTCCTGTATTTGGGACAAGATTCATACCTCAAGGCCTGTATTTGGGACGAGATTCATACCTCAAGGCCTGTATTTGGGAGGAGGTTCATACCTCAAGGCCTGTATTTGGGAGGTTCATACCTCAAGGCCTGTATTTTGGGCGAGGTCCATACCTCAAGGCCTGTATTTGGGAGGAGGTTCATACCTCAAGGCCTGTATTTGGGACGAGGTTCATAGCTCAAGGCCTGTATTTGGGACGAGATTCATACCATTGTGGATGAGATTCATGAAATATGAAATTTGGAGTCCTTAGGTATGCCACAATGAGATAATAGAACCTATGCAGTATCATTTCCTTATCTTTACATGTGAATCAATGATTATTTTATCATAAAAAAATGGGTGTTATTGATGAGGAGTTTCATATGAACAACCACCACAGCTTGTCTCGATTTGTAGTTCCCTACGTATCAATCCTGTATTGAATCTATGAAACTGAAACCTCCCTCTAAATCTTACTATAACCAGCTGTCATTAAAACAGAAACCTAAATGTATGTATATATATATTGCATTAGTCACACATCAAACCCTATATTTCTCCCAGATTTCACTGTAATTAAGAATTCACTTGAATTCATGTTCTGTTTCTTGAAAATGCTTTCTTCCCAGATGTTGTAATCATGTTTCACTCATAGTGATGTGAGTCTGGGGTGTGGCTAGAGGGGGCCGGTGATATAACCCCGGGGGTGAGGCTAGAGGGCCCGGTGATATAACCCCGGGGGTGAGGCTAGAGGGCCCGGTGATATAACCCCGGGGGTGAGGCTAGAGGGGGCCGGTGATATGACCCTAGTGGTGTGGTGAGAGGACGCTGGTGATATGACCCTAGGGGTGTGGTGAGAGGACGCTGGTGATATGACCCTAGGGGTGTGGTGAGAGAACGCTGGTGATATGACCCTAGGGGTGTGGTGAGAGGATGCTGGTGAGCATACATGTATATATAGAGTAAGAGCTGATGATGGCAGAGAGTGTGTGAAGAATGTGACATCATGCATGTAACCATGTCAACCAGGAACAGGACATGATAAGCAAACCGTGGTTATATCAAATTACTGACATCAACATATATAGATAGATCAATTGTACCAATTAGGAAATATCTCGCATTTAATTTCTCCACAAATTGCATGAGTGTCAATTATATGACAAAAATAAAACATTTGGGAAATAGAAGGTTGCAAAATAGATTATGACAACAAAAATAAATATGTACTGAATTTTTCTGGCTCACACTTTTGAATGATTAATTCCACCTTAGATCTCATTTAACGCAAGTATAAACACGAGTAAAGTTAATGCATATTTACAAAGAGTTAGACTGAAACGTGAATGGTTTCCACACATTTCTTAATTTAATATTATAACAGATAATATCAAAACTCATCTTTCTTTCTTCAATATTTTGAGGCCAGTTCTAATTTTTCAAATCAAAGAATCAAATATTTCTTTCATTCATAATTAATATTCTGGGAAAATATGGATAAATGAAAATCATTAACTTCAACAATATCTTTGTATTGTAGAAAGTAAAGATAATATGCTATTTTGGTGAATTCTGAGATGTGAACATGACTATGACAAAGTAAATTTCCCAAAACATTATTTGCTTTCCCTGTCCACACATAACTTACTACAGATTGATAATAGAAATACAAATATACCTTCTAATTTACTATATTCCACATTTTATTGTTTAAGTTTATAATATCAGTGCTATTTCTAAAACCAAACCCGCCCATGAAAATCTTTCTCTCTGGAAATTCCTATCAAAAATAAACACCCAAACCAAAAAATATCTATAAACTTCCATGCATTTTTATGTATTTTATGTTAATCAAAATATGTCAAATGCATTTGCTTAAATGCCTTATAAATTGGGAAGGTAACAAATGAATGTTTATATATATAGCTGATGAGTGCAGTATTCTTACCTGTTGTGCACTCCCACACAGTTGTATATGTATGGACAGTGATGATCAAACAAGGTGACGCAGCGGTTACACACTCGGCAATGCTTGGACCTCAGAGGCTTGATGGTTCGGCAGGTGTGACACAGTCTACTCAGAGGGTTACGACCATGCTTCCACTCATCAAAGTGGGCAACCTGCAAAGTAATTGAACATATGGATTAATAAGACATGAAGTTATATTAAGTCATTCCAGCTTGACATATATATATAAACCATGACTGAACTGTTTCTAATTTAGAATATTGGCATAAGATCCAAATCTCCTTTTGTAACATTTATCTTACAATTTTATGTCAATATCAATCTTTAATTAAATGAAATAGAGTTAAATTATTAATTTGCTTCATGCATAGCTTTTCATTTGTCTGATTTTAATTCTTAAATAAATAAAAAAAAACATTTATCTCCCCAGGATGAAGAAATCTACAAGTCTGCATAATTGTGAGTATGTACAGCAATGCTGCCATCTATAGTGTTTTATATGCAACTTATTTCTGTCATCTGGAAAGGAGTATAGTCTTGCTTCTTACCTCTTTAATGGCTCTGTCATATTCTGGTATATTTCTGGGTAGGTAGCCTGGGTCAACAGTGGAAGCATGATAGAGGCTGATCCACATCACAACATTCATGAACATAAAGATCATATGGACAGGTTGAAGCTCATACCATGTGTAGGGTAAACACTGCAATCAAACATGACATCAACATTATGTTAACATAAAGATCAACTGGGCTGGGTGTAGATCATACCATGTGTAGGGTAAACACTGCAATCAAACATGACATCAACATTATATTAACATAAAGATCAACTGGGCAGGGTGTAGATCATACTATGTGTAAGGTAAGCACTGGAATCAGTTATGTCACCACCATGATAGCATCACCATTACAGCTGAGTACTAGCATCACCATTACAGCTGAGTACTAGCATCACCATTACAGCTGTGTACGAGCATCACCATTACAGCTGTGTACTAGCATCACCATTACAGCTGTGTACTAGCATCACCATTACAGCTGTGTACTAGCATCACCATTACAGCTGTGTACTAGAATCACCATTACAGCTGTGTACTAGAATCACCATTACAGCTGTGTACTAGCATCACCATTACAGCTGTGTACTAGCATCACCATTACAGCTGTGTACTAGCATCACAATTACAGCTGTGTACTAGCATCACCATTACAGCTGAGTACTAGCATCACCATTACAGCTGTGTACTAGCATCACCATTACAGCTGAGTACTAGCATCACCATTACAGCTGTGTACGAGCATCACCATTACAGCTGTGTACTAGCATCACAATTACAGCTGTGTACTAGCATCACCATTACAGCTGAGTACTAGCATCACCATTACAGCTGTGTACTAGCATCACCATTACAGCTGAGTACTAGCATCACCATTACAGCTGAGTACTAGCATCACCATTACAGCTGTGTACGAGCATCACCATTACAGCTGTGTACTAGCATCACCATTACAGCTGTGTACTAGCATCACCATTACAGCTGTGTACTAGCATCACCATTACAGCTGTGTACTAGAATCACCATTACAGCTGTGTACTAGCATCACCATTACAGCTGTGTACTAGAATCACCATTACAGCTGTGTACTAGCATCACCATTACAGCTGTGTACTAGCATCACCATTACAGCTGTGTACTAGCATCACAATTACAGCTGTGTACTAGCATCACCATTACAGCTGAGTACTAGCATCACCATTACAGCTGTGTACTAGCATCACCATTACAGCTGAGTGCTAGCATCACCATTACAGCTGTGTACTAGCATCACCATTACAGCTGAGTACTAGCATCACCATTACAGCTGTGTACTAGCATCACCATTACAGCTGAGTACTAGCATCACCATTACAGCTGAGTACTAGCATCACCATTACAGCTGTGTACTAGCATCACCATTACAGCTGTGTACTAGCATCACCATTACAGCTGAGTACTAGCATCACCATTACAGCTGTGTACTAGCATCACCATTACAGCTGTGTGTTAGCATCAGTCAGTTAGCATTAATTAGTCAGTGACCTATGTACAGATGGCAAAATAAATTAGGGATAGAAATATGATTTTCTGGATCATTCAAAATATTTCAAGAAACTGTTGCTGTTAAACGGTCTACTCTTATACATGTAGTTCATAACTAAATTCATGGCATGTGTAATCATCCTCTGCCACTGCACTGGTATATGTCAGATCACCACTCCCCACCATTGTTACTATAGACACTTCTTTATGTTTGAACAGGGATTATCTTATGACAAAATATCTTTATTTACCTTGATAACATACATGGGATAACCCCAGCACAGCATGTTGACTACAAAAAATAACAAAGGACCTTTGTTTTTCCCTGGAGGACCGAACACTATGGACCTGAAAGGAAGAGCATAACATACATGTATACTAAATATAGGAGAAATCTTTCAGAAGAGTCTTGTGCCTAATGAAAAATGATTATTCAGTTAAAAGAATGTAATTCCTTAACTAGTTAATCCATAACTATGTTGCAACAAGTCAGTGTTAGTCAATTATTTTTATTTCCAAAGGGAAGTTTGGTTGAAAGTTGTTTCTTACCAGATATCAAACCTGGGCAGGAGACTTCTGCGACTCTTGGCGGTTTTCTTGAGGAATGCTACTACACTCTCATGCTTCCTCCCCATCGCCAACATAAGTGGAGTCTTGCCATTCTTGTCTGTGATGCTCAGCTCCACAGAATCCTTGATACAACAATTACAGCTATTTAACAGAGATCTTTGGTTGGTTGCTGATTATAGCAATGAGTACATTTAGCAAGGCGACCCATTACAGGCTAAAGCAGTTACATCCAGCCAGTCCACTAAACCTCTGTGTGACATTCAAGCATTGTGTTGAGACTGACTTATGTTATTCATCTCATTCAGTGAGACTGCCTATAATTATGACCCTTTTCAGGCCAAAACAAAAATTTGCCTCATTTCCGATAGCATGCCCCAAAAAATTGAGGACTTTGCATTTTATTTTCTAAATGTGATAAAATATATCAAGAAGTGAATAATATGCATGAGATTATTACTCAGACTGTCTTTTTGCGAAGAATGTTCAGAATACACTATAGAGTTGCATGTTTTAAATAGTGTAAGTAGGATATCAGAATCAATTTTCCATTTTTTTTTCAGACCTTACCACACTTAAGTTCAACATAATAATATTTTAATGTTTCAGTGGTTAATAACTTACGCAATCACAGAGTTCCTGGACGGTGGTGAGGTCGCCACTTATACTGGCCAGATGGAGGGGAGTCTGTCCAAAGTTATCTCGCTGGTGAGCATTGAACCCAGAGTAGATGAGCAATCTCATCAGCTCGGAATTTCCTGAAAGTTAATTGGTTTTGTTTTTAGAAAATGTTTGGAACCTTCATCTATACGTTTACTTGGCAAAGTATTAACCTTTACATGTATATGTTTTAAACTTTAAACGGTTCCAAATCTGAAGTCAGGGTAATACCAAAATTTGCTTTCCAAATTAAGAACTGATATTTTGGGGAACATCAGGCAGCATACCATCTTCATAGATCTGTAGACCTGCACTACACACTGATAGCCAGTAAACTTTAAGCAAAATGTTGTGCCACCTTGTGGTGAAAAACCTAGAAAATGTTGTGCCACCTTGTGGTGAAAAACCTAGAAAATGTTTACTGAGAAGATATTTCAATTGTATTTAAGGTATTAGGCATTAATCCTACAATTTGTTGTATTGATAGCTTATCCACATATGATCATCATGACAAATTGAAGTTATACATGGAGAAATAAGCTGTAACAGTTATAAGACATAGAACTCCCAGCAGAGGACTGAGTGTGACCTCGAGGTCACTGCACTAAGGTCAATGGTGACATCAATAAAATTTGAAGGAATCTGAATCTTCTCTTCTATATCTACCTCTATATAAAATATGAAACATATATTACTGGTACTTTTGGAGAAAAAGATTTTTAAAGAAAATGTTGATAGACATATGGACAGACATTTTCCCAACTCCTAAAGCTCTGCGACTTCAAAAAAGTCAGCAGAGCTAAAAACTGGCATGAATAAATGTATATATATGTATTGAGGGATATTTGTGGGCTACCAATCTACAGATCTACATGTATATCCATATTCTAACAAGATCTTCCCTTTAAATGCAGCTAATGCTCAGATCTATATCCAAATTTTGATTAGATCATCCCTTTAAATGCAGTCAATAATCAAGTCTATATCCATATTCTGATTAGATTGTCCCCTGAAATGAGCCAATACTCAGATCTATATCCATATTCTGATCAGATCTTCCCTTTAAATGCAGTCAATACTTAGATCTATATCCCAAGTATGATAATAACATACCTTTGAATGCAGCCCAGTGAAGTGCAGTGTCACCATCTTTGTCAACCAGCTGAAGTCGGGCTCCCTTTCCCATCAGGTACCCAGCCAATATCGTCTTGCCATACTGACAGGCCACGATGAGTGGTGTACATCCCTTGGCATCTAAGACATCTATGTTAACCCCACTTTGTAACAAAATATCAACAATGCCTACATGTCCATTTACACATGCCCAATGAATTGGATGTTGTCGTAATTCATTATCACTCGCTTCGTCAACATCTATCTTTAATTCTAATATGTAGCGTAATAATGTTGTGTGTCCACCCAGGCAGATCCAGTGAGCTGGTGTGTGTCCTTTTTCATCTCGAGTTCTCAGAATTTCAACACCTTTGACTTCTATAATTGTCTGGAAGGGCACAAGCATCCTGAAATCATAAATCAACCATGGTTACATAGATCTGTCAACTAGGTTTTCTGTAAACAAGGTCTTAGGTCAAAATCGTGCAATTGTTTTCTCGATTTCATCCTCGCATTACCCAATCAGGAGGGTATGAGTTAAATCCTCTAAAGAATGGAGGGTATGTTGATGTCAACCACTGGTAACTGACAGGTAGGACATGTATGGTCCCATGGTTCTAAATAAAATGATTATTTTAATGTCATTTTATGACATTCCTTAGTGCTGGAACTTGTTGAAATTTAATGCTGTCAGGCCAAATAGAAAGTGAATTTTCATTGGAGTATTTCATTAAGCATATTAAGCAGCCATGACAACAGCAATTTGCAGGGAGATTAGTAAAAACAAGTTGGCTAGTCCTGACAATCAGCAATATTTTAGTTGGCTACTATTATAGACTTTTAACATGATTATGGGTTAATAATAAGCACAGATCGTCTCATTATAAAATGATCAAATGGAATCTATGTGTATGACTTTATGTAACATACCGTATTTACTCGTGTATAAGACGACTCGTGTATAAGACAACCCCCCAAAATTGAGGTTATTTTGCTTGAAAAGACCAGTTGGTTTTTTAGATATCGGCTCTGCTACCATTCAAGCTTGGTGGCCATTATAAAGGTGAAACGTAAATATGTTGACGATACAAGATCTTAAAGGTCTTATATGCGAGTATTTACGGTAAAACGTAAATACAATGTTCATATTTTCGAAATAACGGATATCGGACGTTACGGATCGATTTTAATTGCGTTTTAAATGGATTGATGGTTTTGTTCTGTTCTCGAACAATTTGTGATAATATTGGGTAAATACCTTTATCTATCATTTAAAATGCAATTAAAATTGATCCGCTCCGTCACTCCCGCTTTTTAAAATGGCGACCTCATATTGCGTAATGCATGATAAATGAATGGATGGTTTTGTTCTGTTCTTGACCTGCAAAGCGAATTTGTGATAATATTGGGTAAATACCTTTATTTATCATTTAAAACGCAATTAAAATCGATCCACGTGTGAAAGCATTTCTGTCAAAAAGGGAAGACACGACGCAAAGCAGTAGAAACAATGACGAGATGCAAAACTGTGAACGCTGATAATTGGAATCAGTGAAACCAAAGTCAAAACAAAGTGTTTCGAAATAAAAGACATTGGATATAGTGGATCGATTTTAATTGTGTTTTAAATGATAAATAAAGGTATTTACCCAATATTATCACAAATTAATCCATCCATTTAACATGCATTACGCAATATGAGGTCGTCATATTAAAAAGCGGGAGTGACGGGGACATGCTCTTACTTTTGGTGCAAAAACAATTGGAGTCTATCAACGCGCAATGAAATATTAATATATTGCGCAATGGTGCATCCCTGGCTTCTCTTCATGTTCCACACATCAAATCTACGTTTTACTTTTAATGGATGAAATAACAGACATCGGATGTAGCGGATCGATTTTAATTGCGTTTTAAATGATAAATAAAGGTATTTACTTAATATTATCACAATTACGCTTCTCAGGTCGAGAATAACAAAGCGTTTTCATTATTTATCATTTAAAACGCAATTAAAATCGATCCACGTGTGAAAGCATTTCTGTCAACAGGGAAGACACGACTCAAAGCCAGTGGAAACAATGACGAAACGCAAAACTGTGAACGCTGATAATTGGAATCAATGAGAACAAAGTCAAAACAAAGCGTTTCGAAATAATAGACCTCAGATGTAGCGGATGGATTTTAATTGCATTTTAAATGATAAATAAAGGAATTTATCCAATAATATCACAAATTATGCTTTGCAGGTCAAGAAATTCTCAAGATCGCCATTTTGAAAGGCGGGAGAGGCTCTTGTTTTTGGCGCGAAAACGATCGTTAACTGGCATTGAAATATTAATATATTGCGCAATAATGGATGGTTTTGTTCTTTTCTCGACCTGCAAAGCGTAATTTGTGATAATATTGGGTATATATCTTTATTCATCATTTGAAATGCAATTAAAATCGATCTGCTGTGTCCGATATTCGTTATTTTGAAAATATGAAAGTTTGTAATGAAAACTTGTAGTGCCGTAATTTTTTGGCGTAAATCCTCGTCCATAGGTTGCTCTCGTGTATAAGACCACCCCCAAACATTAACTAAGGATTTGTGTACAAAAACCTCGTCTAATACACAAGTAAGTACGGTAGTCATGCAGCCAGACATGGCCCCATAAGCATGACTATGTGAAGGTTAAAGTAATAACTAAGGAAGTCTGGTAGTCCATGGACCTGTAACAGTTCTGTTATACGGTATATAATATTTACCTAAAGTGACAGTTACGTGTGGGCAAATGAGTTGTACAGGTTAGCTGTGGACAAGTGAGGTTTGGTTTATCTGGTTTTTTCTCATCACACCTGTTATTAAGGCCATCTTTGCACACTATGGCTTATCCGGCTTATCTCGGGTAAACAAGGTGAGGTACAACTGTAAACATTAACAGATTCAGTGTGTATCTTGCATGCTCTGGAGCTCAATATTTGCCAGTTATATTTTCCAAAAATGTTAACCCACTGTACTTTTTTCCGTGCCTACAGATCTTTATGAAACAATTTTGTTTTTTACTGGTTGAACTTGACCCTGTGATTAAACTGTTGCAGTGATTATAGAGGTCACCATATTTCCTGTTCATCATTTTCCACAAATAAAATCCACAATGTCTTTTCCAGCATCCTTTTTAGAGTTTTTCCTGTTTTTAAGTTTTTAGGCTTGATAACGCAACACTATTCACTGAAGCTAATGAAAAGAGATTTCAAATGTCTTTGTGTACAATATATCTTAAAGCAACCTGAAACTAGATATTTCCATGGTCAGCGAATTTGAATTTTTGGTTGGTTTTAGTGAGATTGCTTGCTTTTTTTATCAGTGTCACAGTTTCTGCCAAATTCTGGCCACATAATACATATCATTTAAAAATGACCCAAACCTCTGTAAAATTGACTGTGACCTCTGTGATTTCCTGAATGCTTTAAGAATGAACAAAACGACCTCATCATGCTCATGTTACGACCTGGACGAGATTTTCGCCTCTGGGTCACTTGTGTTGGGGGTTTGTTTATATCAGTTTACTTCAGTACAGTTTGACCATCAGTCTGGACTTGTCCTACTTCTCATTTCATCTCAATTTTTGGCTTCGCTCCACAACTTACCCAGATTTGACAACATCGAATATGGTTGGCAGTTTATGTCCATTCTGTTCTGCACCATCTTGGCAGCAAGAATCGCCGTGATCATGAGAATGTTCCAAGGTTCCAGGGTTACCAACCAAGCTTGTGTCCAACTCCTCTGATGCCATGTTGCCGAATGATGCCTTCCCTGTGTTCCAAACATTGAATTTAACATGCAAGTCAAGACATGCCTCAGCGCCCTCTTTTGTCAAATAAACGAACGACTCGGGGTTAAAATCTGGGCCTCAAATCTTGCTGAAATGTTTGTAATTTCATGAAGGAGTCAATGTTTAATTTTAAAGCATTCATGAAACCTGACTTTCAGACACATTTTCTTTACATAACATGAATGTTTATACCCTAAACAGTGCTTTTATGTAGTATTACCCAAAATATTCCCTGTTAACAACTTTCTGTGGCATTTGAAAGTTGATCAGCTGTCTGCTGAAACCTAAACCAGCAATTGAACACTTTGTCAACAAGCTTTGTTTAGCTGGTTTGTGATCCCATGTAAACACCTAATGAGTTACCAGTTGGGCACCTGTCCAGCTTGGAACAGACTGGCTTTAGACCAGGTTACTCCACCCTTGACCATGTTTTTACCTTGTACTGTATAATTGATATGTACACCAGCAAGAAAAAGAGACTATAAGTAGCATTTGTTGACTATAGGAAGGCCTTTGACACTGTTGACAGGCACCACCTCTGGCATAAATTAATTAGTCTAGGTATCAAAGGCAAAGTTTTTAACGTCATCCAAAACATGTACAACAATGCAAAATCCTGCATTCAAAATGGTGGCGATGTGTCAAGGTTCTTCGAATGTAATATAGGTGTGAGGCAGGGTGAAAACCTGTCTCCCTTGCTCTTTTCAATATTTCTAAATGATCTGACCAATTATTTAAGCGGTTACTCTAACGGTGTTGAAGTGGAGTTTAATGTCGATAGACTCGATTGCTATATTAAACTTTATGCCCTTTTGTATGCTGACGATACCATACTGTTAAGTGAAACGCCCAAGGATCTGCAGTCAATGCTAGATGCCCTCAAAAACTATTGTGACAAATGGAAACTTGAGGTAAATACTTCTAAGACCAAAATTGTTATATTTTCCAGAGGCCTGGTTAGGAAACCACCAGACTTCTTCCTGGGTTTGCATAAATTGGAAGTAGTGAAAGATTATGTATACCTTGGTGTAACATTTAATTTTAATGGGAAATTCACTAAAGCAGTTGACAAGCAGATCCTTCAGGCCAAAAGGGCAGCATATAGTATTACAGCTAAAGCCAGAAGGCTACAGCTACCCATTGATATACAACTGAACCTGTTTGACACTTGTATCTTACCAATCTTATTGTATGGCTCAGAAGTATGGGGGTTTTCAAATATAAAAAATCTGGAAACTTTCCATTACCAATATTGTAAATATATCCTCAAGGTGAACTCCAAGTCCATTAACAACATTGTTCTGGGAGAACTTGGTAGGTGCAAGATGGAGAAATACATCAAACAGAGAATGTCGAATTTCTGGGTCAGAATTAATACTGGTAAATCAAGCAAAATATCAGGAGCTATTTATCACAAAATGAAAGAGTTATACCTAAAGGGTGAATACAAGTCAAGCTGGCTGTCACAAATTGATTCCACCCTGAAGTACCTGGGTCTAGAGCACCTGTGGGAGGCCCCCCATGATCAGTTGATTCCCAGATTATTAAAAGCACTTTTTGAACAGAGGCTACAGGCCCACTACTCAAATCAATGGGTGGCAGATCTGGCCAGCTCAAGCACCTGTGACAACTATAGTAAATTTAAATCCTCACTCCAATTTGAAAACTACCTCACACTCCTGGAGCCAAACCTTTCCATACCACTCACTAAATTCAGAACAAATAACCACAAACTACCAGTTGTGGTGGGCCGTTACAATAACATCCCACGAGAAAGAAGGCTTTGTACTTTATGCAATGACAAGTCTGTTGGGGATGAGCACCACTACCTCCTAGTTTGTGAACACTTCAGGGTAGAGCGGGATAGACATATAGGCACAGCATACATTAGAAATCCTAATATCACTAGTATGAAGCATCTTCTCAATAGCACAGATGTGAAAGAGCTAACCTCACTCTCCAAATTTGTCAACATTATCATGAATCACTTTAATTAGACTTTACATGTCAGAATCGCTCCTTAAGCCAACAAGAGCATGATCATGATTACATATTCATCGCATATTGTCACAATTATACTAGTTCATAGGATACTACCCAGTATGGGTAGTCTAGGTGCAAACTATAAACATGTATGTATATACCCATACAACTTGTAAATAGCAAATGGCATAATTACCGCTATTTCTACTAGATTATTTAAGTATTTTGTACTTTGTATTTTATTCCACTATCACATTTATAGTTACTGTGTGAACTACCCATAATAGACAACAATTGTATGGGGTGCCCACCACCTTGTAACTGTCAGGGGGCACCACCAGTTCTTTTTCTCCCATGTTGCACTAGTGGCGACCTCTCTTGAGAATAAAATTTGTATTGTATTGTATTGTATTGTATTGGAAACAGGGTGGAGATGTTTTGTACAATTTATCAATTTATTGCCAGGAGTATACTTCAGAACAACATAAGATTATTTTAATATTATTTGAATCAATCAGCTGATAATAGCTGAAGCCATGCTGTGCAAACGCTAAAACATGTTTGCTGTAAATAAGTCCCCATTGTTCTGGCTTGATGACGTCATTTGTAACATTCTGAAGGGCTACAACTTGTTACAATGTAATCTTGATAATGACGTCAGACTGAGTGGATCATGAACTTTGACCCCAGCACTTCATTAAGCAAATTTAGTAACCATGGTTATAAATTTTATCAATTTAATATGTGGATACACTAGTCCAGACAAAAATTGGTTAGTCCAGCCAATTAACAAAATTTAGATAGCCTATAGTCCGTTAGGGGTTAATGACCAGTCTCAGGGCCGGATCCAGGATTTTTTACCCTGGGGGTCTCAAAGGGCTCCAGTTCCCAAAAGCCTCCCTAGCCACAGAACGTACCCCGGGAGGGCTTTTGCCCCCAAAGCCCCCACCTGGATCCGCCAGTCTGAATCCCGTTGACAAGCCGCGACGATTAGGACAGAGCCACCTAGCGAAAACAAGCTGAACTCCAAATTAAAGGTTTGGAGAACAGTGACTCGCCAACAAAGAACAAAATGGCAGCGGCAATGGATATTGACGACGAAGTACCCACAACAACAGGCAGTGATAAAGGCTCAAAAAAGAGATTTGAAGTGAAAAAGGTAAATAAGAAAGAATGAGTAAGAGATGAAGCATCTGAAGATAAATTTACAGGGGAGTGTGGTGGATCTTAGATGAATTAATAGAGTTCATTTGCAAGTCATGCTGAGCCTGAATGAGTGAATCATACAAATCTTACCAGTTTTCCACTTGTGGTGAAATCGTTTTGTGTTCACTTCCTGTACAAGATAGCTATAAAATTCAATCTATATCCGACAAATAAATTCACTTTCAGAATTTTGAGTATATATTTTTGATTGCTCCATAATATTTACTTCTTGCTCTGCGTTTTAATCCAAATTATTTGCTCTGCGTTTTAATCCAAATTATTTGCCAAGGCCATATTCATAAATTTATTTATGAATATGCCTGATCAGTGCTAGTTGACAACCAAAATTTTCTGAAAAAAAAGATTCCCCTGGACTATTTTCTCACAGAAGTAGAAAATTGTAGATTATGCCAAGTTTTGATTCTTTCCGTATTATACTTGAACTTTTCACTTGCTTTTCTTGGTCCACAGTTTTACTCGTGAGGGACCAGTTTTCTGTTGTTACCAATAACCTCCGATTACAGCAGCTAAACTGGAGAGGACCCTTGTAGCCGCTGCCAGTCATGGTCTACTTCATCGGCGGTAACTGGTCCAGTGCGAGTACCATATTCGGGAAGGGGTCACTGAGATTCACAACTTTTTGCCTTGGCTCTCAATGACAATGGTCCACTGTCAAAGAATTATGGTCAAAATTACCATGAACCACGCTATTGAACTGACACACTGGACCGCAGTCAAGATGCTGAATTTGGATATTTTATCTATGTAAATTATCTTCAAGTATCAACTGCCAATCTTAATAAGCTACTTACTGCTGTAATTAGACCTTATGTCCGGCATATAATTCTGTGAATATTCTCACTTTTCACCCAGGCCCCAACATTAGAACTACGCATTCAAGTTTAGAGGCCATTTTAATCTACCAAAAGATAGATAAAATGCATTTCTTAGCATAGTTAAGCTCACATTTTCTCTAATTTTCACTTGTAGATAATTTACCTTGATAAAATGCCCAAATTCAGCAGTTTGACCGCAGTCTAATGTGGCAGTTTAGTAGCGTGGTCCAATTGACCAGGTACCCTGTCAAATATTTGACTCAATTTGATGAGTTCTGAGTGGGATGGGATGGTGGTGTGGAGGAGAGACTGGCAACAGTCAAAAGTTATCTCTGGGCTTCTCTCATATTTCATTCTTGTCTTTGCTGCTCATCATGTCTATTTGGCACATATAAAATTTGATCAGGTATAATTAATTGTGCAAAATGTGAAGACAAAAGTGTGCCCAGTGTTGTAGACAACTGTGGGACAATAGACAGCTATATTTTCACACATTTGCCAGGGACAATGGCTGGTGATACCCAGGTTGCTCTGAACTGACTGGAAAAGTCTGGATGGAACTTGCATTTATAAATAACTTTGGGAATTTTAGAAAAGATTGTGAAGTTTGGAAACAGGTGTAATTTTTAATGGTACTCCAGTCTCAGAAATGACCCTCGCAACATATAAAATTCAAAATGAATGGCAAAAGTCAAAATCAAATGAGACATGTGTCTAACAAATATTAGTAAAACAGTGATAAAAAAAATGTCATTAAGATGTTTTATATTTCAGCAAGTCTTGTCACATTTATTTTACTAGTATTGTGTACTGTGCCTCAAAACATGATATCAGTCACAAACAGTATACTGTTTTGTTAATTTCTAGCAAGTATTACAGTCATTAGAAGCTTTAACATGTGAATTACAAAATTTTGTCTTCATTTCAGTGGAATGCTGTCGCTCTTTGGGCTTGGGGTAAGTTAGTTGATTTTTTATTGATCTACATTGCACTTTTTTCTTCAAAATTTAGAGCCAAATTGTATAATTGTATATAATGTCAGACAACCTATCTTGGAAGACAGAACATACATTTGGCACCACCTTTAAGCCGCATATTTCACTAAATTAAACACATTTTGCTTGTGAGGTGAACTTTATCTTTGCAGAGAACTAAGATAGATATTTTGATAAGAATTTAACCTTTTGATAAATAGTGGGATCAACATTTTAATCAGCATTCATTCAATATAAATATTTACCCATTTCTCCTTTTAGATATTGTCGTAGACAACTGTGCCATCTGCAGAAATCACATCATGGACTTGTGTGAGTAAAAGAAATATCAATATTTATTATAAACTGTGATGTATAAATGCTTTAACATAAAGACCATTTTAATGTTCTCACTTCATACTGGCACACCATTGACATATTTTAGTTAGCAACTATTTTTCTTTTGCAGGCATTGAGTGTCAGGCAAATCAGGCATCTGCAACTAGTGAAGAGTGCACAGTGGCTTGGGGAGTGTGCAATGTAAGTATAACAGTCCTTGCTTGATTATAAATGTATATTCCTTCCAAACATTGATTCGATCACCCAGAGTGGGTCATGTGTTTCAGTGCAGACCTAGGGTGATGGACACAACTCCTGCCATTGCTCACTGCATTATTGCATGTGCATATGAATCGGAACATTGTCAAATACTTTGAAAATATGTGCACTGGTTTTTGTTGAGGAATATCGTAACAGAAAAGATTTCTTTTAAAAAGAAATGAAACTGCTGTTAAAAATAGAGTTATTTAAACAAAAAATAAAACAAAAATCCATGTGGGCAGGTTCAGACTTATAAGAATTTGTTGAAGTTGAAATAATGATTTGTGTGAACATACAGCCCTAACTAAGCTGTTATAAAGTATTAAAGTAATCTTTTCGCTTATAAATTTTAAATGTGGAAATTATTTGTCATGATTGGAATGCTAAGTGTATTGAGTGTAAAAGGAATACCAAGAATATTAGGCACCCACTATGATATAGACTGCTTTGAATTATATATTCAAGTTATCAAACTTGAATCATTATTTTACACATGTAATATCCTATCAATAAAATGATTTTTGTTGTGTTTTTTAGCATGCATTCCATTTCCACTGTATTTCCCGCTGGTTGAAAACACGACAGGTCTGCCCTCTTGATAACAGAGAATGGGAGTTCCAAAAGTAAGTTAGCAGTAAAATATAGTGAATAGTTTTACATTATTTGACAATTAATATTAAATTTGAAAATTAGAAAAAAAGTATAAACAAATTTGAGATTGCTGACAGAGTTACTAATGTGGGTTGAAATCCAGAGCAATATGGTTTAATACTTAAATTTAATGTTTTTGGAACAATAATGATAATAATACCTCAAATAATAATTTTTTTATCATTGAGTTTGCATTCTACTTTTGACTTCGTTGAAGGCGATATGTAATTTTTAATGCTTGGCAAATTTTCGACAGAGGGATATTTTTGAGTCTTTGTCTATCCCTTTTTGTGAACGCAATAACTTGAAACAAATACAGTTGGTTCTTGCACCTTAACTCATGGATGCATCATATCAGGAGAATATCATAACAAAATGCCACCAAAAACAATCTCTTAAATTGTACCCTCCTTTGTCATTGCAGGTATGGACATTGAGTTTGGCATGGACTATGGAAAATATTGGTTGAATGATGAAAAATAGGATAATGTTACATCCAAAATACAAAAGTACAAGGTTTGCCACGGAGACCTTGTAAAATATAGTCTAAATAAAAAACATTTTGTCACGAAGGGCACATCAGAAACGTATAAAGATAATCTTCTTCGGTTTTAACACTTTTGTACTGAAAGATTCATGTTTATGAAATAAGGTTTAAAAGAATGGGAAGAACCAGTAATCATTTTAAAGTAATTGAACTCGATGCACATTTTTCTTTTTAGTAATGCCACAAAAACTAAGTATATCTTATATTTTGAGATTTTTTGGGAAAACTTTGGTTGAGAGGACATCTTTCACTTAATTCATGGACAAATATAAATTGATCCGAAAAAAATGACCTGGTTCCTTCAGGTATATGTGTATTCTATTTATTTTCTGTTTCAACATGGATTAACTCAAGAGTTTTAGTGTTCATAATGTTTTGTAATATTTCACAATGTATAATGTGATATTAAACATAATAAAGTTAAAAAGAAAATGTGGCAGGGTTAGTCTTTATCTGGTACATCATTCAGATGCAATGCATGTGGGATTAGGATACCAGCCAGTTGTTTGTCTCACCTGCTTCCTGTTAAAAACTACACAAACAAGGATTTATTTCCTTACAAAATTGTCTTTTTATTTCATAGCAATATGAGCAAATGAATACATCAAGATGATGATAGATGACCCTGGGTCTCGGAATGTATGGCACGATCAATAACCACAAATAGTATTAGAAAATGGAGTTTCCCCATTAAAAAATGCCATGGTATTTTTCATAAATTACATTCTTTCTGGATATGGAAGTATAAGTTAGGAATTCAGAAGGTATACATCAATATCTAAAAGTGTTGTTTGCAAAACCAATTGGCATCCCAAGATGATTGTCCTTGGCTTGTCTAATTATTGGCAAGATTATATATTGCCACAACCAAACTGATTTTGACCTTATTTGAGAAGTCTACAAGGTAAAACTGAGATTAAAGTGTTCATGAAATGAGGTTTTCAAGCATTTTGTCCTTGCATAATCTAAATGTTTATACCCTGAACTTTGCTATCAAATGTTAATGTTAAATATAAGTTTTGCTAACAATAATAACAATAATTCAGATTGGGACAATGGAGTGATTTGGCTTACAGAAGCCTGTTTGTCCATTAATGTTTGTTCATTGGTGCAAGCCTAACACCCTGACATACCACAGTAGAGGTCACATGCTTGTATACATGTGACCACCTGGTGGTCAAAAGAGTACAGTCAGTACTTGGCACTTTCAGCAAAACAAAATAACCCTGGTTGGCATATTTTGGTTGTTTTTTGTGAGATAGCTTGCCTGTATCACAGTTTCGTTACCACATATCATTTAAGAATACCCCAAATCTCTGTAAAATTGCCTGTGACCTCTGTGATTTAATGAATGCTTTAATGTGAAGAATATTCCTGTGAAGCATTGGCAAGATATGGTGTTTACACAAACTTGAGCCTTCCTGATGCACATCCACTCAAACACCCAAATGATATGCTGTAAACATAATGATGATCAGGGCTCAGGATATAAAGCAAACATTATCAATATCCCATTCAGATAATGTTAAAATTTGGTTTAAATTATACTTTTTGCTATTTTGTTCCAACTGAACATGTGTTCATTCCAGATACAACTATAACTATTTAACTCTTTAAACATGACTTGAAAACGTCCTTATTTGAAAAATAATCATTTTGCAAGTAAGCCTTGTAGGATTTCCAAAGAATTATCAGTTGGATTCAGATGTATATCCTTTTGATATAAGAGTTCAACTGGAACTATTACAATAATACAGCTGCAGGAAATGTAGTTAAGTTAATCTAGTTTTTAGATAAAGTCTTTATAAATGTAGTTGCTTTTCTATTTCAAGTGTTTATGTCATCTTTTTGCGAAATATTGTCCAAATATGTACATCATGCATAATACTGTACAGAGCACTCTATAATTCCCTTGGTTTTGGCCATTTCAGCCATTATTGAAATGACAATTATTGTCAGAGGACAAAATAAGGGCCAGCAGTAACAAGAAAAAAATCTCTTCAAAAGAAATTTTAATATGGTGTTAAATACAATGTTATTGACACACTCATATAAGAGAACTTTCAGAAACTTGCAACATAAGTTCAAACATGGCATCAAAATTAGACTGCCATGTGCACATAAACTGATGATGCTTTAACACATTATGATAGGCCGATTGCGGGTCGGCATACTGCTCCATTGAAAACACCATGCCGGAACTGCACAATTACAATTGGAAGTGCACAAAAAACTCTCTAAAATCCAACTAATAAAAAAAAAACAAGATGGTAACCCGCAATCTCACTATTATGAAATTCAGGATATTTGATGTCATATACTGTGTCTATAGTTTGTTGAGCAGTTGCCCTGACAAATATGTATCAGTGTATGAAAGTCATTGCACCAAGGTTAAAAGGTCCAATCCATTTGGTATTGAAAATCTATCCCTTACAGTCATCCCAAAAGTCATTCAAAAGTTATAAAACTGGGGTTCTTATAACAGAATATAATGGACAGACAGACACAGCAAGTGGCTACAACACTCAAGGCCATTAGAAATGGCCAAGGGTAAAAAACACAGTTCTTATATCACCTTTTTAATTTCATGTATAATTTTTTTACCTTTCCTATGGTATCACAATATTGGACACCTGAAATTTTGTCATCTTTTTATGTATTTAGCATTGATCAAACTCCAAGAGGAGAGGTGTTGACTGAGGATTGAGGGAGATGCTTCTGTAAGCATTGTCTGGTATGTTGGGGTTCCTTGCCTCAGGATTTACCACGGCATCAGCTGGTCTCAGGACATGAGCTGTACGTTTCATGACAGCGATGGCGCCACCTACCAAGACCACAGCAAGCACCACTACGATTGCCACAAAGGCTCCATCTAAACAGTGAAAAAATACTTAACCTTTCCCTTCATTATAAAAGAATAACATTCTCTTCTGCATTCAATAAATATGATTAAAATATTTCCTTATGGGGTCTAATCTGATTTCATTTCCAATGCATTGTCCCAAATTAATCGTAAAATATTATTTTTTATTTGTGCACACATTGGAACCTCAAGGACAATAATATAGTCATTTTAGACTGTCATGA
The DNA here is from genome assembly GCA_949316495.1 of Amphiduros pacificus. Taxonomy (NCBI): domain Eukaryota; kingdom Metazoa; phylum Annelida; class Polychaeta; order Phyllodocida; family Hesionidae; genus Amphiduros; species Amphiduros pacificus. Next base: position 30,690,175 of record OX439008.1, on the reverse strand, counting down.
ATATTTAATAATCTCAATAAAAGTGTGCATCTATGGCAGAAAATTTCATTGAAAATTTAAAACAATGATTGTTAACAAAATTGAGAACAATGATTGTTATTGTCACAAGGTTTGTTACTTGAACTGATCCCCAACTTACTTGTACTTGTCACAAGGTTTGTTACTTTAACTGATCCCCAATTTACTTGTACTTGTCACAAGGTTTGTTACGTTAACTGATCCCCAATTTACTTGTACGTGTCACAAGGTTTGTTACTTTAACTGATCCCCAATTTACTTGTACTTGTCACAAGGTTTGTTACTTTAACTGATCCCCAATTTACTTGTACTTGTCACAAAGTTTGTTACTTCAACTGATCCCCAATTTACTTGTACTTGTCACAAGGTTTGTTACTTCAACTGATCCCCAATTTACTTGCACTTGTCACAGGGTTTGTTACTTTAACTGATCCCCAATTTACTTGTACTTGTCACAAGGTTTGTTACTTTAACTGATCCCCAACTTACTTGTACTTGTCACAAGGTTTGTTACTTTAACTGTTCCTCAACTTACTTGTACTTGTCACAAGGTTTGTTACTTCAACTGATCCCCAAATTACTTGTACTTGTCACAAGGTTTGTTACTTCAACTGCTCCCCAATTTACTTGTACTTGTCACAAGGTTTGTTACTTTAACTGATCCCCAACTTACTTGTACTTGTCACAGGGTTTGTTACTTTAACTGTTCCTCAACTTACTTGTACTTGTCACAAGGTTTGTTACTCTAACTGTTCGTCAACTTACTTGTACTTGTCACAGGGTTTGTTACTTTAACTGATCCCCAACTTACTTGTACTTGTCACAGGGTTTGTTATTTGAACTGATCCCCAATTTACTTGTACTTGTCACAAGGTTTGTTACTTCAACTGATCCCCAATTTACTTGTACTTGTCACAAGGTTTGCTACTTCAACTGATCCCCAATTTACTTGCACTTGTCACAGGGTTTGTTACTTTAACTGTTCCTCAACTTACTTGTACTTGTCACAGGGTTTGTTACTTCAACTGATCCCGAATTCACTTGTACTTGTCACAAGGTTTGTTACTTTAACTGATCCCCAACTTACTTGTACTTGTCATAGGGTTTGTTACTTTAACTGATCCCCAACTTACTTGTACTTGTCATAGGGTTTGTTATTTTAACTGATCCCCAACTTACTTGTACTTGTCATAGGGTTTGTTACTTTAACTGATCCCCAACTTACTTGTACTTGTCACAGGGTTTGTTATTTTAACTGATCCCCAACTTACTTGTACTTGTCACAGGGTTTGTTATTTTAACTGATCCCCAACTTACTTGTACTTGTCACAGGGTTTGTTACTTCAACTGTTCCTCAACTTACTTGTACTTGTCACAGGGTTTGTTATTTTAACTGATCCCTAACTTACTTGTACTTGTCATAGGGTTTGTTATTTTAACTGATCCCCAACTAACTTGTACTTGTCACAGGGTTGGTTTTTCTAACTGATCCTCAACTTACTTGTACTTGTCACAGGGTTTGTTACTTTAACTGTTCCTCAACTTACTTGTCCTTGTCACAGGGTTTGTTATTTTAACTGATCCCCAACTTACTTGTACTTGTCACAAGGTTTGTTATTTTAACTGATCCCCAACTTACTTGTACTTGTAGCAAGGTTTGTTTTTTTAACTGATCACCAACTTACTTGTACTTGTCACAGGGTTTGTTACTTTAACTGTTCCTCAACTTACTTGTACTTGTCACAAGGTTTGTTACTTTAGCTGATCCCCAACTTACTTGTACCTGTCACAGGGTTTGTTATTTTAACTGATCCCCAACTTACTTGTACTTGTCACAAGGTTTGTTACTTTAACTGTTCCTCAACTTACTTGTACTTGTCATAGGGTTTGTTACTTTAACTGATCCCCAACTTGCTTGTACTTGTCACAAGGTTTGTTATTTTAACTGATCACCAACTTACTTATACTTGTCACAAGGTTTGTTATTTTAACTGATCCCTAACTTACTTGTACTTGTCATAGGGTTTGTTATTTTAACTGATCCCCAACTTACTTGTACTTGTAGCAAGGTTTTTTTTTTTAACTGATCACCAACTTACTTGTACTTGTCACAGGGTTTGTTACTTTAACTGTTCCTCAACTTACTTGTACTTGTCACAAGGTTTGTTACTTTAGCTGATCCCCAACTTACTTGTACCTGTCACAGGGTTTGTTATTTTAACTGATCCTCAACTTACTTGTACTTGTCATAGGGTTTGTTACTTTAACTGATCCCCAACTTGCTTGTACTTGTCACAAGGTTTGTTATTTTAACTGATCACCAACTTACTTATACTTGTCACAGGGTTTGTTATTTTAACTGATCCCTAACTTACTTGTACTTGTCATAGGGTTTGTTACTTTAACTGATCCCCAACTTACTTGTACTTGTCACAGGGTGTTATTTTAACTGATCCCCAACTTACTTGTACTTGGCACAAGGTTTGTTACTTTAACTGATTTCCAACTTACTTGTACTTGTCACAAGGTTTGTTACTTTAACTGTTCCTCAACTTACTTGTACTTGTCACAAGGTTTGTTACTTTAGCTGATCCCCAACTTACTTGTACCTGTCACAGGGTTTGTTATTTTAACCTATCCCCAACTTACTTGTACTTGTCACAAGGTTTGTTACTTTAACTGTTCCTCAACTTACTTGTACTTGTCATAGGGTTTGTTACTTTAACTGATCCCCAACTTACTTGTACTTGTCACAAGGTTTGTTATTTTAAATGATCACCAACTTACTTATACTTGTCACAGGGTTTGTTATTTTAACTGATCCCCAACTTACTTGTACTTGTCATAGGGTTTGTTATTTTAACTGATCCCCAACTTACTTGTACTTGTCACAGGGTTTGTTTTTTTACCTTATCCCTAACTTACTTGTACTTGTCATAGGGTTTGTTATTTTAACTGATCCCCAACTTACTTGTACTTGTCATAGGGTTTGTTACTTTAACTGATCCCCAACATACTTGTACTTGTCACAGGGTTTGTTATTTTAACTGATCCCCAACTTACTTGTACTTGGCACAAGGTTTGTTACTTTAACTGATTTCCAACTTACTTGTACTTGTCACAAGGTTTGTTACTTTAACTGATCCCCAACTTACTTGTACTTGTTACAGGGTTTGTTTTTTCATGCTCCACATTGGCCATTGAGTGGTAACCAGCTCTATTTGAATCCTTTACATTCTAAAATGTAATGAATGTTCCAAACAATTTATTTCCTACAGATCCATCCCTCACCCAAATCTATTTTCATCTTCACTAAATATTTAAAACCAGTTTGCATAGTATATAAAACCTTTTGCTAATGAAAAATTCTAAATTTTTTCTTCTTAAATTACTTAAGTTTTTGTTTCTATTTAAAAAGTTCCCATTTAAACATGAAAAGTTACCATGCAATAAATTCTCAAAACACTGTGGTGAAGCGGTTTGCAAACATCCTTTTTTTAATGATCTTTTTCAAAGACATAACACTGAATCAGGTTTACTACCAAAGATGACTTGCCTGTGCTTCTTTTATCCACTGGCCGATAATTTTCTTTTCTTGGTTCCTTGCTTGGATAACAGAAGGGGGATCTGCTGGGTTGGAACTGCGCAAGTCCAGATGATGTGCCCCCTCCTCTATCACTATGGCAACCAGAGTGTCAGACAGGGACTCCATCACACCACCCCCTGACCATGGATCCAGTAAACCATTGCTTTAACACAAATTATGTCAAAATATTATTAACATATTCCTAAATATTGTATTACTTATAGCAATATACATGTATATGAGTTTAATAAGTACAAAATAACCAAAGATAATTACTTAATCTGAGTAAAACTGATATGTGTGGGCAGCTTTATATGTAAATGAGAGGTTATCTTGACATGTGAACTTATGAAAAATGAATCTTCATAAAAATTGTGTAATTTTTCATTATACATCCCCAAGCACCTCCAAATTAAGATCTTTGCTTGGCTGATGAATGCTAAATGTTTCTTGTATTTTACATGCACCCACCTAAAGATGATGTTGGATGAGGTGGTGATGTTCCTGCCGCCGTACTGCACCTCAGCCCAGCCGGGGAGCACTGGGATGTCTCCCCATTGCTTCTTACAATCAGCCTCGTAGGCCGTCAAGTTCCATGGTGATGCTTCAAACATGTCTGTCTTCCCGTCAGAACACATTGGCATTATTATCTCTGTACACGCCTGTAAATATATAGGACCAGTGTCCATATAAGTATCTCAAACCTTTTTGCTCCTGTCTTATCAAGCCATGTACTTCCAAAAACCAAACCAAAAACTGGTTTTAAAGCAATATCTATCACTTATTTTAGTAGCAGGCTCATGTGTACAGCATAAAGACTTACAATTCATATGCTCAAACATGACCTTGAACTATTTTTTTTAAAGTCACAAGCATAAAAAGGTCATCAAAATTGTCAATATTTTGTTGTATTCCTTATGGCATCAAAGAAATGAGATCGAAAGCTTGTTATTTTCAAGACTGTAAATGTCTAAACTATCCGTAGCTGCCCTAAATGATCTAGTTGTCAGTTAATTTGAAGTTTCTACCATTATCATTAACATTAAATATTTTTTTTCTAAGCTGTTTAATGATTTGTCTCTATTACTGTCTTTGTCATTTATTCTCAGAAAGCCATCTGCAATATTAAAATGTAGACAATGGTAACTACCACTTCCCACAACTGTTACTATGGACACTTCTTGCAATTCTTTGTTAACTGCTCTCTGATTGGCCAAAATAATCGCCCTTGCATCCTACCACTGTCTCAACTGCTGATTGGTCCACACACCGGATGAGTGTTATCATTATCATATGATTATTTCAGATAAGTACCTGGAAATTCCAGCCTTGAATACCGAGTGCTGAAGTAGTGGTTGTGGATGTATTGAAGCATTGAGTGTCACCGGTATAGTTAAAATAAACATTTATTGCATCTGCCAGCCCCTTAATGAGCTCCTCATCCGATAAGCTGCTGCTTGACAAAAACTTGCATGATTCCTACAAAAAAAGCAGAAGATACCGGTCATAAATGTGTTTTTTATTTATACGTTATATACTGACGTTGATAGGTTTAAAAACCTCTGACATGAGCTACAAGAAAAATATAAATGCTGGTTAAAAACAATGGCCTTAGTGCCATACTGGTCATTGCTTTTTGATCAATGTTTTTGAACATTTTCTGGATGCAAATTGCTTCATTTTCCACACAATAGACGAAGAAGTAGCAGAGGTTTATTTATGAAAAGAAATTGAGCACTGAGCATCTGCAATGGAGGTTCTTCAAACTATTTTGTGCAGATGTACCATGTTGGGCCCGACAACTGTCAACTATCATTTCATTCAGCTCTGTCAGAACTGATATGATATGATATGATATGATATAAGGTTTATTTCCAATATTTCATAATTAAGTGCAAAAAAATAACAATGGAAAATAGAATAGTACAATTCCGAAATAGAGGAGGTTACTATCTATTATCTAATCTGACCCTCTGCATTTCCAACATAATCACCCATTTCCTTTTAAAAGGAATACTTGTTATTTAAATCATAAAAATTTGGAGAAAACATAGGCATAAGAGATGCATCAACCCTCAGCCCTGGTAACTTACTGCACAACATTCCCTCCACACAATATTTGTGAACAAAACGTCACTGCACCAAGGCAAATTGATGCAGGGGTAAAAAAACATAATAGCGTACATCTACTTTGTTTGATATGTTACTTGTGTCAAGTATCATGAAGCTTTCACCATTTACTCCAGAATTATTGAGATGATGGGCCTGTGACCTTGAAAAGCAGGTGACCGTCACCGTCCATCAAACTTATCTGGGGTCTTCACCAAATGCTTATGTGTGTCAACTCTCATGAAGCTGCCATCATTTGTTCTCGAGTTATCACAATGATCGGGATTTCACATAATTGTCCCTGTGACCTTGAAAAGTAGGTGAAGGTCACCATTCATCAAAGTGTGTTGGGGTCTTTACCAGATGCTTATGTGTGTCAACTCTCATGAAGCTGCCATCATTTGTTCTCGAGTTATCACAATGATCGGGATTTCACATAATTGTCCCTGTGACCTTGAAAAGTAGGTGAAGGTCACCATTCATCAAAGTGTGTTGGGGTCTTTACCAGATGCTTATGTGTGTCAACTCTCATGAAGCTGCCATCATTTGTTCTCGAGTTATCACAATGATCGGGATTTCACATAATTGTCCCTGTGACCTTGAAAAGTAGGTGAAGGTCACCATTCATCAAAGTGTGTTGGGGTCTTTACCAGATGCTTATGTGTGTCAACTCTCATGAAGCTGCCATCATTTGTTCTCGAGTTATCACAATGATCGGGATTTCACATAATTGTCCCTGTGACCTTGAAAAGTAGGTGAAGGTCACCATTCATCAAAGTGTGTTGGGGTCTTTACCAGATGCTTATGTGTGTCAACTCTCATGAAGCTGCCATCATTTGTTCTCGAGTTATCACAATGATCGGGATTTCACATAATTGTCCCTGTGACCTTGAAAAGTAGGTGAAGGTCACCATTCATCAAAGTGTGTTGGGGTCTTTACCAGATGCTTATGTGTGTCAACTCTCATGAAGCTGCCATCATTTGTTCTCGAGTTATCACAATGATCGGGATTTCACATAATTGTCCCTGTGACCTTGAAAAGTAGGTGAAGGTCACCATTCATCAAAGTGTGTTGGGGTCTTTACCAGATGCTTATGTGTGTCAACTCTCATGAAGCTGCCATCATTTGTTCTCAAGTTATCACAATGATCGGGATTTCACATAATTGTCCCTGTGACCTTGAAAAGTAGGTGAAGGTCATGTTTCTTGAAAAAAAAATTGAGGTCTTCACCAGATGCATATGTGTCAAGTCTCTTAAAGCTGCCATCATTTGTTCTAGAGTTATTGCATTGATGAGGATTTCACATAATTGTCCCTGTGACCTTGAAAGGTAGGTGAAGGTCATGTTCCTTAAGAAAAGGTTTGAGGTCTTCACCAGATGCTTATGTGTGCCAAATCTCATAAAGCTGCCATAATTTGTTCTTAAGTTATTGTGATGCTTTGGATTTCATATAATTGTCCCTGTGACCTTGAAAATAGGGTGAAGGTCACCATCCATCATACTCGTTTGGGGTTCAGCGCTATGAACAGACTTGTCTGGTATCAGCGCTATACAAATTTCATTATTATTATTATTATTATTATTTAACCAGTTGCTTGTGTGTGTCCAGTCTCAAAAGGCTGCCATCATTTGTTCTCAAGTTATCACAATGATGGGGATTTCACATAATTGTGCCAATGACCTTGAACAGTAGGTGAAGGTAATGTTCCATAAAAAAATGTCTGAGGTTTTCAACAGATGCTCATGTGTGTTAAATCTCATAAAGCTGCCATCATATTGAGTTATTGTGATTCTTGGGATTTTACATAATTGTCCCTGTGACCTTGAAAAATAGGTCAAGGTCACCGTCCGTCGAACTCGTCCGAGATTTTTACCAGATGCTTATGTGTGTCACGTTTCATGAAGCTGCCATCATTTGTCCTTGAGTTATCGCGATGACAAGGATGTTCGCTACAGACAGACAGACATACATATAACCACGCCAGGAGTACTGCATTACCCTCAGCCTGATTACATCAGGGGCTGAGGGTAAAAAAATCTTGGAATCATGAAAAATAGATTGAATGGGACCCATGAAAATACAGCACCTTAACTTTGAGCAGCAGAGAACTCTGAACATTAGTTTAAAGAAGACAAAAGTTGACAGACAGAGTGAATGACAGAAAATTCCCCCCTCACTTCACAAAAACAGATTACCGATTCAGACCTTTTTCATTAATGATGATTTAAAAAGGAAATTTGTGATAATTTTTGAGAAGGGATTGAATAAATCGACCAGGAAACACATACAAAAGAGCGGGCACTGCTGATATGAGTTTATGGCATCAAACTGCATTGCCCAAGCTTGAGAGATGTGAGTAAAATATGTGGTTACCCCATCCAATAAATAACATGTGGGATATTAAGTCAATCACACTAAAATTATTTTCCTACTTTGGTGTTAAGGCACATGTATTTTTTTAATAATGCCACAGACTTTGTCATTTAAAAAGTCCTGGAGAAAGTTCCTATATTTATGAGGATATTTGTCTTACAGATTTTCACAGTAAATAACAGCAGTGTACACAAAAAGTGTCAGTCTGTCAGACATGTCTGACGTTAGAAGAAAATGTCTGATTCTGAAGATAATGTTTTTGTTCAGAGTTAAGAAAAATGTCCTGCGTTGGCATTCAACTTTACACATACACTGCCATAACAACAAGTGCTTTAAATGTATGAAAGGCCTTGAATTTATAAATATGTTGATATTTAATTGGTTACCTTGATAGGCCAGGCTGGCAGTGGTTGGAGGAAGTTGGCAGGGTAGGGATAGTCCACCATGGCCAGGTATCCATACGTCTCTTTTAACCACTGCTTTACTTTGGATACGTCAGACTCTGACCTGACAGGATCACATAGGCGTAAAACCTGTACTAATGACTGACGCCCCGATTCTAATAAGAAACAAAAGATCTGAAGTGAGACCATAGCTTTGTACATTAAAAAGAACATCCAACATTTCTTTAATCATAAAACATTTCCATTCTTCATGTGTAAGGCCATTCTTTATCAAATACCTACGGTAGTTGTCTGACACCATTCTTGCATCAAAACTTACAGCATGTTCTTCTTTTATACATGATAAGTTGTGACCTGTTTGAGATATTGTATTATTTATACATAATTTGGAAATAAAACCCACTGTCATTCTTGGAATTGCAAATCCTATAAATTGTCTCTTTCTCACACAGGCATCATTGTTCAAAACTTTAACAACAATTTAACATGTGTCCTAGAAGGATCACAGAAGAGTACCATTCAAGCCTGTTCTCTCCCAGTTTTATAGGCTACTGTGTGACATCACTTGCATGTGCATCCTTGTGAAACTCTATACATTTAGTTTTACTTGCATTGAAAGTTAAACCACTGCTTAATGAAAAGAGATTGCATACATCTAACATCTTTTGCAAACCCATCATGCTTGGACATAGTAGCATGATGTTATCTGCATAAATAATAATGCCAAAGAACTTTTACCAATGTGACAACTGCTCCCCACTTATTCAAGCTGCCCAATTAGATCTTCAAGACATAGACTGAACAAAATGGCCGAGAGGACTGAACCTTGTTTTACACCATTTGTAGCACCAAAGGACTGTGATACTTGACTTTTCCACAATTTTTCAGTAATTTGTCATGTCTAATTCTATCAAAGGCTTTGATACAATCTAAGAGGCATGCATACGCACTAGAACCATTGTTTAATGTAATATGAGATCACCTCTTTCGCTAACCATGTACATTGTGTTGTGCTTTATATGCAAATTGCAAGTTAGCAGTTTGCAATAAGTTCCCATGCAGGTCCAAAATAATGTATTCAAACAGCTTATTACACATAGCGCTGAGAGCAAAACCTTTATAGTTAGTTGAACACTGTATTGTTTACGATACAATTGCCATACGAGCTGAGGCCCGTGCCTAAAGGGTTAACCTGTTGTCCTTGTAAATCTGTGACCAGGCGGGTTGTCATGTCAAGGATCTGCGACATGAAAATTCATTGAGGCATCACTATATCTGCTACAAGTAGGTCTCATCATGAAATGACGGAAATAATGTTGAGTGATGTAACACCACAAACAAACAAAACAAATACATTTCTGTAATAGCACCTGAGATATCATGACATGATCTATTGTTGAAGTACTCATGCCATCTGTATGTATATGAGTGTAGTCTACATCAAAATTATTCCATAAAGAGAGCTTTATTCTTTGCATACTCATTTCCGCACTTTGGATAAAGTCAGTTATTCTACTAAAATCACAGTTGACATTTCCTCCTCCTATCATGTGGTCAACTTGTATGTCCAATTAAATATTTTCAATTTCAGATAAATCCATATCAAACTCGACTGAGTTACATAATATTGTCCCTGAATCAGTGGGAAAATATACACAAACCATATGGCCTGCCTTGGAGAATCCCAAGGATTGCACCTCCACCATATGGCCTGCCTTGGAGAATCCCAAGGATTGCACCTCCACCATATGGCCTGCCTCGGAGAATCCCAAGGATTGCAGCTCCACCATATTGCCTGCCTCGGAGAATCCCAAGGATTGCAGCTCCACCATATGGCCTGCCTTGGAGAATCCCAACGATTGCAGCTCCACCATATGACCTGCCTTGGAGAATCCCAAGGATTGCAGCTCCACCATATGGCCTGCCATGGAGAATCCCAAGGGTTGCACCTCCACCATATGGCCTGCCTCGGAGAATCCCAAGGATTGCACCTCCACCATATGGCCTGCCTCGGAGAATCCCAAGGATTTCACCTCCACCATATGACCTGCCTTGGAGAATCCCAAGGATTTCACCTCCACCATATGGCCTGCCATGGAGAATCCCAAGGATTTCACCTCCACCATATGGCCTGCCTCGGAGAATCCCAAGGATTGCAGCTCCACCATATGGCCTGCCATGGAGAATCCCAAGGATTGCACCTCCACCATATGGCCTGCCTCGGAGAATCCCAAGGATTGCACCTCCACCATATGGCCTGCCTCGGAGAATCCCAAGGATTGCACCTCCACCATATGGCCTGCCTTGGAGAATCCCAAGGATTTCACCTCCACCATATGGCCTGCCTCGGAGAATCCCAAGGATTGCACCTCCACCATATGGCCTGCCTTGGAGAATCCCAAGGATTGCACCTCCACCATATGGCCTGCCTTGGAGAATCCCAAGGATTGCACCTCCACCATATGACCTGGCTTGGAGAATCCCAAGGATTTCACCTCCACCATATGACCTGGCTTGGAGAATCCCAAGGATTTCACCTCCACCATATGGCCTGCCTTGGAGAATCCCAAGGATTTCACCTCCACCATATGGCCTGCCTTGGAGAATCCCAAGGATTGCACCTCCACCATATGGCCTGCCTTGGAGAATCCCAAGGATTTCACCTCCACCATATGGCCTGCCTTGGAGAATCCCAAGGATTTCACCTCCACCATATGGCCTGCCTTGGAGAATCCCAAGGATTTCACCTCCACCATATGGCCTGCCTTGGAGAATCCCAAGGATTTCACCTCCACCATATGGCCTGCCTTGGAGAATCCCAAGGATTTCACCTCCACCATATGGCCTGCCATGGAGAATCCCAAGGATTGCAGCTCCACCATATGGCCTGCCATGGATGAATGCACTATGATTCCTCTACACCAGAGATTACTATACCTGTGAATCCTAACACCAAACTATTAATACAGTTTACTTTGTCATCATTCAGGCCAGTGAAGTTATATGCACCAATACTAAGCTGTTATTCATAACACCCATTTAATACCATGGAGTAATATTTATTATTTTATTTCAGTATCAGCATGATACTGACCTTGCGATTATTCTTTTTTTTCCATACCTGTTTTTCCCATTTCAGTCAGAATGGGCCAGGACCTCTTAATGTTGTCAGCACAGACTGTTGATTCCCTCTTAAAATCCTGTGTGACGATTCTTTGAAAAGCATTACACGGGGTGAGTGTTCCAACGGACCAGATAGGAGCGGAAGCTGCCAACGACCTAGTCACGGGCAGAAGAACTTAATGTTACCTCATCTTTATCATGTTTATAGTGCTAATCCAATGTGTGTAAAGATTGCTTACAACATGTTAAAAGCAAACATTGTGGCCTTTTATTTGATAACTTCACTTTGAATTGTTGTATAAATGGTTTCAATAGACATTCAAGTGAAATGGTCGCAAATTAGGGATGGACATACTTTAAACGGTGACAGATTAGGGGAATGGTGACAGATTAGGGGAACCCAGGATAATTATGGACAAATCACAGATTGTGGACATAAAGTGACCTTAATGTACATTCAATAGAATGTCATGCCTGTTATTGTATCTATGTAATTTTAGCCAGAATCTTACCCAGTTACAACGTGGGGGTATTTCATTCTTAGCCAGGCTGCCAGCATACCACCATAAGATCCCCCAAATGCTACCACGGGGCTGGTCCCTGCTCCTGGGAGGGTGGCCTTGATGTGCAGGATGAGAGCAGCAAAGTCTGCCAGCGCCTGCTCCGACGACAAGTAGCCCACATGAGCAGGGTCCTGCAAACAGTCAACATTACTCATTTCATCTGAGGACTGAGGCTGGTACAACGGCTCCTAGTATCCTGCGATTTAAGTCAGCTGTTTTGGGAATTGAGGGCAACGACAAGTTTAAGTGTCATGAAAAACTTTTGTCAGGAATGGAAGAAACTTCAAGCCGGTCCAAGATGACTTACCTTGTATGAATCTTGTCCGAACGGAAGAGATTCTCCATAGTATCTGTGTTCCGCAAAAACCAGCATAGCTTTGAATTCTGGTGCTATCTCCCACATAAACCCCTAACATAACATAACATATAATATAACTCAAAATGTTTGGGAAAAAATAGATAGTTAGTGAGTGGTACAAAACTGAAGTCAGAACAGTTTTAAGATTAATATTAGCACAGTATATCAGCACAGTATCAGATGGAGAGGTCAATGATCTCCAAATAATGAACATATTATACAGACACTTGTAGTGGCAATAGGTGATATTTGGTGTTTTGTAAAATATGCTATTCATCTGATTTTGCAAATTCACTCCTGTGACCTTGAAAATATAACCAAATGTCAAATTTCATTGAGCATTTAAATAGATCACTCCTCCAAGGTAACTCTTATCTTAAAGTTTTAGATTGAAGCACCCTAGAAAATATCTATAAGACCTATTTGAACAAGAGCCTATTACTACATAGCTCCCTTTGTAAAGTACACTTCTTTCTTGGCATTATTTTTTATGTGGAATGTAATCAGAGACACTGACGATAAAGTGATGTGAGGAGAGTATGACAATAAGCTAATGATGTCATGAGAGGTAATGTCCTTCGAAAAGTGCTAGAATGAAGTCAAACAGCGCTACCCTACTTTGAGCCTCATCATGCTCATCTGAGGTAAAACAAAATGGTCAGGACACCTGTGTTTACATGACATCATGTGTAGCTTATGGCTGAGGCAGATCTCTGTTAATTGTGCAACTTCTTTGTCTTATTGAAACTTATCTTGTTACTCTTAGATAAACTTCAATATGTCATAATGTTCGTATGTAGATATACTTTTAACACACCAAATTATAGGAGTAACATATAATATCTTGAATGATAATTGTATTACATCTGATTAGAAAGCTCTTACTGTGGTATTGCAGAACAAAGCAATATCTCCTTCATTCCCAGTGTAGAAAAATATTGGTCCACCACTGCGATCCCAGAAGTGATCTGCCACCAGGTAGCGCAGCTGGAAAGTGTCTGTCGTTGTGAAACTGAAGTGATCCACCTGAAACAGAACAATATTTCTGAAAGTCAATTCCTATGAGGTTTTCATTATTCCTACTATTGTTTTTTTCTTTTCCTGTTGTGTTTTCCTTTTATTTCCTTCATATTGTACCATACCAGATTATTTCATTCATATAGGATTCTTGTCTTTATATAATATTAAACTGGATCCTTTCCTTCATATAGTATTATAGAGGATCCTTTTCTTCATATAGTATTACACAGGATTCTTTCCTCTACATAGTAATAATAATATCTTTATTTTACACATAAAAACATGGCAATTCAAAGATATATACAACAAATAAAAAAATATAGTTAAAGCTTTAAAATACAGTCAATTGGTCAATATTTTATGCGTCATCAGAATTTAAAACTTCACATGATTTAAAAACATAACCCCATGGGTTGATAGCTCTGCTGACTTGAATGAAAACACATGAACTGAGATAAAGTGCAATAAGCAACCAGGTTATGATTTTCCATACAAGATCCCAATTCAGTTTTGATGAGATATTCATTAATATTTTGTAAATCATTATCATGTTACCAATGCAATATTTCATGCACAAAATTTGTGATTTTTTCAAAAATCTAATAGCTATCACTAAGTTGTCAAGGAGGCTGCCATTTTGAATAACATAGCCAATGAGAATCGAGATAACAAGTTGGGGCTAAATTTGATATGTAATATGCATTTCGATTGGTCAAAATCATTATCTGCTCAATTCTGCTCTTGAAAAGGATTTAAATGATCATTTAGGAAGAAATGTTCAAAAACATTACAAAAAAGCAATGATATGCATAGCTCAAAGGCCACTGATATATGTTTATTCACTTTTAATAGTAGTGAGATTTTGCATGTATACAAATTTTGAATTGAAGGTCAATGTGTCAAGGTCAAAGGTCACATGACTAAGAAATTATAACGAGGCACAGCTATGACCTAAGACATTTCTGTATACCAAGTTTTAATTTCCTCTAATAAGTGGTTGCTGAGATATGCTCCTTACAAAATTTGTGACATCAAGGTCACTGCACTAAGTTTCAATCGTGACATCAATGAGAATTGTAGGAATCTAAATCTTCAACTCTCTATCTAGCTCTGTATAAAATAGTGTTGGTATATAACAGATATGAAGTGCATTTAATTCACTTCTAATGGTTATGATGTGGCATGTTCACAAATTTTGAATTTAAGGTCAATGTGTCAAGGTCAAAGGTCACATGACTAAGAAAGTATGATGAGGCACGGCTATGACCTAAGACATTTCTGTAAACCAAGTTTTAATTTCTTCTTATGAGTAGTTGCTGAGATATACTCCTTACAAAATTTGTGACATCAAGGTCACTGCATTAAGGTCAATGGTGACATCACTAAGATTTAAAGGAATATGAATCTTCAACTCTCTATCTACCTCTGTATTAAATATGAAACAAATATACTGGTAGTTTTGGAGGAGAAGATTTTCAAACATAGTGTTAGTATATAACAGATATGAAGTGTTTTTTATTCACTTCTGATGGTTGTGGTGTGGCATGTTCACAAATTTTGAATTCAAGATCAATGTGTCAAGGTCAAAGGTCACATGATTAAAATTGTATGACAAGGCACAGCTTTAACATAAGACATTTCTGCATACCAAGTTTTAATATCCTGTAATAAGTGGTTGCTGAGATATGTTCAGTACAAAATTTGTGACCTCAAGGTCACTGCACTAAGGTCAATGGTGACATCACTAAGATTTGAAGGTATCTGAATATTCACCTATATATCTACCTCTATATAAACTATGAAAGATATAGTACTGGTAGTTTTGGAGAAGAAGATTTTTAAAGAAATGTTGACAGACGGACAAACAGACGGACAGACATTTTCCCCCCTCCTAAAGCTCTGCAAGCTAAAGTCTCAGCAGAGCTAAAAACTGGAGATTTCTATCATATCAAATAAACCTTAGAATCGGTACTTTATCAGCAGTCAGATTTGAATAGCCTTTTGCGCCCAACATCACAAGTTATTTGTAACACACATATCATACTCATGTACAATATTACAATAGTTGATTCCACAATTTAACCATGGATTTTGCAGTGATACTTTGGCTATGCTACTTATTACAGGAGATGTATTGTCTATAGCCTTTAGCACAAATTTCATGACCTCCAGTGGCAGACAATCAGATATTAGAGGTAGCATATCATAGTAAGTGGCAATAAACCACTATTTTTATAAGTGTTCTGCCATAAAAAGCACAGAAATACTGTTTCATACTCAACAACATAATTTTCGCATATCTTCATGAGCTTTCTCAGTGATGTCCTTGTAGGTGCTAATAATGACAAGTCAGAATAACCTTGACCACCGGTGTAAAGGTGGGCCATGTAACAGGCAACACCTCTATTCTCCAGTCTTTCAAACAAACCATCCATAGAAACAAAAAAAAGAATGGGTGGCATACCATTGCTATATTGGATAGGATCACTTCCCTCATATGGTACCATATTGTATCATTTCCCTCATATGGTACCATATTGTATCATTTCCTTCATATGGTACCATATTGTATCATTTCCTTCATATGGTACCATATTGTATCATTTCCTTCATATGGTACCATATTGTATCATTTCCCTCATATGGTACCATATTGTATCATTTCCCTCATATGGTACCATATTGTATCATTTCCTTCATATGGTACCATATTGTATCATTTCCCTCATATGGTACCATATTGTATCATTTCCCTCATATGGTACCATATTGTATCATTTCCCTCATATGGTACCATATTGTATCATTTCCTTCATATTGTATCAAATACATTCTTTTACTTTACATCATATCATACAAAATAGTCTTTTACATCAAGTTTCATACAAGATTATTTCCTTCATATAATTTCATACTTGATCATTTCCACCATCCGTTTGACCTGATTTGCATAACTAGTGGTTCATGATGATCTACATGTCTCACTGATATTTTAAAGGCAAATATAATCATTTTTGTTTGTGTATCATCAAAACCTAATTGAGTGTGAAAGTTACCCATTCTGAGAGTATTATTTTAATTCTGAAAATTACAAAATTCAAAACAATAGTTTTGTACTATTATAATAAATGAGGTTCTCTAGATAACAAAATCTTTCAAATCTTAAATTTTATAGGCCATAGAACATGATGTAAATGAAACTTGAATTCCATGTTAACTAATCTTTGACAATTTTCCAGAACAATTTCTAATCATTTTTGTAAAATTGTTGTCTTTGTCAATTCCAATCAATAAGCATGATAAGATTTTTAGAACGTATAAATGTACCTTAAAATGTTCATAATCATATAAATTATTTGAAAATTACTTGGTCAATATTACCTAGGCTAGAGATTCTGGAGCAAAAAATGTACTACTTTAAAGTACATAGTAAAGATAAGTTGAATTGTATTATGGCAGGTTAATATTGTGGTACAGTGGCACAGGTACATTGATGGATATTGAGATGTCATGGGACAAGAATTATTCAGGACAGAAATTATCTAGCACAGTAAAGTTATGGGACAAAAAATTGGGGGGACATGAATAATTTGGAAGAGGAATATTATGGGCAGAAATTATGGGCCAAACCAGTCTTTACCTACATCCATCATCAAAATAGACTTGAAATCCACTGTTTCCAGAAACACCACACACTGTCCATCATATTGAAGTTTCCCTACTAAATGAGCTCAACCTCCGGTGACTGACTGTTGCAGTTTCGACCCTTGTCACTGTCTTTCCTAGTTATAATGTCTCTATATACAAACTTGTGTCTTTTCTGTAATGTTTTTTCTTCAGTTTTTTACCCGATATCGATGACGTCATGGAAATGCAAAGGGAGAAACATCATATGACGTCAGAAGCACCGCTGTGTTATGGAGCTTCCAGATTGTTGCTGTCACTCCTGTGAATAAAATGACCCACTTTCACCTTTTTGCACAAACTCGTACACAAAGTCAAAGGTGAAACAACGATGCTGAGCTCGATGAAAAATAAAGAATTTTTTTCTGACAAGCCTTGCATTTGACATTGAAAAGTGGAGTGCATGCCAGCATGGCTTGTTGCTGGTGTGTGAGTTCTACCAGAGTCGTGACTTAAATATGATAGGCAGTGCCTGGTTTTTCTAGAGATACTGGATTTGAAGTCTATTTTGACGTTGAATTTCGGTATAAGAGCAATACAAATCTATTCATATTGTTGCTCTCAGTCTCAGCATAGAGAAAGTATCTTACTACTATCTATTTTTTCTCTATCATATATAGTCTATGTCTATGCCTGGTCTCAGGTTCACTGAGGAGTGAAAAGACATGATCAACGATAGACAATGTTTATGGCTTTTACTTAACATGCATAACAATGCTTAACTTAAGCAATCTTCATGGTTATTGAAAAACATATTTTGTTCCTGAGCGAGGTTATGTGCAGGGTTCTGTTGACAGCTTATACATCAGCCTGTGAATGTGATGACCCAGAAAAGCCAGTTGGGTACTGTACTACTGATTAGACTGTCAATAGTGTCATACTCATAGTTAAATACATGCAGCTACTCACACGAACGGTGAAATACTTTGTCTTGTAGGATATCTGTGGTGCTGACGTTTTGCTAAACATTTCTTTTTCATGTAGAACATTGTCGACAGACATACACGGAAGTATAGTCCCAAATAACACCAGAAAGATTCTTAACTCCATTTCGCTCTTGATTTGATTCACTGGCTGTCTGCTCGACTGGCTTTGCAGGTCACATGATCAAAATCACATGACATCTGAAAACATCCTTTCACACGTTCTTTGGCCAACTTTGGCGGAAAACTGTACGAAGCTGTACAGAAACATTTTTTACAGTACACACAGCAAGAGCTTGGTCATCATAACTCGCACAAAAGGCTGTCTTTCGTCTTTTTGATAGTGTTCATGGGGCTTGGGAGTGGCTGAGAGCAATATATTATTATTTATTATTGCTCTCAGGGAGTGGTGATTGGTGAACACTCTCTTTTTTATGGTTGCCCCCCCCCCCGGTGGCAGATATTTAACACGTTTAACAGTACCAAAGACTTTATTTTATGCTCATTGATTCACTGAGTCTCGATGCAGTCAGATGGCATGCGCCGTGTCAATCGTCAATATATATATATATATATAATAATTATTATATATATACATTGACGTCATATTGGCCCCACCCACTCCCCACAAATTTGTTGCTTCTGGACTCAGTGCATTGATTCCCTTCTTTACGTTCATAGGGACGGACCATTTTTTATGTGTGTGGGGGGGGGGGGGGGGGGGGAAATATTGTCAATTTTTTTTGGCACAAGGAGTGGGACAGCAGACATCTTAATTATCGGTAGGTCAGTAGGCCAGTCCCTTCAATGTTAGTGTCTTCTAAAGTTCTTTTTTCCCCACACACAAAAAATCATGTCCCCCACATTTGAACCCAAAAAATGAGAGTGCAAGATAATTGCTTTGTATTAGAATAACTACAAAAATGACTATAGTTATTAATGTGTAAAATGCAAAGGAAGGGATATTTCTTTTGATGTGGTTTTTAATTTGCTCTTTACATTTTATCAATTTTGATAATTGAAATTGAAGAAAAAATGGGAAAAGCTGGGTATTTTGGTTAGATTTATAGAAAAGATAGAGATAAACTTTGAAAACATATTTGAGAATAACTCTTGATAATCTGCATAACTAAAGCATTAATCTTGGCTAGAATGATACTTTTTAGTTTAAATAGACAGGATTTTTAAAAAATGCCTTAAAACTCAAATAATTTCTGTTTTGGTGAATAAAATAATTCAAATATTTGTAAATTCTTGACATCATGTGGAAATTTTTGACTTGACTTTGAAGAAAGTCAGATATTTAAAAAATATAGACCACTAACCAAAATTCCGTCTATTTAAACTAAATAGAGTAATATTTGGAGCAAATCTTTGGTTAAATTTTGAAACTGCCCAATTCAAACATTTTTCAGACATATGAATTGTTTAAAACCTGCATTCAACCCCCAAAAATAATAATATAACTGTTGAATATGTCTGTGTTATTAAGCAAATGTCATTGTTAAGATATTATAATCGATACTAAGTTAATAAATCCAGACTATGAAAGTCTATGTTTTGTACAATAATAAATGTTAAGCAAAGTAATCAGGCTGAATATCTTGATAATGTAAAAGATAAAAAAGATATTTGCAAAAGATGGTATCTGACAGCAGTATAACATTTATTATTGCTCTCAGTTTGTATGTCACCCTGAAAGTTATGTTGTAAAGGATATTTGTTGCTGATGCCTCAAAACTAGCTCTCTTAGCATGCTAAACATATTTACTTATTGTAGCGCCAAGCAAAGAGAGGCACAATTTATTTTTAAGATCCTTTGCCCTCTAAAATTGACTTATACAAGATTGAAACTCAATTTTTTTCCAAAATATTTTACTTTCCTTCACCCCCGCCCTGAATGAATAGTGGTCCGCCCCTTAAGGGCAGAGGGCATTAATGACTTTAGTCAATATTCTTGCTCCACAACATAACGTGAATAACTAGATATGAAAGCATTTGAAAACAAATGTGTACATAGTGAAAATTTGTCCCTTCAAAATATTCTGGAGAGAAATGAATAAGAAAAGAAAGAAAAAATAAAGTTAAACCGTGTTCTTTAGCTTTTTTTATTGAAAAATTAGACAATTTGTTTCAATGGGAGATGTGATATTTTAAAAAACTACTCTTATAATAATTAATAATTATGAATTGGATAATAATGAATACATATGATACCAAAGACCAGTTCGATAATGTATGTTGACAGGGCTTTTGAAGTATATGCCTCAAAAATCTAACAACGGTCGCAGTCCCAACCATTACCAACACTGGTTTAAATTTTATTAGATCTCGTCAGTTGGATGGGGACTGACTGCGTTATCCCTTGGGTTGGAATTGAGAAACCCAGAACCTGATCATGATTTAGGGAAATATTCTATCTCCATTGGTACCCTGATTTAGGACTGACTTAAATTTTGATATCCTGATTTAGGGATAATGCAAGGTTAAAATGATACCCTGACTTTGGGGTGATGCAATAAAAGAATGATAGCAGTGTTGAATTTCAAAAATCTGGTTTTAATTTTTGTCCTACGAGTTTTTCTAAATACATAATTTCCCACCATGTGGTTTCACGTATGCTCCATAGTAGGACTTCTCTGTCATATCAGTCCCTGCCACCAAAGGTATAAAGGTATGCACAGAATCGAGTGCAAGTCATTAGTATTCAGAAAAATCTGGCTGTCCACTCATTGGTGAAAAAATAGATTTGTTTTGTACTGGCAGTTGTACTGATTGGTTAGTGTATGTGCCAGACACCTGGTTACAGTTTGTAACTTAATGTTGGTCAATTCAGATTTTAGGATATTTTTGTGAGCAAGGCAAGTTTTTATGACTTGGGGAATTCCAAACTTTGAATTAGATAAAAAAAACAGGGCAATGACTGCAGAGGTAGTAATTAAATACTACTTATGTAATGAAGAGTATCTCGTCGGTATTTTTCCCACTTTCCTCCATCCTTTCCCCCTTTGAATGATTAATGGTCCATCCTTAAACTATATAAGTGTAAATAAAGCATTTTATAAAAATAGTGGGCCAATGTGAATGGGGAAAAATGGGACATGTGAATGAAAAAATTATATTGAGAATTGCCCCGCATGGAGATATGATTTTTTTATTATTAATAATCCATCTCTAAGCAGCCGAAACCCCTTGTTGCCACCACAAGGCATAGTGTAATTAAATGACGAAAACTGGTCCGACAGGAATTCGAATGCTTAGAAAAAGGCTCCAAGATAATATCCAGGGTAAAGCTGTGACCTATATGACAACGCCACTGTGAATCCATACACAGACAAAAGCATAATGATGCGGACTATAAATATATCTATAGTTAAATCTCAATGTTTAATTCAGTTGTTACAAATGTGACATACTCTATTAGGTATATAAATAAAACATATGATATCTGACCAAATTGCATTTTGTATTTCTTGACTGAAGACTTTTATATAAAACAAAAAAAATAATCATGACTAAATCAAAGAATTGGATTAATATACCTTTATCAATTTATTACAAACTTCTTTTCACTTCTTTCCATATCATATCCTATGTGTACTGCCTGGCTATCTCTACTCTATATGATTGAACGAGATCAGACTTAACATAGCACTCAACAGCTATCATGCTATGTCCATAGAAAAAGGAAATTCGTCCGAACTGAAGCATTTCTTCAAGCCTAGTAATTCTGATTTCTGCTGTTATTTTTATGCTGAGCAATTCTTACTTATACTCTGATCGGCTGATGTTTATACTAAGCAATGCTTATCTATAAGCTGATCAATGCTGAACTATATTTGCTAATAAATGAGCTGTAATCTTTTTCAATTTGTTTACAAATGAGCTGTTATCGTTTTTAATCTGTAAATAAATGAGTTGTAATCTTTTTTCATGTAAACGTTCCATATTTGAATTCAATTCATGAGAATATCAAAATATGGAATTGAAATTTGTGGGTACATTCCACATATATTTGTTATTTTCTGTAATTTACTAACCTTCATGAAAAATAACGAAGCAGAACTCTTCCTGGTTGCTGTTGAGAATGACAAGGCCTATCAATTGATTTTATTATATGGGGGTTTCATACATATATACATTCCATTGCCACAGGATATATATCACTGCACAAAAAATGGTGTCCTCCATTTGTGTCAAAATTTACAAATCAAGAAATGTATGTTAACAAATTCTAGTTTAATTATAAATTATATGAAACTATATTTCATCAATGGAATATAATGGTCTCCCTCTGAATTATTCCCACAAAAAGGGTCTGGGAAGTGTCACTTTTATCAAGTTTTGTTCAATAAGATGAGCATAAGAGAGGACAATGTGTATTGATTGTAGTATTGCATTGATGTCATATCAGGCATAGTAACCAGCCTCCGCACGGATCCATACAACCTTGGAGTAATTATTACTCCAAGATACAACCAACGAGGCCAAGATGAGATACTTTTTTGCAGCGTATATCATATCTGTTTGTCTGGATATCGGCCATACAAGTGAGTGTTTAAAACATCAAATAATCATGATAAAATCAAGGTGTTTATCTCATGCACCACAAACATTTATTATTCTATTTTACTTTGTTCATCATCATGGAGGTATGTTAATGGCATTTATTTTGTGAACGCCACAGAGCAAATTACAACAAGACGTTAATCGTCGAACCGTTCATAAATACAGGAACCTTGCTTTTTTAACGTGTGGGAAATTTTTTCGTGGTTCGTAGTTCGTAGTTCGTAGTTCGTGT
This sequence comes from Amphiduros pacificus, assembly GCA_949316495.1. Classification (NCBI taxonomy): domain Eukaryota; kingdom Metazoa; phylum Annelida; class Polychaeta; order Phyllodocida; family Hesionidae; genus Amphiduros; species Amphiduros pacificus. The sequence continues at coordinate 30,667,211 of OX439008.1, read as the reverse complement.
TTCGTTTTTCATTTTTCGTGGTTCGTAGTTCGTGGTTCGTAGTTCGTGTTTCGTTTTTCATTTTTCGTGGTTTGTAGTGGATGTTTCGTGTTTCGTTTTTCAAATGGGTAGATCTTTATATAAAACACGTATATACTGTATATTTCAATATAGATATGATTTTCCAAAACCAGGAAAAGCCTTTTCATAGTTGGAATTTATGACAACATCTTATTTCATCATTGGCAATTACGGCAGTCATTTACAATCATCAAGCTGAGGGCATTACAAGCTGAGGGCATTACAATACTCCTGGCATGGGTATGTATGTATGTGTGTGTGTGTGTGTGTGTGTGTGTATGTGTATGTATGTATGTATGTATGTATGTATGTATGTATGTATGTATGTATGTATGTATGTATGTATGTATGTAGGTGTGTGTGTGTGTGTGTGTGTGTGTGTGTGTATGTATGGAGGTAGGTAGGTAGGTAGGGATGGATGTAGGTAGGTGGGCAGGGATGGATGGAGGTGGGAAGGGAGGTAGGTAGGTAGGGATGGATGGAGGTAGGTTGGGAGGGAGACAGTGTTACCCACTAATGGAGAGTACCCGTCGTTGGGGGACGTGGACGGGGGATCAATACCCTACCATAGATAGATACTCTACTCTACCGTACTGTACTGTACAATAAGCATAGCTCGCTAACTCGCTGGCTGTGAGTCGGGGCACAGATCCTAGCTACCCTATATACCCAGGTGAAAGTGGCAGGTAATAAGGACTGCAGACACAGGATATACACTGCACAATAGTTACCTTTTATTCGGTGCTGTGAATCTTCCTTGTCTGGCTAGGCCGGCATGGCAATGAGCGAGGCATATGAACTACCCAAATGCATGATACTTATAGAGTCCCAACAATGTGTGGGGCTTGCCTGCGTGGCTTCCTTACGCGACACCGAATGGACTCGTGGGCTCGTCTGCCTGCACGTGATCTCTCAATGTGGTTATTAAGGCGATGCATCAACCTGCACGCAACACACAATCTCTGTACATGACGTTCTGCCAGAGATCGCGATTGTCCATGATTGTCTATAAATTCTCAAGAGTCTCTGGATGTACAATCCATATCCTACAATATTCACATGTATTTAATTGTTTTTTGCAAACGTAGAAAATATAAAGAATAATGACTTTATACAGAAAACAAAGACAAAATCTTCATACTGGTCTTATATTTGAGCGATATGCACATCAGAACATATTAAATTAAACTATTTTTTGCAAACATAGAAAATATAAAGATAATTAATGACTTTATACAGAAAACAAAGATGAAATCTTCATATTGGGGTTCAATTTGACTATACTATTTCAATGGCTGCCAGGTATTTGTTTTCAACGCCAATTAGGGTTGCCAGGGCGTGAAAGCACAATATGTGTGAAAGTGCCCGTATGACTGCCCCCTCCTAAAGCTAAGAACCACGAAAAAATTTCCCTTGAACCACGAACTACGAAACACGAACTACGAACCACGAAAAATGAAAAATGAACCACGAACTACGAAACACGAACTATGAAAAAATTTCCGTTGAACCACGAACTACGAAACACGAACTATGGACCACAAAAAACGAACTACGAAACACGAACCACGAAAAAATTTCCCACACATGCTTTTTTATTCGAATTGCTGGCGTTTTATTCTTCTTTGTGCTCGTAGGTCTCAACATATTTTAGATATTTTATTATGAAGTACTTTAACTCTGAAATTACATTTTAGTTTTGTTTTGACAACGGTAACAAAATATCTGATAAATTATATCAACGAAAACTTCTCAAAAATTAGATTAGGAAAATATTATTTGGGTTGGAAATGTACACGATGTAATTTACAATTTACATAATTTAAACTTAAACTTTTTGGAGCCAAGATAATTAAGGTTATAAGAGAATAAATACAACCAGTCTTATACTGTAACTGGATCCAAACCAACGACCACTCATGACCCATCTAAATGATATAAATAACGTCTATATCCTATATGCAATATGAAATATAGAGAAATATCGATATATAGCACAGATATCCTTTTTCAGTTATTATTTTCAATTTAAGCTCCTGTAATCCACCAAGCAGGAGGTGACCTTCTTCTTCCTGACCTTGACCCACATCCAGGGTCACATGGAGGGCCAGTGCTTAGCATGCAAACAGTTAATTACAACGGTTATGCTTATGCATTTTCTGCCTATTTTGTCAATGATAACCCAATCATATTTCAAATCTGGAGGCCAGTAGGTTTGCTTGATGCTAATAAAGAGAGAGATTTCCAATTGATCTATTTCCTTAAAGTATACCCAGGACCATTCAACTGCAGATCTGAGGTATGTTTCAGAAAGATATATAAAAGCATTTAAATACGCTGCATTCAATATGAATAACATGATAATACGTTTTGCCTTAAATATATCATATAATTTGCAGGTGATTCTGGACAAATGTGTTGCTGTCAAACCTGGTGATTTTGCTGGACTTTATGGGCCTGTGGTGCCATACTCCGTCGGGAGATATAAACAACCATCTTATTTTTACTATGGATACAATGGGTATCACGCTCTGGTTGGAAATAACATCATACCTTTGGTGGGAGAGGTCAAAACATTTCACAATTATGACGAATTAGACTTCATGTTTTCTGTAAAATTATTGTATGTAACAGGTAAGCAATATTACTGTTTTACGTGGAATATTTCTATTTGGATGCTCTCAATGCAATGAAGATCATCACCGAATGCTCAATGTCCTATAAAAACAAATTATGCATTTTAGCGAGAATTTTTTAATTAATCACAAAATTTTAATTAATCAAAAATTATATGTTTTAAAATATTAAAATATATGTTAAAATATATATAAGAAAATAAGTCTATACCATTTTGTTGTCATCAAATTGAATTTGAGTGCAACTACTTGCTTGCAGGTGTGACTGCTGATGATCTGAGCACCATGTCTCTGCCGGAAATATCCCTTCCTCTTCCGGCATGTCCAGCCTTAGGTTAATGTTATTTATTTATTCGATCTAGATATCTGGTAATATTGTACAATGAAAAAGTTTATGGTCCCTATGATTAGTTTTTATTAAGTGATAATGTGAATTACCCTTCACCTGTATCGCCTTATACCAATCTATAAATGTTTTTTTTAATATGATATGGTCTATTATTAACTGGCCAAAATAGATGTGTGTGAACTTTGTTACTTATTCACTATTCACAGTTCATTATTCAAATTTTTTCAACAAAGTTCACACACATCCAAAATAGTCACCTCGAGACCCAATTGGTAGAGTACACCGATTTTGAGACCCAGGGATTCCCTTTCCAATCCCGGCCAGTTACTTGTCTGGAATCAGCGCTGTATAAATGACATTTATACAGCAATAAATTTCCCAAACTAGCATTATAATTGTGTTAAATTATTAAACATTGTTATAGTTATAATACCCAATTTAAGAACAAAATGTCCTCTGTCAAAACAAATTTGAGGATTCCACTGTGAGAGTATTCAAGTAGTTTGCCTTCTCGTCAGGTATTTGTTTTCTCGATATTGTGAAATGCGCTTTTTTATGAGAGGCCAACAAAGATTCTTCTTTATTTCAATTTTTATTAACGTACTCGGTGATTCGTATAACAATCTAATTTTTGTTTTCCTTAATCATTTGTTCTGAGCTTTAAAATCAGTTGATCCCAGTGTTGTAAAATATTAAACCACAAATTTGGTGTTAAGTCCTCATGGTTAGATTCAATCAAATAAATTTGATTTACAGAGAATACAGGAATAGTTGGTGATGTCAGTACTCCCAATGGGCAAGGATCCTATGTCGGGTCAGGCAGTGTAAGTTCTTTATTTTATTTATTTGACTTATGTTTATATAATAATATAATACAGAAATGGTTATGGTTAAGAGAATATGAAAAAAAAGATATGACCTCATGCTTTAATTTTATGTTTCTAGGCTGTTATTCTTGGGAGATTTAGATATAATGGAACCCTAACCTCTTGGAAAGCTCTCTTTGTTAACGGAAATACGGTCCTCTTTCAAATATGGCGGCCACTGAATCATGCAGAGTCCAGATACAGACTACTGAAAGAATACATATATGGTGGCATTGCCAATGGCTTGCAGACAGTAAGTGGTTACTACTGTTTACCTCTCCTATTGCCAGGACAGATAAAAGTGCCGATTTTGGTTAAAACAAAAATGGAAATTGATCTCAGCTGGAAGGTCAATAAATCAATAAATCAAAAGTAAAAGCATACCAATAAAAATAATATAAATTGCATACAATTCCCTTGCATTAATTAATACCTGCCAGCAATATGCTGGACATTGAATTTTCGATCCTAATCTAATTTTTGAACAGTTTTTTATGTAAAAAAATATCATATTTCACTTGAGCAACTGCACCAAGGTATTCTTTTACCAACCTAAAAGTAAAATACTGTCACAAGACGGGATTTTATCTCACAAAATGTTAAAGTTAAAAATATGCTCCTCTTTCCTTATATCACAATATCATATATACTAAAATGAATCAGTGTTCAATGTATATTTACTGGCAGTCCAGTCCTGCATCCCTGTGGATATTAATGTGCATGTTATCAAGTCCCGGAAATACTTCCATGTTGGCCACAGATATATATCCTTTGTGTACTATACACGTGTATATTTACATCGAGCTCCTGTATACATTTGTTGCAAAAAGAAAAACACCGGACGCTCTTTGAAATAAGTAGGGCATTGAAATTCAGTGACAGGACTCTATATCGCCTAACATGGTAAAATAATTACATATTTAAATGCATCACAAACATTGTTCTTTCAGTTAGATGTGGGAGCGCCTTATCCTGTGCAAGCAGGAGACCATATTGGCTATCTGGTTCCAAAGAATGCTCATCCCGATGCTCTGTCAATCCGGTCCGGCACTGTAAAGCGGTTCAGCTATAGCTTCTGGTCATCTGAGCAACCAATTGCTGGGAAACCATATGACTTTAATTTTGTTTTGCTTTATGGGGAAGTGGTATTGGGAGCCACATATTTGATTGGTAGGTTGTGACTCTAAATATCTTCTTGATTTTATTTAATATTTGTTAGAGATTGGATGTTGGACTGTAATAATAGTATTTATATCATCCGCTTGCAGATCATAAACAGTCTGAATTATGCACTCAAGAATTCCAGGTTAAGGTAACTAACTAATTATGTTAAATGAAAGTTACAATTTCAACAGGCCAAGGAACAGTTATGTTTTCCATCTCTGATCTTCCCTCCTTGGCATTTACAAGAGGGTGCTATCAAATAATACGCTACCAAATAGTAAATCAGATTTTTTTTAAATAACAATCTAATGCATAATTGATAGATCAATCAGCTATTTCAAATGAACATTGTCTCATCATAAAGTGCTGCATAAGATTTTGAGTTGTGAATGAATACCTTGCTCCCTTTATATCTTTCAATTTTCTACTTCATAATTCTTTGCTGTACTGTAATATGTACTTCTTCATATGTACTTCTTCATATACCTTCTGGTGTTCATAAAAATTGTTCCTATCATAGAGTATACTTTTATTTCATTTCGTGACAACTGCATAAAAATATTCCCTGCTTACATTGCATGTGCAGTCCCAGACAGTTGCATATAATGACCCCGTGTCTTCACCATTGGAAAGAAAGACAACTCCAAATGTCCCAATTCTCAAAACTGATGTAATACCTATTGCTAAAGATGCAACATCACTTATCAATGACGTGACGTCATCTTCTGATCGGCTATCACCATCTACAATCGATAATTTACAATCTGGCAAGTTGGACATAAAAACCACACCTTCAACTTCAAGTACAGGTCTGATATTAATTAATGAACTTTGTATTTCAAACAACAATATAATTATATTTCTATTCAATGATATCACAGTTTATTACAAAGAATGATTACTTCCCTTCATTCTATTCAAGTTATATTGTTTATGCTATGATATCAGTTTAATAATTCTGTTCATCTATATCTCAGATCCATAAAAAAGATAGTTTCATAATTGATAGATCAATCAGCAATAGGTCAATAACTATTTATCTGTAATATCATAATAACATAATAATTTTGTTTCAGTCATAATATAATTTCCTTTTGCAAAAAAGGGTATTAAGAACAGTTATCTGCCTTCATATCCCACTTATTATTATTTGCAGGAGATATGCCCCAATATGTCTATATAATTATTGCAGTTGCAATTGCCTTTGCCATCACAACTGCTCTATTGATATGGTTCCTTATATCGAGGCTAAGGTAATTTAAAAATTGAGTTAATAACTGGCAATATTTTAATTTATGTATTCAATGTTGTATACCTATAATTGATAGTAACATAGTAACAATGACTGTAATGCTTTATTGTCATTTGCTGTAACAATATACGTTTTTATAACATGTAAGTTTTAACTTTATTTATAAGTTAATTGCTTCCAATTTTAAATCTTTCATGCAGGAAAGTCACCAAAGCAATTCATGGTCAACAAACAAATACTCATCAACAACTGCAAGGAACATATAGCAATGTTTCTGAATATTCTGTTTATGCCTATATCAATGAACAAGAGATGGACATTAAAGGTAAATATTCATTCTACATATTGGTAATTTCCCTTCCCAAAGATATCTCTATAGATTTTATTTTGAAAGTATCAAATAATGACAAATAAACTATTTAAATTGTATATTGGTCATTTCAATATCAACATGTATATTAAATTGATATATATATTTTCTTTCAACAGGTAATCTGACAGCAGCTTGCTTATTCAGATTACCTGTTCTTCAAGTTAACTTTTTGTGGACATCCATATAAGATAGCACTTCATATTTTGTGCTTTATATTCTTCTTTATTTTACAGAAATGTGTCTTAAGAATTCAAAAGAAGCGTTACAAAAGATGGCGTCCTATGGTTATGTTTCTCCTGTGAGCACACCATTGAAAAGGATGACCTCTGAGAATGAGTACGTGTATCCAGTCCAACCAATCAAAAGGTCAGTCTCCACAGATGGATACTGTACTCCAAAAGAGGTGAACAAGGAAGAAATCAATGTGAACAAAACAGGGAACATTAGCAATGTTGCACCACTCAGTGCTCCTCTCCCCAGACAAATTTCTGAGAATGAATATGTGAAACCACCGAAGCTCAATCAGCCAATCAAAAGCAAGGAGAATACAGATATCTATGTTAATCAACAACCAGAAAGTGTTAAATCAGAGGATGATTATGTTTCTCTGAAGAGGGAAGGTCCTTAGAGTAGGGTATGGCCTGATTACACAAATTAGTGTATGCTGGAGTTGGAAAGCTAGATACAAAGCGCCAGACTTTCATTTTACAATGGGGTCCTATGGAGGCACGGTGAAACTTGCCGGATGGAACGATCAATCGAACGCACAAAAATGTATTTAAAACATTAAAAATGTAACGGAACAATTGTTTTACGTAGATAATTACAATTGATGGATTGATTAGAAATATGTTTTAAAGATAGATTTGATATTAACTAATGTTCATGTAGGTTGAGATTTTCTAAAAGTTCACTGATTTTGAAAGAGGCCAAAATAGAAAGATGGAATTGACAACCAAGATGCACAGAGTAGAAGGCAGATTTATATAATACATTATTCTCTTTAAACATACAAATTCAGTGAAGACAACCCAGATGCTCATCATGTCTGACACCTACATAGGTTTCTGGTGGTTGTTTTCAGAGTTCGTTAGATTCATTGCCTTCTGGAAGTGAAAATATAAATAGTCGCTAATTGCAGACTAATGTTAAATTTAAAATAGTAGTCGGCTTTGTTAATTATTTAATGGAACAATCATTAATGGTGTTGCTAATATTTTTGAATGTTTGTACTATATAATGTAAATTTCAATTAAACTAGGAGGCTTACTTTAAAATGGGATCTTAAGGCAAGAACATGTGAGTGCAGTGTTCAGGCTGACAGATCTCTCAAGTTTATACCTCAGTGATGCGCGTATTTATGCGATTTCGAATGAATACGCGCATGCCGATTATTTGTAAAATATTGATTAGTTTGCGTTAGCCATCTTTAGACTGGTCCCCCATCGAGTGTCAAGAACATCGTGTTTGTACACAGATGGCGGCAACCAGTCTATGGCTGTACGCGCCATTTTCGGGTCACGTGACGGGGTCAAATGAGGTGCGCTTTGTTTACAAATGTTTGTAACGATAAATATCTTGTTTCATGTTTCATTTTTTAAAAATACAGTAGTTGTCTGAGGTATAAAAACAAAACATACACTCGTCGGTCAGCTGTGACCGCGGATTCAGTTCGTTGGTGATGGCGGACGGATACCCTTCGCCTTCGGCTCAGGGTATCCGTCCGCAATCACCAACTCACTGAATCCGCTCACCCAGCTTCCCGACTCGGTATGTTTTGTTATATGGTTCTGGTGGAAGGATCTCAAGAGTCCGAAGGACGAGTGAGATCCTTCCACCAGAACCAACTTGAGAGATCTGTCAGGCTGAACACTGCACGAACCTATGTTCTTGACTTTATCTCATACTTAACTCCTACAGATAGGTATGAGATAAAGGTTTTGGTTTGATGTCCAATCTATTTAAAGCAAAACAGAGAGGAAAACATTGCAGCATGTTGGGAACTATGTTGTGTGTGTCAAACAACATAAACAATGCCACGCCCCCTTTTTAATGACGTCACACTGACGTCACAATGACGTCATTATTACATACATATATAAAAAAAGCATGAACGTGATCAGAGAGGAAGGGTGACGAGATTTGAAAAAAAAAAAAAAAGTTGCTGTGTGAGGTATAGGCTGCAATTAAATTCGCCACTGAAAAGAGTGTGGTGATCTCGCTGTTCCGTCACCACGTAGCCTGCCCTCTAGTGGAAGTGACGCTGAACTAATCTCCACTTAACTTTTGTTTTGCAAGTTTATGTGAAGGGTTGCACTTTTAGCATATTATGAATGGCACAATTATCACTTATTTGTTGTCATAATTACATTAGAAATGATATATTACCTCCAATATGCCTAAATTTCTGTATTAGAGCTTTGTTTTCAACCATCGGAAAATTGACCTATATATTGACCTAATTATTGAGGCCCTGCTAGGTTTTGTACAAAGGGGCCTATATGGGTGAAATGCAAATATTTTTAGCCACCACGATAGCTGCACAAGTGAGAGATAGCAAGTGATAGACTGCTACAACAGCAAGATATAGCTGCATAAATAAGAGATAGCTGCATAAATAAGAGATCGCTGCATAAATAAGATATAACTGCATAAATAAGAGATAGCTGCATAAATAAGAGATAGCTGTATAAATAAGAGATAGCTGCATAAATAAGAGATAACTGCATAAATAAGAGATAGCTGCATAAATAAGAGATAGCTGTATAAATAAGAGATAACTGCATAAATAAGATATAGCTGCATAAATAAGAGGTAGCTGCATAAATAAGAGATAGCTGCATAAATAAGAGATAAGTGCACAAATAAGAGATAGCTGCATAAATAAGAGATAGCTGCATAAATAAGAGATAACTGCATAAATAAGAGATAGCTGCATAAATAAGAGATAGCTGTATAAATAAGAGATAGCTGTGCATGAATAAGAGATAGCTGCATAATTGGGAGATAGCTGTATAAATAAGAGATAGCTGCATAACTGAGAGATAGCTGTATTGAGACATGAAAAGTAGCTGCACAAATAAGAGATAGCTGCATAAATAAGAGATAGCTGCATAAATTAGAGATAGCTGCATAAATAAGAGATAGCTGTATAAATAAGAGATAGCTGTGGGAGAGACAGCTGCACATGGTGAGAGATAGCTACACATGGTGAGAGATAGCTGCACATGGTGAGAGATAACTGCACATGGGGAGAGATAGCTGCACATGAGGAGAGATAGTTACAACAGTGAGACAACTGCACAACTGAATGACAGCTGCACACATGGTAGTTGTGCAAGTGAGAGACAGCTGCACATGGTGAGAGATAGCTGCACATGGTGATAGCTGCACATGTTGAGAGATAGCTGCACATGGTGAGAGATAGCTGCACATGGGGAGAGATAGCTGCACATGGTGAGAGATAGCTGCACATGGTGAGAGATAGCTGCACATGGTGATAGCTGCACATGATGAGAGATAGCTGCACATGGTGAGAGATAGCTGCACATGGGGAGAGACAGCTGCACATGATGAGAGATAGCTGCACAGTTTGCGAGATAGCTGCACATGGTGAGAGATAGCCGCACATGGGGAAAGACAGCTGCACATGGTGAGAGATAGCTGCACAGTTTGAGAGATAGCTGCGCATGGGGAGAGATAACTGCACATGGTGAGAGATAGCTGTATAGGTGAGGGATGGCTGCATAGGTGAGAGATAGCTGCACAATTGAGAGACAGCTGCACAGGTGAGGGATAGCTACAACACTGAGGGACAGCATCACTTCCCGGCCGAAGGCACTTGTAACATATAATTTATTATGTTATGACGCCATTGAGAGGTGGGCATAGTGCCACTCTATATTGTGAGATCCTTCCACCAGAACCAACGTGAGAGATCTGGCAGCCTGAACACTGCACAAACCTATGTTCTTGACTTTATCTCACACTTAACTCCTGCAGATAGGTATGAGATAAAGTTTTGGTTTGATGTCCAATCTATTTAAAGCAAAACTGTGTGGAAAATATTGCAGCCTGCATGGACCTATGTACCGACCTATGTTGTGTGTGTCAAACAACATAAACAATGCCACGCCCCCTTTTTAATGACGTCACACTCAATGACGTCATTGCCACATATATTTTACTATGTAATGACGTCATTGAGAGGTGGGCATTGAGATCCTTCCACCAGAACCAACTTGAGAGATCTGTCAGCCTGAACACTGCACTCACATGTTCATTTCTTAAGATCTGTACTTTTTACAATGTTAACACTGGTCTGGTATATAAACCATCTGCGGTAGATAAATATGAGATAAAGTCAAGAGCATGGGTTCATGCAGTGTTCAGCCTGACAGATCTCTTTTGTTGGTTCTGGTGGAAGGATCTCAGTCGTCATTTGGACCAAGGATGATTTGCAAAAGTAGTTCGGCAGAGGGGTGATCTGCAAAAGTAGTTCGGCAGAGGGGTGATCTGCGAAAGTAGTTCGGCAGAGGGGTGATCTGCAAAAGAATATCTCATAGGTGCAGAACACCTTCTTGAAGCACCAAGTATGAGATAATAAGGCAAGAACTCTTGAGATCCTTCCACCAGAACCAACTTGAGAGATCTGTCAGCCTGAACACTGCACGAACCTATGTTCTTGACTTTATCTCATACTTAACTCCTACAGATAGGTATGAGATAAAGGTTTTGGTTTGATGTCCAATCTATTTAAAGCAAAACAGAGAGGAAAACATTGCAGCATGTTGGGACCTATGTTGTGTGTGTCAAACAACATAAACAATGCCATGCCCCCTTTTTAATGACGTCACACTGACGTCACAATGACGTCATTATAACATATAATTTATTATGTTATGACGCCATTGAGAGGTGGGCATAGTGCCACTCTATATTGTGAGATCCTTCCACCAGAACCAACGTGAGAGATCTGGCAGCCTGAACACTGCACAAACCTATGTTCTTGACTTTATCTCACACTTAACTCCTGCAGATAGGTATGAGATAAAGTTTTGGTTTGATGTCCAATCTATTTAAAGCAAAACTGTGTGGAAAATATTGCAGCCTGCATGGACCTATGTACCGACCTATGTTGTGTGTGTCAAACAACATAAACAATGCCACGCCCCCTTTTTAATGACGTCACACTCAATGACGTCATTGCCACATATATTTTACTATGTAATGACGTCATTGAGAGGTGGGCATTGAGATCCTTCCACCAGAACCAACTTGAGAGATATCTGTCAGCCTGAACACTGCACTCACATGTTCATTTCTTAAGATCTGTACTTTTTACAATGTTAACACTGGTCTGGTATATAAACCATCTGCGGTAGATAAATATGAGATAAAGTCAAGAGCATGGGTTCATGCAGTGTTCAGCCTGACAGATCTCTTTTGTTGGTTCTGGTGGAAGGATCTCAGTCGTCATTTGGACCAAGGATGATTTGCAAAAGTAGTTCGGCAGAGGGGTGATCTGCGAAAGTAGTTCGGCAGAGGGGTGATCTGCGAAAGTAGTTCGGCAGAGGGGTGATCTGCAAAAGAATATCTCATAGGTGCAGAACACTCTCTTGAAGCACCAAGTATGAGATAATGTTATATGTCCGTCAGAAATTAGATTTTCATAAAACCTGGGCAATTATTTTAATTGTTTTGATAACTGACAGCCAGTATAACAATGTATATTAACACTTATCTTTTCACGAACATTGATGCCCACTAAAATCAAGTCAATATGAAATTTTCTTGTTGGCACAATAAAAATAATCAATAATTCTGATTGTTTTGAAATTTTTCAGAAATATTCTTTCAAGATTGAATCATCTTCTGGCACTATACATTTTTGCAAATTGCGACATACGGTTCTATTATATTGAGATGATCCTTTGAGTGTTCTTGGCTTTCGGCACCACAATCATATCTCACCACAGGCTCACTCCACCACTGCCAGCTGGCAGACACACGAGGCTCATCTCATAAGGATGCATTATCCAACATGTAAATCAATTGATAACTAAAACTACTCGCTGCAGAGCTGAATGGTAAACATGTGTTACCCTTTCTATTGGATTATTTGCCTCATTGTTCATCAATTGTAGCCTCCTTGACAATTCAGTGATCTTTTTTTGTTTTTCAAAAAGTCATAAAAAGATGAAAAACTTTTGAGTCTAATGGGAAATATATAGATTTACCTACTAATAACTAAGAACTCTAATATACAGCAATGTTTTGAAACCGAAAAAATAAAGGCTTTGTTTTATTTTGAAACATGTTTTTCTTGAACAAATAAATATTTCAGTACCAGTTTAAGGCAAATTTACAGCCCATAGAAAACAGTGCTTTGGCCCCTTGCATTTTGTGAAAATCTGCATTTTATACCAGAAAATCAAAACTTTAGACTAACATTTTTCATATCCTTAACTTTCAAATGACATTTTAATTTATAAATATATTCATGGGTAAAAACCTGAAATTATACAAAGTTGTCATGAGGTTTAGACAACAGCTTTAATTAACAATCTGAAGCTTCTCAACCTTAAGAAAAAACAACTCCTGACAGGACACTGTACCTTATGCATGGGATATGCTACCATATAAAATAAAGAAGAGCAAACGTCTATCAGGTTAAAAAAAGTTTTACTTGAAGAAAGAAATGCCAAAAACTAGCAGTATATAAAATCATTACCTTTATCATCAATATCTTATACATTCAAAATACATTTAACACATGTTCATTACAAAAGAAACATAGGCTTATGGCCTAAGCGATATGCTGATCACTGCCTTTTTGTAATGTGAACATTTGCTTCAGAAGTTGCTTCATAAATGATCATTTAAATCCTTTCCCTGAGAAGACTTGAGCAGATGATAATTCTGACCAATTAAAATACATGATACATATTGAATTTGGTTATTTTGTTATCTTTATTCTCATTGGCTAATATTTGCCATGTTATTCAAAATGGCAACCTCCCTGACAACTCAGTGTCAGCTATTAGATTTTTTAGAAAAGCTGACAGGCAGAATGGCAGAACAATTTCTCTCCATCACTGCAAATCTTGACAAAATTAACAAGTTGCATGCACTGCACTATCTTTATCTATCTATAAAAAACTTCTACACATAAGTGGACAATTCAGTACAGCATGATCTCCATTTAAACAATTTAAAATTGCTGACAAAAAATGTCTTCCCGTCACTGCAGAAGCTATGCTACTCATAGCTAAAATTGAAGGATAGACCCATGTTTACCATGAAGATATTGAGGGGTTTGTATATAATCTAATATATACTACTAGTAACTTTATATATCAGTTTTAGTGAAGAAAATGGATTGCATGTATTGTGCTATCTCTATCCATCTATTAAAATCTCTACACATAACTGGACAATTCAGTACAGCATGATCTATATTCAAACAATTTAATATTGCTCCACAATTCAACTACCTGAGAATATAATATAATAAATATGCTTTGTTTTGTTACACAAACCTTCTATTTAAAAGAAAAGATGAAAGCTATATTAGAATCAAAAAATATTCACAACACAATGGAACTTTTGACACATAATACTGACAAAGTTTTATCCAAATGTCTGCACAATATCCAGAATGTCCAGCACAAAAGTGACAAACAATGGGACGATAATGGGTGTTTTATACATTTGGCTGTTGTTGTTCTCTAAAAGGTACTACAATAAGTCATTAAGAGATAAACTATAATAAGTCATTAACAGATTAATAGCAGTGGATAAAAGCTAAAGTCATGTGGAAAGCCACACTGGGGCTTCCAGCAGCCTCCAAGGCCATATGAATGTACCGGTAGATCACTACATTCTCAACCATGCAGCATTGCACAAACCAAGAAAGGGGTGTGAGGTATTCCCGTCAGACCATTAAAATGCAAATTGTATAAGGATTTACAATAATTTTAGTTGTACTTTGATCAATATTATGTACATGTAATACACACACACACACATATATATATAATATATATAAAGACAAGTAAAAATTTCTCAATATCTTAAATTACCCTGTCAAGAGGTAAAATTGGTAATGACTTATGTTATAAATTCAGATTTGTGACTTATGCACTGTTTCCATATGTGCAGTACATCATGCAGTGCGTTATGCAGAGCGTCATATGTTTTTTCACACACCATACTGAACATTGCAGGTGTTTCCATGTATGCCTATTGCTGTCCGTAATGACGTCTGTAAGCAAATTGATGCATAGCCTTTCGCACAGGGTTCCCACAGGTTGCAAGTCTAATTTTGGCACCAAATTGGAAGTTTGACCATGAAAACATCACAAAACTGACGCAAACATGTAAACATCGCATGACGCTCTGCATGATGCACTGCATTGCACACTGCATTACGGACTGCATATATGGAAACACAGCCTTAGTTATATTTAGAAACTCTAAAAAGTTAACATTAGTCCTCTACAGATTTACGAGCTTTGAAACACAAAGGCTGATCTGGAACAGGCTTGAGGACAAACTGTAGAATTCCTTTAATTGTAAGCTCAGGACCGTCCTCTGGTGGTGAAATGGTGAAGCAATTCATAACATGTGAGAAGAACAGAAACAGCTCTTGCCTGGCTAATTGTTCCCCCAAACATGTCCGGCGACCTGTTAAAGAAAGCATAAAGTCATTCAAGAAATCATCATTCACAAATGATTAAAAAGCAGCTACAAATCTCATGTGTGGCCTTATTTTGCTTCCTACTCATATTCAACCTTAGAGTAATAATAATTCTTGCTCTCAGATTCAACAGAGTAATGATTAAAGTTACTAACGAGAAATATTTCTTCCAAGTTCTACTTATCAGTGAGAGAAATGCAAGTATATAAACTCTGGAAAAAGTATTTTTTTATTGAGGTGTGACTTTTCACTGGAAAAAGAAGTCCCTTATACCAAGCATACCATTTATAAAAAATAATTATTTAACCAATTAGTCATTACAATTTATGGTCCAACCAATATTGTCTGTTCCACCAATCAATAGGCAATGAATATTCTTTACAAAACCTTTTTCAAAGAGGTATGACTGATCACTGAAGAATGTATTTATTTCATCATTGATACTAATACCATTTGCCAATTTGCATAATTGCAACACCCATCATTGTCAATGTCAGCTTGTGCTGACTTAATAACGGAGATGAAAGTCACATTAAACTATTTTTTTTGGCGAAATGTTGAATTGCTTACTGGAGTATTACTGTTAACAAGCATGACTTTCATCGGGTAACTAATACTACTTTTCAAATTGTGTCATCGCGCTTATAATGACAACTCTATTGATAATAGCCACTGAATATAGCTCATGGCTCTAAAAGTTGCCAGATGGACAGTTGGAAAATGACATCTGACAAAAATATGTGTATGAATGTCTGCTTATCCATTTTTTATGGTAGCACTTTTAATCATACAGGTACATGTCTTTATGTATTGGCATCTGCCTAGTTTCAGTCCTGTGAGCAGCCAGTTGGGGGTAAACATTCCGCTGACTCAGCTTACATCTGATGTGTACAGCCATAAATATCAAAACCAACTTGCTCCAGTGATGTGATCTGCCATCAAACATATTTCGTCCCTAACTTTAAACAAAACTGATGTTTTATCACCCTCATATACCATCCATCCTTACAATTAATTTATCACCATCATATACCATCCATCCTTACACTATGATGTACAGTTGTTCTATCTGCCTCATATACAGCTGTTTTATTACCCTCATATACCATCTATCCTTACAGCTGTTTTATTACCCTCATATACCATCTATCCTTACAGCTGTTTTATCACCCTCATATACCACCCATCCTTACAGCTGTTTTATCACCCTCATATACCACCCATCCTTACAGCTGTTCTATTACCCTCATATACCACCCATCCTTACAGCTGTTTTATTACCCTCATATACCATCCATCCTTACAGCTGTTTTATTACCCTCATATACCATCCATTCTTACAGCTGTTCTATCACCCTCATATACCATCCACCCTTACAGCTGTTCTATCACCCTCATATAATATCTATCCTTACAGCTGTTCTATCACCCTCATATACCATCCATCCTTACAGCTGTTCTATCACCTTCATATACCATCCATCCTTACAGCTGTTCTATCACCCTCATATACCATCCATCCTTACAGCTGTTCTATCACCCTCATATACCACCCACCCTTACAGCTGTTCTATCACCCTCATATAATATCTATCCTTACAGCTGTTCTATCACCCTCATATACCACCCACACTTACAGCTGTTCTATCACCCTCATATACCATCCATCCTTACAGCTGTTCTATCACCCTCATATACCATCCACCCTTACAGCTGTTCTATCACCCTCATATAATATCTATCCTTACAGCTGTTCTATCACCCTCATATACCACCCACACTTACAGCTGTTCTATCACCCTCATATACCATCCATCCTTACATCTGTTCTATCACCCTCATATACCATCCATCCTTACAGCTGTTTTATCACCCTCATATACCATCCATCCTTACATCTGTTCTATCACCCTCATATACCATCCATCCTTACATCTGTTCTATCACCCTCATATACCATCCATCCTTACAGCTGTTCTATCACCCTCATATACCATCCATCCTTACAGCTGTTCTATCACCCTCATATACCATCCATCCTTACAGCTGTTCTATCACCCTCATATACCATCCATCCTTACAGCTGTTCTATCACCCTCATATACCATCCATCCTTACATCTGTTCTATCACCCTCATATACCATCCATCCTTACAGCTGTTCTATCACCCTCATATACCATCCATCCTTATAGCTGTTCTATCACCCTCATATACCATCCATCCTTACAGCTGTTCTATCACCCTCATATACCATCCATCCTTACAGCTGTTCTATCACCCTCATATACCATCCATCCTTACATCTGTTCTATCACCCTCATATACCATCCATCCTTATAGCTGTTCTATCACCCTCATATACCATCCATCCTTACAGCTGTTCTATCACCCTCATATACCATCCATCCTTACAGCTGTTCTATCACCCTCATATACCATCCATCCTTACAGCTGTTCTATCACCCTCATATACCACCCACACTTACAGCTGTTCTATCACCCTCATATACCATCCATCCTTACATCTGTTCTATCACCCTCATATACCATCCATCCTTACAGCTATTTTATCACCCTCATATACCACCCACCCTTACATCTGTTCTATCACCCTCATATACCATCCATCCTTACAGCTGTTCTATCACCCTCATATACCACCCACCCTTACAGCTGTTCTATCACCCTCATATACCATCCATCCTTACAGCTGTTCTATCACCCTCATATACCATCCATCCTTACAGCTGTTCTATCACCCTCATATACCATCCACCCTTACAGCTGTTCTATCACCCTCATATACCATCCATCCTTACAGCTGTTCTATCACCCTCATATACCATCCATCCTTACATCTGTTCTATCACCCTCATATACCATCCATCCTTACAGCTATTTTATCACCCTCATATACCACCCACCCTTACATCTGTTCTATCACCCTCATATACCATCCATCCTTACAGCTGTTCTATCACCCTCATATACCACCCACCCTTACAGCTGTTCTATCACCCTCATATACCATCCATCCTTACAGCTGTTCTATCACCCTCATATACCATCCATCCTTACAGCTGTTCTATCACCCTCATATACCATCCACCCTTACAGCTGTTCTATCACCCTCATATACCACCCACCCTTACAGCTGTTCTATCACCCTCATATACCATCCATCCTTACAGCTGTTCTATCACCCTCATATACCATCCATCCTTACAGCTGTTTTATCACCCTCATATACCACCCACCCTTACAGCTGTTCTATCACCCTCATATACCATCCATCCTTACAGCTGTTCTATTACCCTCATATACCACCCACCCTTACAGCTGTTCTATCACCCTCATATACCATCCATCCTTATAGCTGTTCTATCACCCTCATATACCATCCATCCTTACAGCTGTTCTATCACCCTCATATACCATCCATCCTTATAGCTGTTCTATCACCCTCATATACCATCCATCCTTACAGCTGTTCTATCACCCTCATATACCACCCACCCTTACATCTGTTCTATCACCCTCATATACCATCCATCCTTACAGCTGTTCTATCACCCTCATATACCATCCATCCTTACAGCTATTTTATCATCCTCATATACCATCCATCCTTACAGCTATTTTATCACCCTCATATACCACCCACCCTTACATCTGTTCTATCACCCTCATATACCACCCACCCTTACAGCTGTTCTATCACCCTCATATACCATCCATCCTTACAGCTGTTCTATCACCCTCATATACCACCCACCCTTACAGCTGTTCTATCACCCTCATATACCATCCATCCTTACAGCTGTTCTATCACCCTCATATACCATCCATCCTTACAGCTGTTCTATCACCCTCATATACCATCCATCCTTACAGCTGTTTTATCACCCTCATATACCATCCATTCTTCCAACTGTTTAATCACATTCTTTACCATTCTACTTGCTGCTTTATCATGAACCACTTGTTTACCATTCCCTCTATACCCAGCCTTAATAAGGTAAGAGCTCTCACCCATGGAGAACGGAATCCACTCCTCTGGCCTGAACACTTTGCCATCTTCACCGATGAATCTCTCGGGGCGGAATACTTCAGGATCTCCCCATACTTTGGGATCATGAAGAACTTCAATCATCAATCCGCAAATCTACAAAAATAAAGAGAGTTTTCATGATTGCTTAACTGAATCTTGGAAAGACTGTTTTGCATAGGCTGAAGATTTCAATCATTAGCCAAATTGAAACTCTCAGTCAATTCATCAAATATAAATGAAATATAATAATATGATAACAAAATAATATAAATTAAACAGCAATCAGTGATTGCTAGATGTCCCATCTTGTGTATAACTTGAGGCACAAAATATGTTGTCCACCATATTGAAATTTAGTGTTATGGTCTTCTCTGGTTTGCACAGAATAAGATGCTTCAATGATATTGCATTAAAGAAATGTTTGGCTGGAGAAGGCACAAATATGGAAAAACACATGTCATCCATTGCACCAAAGACCTTTAAATGATTGGTATAGGCTTAATGGCCATTCTGATTGTTTAATAATCAATCGAGGCATAGACATGAAAGGGTTGGAGAATAAATGCATGGGAATTTGGAATGAATAGGTGTTGTCGAAAGGATTTTTTTTTCGGGTGCAATATCTTTAATAATTTGTAAATATATTCTTGAAATTAATACTTCTGGCTGGACATAATTATCCAGAAGTCAGAGAAAATTAGCACAAAACAACATACCGTATTTACTTGAATATAGGATGAGAAATTCGGACCCAAACCTTTAGTCAATATTTGGGGGGTCGGCTGAAACACGAGGGCAACCGGTAAGAGCTCTCACCCGGATCCGGATTCGCTGACTCATGGACTTTTTGTAAGAAATTATTAACGAGAACTACTTACTTCTCACCTATCTATGTTAATCAAACATCATTGACATGAGAAGTGAAGATTTTCGGCGATTTTATTATGAGATTTTACGGTGATTTACAGCACCTCCGGGTGGCAGATCGAGTATTATAAACAACTAGCGGCAAACAGTATTGTCTTATAATACACACAGAAATATTCTACCACATCTCAACAGTAGTCTGCCTCCATTTAATAAGTGTGATTCATTTAATAAGTGAAATTTTGCTATTAGCTATCTGTTGGCTGGCTACATGGAATACAGAAAATGTGTGAACGGTGCTGAATTTTGGATGAAAAAATATAATATGGTGCAAACAAAGTATGGGGAAAAATATTAACATAGCTGCAAATAAGAACGTTGAATCTTTATAAATTGCAGGTACGTAGAAAGTAACATGTCTCACCTTCCGATGGGACATAATAAACAATAAACACAAAATAAAATCCAGGTAATCACTCCTGAGTCAAATGCCATTTAACCATGATGACTATTGCACTTGTGTTATATGATTTATAAGCGTTTACCACTGAGCCTTTGGGTATGTTGTATCCTGCTAGCTTGATGTCCTTGCTCACCATATGAGGCAGACTACCCACCACCATGGCCGACATCCTCTGAATCTCCATTATGGTGGCATCGGTGTATGGCAGCTGTTCTCTGTCCTTGAGACTAAACTGATGCCTACCCCTGCCAAATACACTGTCAATTTCCTTGTGGACTTTGTTTTGGACCTCTGGAAACTTTGCCATGTAAAGCATGGCCCAGCGCAGAGTGGTGGCTGTAGTTTCTGACCCAGCGATGAAGAAGTCATGGATTACCTGCAACAGTGACAGAGATTACCGTAATTATTCGTGTATAGGACGACTCGTGTATAAGACGACCCCCCAATATTGAGGTTATTTTGCTTGATTAAAAACAATTTCCGAATATAAGACGAGTTGGTTTTTCTTGAGATATCGGCTCTGCTACCATTCAAGCTTCAGCTGACGCTTGGCGGTCATTTTAAAAGTGAAATGTAAAAATGCTTACGATACAAGATCTTAACGGTCTTATATGTGAGTATATACGGTAAAACGTAAATACGATGTTCATATTTTCGAAATAACGAATATCAGACGTAGCGGATCGATTTTAATTGTGTTTAAAATGATAAATAAAGGTATTTACCCAATATTATCACAAATTGTTCGAGAACAAAACAAAACCATCAATCCATTTAAAACGCAATTAAAAATCGATCCACGTGTGAAAACATTTCTGTCATAAAGGGAAGACACGACTCAAAGCAGTAGAAACAATGACAAGATCCAAAACTGTGAATGCTGATAATTGGAATCAGTGAAAACAAAGTCAAAACAAAGTGTTTCGAAATAATAGCTATCGGACGTAGTGGATCAATTTTAATTGCGTTTTAAATCATAAATAAAGGTATTTACCCAATATTATCACAAATTACGCTTTGCAGGTCGAGAACAGAACAAAACCATCCATTATTGAAAGCATGAAAGCAAATATCGGATATGCGGACAACTGTCTCTACACGTGGTAGAATATTTCTTTGTGTATTATAAAGCCAATGATATTCATTATATCGCTTTTAATTATTATCGTTTATAGCACTCGATCAGCTGTAAATCATCGTGATAATAATATTATTTTTCGAAACTATGAATGTTCATAATGAAAACTTGTAGTGCCATAATTGTTTGACGTAAATCCTTGTCCACCAGTTGCTCTCGTGTATAAGACAACCCCCCAAACATTAACTAAGTGTTTGTGTACAAAAACCTCGTCTTATACATGAGTAAATACTGTATATCATTATATTACTCATCACTCATTTCCTCTGAACCTATTGGTATAAAGTTATCACCTTTAATATTTTCCACATTTATGCAGAAAATAAAGATGAAATCTTAATACTGGGGCTTTGAGTGAATATGCATGTCAGAAAATATAAAATTGAATTGTTTTTGTAAATGGAGAAAATATTAAAAGTGACAACTAAGATAAAATCTTCATATTGGGGTTTCATTTGAGCAATTTTTAGATATGTTTACAAAGAAACTACTGAAGTATTACGTGGAGGCCACAAAGCTGGCGCTTTCAAGATTTAATAAGGGATTTTAAACTTAGAGAAAGTTGGCCACAATGCCAAACTTGAGCATGTTTTAGATTTACCCTGATTTTTTCAAACTTTGAGAAAATATAAAATCAACACACAGGTAATAACCAATCCTGAGAAATGGTGGCATTTCCTTCCTTCATTTTATTAACTTCCTCGAGGTAGTTGGTGACAAAGTCAGACGGCTCTTCCCCACTATCAAGCTTGTGCTGTGCTTCAGCAATCTTCCTCTCATAAAAGGAGGTCAGGTTGGATCCATGCCTAAAACCAAATTATATATATATATAAATCATGCTAAATATATGATATTAATATTTAGAAAAACTTAACTCTCACATCTTACTAATTTATTTAGCTTAAATTTCAGGTCAGGATATTGGCATAATAATCACTTTGGTTGAATGTTACCATTCCATATGGACCTTTTTATCCTATAGTTCATTCAGGGACTGGAATAGCGTTCAGGATTGTACATTTTTGCACACTTCCCAATCCTAGAATTCCTCAAGTTATTCCCCAACTGACTATCCAAGTCAGTGCCATCTGCTGGGGCAGTAAGGACAGTGCCTATTGTTCTAAGCAATGGTTGAAAAATGTTTGAGTTTTATATTTCTTTGATTTGGCCTACCTGTACATTTCTTTTACTGCACGTCGGACCATGGGCAACCACTTTAAAACTGGGACATCCATTAAGTTTGTCAAACCACCAGACCCTGTGAAATAATTCCTCTAATATGTTTTATCACATATTACTTATTAATTTAAGGTGATATTCTGCACCTGAAGGAGACGTATTATGATAGTTGATGAGATCACGTGCAATTATCTCTTGTAATTGTCTCATACTTGGTGATTCAATACTCTGTGCACACCAACTTGCCAAAATGCAACTTTGTTTCTAAGTGTTCTTGGAGACATGACTGGTCATGGAAGCACAAGGTTCATCACTAATACCAGAACATTAAGATGCATCATCCAACAAAGCACAAATATGTAACCAAATGTGTCAGACATGACCTTCCTAAGCTCCTCAATCAGATGCCAAATGTAATTTTGGAGAAAGTAGATACACACAGTTTGCAAGGGTTTGCTAATTATATCAAATGGTACTTTATGGTATCTTATGAAGATGCATGCACAATTCCAGATTGCTATATTTGTTCTCTTCATTAGAATATGTACACTCTGTCACCACCATAATACATCTAAGATTGTAATCATTGTATTATGTGTAACTGGATCTTGCCTAGTTCCAAATAATAGGAAGAAAAACAGTTAATCAATGTACATTTGTGGAGAGTGCCTTTCACTGTTTCTTTTGTTTTAGTCATTTTTATTTTCTCACTCCTTTTGCCTGCTTTGACCATTTGTATTGTTATATTATATTATAATACTCCACTGTACTACATTATTGACAGATATTAGTTTAGTTTTACAAGTTGCTGCATTTTTTTTTTGCACACCATCAGAGGTGGTTCACATGATAGCGGCAAGTAATTGCCTTAATGGGTATCTCCTGACCTCAAACTGTATATTTGCAATAAGTAATATCTGCATATATTTATGTTCTTCATTTATGGTCTAATAAATCAATATTGAATCAATCTTGAATCATCCAAATAAAAATTAACACTGAATCCATTATGGTGCTGTCACACAGTAACGTAACGGGATAGATGTTTTCTTGGAGTGGTGTTAACATGATTAACACAGATGTGACGTTATAGAGGTTTGTGTTAAACTTGGTCACAACGATCACACAACAAGCTGACCGAGTCTATGAAATCACCACTGTAGTGTGCCAAAAAATCTATAGCAAAGTTGTGACTTTTCTTGCTCATTCCTTGCTCGCTGCCACAACGTCCACCAGGTAGGAAAAACATATAAAATGTTTAACAACGTCTTTGGAACGTCTTAGAAATGAGCTGGGAACAACCTGGACGCATGAGTAACAAGGCCTAATGACAAGACAACGTTTGGCCAAAATGTTGGAAAATTTTGAACATCCCAAAAACTTTTTTGGCAGTCTAATGTCGCCCAACGTCACCCAACATTGTCATCTTTCCCCAAACGAGATCAGAACTTTATTAACGAGTTCAACGTTTGGTCAAGATTGCAAACTCGTTCCCCAAACGTTGTCAAAAAGTTCATAGTGTGACAGCCCCATTAGTCACTGCATGATGTCTTCATTTATGATTTCTTTAAAGTGATCACTAATTCGTGACTGCAGATTTGAGCACAAGTAAATCAACAAGCCTTATAGAACATATAATGTTACACATTTTCACCAAATTTCAAGCTAAGACGTGTATATTAGCCAGAAAAAAGACACATCAAAGTTTTATGAAAGGTTAAAAGTTTTATAAAAGGTAAATGTTCACCGAGGTGCAACTGCTCACTGAAGTATGTTTTTTTACAGTTATATAAAATAACAATAATACCCATCAGGATGTATCAGCCCGCAAAAAAATGAAAGCTCTATCATAGCCACCTTATAATGTCCATATCACAATTTTATCTAAATTGTTTGTTAAGGCACGACTGTTCACCCAAGCAATACTGTCCATCAAGTTGAATCATCCAGCCAAAAATGACAGCTCAGTGACTTAATGTCAAATCAAAGATTTTTTAAGACACATCAAAATTTTATTGTGCAAAATGAAGTGTGACTGCTGTGTGACAATTTGAAGCCTTGTGATCTTGAAAAAAATGTCAAGGCCATGAATGAGGTCATCATATTTAGGCCTTCATGGCACCATGTGTGTAAAAAGTTTAGAGATGGATGCACACACGCACCCTCAGACAGACGGACAGAACCTGATACCATAGCTCCTCCACTATTATAAAATATATCTATAATTAACAGATAATATTCAGTGCATAAATGGTATTATTAATTATGTTTACCTATGAAGTAGCCATCAATGTCTCGTAATAAGGATGCGAACTCTTTGTCTGCATAGTCATAGCGTCGTCCAAACAGCATGGAGCACATGATGTTGGAAATGGCCACTCCTAAGAGTTCGTGGGGATCAGTAGGGGATCCCCTCATTCCCTCCAGTTCCTTTATCAGAAACTCACTCTCCCTCTGTGTCAAGGTCAAATGAATCCATTATTTCCATATCTTCACAAATCACAAAATGTCAATCAGAAAGAAACCAAACAAAATACCTGACATTTTTTTCAATGATTTAACCCCTAATGGACTAGCTTATCAAAATTTTGTTGATTGGCAAGACTCACCAATTTTTTTCCGGAGAAAGACTCACCAAATTTTTTATGGACTAGTGTATTTACATACTAAATTTATAAAATTTATAACCATGATTATTCAATATACTCAATAAAGTGCTGGGGTCAAAAGTTCATGATCCAATCAGTCTGATGTCATGATCATGATTATATTGTAACAAGTTGCTGTCAAAGGTAATGTTGTTCCCATCCATTGCTGGTGGTGGACGTTGACGGGTTAAGGGTTAATGAGATCAGTTTAAGGCAATTGACACAGTTATATGCTAATTTTATCATGATAAAAATGTTTGACCTCTCCAATATCATGCAAACTGCTTTAACACATGCTAATTTTGCTCTGCATACCACAATGCGTTCTTCTATAGATCCTTTTCCCCACCCCTGACCACGTAGAATTGTCAGGGAAATATTTCTCTGTTTTTTCCATTCATCGTTCAATGAGGTGTCTAGTATTCCTGAAATATGAAAGCAATATTTCGATATAAGTCAAGCAGCATTTTTTTGTGTTTCAAAGTTGATATTATACATAATTACAATTTGAAATTCTAAATACATCACTGTCATATTTCCTCAGTGAAAATCCCAAACTGTTTTGTAGAAATCACTGTATATTACATGTATGATCTTAATTGATAAAGAGCAGGCACATCCTGGAAGCTTTGGTGTTTCTGAAGGTGTCAATGTAGTTTAGAACTCGAATTGGATATGAGGGTAGTACGGAACTCGCCTTGGATATGAGGGTAGTATGGAACCCACCTTGGATATGAGGGTAGTATGGAACCCACCTTGGATATGAGGGTAGTATGGAACCCACCTTGGATATGAGGGTAGTATGGAACCCACCTTGGATATGAGGGTAGTATGGAACCCACCTTGGATATGAGGGTAGTATGGAACTCACCTTGGATATGAGGGTAGTTTGGAACCCACCTTGGATACGAGGGTAGTTAAGAAATCTAATTGGATAGGAGGGTAGTATGGAACCCACCTTGGATATGAGGGTAGTATGGAACTCACCTTGGATATGAGGGTAGTACGGAACCTACCTTGGATATGAGGGTAGTATGGAACCCAACTTGGATATGAGGGTAGTATGGAACCCACCTTGGATATGAGGGTAGTATGGAACCCACCTTGGATATGAGGGTAGTTTGGAAGTTGCCTTGGATATGAGGGTAGTACGGAACTCGCCTTGGATATGAGGGTAGTATGGAGCCCACCTTGGATATGAGGGTAGTATGGAACCCACCTTGGATATGAGGGTAGTATGGAACTCACCTTGGATATGAGGGTAGTATGGAGCCCACCTTGGATATGAGGGTAGTACGGAACTCGCCTTGGATATGAGGGTAGTTTGGAACCCACCTTGGATATGAGGGTAGTTTGGAACCCACCTTGGATATGAGGGTAGTTTGGAACCCACCTTGGATATGAGGGTAGTATGGAGCCCACCTTGGATATGAGGGTAGTATGGAACCCACCTTGGATATGACATTAGTAGGGCATCACACCGGTACGCGATATTATCGATATACCGGTATACAGACATCAATACGATAACCGGTATTATCAACTGGTGCTTCGATATATTAGTTGTATCGAATTGGGCCCTCATATCATCATAATAACACAGATTTTTTTACTCGATATTTTACGCATCTTAAGTTTTTTAATCTTTCAAATGTAAATACGACGACTGAGGGATCCATCATTGCGCAATATATTAATATTTCAATGAGAATTAATACGTTGTGACAGCACTCCAATCATTTTCGCGCCAAAAATAAGAGCTTCTCCCCGTCACTTCCGGTTTTCGAAATGACGAACTCGTGTTGCGTATGCATATTTAAGCATTGTTAAATTCACATTTTCTCCGATTTGAGCAAGATATACACTTATTAATAGGAGGCGGACTACTGTTGACACGTCGTAGAATATTTCTGTGTGTATTTTAAGCCAAAGATATTAAATATATCGCCGTTTGGGGAGCTTGCACCCGGACCGATAAAGACAGTCAATTATTCTTCTATTTCGGTTCAGTAATATCGATATGTATCGATATGTATCGAATATTGATAAATCATCGATATGTATCGTATCGTATCGATGAAATCCAACGATATGATGCCCTAGACAGTAGTATGGAGCCCACCTTGGATACGAGGGTAGTACAGAACTCACCTTGGATATGAGGGTAGTATGGAACCCACCTTGGATATGAGGGTAGTATGGAACCCACCTTGGATATGAGGGTAGTATGGAACCCACCTTGGATATGAGGGTAGTATGGAACCCACCTTGGATATGAGGGTAGTATGGAACTCACCTTGGATATGAGGGTAGTTTGGAACCCACCTTGGATACGAGGGTAGTTAAGAAATCTAATTGGATAGGAGGGTAGTATGGAACCCACCTTGGATATGAGGGTAGTATGGAACTCACCTTGGATATGAGGGTAGTACGGAACCTACCTTGGATATGAGGGTAGTATGGAACCCAACTTGGATATGAGGGTAGTATGGAACCCACCTTGGATATGAGGGTAGTATGGAACCCACCTTGGATATGAGGGTAGTTTGGAAGTTGCCTTGGATATGAGGCTAGTACGGAACTCCCATTGGATATGAGGGTAGTATGGAGCCCACCTTGGATGTGAGGGTAGTATGGAACCCACCTTGGATATGAGGGTAGTACGGAACTCGCCTTGGATATGAGGGTAGTATGGAGCCCACCTTGGATATGAGGGTAGTATGGAACCCACCTTGGATATGAGGGTAGTATGGAACTCACCTTGGATATGAGGGTAGTATGGAGCCCACCTTGGATATGAGGGTAGTACGGAACTCGCCTTGGATATGAGGGTAGTTTGGAACCCACCTTGGATATGAGGGTAGTTTGGAACCCACCTTGGATATGAGGGTAGTTTGGAACCCACCTTGGATATGAGGGTAGTATGGAGCCCACCTTGGATATGAGGGTAGTATGGAACCCACCTTGGATATGACATTAGTAGGGCATCACACCGGTACGCGATATTATCGATATACCGGTATACAGACATCAATACGATAACCGGTATTATCAACTGGTGCTTCGATATATTAGTTGTATCGAATTGGGCCCTCATATCATCATAATAACACAGATTTTTTTACTCGATATTTTACGCATCTTAAGTTTTTTAATCTTTCAAATGTAAATACGACGACTGAGGGATCCATCATTGCGCAATATATTAATATTTCAATGAGAATTAATACGTTGTGACAGCACTCCAATCATTTTCGCGCCAAAAATAAGAGCTTCTCCCCGTCACTTCCGGTTTTCGAAATGACGAACTCGTGTTGCGTATGCATATTTAAGCATTGTTAAATTCACATTTTCTCCGATTTGAGCAAGATATACACTTATTAATAGGAGGCGGACTACTGTTGACACGTCGTAGAATATTTCTGTGTGTATTTTAAGCCAAAGATATTAAATATATCGCCGTTTGGGGAGCTTGCACCCGGACCGATAAAGACAGTCAATTATTCTTCTATTTCGGTTCAGTAATATCGATATGTATCGATATGTATCGAATATTGATAAATCATCGATATGTATCGTATCGTATCGATGAAATCCAACGATATGATGCCCTAGACAGTAGTATGGAGCCCACCTTGGATACGAGGGTAGTACAGAACTCACCTTGGATATGAGGGTAGTATGTAACCCACCTTGGATGTGAGGGTAGTATGGAACCCACCTTGGATATGAGGGTAGTATGGAACTCACCTTGGATATGAGGGTAGTATGGAACCCACCTTGGATATGAGGGTAGTATGGAGCCCACCTTTGATATGAGGGTAGTACGGAACCCACCTTGGATATGAGGGTAGTATGGAACCCACCTTGGATATGAGGGTAGTACGGAACCCACCTTGGATATGAGGGTAGTACAGTACTCACCTTGGATATGAGGGTAGTATGGAACCCACCTTGGATATGAGGGTAGTACGGAACCCACCTTGGATATGAGGGTAGTACGGAACTCGCCTTGGATATGAGGGTAGTACGGAACTCGCCTTGGATATGAGGGTAGTACGGAACCCGCCTTGGATATGAGGGTAGTACGGAACTCACCTTGGATATGAGGGTAGTTTGGAACCCACCTTGGATATGAGGGTAGTTTGGAACCCACCTTGGATATGAGGGTAGTATGGAACCCACCTTGGGTATGAGGTTAGTATGGAACCCACCTTGGATATGAGGGTAGTTTGGAAGTTGCCTTGGATATGAGGCTAGTACGGAACTCCCATTGGATATGAGGGTAGTATGGAGCCCACCTTGGATATGGGGGTAGTTTGGAAGTTGCCTTGGATATGAGGGTAGTACGGAACCCACCTTGGATATGAGGGTAGTATGGAGCCCACCTTGGATATGAGGGTAGTATGGAACCCACCTTGGATATGAGGGTAGTATGGAACCCACCTTGGATATGAGGGTAGTATGGAACCCACCTTGGATATGAGGGTAGTTTGGAACCCACCTTGGATATGAGGGTAGTATGGAACCCACCTTGGATATGAGGGTAGTACGGAACCCACCTTGGATATGAGGGTAGTATGGAACCCACCTTGGATATAAGGGTAGTACGGAACCCACCTTGGATATGAGGGTAGAATGGAACCCACCTTGGATATGAGGGTAGTACGGAACTCACCTTGGATATGAGGGTAGTACGGAACTCACCTTGGATATGAGGGTAGTACGGAACTCACCTTGGATATGAGGGTAGTATGGAACTCACCTTGGATATGAGGGTAGTATGGAGCCCACCTTGGATATGAGGGTAGTATGGAACCCACCTTGGATATGAGGGTAGTATGGGGCCCACCTTGGATATGAGGGTAGTATGGAACCCACCTTGGATATGAGGGTAGTTTGGAACCCACCTTAGATATGAGGGTAGTTTGGAACCCACCTTAGATATGAGGGTAGTAATGAACTCACCTTGGTAATGAGGGTAGTACGGAACTCACCTTGGATATGAGGGTAGTACGGAACTCACCTTGGATATGAGGGTAGTACGGAACTCACCTTGGATATGAGGGTAGTATGGAACCCACCTTGGATATAAGGGTAGTAAGGAACCAACCTTGGATATGAGGGTAGTATGGAACCCACCTTGGATATAAGGGTAGTACGGAACCCACCTTGGATATGAGGGTAGAATGGAACCCACCTTGGATATGAGGGTAGTACGGAACTCACCTTGGATATGAGGGTAGTATGGAACCCACCTTGGATATGAGGGTAGTTTGGAACCCACCTTGGATATGAGGGTAGAATGGAACCCACCTTGGATATGAGGGTAGTACGGAACTCACCTTGGATATGAGGGTAGTATGGAACCCACCTTGGATATGAGGGTAGCATGGAACTCACCTTGGATATGAGGGTAGTATGGAACCCACCTTGGATATGACAGTAGTATGGAGCCCACCTTGGATACGAGGGTAGTACAGAACTCACCTTGGATATGAGGGTAGTATGTAACCCACCTTGGATGTGAGGGTAGTATGGAACCCACCTTGGATATGAGGGTAGAATGGAACCCACCTTGGATATGAGGGTAGTACGGAACTCACCTTGGATATGAGGGTAGTATGGAACCCACCTTGGATATGAGGGTAGTATGGAACTCACCTTGGATATGAGGGTAGTATGGAGCCCACCTTGGATATGAGGGTAGTACGGAACTCACCTTGGATATGAGGGTAGTATGGAACCCACCTTGGATATGAGGGTAGTACGGAACTCACCTTGGATATGAGGGTAGTATGGAACCCACCTTGGATATGAGGGTAGTATGGAGCCCACCTTGGATATGAGGGTAGTACGGAACTCACCTTGGATATGAGGATAGTTTGGAAACACAGCGGCTCTCTGTGCCTGTAATGGCCGTCCTGATGTATCTGTTCCCTTAGTAACGAAAGCCTCCTTCATCAGGCTGTAGGTGGTCAGCACAACAAGTGGACTGTTACAAATAAAATATGAATAAAACTTTTTTTTTTCTAAATCTCATTTCCATTCCTATTGGAAAGGGGATGAGGTACTTTTCATCAATGAATCCACAAGTCTCAATCATATATGTACCTCCATTGCCCCAAATTATAGGTTGAAGAAACTCTCTAATAGAGGGCAAAAGGACCCTTTGGGCTGTGAGACCTTGAACACTGCCTTTGATGGCCCTTGTAATATTCTGTGTTGGATCAAATTGAGCATTTGTAGAGATGACTATAGCCATGCTGTCCACCTGCAACTGAAAACCCAAGGTGCCTAATATTTAGACCAATTTGGATCGGGCTAAACCAGTGAAAGCATGCTAAATTCCTGCGAACATACTAAATATCTAATATTTGGAAGAGCTTAGGATTCAACTCTGCAGCAGGCTTTTGTAGATTGTGCTAAATTTATATAAAATAAAAAAAACATTATTGAAGCCACTGAGAGCCACCTCAGCCTTCAGAATAGCATATCATAGCAGTTCCAAATAATAATATATTTATGTCACATTTACAATATTTAAAGAACTGGGAATAAAAATGAATAGATTTTTTGACCGAATAACATTTCTTTCATAGAAAAATTATATATAGGACTACAGATCTTTTGTCCAACAGTCCTGAGGTGATATCAATCAACTACTTGGAATTGCAAATGGAGTCAGAAAATATACGCTGAAATTTTAGACTGTAAACTGGGGGACACGCTTGTCTTGTTTCAAGCATTAGCTCAGACCTATTATTTAGATCATGCTCTAATAAGTCTCTGTTAA
Organism: Amphiduros pacificus; assembly: GCA_949316495.1. NCBI lineage: Eukaryota > Metazoa > Annelida > Polychaeta > Phyllodocida > Hesionidae > Amphiduros > Amphiduros pacificus. Next base: position 30,634,666 of record OX439008.1, on the reverse strand, counting down.
ATTTTGTGATCATGCTTAATTTTATTTAGCACAAGCTTGTTCTGGGCCCTGGTCATTGATAATAGCTTTCTCCCATTTTGTACCACATAGCACAGAGCAACATGGTGCAGCGCAAAATAGCACAACACCAACATGACGCGCGAAGGAAGGAACAACAAGATGAAAATTAATGATGGTAAAACAGAGATGTTAGTTTGTACAAAAAGCTCAAATCTGAAAAATAACCTAATCCCAGATAAAATTACAGTGGGACTGTCTGAAATCCCCAAATCTGACAAAGTGAGGGACCTAGGGGTCATTCTGGACCAAGAATTGTCTATGAAACATCAAATCAAAAAAATATGCAAAAGCGGCTATTACCAAATAAACAATCTGGCTAGAATTAGAGGTTATATCGATGAAAATACAAGTAATACATTGGCCCATGCATTTATTAGTTCTACACTGGACTATGGAAATTGGTTACTTATCAGAGTTGATCCCAAAAACAGGGGAAAAAAATCTAAGATCGAATATGAAAAATGAATATGTAATACCGAAAACAAATTCTAAGACCTATGGTGACAGGGCTTTTGCTGCATATGTGCCAAAAATATGGAATGCCCTGCCCCCTATTGTGAAAAATTGCACCACACTGGGCAATTTCAAGAAACATCTTTGGGAGGGAGGGAGGATTTGGCTTTGAAATGTAACTTCATGTACATCTCATGAAAAACTTTCTCCATTGACAAGATGACAAGACAATGTCACAATTGTTAATTATAAATGAAAGAATGCTCACATAGGTCCAACATATGACACAAATATATCTCCATATTTTTGCCTGCATTCATGAAGACGAGCTAGGAAGATATCCGGACTCCTCATCAATGCTGGTGATCCAACTAGAGGGATGCGCATTGGCCCAGGTGGCATGCCCCGAGGTCTGCGCGATTTGTACACTACATAAATCGCCACACCAGCCAACCCTGCAATAAGCAAAACTCTCACTTTTAAGACAATGCCTAAAATTGAATTTTTTTTTTTACGTCTTCCATGTTCCTTGACATATACATTTGAATTCATATCATATTTCCTCTCCTCATAAAGCTCAAGGTTATGTTTCAGGTACTCCTTTCAGAGTTTGTAGGTGTCTGACTTCTTACCCATTGTTACAAGTATATAATTCAATGACTTAATCTATGGTATCCCTCTTCTTATAAGTAAATGTCTTTTGAATATTCCCCATCTTACAAGTAAGTAACACTTAATATGGCTTTCCTCATTTTGCAAGTATATGAGTAATCATGTGCTTTTTCATTGAACGATTATATAACTAAATGTTTCACATTCCAAATTGATGATAAGCTTAAGTTAGAGAGCTTAAATTAGAGAGCTTAAATTAGAGAGTTAAATTATAGAGCTTAAATTATAGAGCTTAAATTATAGAGTTTAAATTGTAGAGAGGTAATCAAGGACTTGACATTTTGGCTTTGCACCACCGAGTCAAGGATGGGTTTACCTGTCAGTAGCAATGTCCGAGGCTGGAGGTCTATGGAATAGCCATATACTTCTATAGTTGTCATTGTCAGGCCTCCTCCTCAGATCACAATCTGACTGGTAAAAGACAAAAAATGTATTTTTAAACGTGTCTAGGACACTTATAATGTCAACATGTACAAAGCTATGACCTTACACATAGAAGCAGCCGAGATAAACAACAATAACCTAATTTGTTTTAATCATGTCAGTACTATGCCACCTCATCTTTCAGTGTGACATGTTTATCATATATTGATATATACCAGTCACGGTTTACTAACACTGTTAATTTTAAACTTTTCATACTTGCCAAATCAAATGTTATCAGTGTTTGTATATGTGGCAAACTTAAATATGAATTACGAAAATCTAAATTAGAATACATGTACCGGTATATTAAATTGCACATGACGGGTAAACACAGGTAGAGTGAACTCAATTGAGGCTCAAAGTAGGGTTGCACTGTTTGACGTAATTTTGGTACTATTCAAAGGACAATACATTTCATGACGTCATAAGCATATTGCCATACTCTTATGATGTCATTTGACCTTTCAGTGCCTCTATGATGACACTCCACATACAAATGATGCCAAGAAAGGAGTGTGCTTTCATTAGGGGCCTATATATTATAAGTTCTTGTTGAAATAGGTTTTACAGACAATGATGGGGATGCATTTTTCAAAAAATATATAGACATGAAAGACAAATACATATACAATATATGAATTTTAAACATTTTTTTCAAAATCGGTGCTTAATCCCTTTAAGAGAATTTTTCTTGTTAGTATTTAACTTAATTTTTCACAAGTGAAGTCAGACCCATACCTTTTTCACCAAGAAACAGTGTTTCATCAAATCTTTACAATGTTCACAAATTGTGCTATGTTTTTACCTTCAGCTAGCCTTTCTTAGCTTTTAAAGTGATCCTAATGGGGATATCAGCATTATTTGAGTAAAGTATCTTTGGAACTGATAAGTTCAACAAAGGATATGTAAATATTAGGTTTGAATTGGCTCAATGATACTCTTTTTTCAATGGAACTTTTTTTAAATGGAACTTTTTTTAACAATGACATAAGGGCTGCAAGTCAATTTATCTCTAGCTGACCCCTAAGGTTTATCACACATACTGAAACATAACAATAAATATATGTAAGTGTATAAGCACTTTAAGTGCTTTGAAAATCAGAGCAATCAAATTACCCATCCAATGATTGGATATATAGCCTTTGATATGAAGCTTTGGACCATTTGACCTTGTGTCTGCCAAAAACTTCACTAGAATGTTTTTGTTGTGCAGATGCAATAAAAATACTTTGAGGATGGTAGTGCTGCTTTGTTGTCTTCTGCAACTTTCATGTTGTGAGAGGTAACAAAGTGTATGGTTAATATTTTGGCCGATTTAAGGTTCTCAAAATGTATTGCTCTCAGGAGTCATATTCTCTTGTGATAAGATCAAAATCCCAACCAAAAATCTGAAAAAATGAGCATTACTAATTTCACATTTTATACTTATATGTGTATGTTTATGGATATATCTTGCAAATTGTTTAAAACTTCTGAAACCACAAAAAAATGACAAGATAACTGTTGAATATGTGTGCTTCCTTAATATGTTTTTCTTATGATTTTCAGTAGTTAATATAAGAAAATGTATTTTTTAAGTTATTGCAGATCCCAGCAATAGATATTAATTCTTCTTACAAATTAATAAAAAAAAGGCATGTACATGATAAGGGAGGAAGTGTGGTGAGATTTTGGAGAAAAAAAATGCTGTCTTAGGTATCGGCAGCTTTAAAATTTGCCACAGTGAAAGATAGCTGCACCTGTGAGAGACAGCTGAACAAATGAGTGATGGCTACAACAGTGAGTGATAGTTACAACAGTGAGAGATAGCTGCATATGTGAGATATAGCCTAAAGAGATAGTACCAACAGTGAGAGATCATGAGCTACAATGGTGAGAGTTGGCTGCACAGTTGAGAGATAGCTGCACAAGTTAAGGATTGCTACATAAGTGAGTGATGGCAATAACAGTAGAGAGGTTGAGACAGTGGCTTGTGGGATTCTGAGTGGTACTTTTCACTAAATATGGGCCACATTTACATCGTCATTTCGTCATAAAATGTCAAAACAATATTTCCTTTTGGAATTTGAGTATTGGTTTATAAGAGAACACATATATTTCAACAAATTTTTTTAAATGTCAAAACAAATGCAAAAAAAAACAGTGATAAAGATGAACCATACTGTGATTTGGAAAAGCAATTTTCAGTGTCAACCCTTGTCTAAATCTGGAAAATGGAAAATGAAATTCTATATTTATATTGAAAATGAAATTCTATGCTTAATATTACCTTTGGATGATTATTTCTATGTGAAAAAGCTGTCAAACTTTGCTGATTTTCGGCCGTTCATAAAAGCCAGGAACCTTAAGAAAATATTTGGTTACATCTCCCAAACTATGCAGAATTTAGTTTACTACAACCCTAGCAATTTTTTTACACAAAATATACTTACTAAGCATGAGAGTGCACAATTAACTTTGATACATAGTATTACATGGTACATCCTGTTTGGTTACATATCTAAACATAATCTAAAATGTCTTATCTTTAAATACTATCCATATTATCTCAAATATATACTCAACCATAGAGGTGCACAGCATTATTATTTGAGACAAGGTAATTTGGAAAAGTGGTCAATATGCCAACCTTTGCCACTAGGTGACACTCTTAAGAACAAGTCCTAGCAGTAATTTCATGATTTTGGAAATAAATATTATTATTAAAGATTTATATTGTATTTAGAATATTTCAAATATAATTTCTGAACTAAATATAATCAAACATTAGATAAATATGACTGAATATTGAAAATATCAAAGTGTGAATCAAAATATTAAAACCACTTATTAACATATACCACAGACTACATGTATTTGCTCAAACCTTAATGCCTGAAAACCATTGAAACAATACACTGAAAATGCTTTACTTTACCAAAAATTCTGTATTGTACATGCAAGACCTAAGCACTGGCCAGGGGTACTGATTTTTTATTTTACACATTTCTGGCAGGAATGGGAGAGTCTAGTATTCACTATATATATTTATTCTATGATCACTGTGTATTCTGTGCTGTGATTGGTCAATTCCTGGTCACGTGAGCTTCTCTAAATTGTTGTATTGACCAGATGCATTATATTGCACGTCAATATACTTTCCACTGCACTGATGGGGAATTCCATGACGTCACCATACAGACAAACTCGTCCCTTTCATGGCGGGAAATGTTGGGGAAGCCAGTGATCAACACAGTGATCATAGAATAAAACAAATATGTACCTGGGTGTCGTGCAATATGACTTTTTATGGACCTTCGGAAAGTTATATTGCACTCGGCTGCGCCTCGTGCAATATAACTTTCCGAAGGTCCATAAAAAGTCATATTGCACTCCACCCAGGTCCATATTTGTATAATATATATATATATATATATATATATATATATATATATATATATATATATATATATATATATATATATATATATAAAAGCATGAATGTGATCAGAGAATAAGGGTGACGAGATTTGGGAGAAAAAAAGTTGATGTGTGAGGTCCTGCAATACAATTCGCCACTGATAAGAGCGTGTGATTTTACTGTTGTGTCACCTGTTGTGTCAAACATTGCCCAATATGTATATGAGGTATAGAGTAGTTTTCACTTATTTTTTGTCAAAATTATGTTAGATGTGAAATATTACCCACAATATGCCTATATTTCTGTATTAGAGCTTTGTTTTCAAGCATCACTAATTTAACCTAATTATTGGCCTAATTATTGAGGTCCCACTAGGTTTTGTACAAAGGGGTCTACATGGATGAAATGCAGATTTTTTGCCAGCACGATTGTGAGAAACAATTATACCCAAAGACATCGGCAAAATAGACTTGAAATCCTTGGATTTGAGAAATATCATGCACTGCCCACCCAATTTAACTCACGACTCTGTAAGAACTTGACTTCCGGCAACTAACAATCAAACAATTATGTACCGTTTAAATCAACATTAGATTTCAGCCCTGTTTGCAAATATTTCTTTGTTTTATCTTGATCTCTGCATCGTTTCGCCATTGTTTACGAGTTTGCGCAAAGACGTGAAAGTGGGAAAGTTTATTCACGGGAGTGACAGCACCAATCTGGAAACTCCACAACGTTGTGGTGCTTGTGACGTCATATGATAATTCTCCCTTTGTGTTTCCATGACGTCATCACTTGGACTCTTCTGAATGGCATTTCACGTTGTCTAGTTTGATATCGGGTAAAAAAACTGAAGAAAAAACGCTACAGAATTCACACGGATTTGTATTTTTAGACATTATGACTGAGAAAGATAGTGGTATGGGTCAGAACGGTAACAGTCAATCGCCGGAGGTTGAGTTCATTTATTAGGGAAACTTCAATATGGTGGGCAGTGCGTGGTGTTAGAAACAGTGGATTTCAAGTCTATTTTGCCGTTGTCTTTGGGTATAAGAGATAGCTGCACAAGTGAGAAATAGCTGCACAAGTGAGAGATAGCTGCACAAGTGAGAGATTGCTACAACAGCAAGAGATAGCTGCATAAATAAGAGATAGTTGCATAAATAAGAGATAACTGCATAAATAAGAGATAGCTACAACAGCGAGAGATAGCTGCAAAACTGATAGATAGTTGCATTGAGACATGAACAATAGCTGCACAAAGTGAGAGATAGTTACAACAAGTGAGAAATAGTTACAACAATGAGATAATTGCAAAGTGAGAGATAGGGCCAACAACTGTCAATTTCGCGCATTTTGGTCTTTGTCAGTCATTATATTATCCAACAAAACATGGTCAGTACATTATATGTGTGCTATAATGGGGTATACCCATCAGTAATAATTTACATGAATTAATCTTATAAAGTGTTGATTGTATGTAATATTCTTGCCAGATTTACAAGTCAAAGTCACACCTTTGCGCATACAATCTTAGGCTTCGCGCACTGAATTTTCTTCTGTGCCAAAAGGTGAAAATTAATATATCGATAATCTAACTGACATCATTGAAGTGAGGAGCCCAATACCGTAATTTTGAGTTGTCAATGAAGAATATCGGCCAAGAACTGACTGAGCAGTGCCAAATTGTATATATTTGTAAAAAGCTGGTACTCACGCACGTGCACATTATGACAAAATCGGGGTCGATGGGTGCAATTTTCACAACAATTTATTCAAACCATTCAAATAAACTTTTCTGTGCAAAAAAATTCAATGTTCTATTAATTTTGCGTTCACAAGAGATTTCCAAAATTATCAGCTAATCCTATGATTGTGCGAATCCTATGGTTGTTAGCTCTAGTTACAACAAGTGAGAAATAGTTACAACAATGAGATAACTGTAAAGTGACAGATAGTTACAGCAGTGAGAGATAGCTGTACATGTAAGAGACAGCTGCATTAGTGAGAGATAGCTACAACACTGAACAATGAGAGACAGCATCCTTTGCACTTGTGATGAACTAAAATAGTTACAGCATTGAGAGATAGCTGCACAAATGAGAGACAGTTGCATAACTTGCCATAAGTGAGAGAGATAGCTGCACAAGAGAAGTAATTACAACAGAGATAGATAGCTGCACGAGTGAGAGACGAAGCCATCAGTGAGAGATAGTTGTACAAATGAGAGCTTGTTACAGCAGAGATAGATGGGAAATAGCTGTACGAGTACATGTAAGAGACAGCTGCATTAGTGAGAGATAGCTACAACACTCAGAGACAGCATCCTTTGCACTTGTGATGAACTAAAATAGTTCTGAAAAAAATAATTGCGTGAAAACTTTCATATCTTGCACACATATGGCGTCATCACAATGCCCATGCCATGAAGCCCCTTTTGATCTTTCGTTGTTGCGCCTCCATTCATAATTACCCCAAGGTCCTACCTGAGTTAAGTCAGCTGTCAAGTCCTGATGTTTGTTTTGATTTGATTTGATTTGATTTGATTTGATATGTTGGCCGCTCCACTTTTGTCTCGTGGGCACTCAGAGCCTACGCAGCGTGGCTACCCAGCTAGAGGGGAGATCCAATACGCACTATCTCCAATCTGTGAGTAGCACTCGTGCTGACCGCCCGGTGCAGGCCCCTACACTGATGAAAAGCTACCCTATCTAATTATCACCTTCTGCACTGACAACTTTCACCTCAACACTCACTCCTTCCCTTGGGGCCTACAATCCCCAGCGCGCTAAAGGGCGTCCAATATCCCTATACAGCCTTGATTTGATTTGATTTGATTTGATTTGATATGTTGGCCGCTCCACTTTTGTCTCGTGGGCACTCAGAGCTTACGCAGCGTGGCTACCCAGCTAGAGGGGAGATCCAATACGCACTATCTCCAATCTGTGAGTAGCACTCGTGCTGACCGCCCGGTGCAGGCCCCTACACTGATGAAAAGCTACCCTATCTAATTATCACCTTCTGCACTGACAACTTTCACCTCAACACTCACTCCTTCCCTTGGGGCCTACAATCCCCAGCGCGCTAAAGGGCGTCCAATATCCCTATACAGCCTGAGGCGTCCAATATCCTCGTAAGCCCTACCAATCACAACTAGAGGCTAAAAATGTCCTCCACGTGAGTACCTAGTGATCTTCAGCACCTTCATATCTACCAGCTGCCTCCTTACCAACTTTTCTAATCCCACCGAGACTACATCCTAAGTAACCGACATCCCCCACTAAACTATGACTAACATTTTTCTCACCATCCTGATCCAGACCTGCAAACCCTGCAAAACACAATAACAATTAGTGGCTGCAAATAACTGGAACAAAATATAAATATCTTCAACTCCTGAAACAACAAGGAAAAATTAAGATTTTAACACCGAGACTACATCCTAGATAACCAATATCCTCCACTAACTATGACTAACATTTTTCTCATCACCCTGTTCCAGACCTGCAAACCCTACAAATCACAATAATAATTAGTGCCTGCTAATAACTGGAACAAAATATAACTATCTTCCTCTCCTGAAAAAATAAAAATTTTAACACTCCACTTACCTTAATTTTCTTCTTTATGCCCAAATCATAAGAACAATACAGTACTACCTTATTTCTATTCATGATATATCCAAATATCAGTCAAACCATGGTGTCCAATGTCGTCTGCTATTTCCCGCATTTTTGTCTCCTTGACCTTGTCTCATCCTCATCCATTTCTTCTCAAAAAATCCTACTTATCTGTTTGTATACATATATAACAAGCATCATCCGTATCTATATATGTTCCCAAAGATGTTGATGCAAAAATTCCGAATTGAAAACGTTTTTTTATCATAACAATGAAGAATTTAAGTTTTCAATGAATCGTCTGCTTCTTGATTTGATATGTTGGCCGCTCCACTTTTGTCTCGTGGGCACTCAGAGCTTACGCAGCGTGGCTACCCAGCTAGAGGGGAGATCCAATACGCACTATCTCCAATCTGTGAGTAGCACTCGTGCTGACCGCCCGGTGCAGGCCCCTACACTGATGAAAAGCTACCCTATCTAATTATCACCTTCTGCACTGACAACTTTCACCTCAACACTCACTCCTTCCCTTGGGGCCTACAATCCCCAGCGCGCTAAAGGGCGTCCAATATCCCTATACAGCCTGAGGCGTCCAATATCCTCGTAAGCCCTACCAATCACAACTAGAGGCTAAAAATGTCCTCCACGTGAGAACCTAGTGATCTTCAGCACCTTCATATCTACCAGCTGCCTCCTTACCAACTTTTCTAATCCCACTGAGACTACATCCTAGGTAACCGACATCCCCCACTAACTATGACTAACATTTTTCTCATCATCCTGTTCCAGACCTGCAAAACCTACAAATCACCATAACAATTAGTGGCTGAAACAAAATATAACTATCTTCATCTCCTGAAAAAAACAAGAAAAATAAAGATTTTAACACCCCACTTACCTTAAATTTCTTCTTTATGACCAAATCATAAGAACAATACATTACTACCTTATCTCCACTCATGATATACCCAAAAGTCAGTCAAACCATGGTGTCCAATGTCGTCTGCTATTTCCCGCACTTTTGTCTCCTTGACCTTGTCTCATGGTAGTCATGCTCATCCATTTCTTCTAAAAAAATCCTACTTATCTGTTTTTATACATATATAACAAACATCAGCCGTATCTATATATATTCCCAAAGATATTGATGCACAAATTTCGAACTGAAAATGTCTTTTTATCATAACAAATGAAGAATTTAAGTTTTCAATTTTTCGTCTGCTTCTCTCCCGCTCGTCGCCATCTGTACTTTGGATGTTGGCCACACGTTGGAGTTTGGATGTTGGCCACACGACTTGCGACTTGTGGGCACTCAAATCTTACGCTCAGCCCAAGAGGGAGAACCAACACGTCCAATCTCCAATCTCTGAGCAGCACTCGCATTGATCAAACTATTAAGACTATCCATGTCTTTGAATCAAATTATTTGTCAATTATATTCATATCTTATTCCAAATTGTATTATAACAGAGTGTGGATTGCCTTTAAACTCTAGACTATAAATGTACCGGAGACATTTAACACAGAGATTGGAAACAAGCTGAATTTCTGCATCATCACTCAGGCGAACCGAACTCGTGGCGGTGCCACCATCGCCATGGTAAATACCAGTGGCGTAGCCGGGGGGGGGGCGCTGAGGGGGGGGGCACGGACAGAGCAAGCGCAAGTGATGTCTCTGATATCAATTTGATGATATTATATAATATAGGTCACTCAGTGTCAGCTGAGGCCTTGAACACACCTGCGCTTGCTCTGTCCGTGGGGGGGGGGGGGGGGGGGGTTACAAAAAAAAATTAAGCATTGTTACGAGCGGGTATGGGGGGGATAGGTATGTGGGCAAGTAGTCATGGACCCCAACATATCCAGATTTCAGCCCCCCCCCCCCCCCCCCCCCCCCCCTTCAGAAAATCCTGGCTACACCACTGAATACCATATGTAGACCTATAACACGGATCGACCTGGATCCGGATTCACAGACTCGCGGACTTGTATAAATATGTCTTTTTTGCAAGAAATTATTACGAGAACTACATGTACTTACTTTTCACATATCTATATGTTAATCGTACATCAATGACATCAAGAATGGAAGATTTGTGTAATAAATGCAAAACTACTTATCTCTGATCCGCAGCAGTTGCATGTCTGAGTTGGATAGTGTTTAAATATCTCTGCCTAAACAGTCTTAGGTTTCTCTGGGATACCACTCTGCTCTGGTTTATAAAATATGAAGTGAAAAACACTATTAACTGTCACATCGGCCTGCAAGAAGTTAAGGGAATAAAGTTATTGGCAACAACAAAGTCAAGCTCTCTGGAATCATCCAGGTGGTTGAACTTCCTGAATCAGGTTTGCAGACTTTGGACAGCTGGATACAGGGATGTCCCCATGCAGGTACTCTATCAGAAAGTCATCAAACCAGTCCAACTTGGTGTACATGGCAGTCTTACCCTTGCTTTATTTGTCACCAACCTGAATGATGGAAGGAGTCCCACACTGGGTGGGTTGTCATGTCAAGGACCTGCAACATGACAATTCAGTGAGGCAGCACTATTTCTGCTACAAGTAGGTCTCATCACGAAATGACTGAAATAATGTTGAAAGTGATGCAAAACCCCAAACAAAGAAACAAACAAACACATGATTTAAGATTTAGTGACGTATATACCAAAATGAAACACATCACTAGAAATGGCAGACATAGGGATATAACTTTTTTACTACTCAGAATACATCTACAAATGATATGTGATCGAATGTCAACCTTCTTAGGCTATTTTGATCAAATATTGCCAGTGACCTTGAAGTGACCTTTCAATGACCTTGAAAATAGAAAGCCTATTTCCACGAAATTATCTGCATGTTTTATTATCTTATCATCTACATCTTTCCAATACGAGCTCGTAGAGTCCTTATTCATCAAAATCTGTTCATAATTAACAATTTGAGAGCAATTAATAGTTTTGTGGTCAATCCACAAGGGAAAACAGAGGAAAATACTATAATACTAAGTTTCTTTGAAATAATATAAAAATGCCAGCTTATTGGGGGTTAGTTTATGAAAATATATAGAATTCTGCACAGAAAAGCACATTAATACTAAAAAGAAATTGAAAAAAAAGTCCGTCAATTTCAAGATTTATTATGAAGCTAAAATGATTAAAAATAGCTTAAATCGATAGGGTTACAAAAGTGACAAATTGACGGACTTTAATTTGACCTCACATTTATTTTTGAGATATTAGATAAATTTGATATCAATCTAATTTCAGAAAATAATCAGCAATAAGTTGCTCTTATTATAATAATACCTAAAAAAGAAGAAATATTCCCTGAATAATATGAGAAAATTAGTCATGAATAGAAATGATTAAAAAAAATATAATAAAAAATATATTGAATGTAGAGTCAATTAGGTTATAACATTTTCATAATTTTTGAAAAAATGGCATTCTATGTGGTTGAAATGGCATTCTATGTGGTCGAACACGGCCAATATTAAATGTCACTGAGAGTGCTCTGCAGGGTGCTTTCTGGACGTCCGCTCCTCCCACTGCTATAAACCCGTTACATGCGCTATGTCACTCATTCTCGCTGATGGTGATGAAATAACTGAAATAATGTTGTGAAAAACCTCCAAAAACAAAGTGATATATCAATGATATACTTTTAATATGTTTCGACATCAACCATTGACCCCCCTTCCATTCTAAAATACCTTTAACCCCTAAGGGACTAGGCTATCTAAATTTTGTTGATTGGCTGGACTAACCAATTTTTTTCTGGACTAGTGTATCAACACACTTAATTGATAAAATATATAACCATGGTTATTCGTTGTGCTCAATTAAGTGCTGGGGTCAAAAGTTCATGATCCAGTCAGTCTGATGTAATTATCATGATAACATTGTAACAAAGTTGCAGCCCAAGGGAATGTTACAAAATGACGTCATTGAGCCAGAACAATAGGGACGTCAACTTCCCTCCCATCCGTTACCGGTGATGGACGTTGCCGTCCTTCCCCTCCATTAGGGTTTAAACATATGAAACATCTGGTGGCAGATTTTCTGAGGGAACTACTTTCTTTTCTACTCTCCTTTGCATCAGGCTCAGTATTACACCCTCTCCGATTATGCAATCAGATATAATACCTCATATATTATACCTCAGTGATGCGCGTATTGACGAGATTTCCAATGAATACGAGCATGCCGATTATTTCGTAACGTATTGATTAGTTGCGAACTATTTTGCGTCGGCCATCTTTAGACTGGTCCCCCATCGAGTGTCAAGAACATCGTGTAACACAGAGGGCGGCAACCAGTCTATGGCTGTACGCACCATTTTCGGGTCACGTGACTGGGTCAAATGAGGTGCGCTTTGTTTACAAAACGCTTTTAATGATAAATATCTTGTTTCTTGCATCAGTTGTCTGAGGTATAAAAACAAAATATGCCTTGTCGGGTCAGCTGGGTGAGCGGATTCAGTTCGTTGGTGATTGCGGAAGGATACCCTGAGCCGAAGCGGATTCAGTTCGTTGGTGATGGCGGACGGATACCCTTCCGCAATCACCAACGAACTGAATCCGCTCACCCAGCTGACCCGACTCGGTATGTTTTGTTATAGCAACTTTTTTTTTTTTTCAAATCTCGTCACCCTTCCTCTCTGATCACGTTCATGCTTTTTTTATATATGTATGTAAAAATGTTAAAGGGAAAAGGTTCTGAAGATTGTGGGACCATAATAAAGTGGATGTCCAAACAACTTTGTAAAAGTAATCTTAACAATATTTACTGTGATCTGAGTGAAACAGATTTTCGATTTTTTAAAAAACATATAGAGAAAAACAGAAGTAAAGTGCATACTTGTGCATACTTGCCCATTTCAAAATTTGAAATGATTTCATCTCTCTTCACATATGTGAATGCCAAACTTTCTTTTTATTTCCAAATTATACAAATGAAAATGAGAAATTCAGTTTCACTAGAATCACAGTAAATTTTCAAAACTATCATCAAGGAAAATGAGGAGAAAAAAACGATTTTGAAAGAAAAATGACACTTTATAAATAAAATATTGTATTGCTTAAATATTGATTAATGTCATTTATGCTTTTACTTTCAAAGGGAATGTATCTTAAGACTGTAAACACACCAATTCCCATAAAGTATTTTGTTTATTTTCTCCTCTGCCACTAGGGGGCACTAGGTGGCACCACTTGTAACAATCAAGTCACTTATTTTTTCCCACCAGGAGTCTCTGAGACTAAACTTTTTTTTACCACACCCGTCCCAACGAAACATAGATTCAATGACAGTTACTCATCATTTGATCTGTCTCTTTGTAGTATTTTCATATTTATACCGATTACACAGAACCAGTAATCGTAAATGTTCGGATGAAAGATGACACCAATAAAATAAATGCATGACAAAGTTGTTCCGGAAGTCAAGAAACGGTGTTTTGCCATTTTCATAAATACACGCATCTCTTCGCCATTCGCCGGCTGATGAGAACAGAAAACACTCAAAATGAACACATTTTTGTCCAGAGCCAATACAATATTTGCCTTCACATTGAGTGTGATGGCGGCCTTAACATTTGGATGTTTTCTAACAACGGCTTTTAACGACCACAAAGCACCAGTCGCCATAAACACCGCTAAGGCCATAGTGTAAGTTTTTGTTGATTTTCAGGTTGATCAGTATCAAAAATTGATAAGTTGACATCCATATGTTATCATTCCGACCACTGACTGTTATTAAGCAATACCTGCATTCTTTGTTCGCTTGGTGTAGCCAAAGATAGATAATATGGAATAGCTTTATGATTACAGCTGGAGCATACCAGCTGTTTTGACAGTTTTCAGTTTCCAGCTCAAAACATAGGCCCCCTGCCAATCTACATCTACAGTGACCGGCAACTGTCCGAAACCGGCAGATCTAACTCGGACATTTTTAATTCGGTCAAATATCGAGTAAAACTGTGCTATACTAATTGCAATTGAGCTGAAAATTGTGTCTCACACGTCACCTTTTAATTCCTGTGCCTTTCAAAACGTTAGAAGTGTTTATTTGTTTTCACGGGACGAGTGATGTTGTCACTGTCAAATGACGTCAGAAGTGGTGACGCAACCAACATCACCGTATAACTCAATGGAAACTTGGACAATCTGCAGGTTTACTGAATGCGTGAAAATCACGCTATTTCTGTTAATATTGAACTGGTATCATTAAAACTCCACAGACCGTTAAAGTCGAAGATCTTCTTTCGATGTGAGCAGTTTTTACACAGTTTTGAAAGGTATTGTGAAAATCGTGAGTGAAAAACATGAAAATGTCCGGATTTGACTGCCGGTCACTGTACATCTATATGTTTACTCGGCAAAACCAATTGGCATCCCGCCGACCAATGATTAAATATAGTGGAGTTGTACAGATCTGGTTCCGGTAAAGTTGTACAGTTCCGGTGTGTACTTTTCAATGGGGGAAAAAAAAACAACATAGTGCGATTGCGGGTTTCCATCTTGTTTTTTTTAATGATTGGATTTTAGAGAATTTTTTGTGCACTTCCAATTGTAATTGTGCAGTTCCGGCGTGTTGTTTTCAATGGGGCAGTATGGCGACCCGCAATCGGCCTATGGTGTGTTTCGGGGGTCGGGAACAGTGTGACCTGAGCTGATACCATGACAAATGGGCCATAGGCCGATTGCCAATCTCCATGTTGTTTTTTTTTTCCCCATCACACCAAAACTGTACAACTTTACCAGAACCAGAACTGTACAACTCTGTAACGGCTCAAAACTCACAAAATCTCCTTTGAGGAGGCTATTTGACTCTAAGACCAGTAAGGGCATTAACTAACCCTAGGGACTCTCAGTAGCCATTAATTTTCTTCCGGTAACTTGATAATCTAGCCACACAAATCCTACTTCTCCTAGGGGCCGACTTCTCCCAGTCCTCTTGTGTTGATTTGAGCTGCTCATGGTCCAAACATGTTTATTTTTTAACAAGTGAAGCCCCTTTACTGATTTAGGCCACCTGAGAGAAGTAAAAGGGCTAAATTGGACATTCTACTGTTCAAGTGTTTTCCCGTTCGGCCATCACCAGTGCAGCCTTTCCAATTTTGCTTTTTCAAGCAATAATTGACCTATCATGAAGAATTGTCCTGTCAAATAAAGTGATTAATTAGTAGATGAACCGAGGGGTGTATATAAATAACATAACACACAAAGGCAATGGTTGAAAAAACAGCAAACTCGAGAATTGCTCTGAAATTTATATCATGGTTTATATCATAGTTTAAAATAATTGATAGATTGAACCAAGACAAATTATATATATTTTTTTGTGTGTGTTTTTTAGAAAACTTGTTCCAGAATATGCAGCACACAGAGAGAAGAATGATTTGGGATTTATCACATTTGATCTCCAGGCTGATATCCTTTTATTTAGATAAATGAATAAAAATAAATGAATGTTTGTGACAAATTTTGATCGCTTTCACATGCCCATCTGGCGAGAGTTATTCTGCTGACAGTAATTTTTTATTCTGTCAAAAAAATACTGAAAAATGAAAAAGAGGATGGAAATATATTATCATTAATTTATACCAGACAATGGATTAAATTCCACCAAGGAAAAGGGATAGCAGTAATATATTTTACTCCCATCAAAGTATAAAAGAAAAATGTTTTACAGATACCAGCACCAAGTAAACTGCATTTCAAATCAAACTTAAATTGCCATTTACACCGTTTAAAAATACAATCAATAGACTTTATGTTCCCATGAATAAAGAGTCCAAATTCACTCTTTGACTTTCATTGTAATGACTCTTCATGAATGTGATTGTCAGAATCTGTTCTGAAGTAATTTTTCCGAATGATAGCATTCAAAAGATTAGAGGTAATTGCTGAAAGGACAAGTATATAGGATTTGCATCAAAATACCCTTTGTACCATATATAAAATGTTAATATTCACTATATTTTAAAGAATCATCAGATTCACAATTTATGAATATATTGCAATCACAGTTACTAAAATAACGATTGTTGTTTTTTAAAGATTGTTAATTGACAAATCCATTCATCCATTCTTGGTTTTGAAAACAATACCATAAATCTTACATTTGAATTTTTCCTTAACTCTTGACTACATTTAAATCCTTTGTTCAATTGGAATGTTAAGATGCTGTTTTTATATCTGACTGCTGAATATGAGACTGGAAATAATGTAAGTGTTTATTTTGTTTTGCATATCCTGAGATAAATACTTTTTGTATATTTTACAATCAGCTGTGCATGCATTTTAACCCCCTCCCCAGAAAAAAATAAAATAAAGTAAGAGCAACACTACAATGTAAAATATTACGGCTGATTATATGTAATTGAGATAAAGTTAATTCAATGATTTTGAAAGTACCAGTTATTCTTTAATCATTTGTATGAAGATAAATTTCAAAATGCATTGATGGAGAAGGATATATTGTCAGACAGTGCTCACACTTGCTGAGCTGACTGGGATTTTTATGCCATTCTGTCTGTCCGTCAACTTTGATCTTTATTTATTTTCCACTTAGCTCAGCATTTTTTCCATATATTTTTTTTGTTGTAAAAATCTGAGTTGTTAAGGAGGCTGCCAATTTGAATAATATGACAAATATCAGAAAAAATTATAATCAAGAAAACAAATTCAATGTAGTGTGCATTTGGATGCCAAAATTATCATCCTCTCAAGTCTGTTATGACACTTTTGATGTGCTTATATGTCAGAAAAACCATATTTCCTGTTCTCCACATGTCAATGAAATTAGTAATGGCGAGTGATAAGGAAATATATTCCTCCATTGTAAATGGTGATATTTATGTAACCATGACCCACACTCTGTATTCCCATAATACAAGTAAGACCAAATAAAATGAGGGATAAAACTGGTGAGCAGCAACCAATGGCCATATTACAGTTCAAACATTGATGCAGTGTATTTATTTAGCTGCACTTTTCATACAGAAAAGCCAACAAAATAAACATGTACATTTCCTCTTGAGGTAATTTAATATCCGATGATTTACAACATATTCATTGTGATTAATCAAGTATGTATTATTGTATTTTCAGAAAGTTAATCAGGTAGTGTTATGGGATAAAATTATTCAGAGAGGAATAGATAATGCTAAGCTTGACTACAGGAGTATGAATACCAAGTACTACTTCTGGGATGATGGCAATGGGCTGAAGTAAGTAGTCTCATCAGTTACAATCAAATATTACCCTTCTTGAATTAATAATTGGACTTCTATTTTAAATGTTCTCAAAGATGTATTTTAATTCTCAAAAAAAAAAAAATTGTTTGTTTGTTTGTTTGTTTTTTAATTTGTAAATTATCAGAACTAAGATAGGATACTTTTTGCAGATCCAACAAGAATATTACTCTGACCCTATCATGGAATGTGATACCAAATGCAGGGACTTTACCAAAAGTGTTTGCCGAGGGAAGTCATCGATTTCAGTTTCCAGAGGAATATACAACATCACGTTTTTAGCATGGAAGTGAAAATGTAAAAATGTCAATTCTGCTAGGCAACCAACTCTTTATGTTGAAATATGTCAATTTTCTTTCCCAAATAATTTATGTCGTACAGGCAGAATTAATTTTTAAAAGAGTTCTTTGAAAGATTGAACATATATAACAAATTTTGTTGTTAATTTTGTATGCCTACTGGAGAGTTGAGTGAATAAACTAGGAATGAATGTGAGTGATATAGAATTTACAAATTTGTGAACTTTTTGGTTTAATGGCATTAACTTTAAATTCGGGTCTCAAATATAACATAAAAACAAAATTTTAAAAAGAGGAGTACAAGGACTTGGTTCATTTGCAAAATAGTCTGCCAACCATCTGGTTCTAAGTAAACAATAAACTACCAAACATTTCTATTTGTTTAAGAGCTGTATCCACACAATAATTGTGATGTAGAAAGCTGCATTCACAAACAATTTGGACATTTTTTCTTCATCAATAGGGGAGTGGGAAATGAAATTGAAAATAAATGGATACTTTTATGCAGAAATAAGTTGGTTGCGGGAATTTTTTTATTTATTTGAAAATGATATTGTTTTTGAAGATGCTGATCATATTTATGCAGTATGTTATATTCTCATTGCAAAATTTCAAATTGACAGTAATATATTCTGAAACCATTTTTTTTCAATCCTGAGCAAATGTCTTGAAAGTGTCTGGTATTTTTAAAGGTGAGGGTGATTTTCATGGAAGATTTTCAAGTGTATGTTTTTCTCATAAAAGAATGACTGATGTTTTGCATTTAAAAGATGCATATTTTGTGTACATGTGAGAAAATGTATGTCTCTTTTGTTATTGTATATATCGACATATATATTGATAGAAAGCAAACATTTTAATCAGACAGTAAAACTTTATTCTTGATACATTACGCATCACAATTTAACAAAAATACATTTTTGTGTAAAATTTTGGCAAGGATTACCCATTATAGTATGAAGTTGTAAAATTTATCATTAAGTACAGTATGACACTAAATATGTCCTAAAAATTGTATTTTTAAATGAGAATTAACATCTTAAAATGCCCCACATTCTGAATTATCTGAGGCAACTTTTATTTATGAGAGCAGGTTTCCATTTCATACAGATTTGACAAAACAGATATATTATATTTATAATAAGAATGAATTATTTTGTTGAAGTATTTTTTCCCTTTGATTCCTATAAGGTCATTGAGAATTTATTTTTTGTGATTACAAAATCCATCAAAAGCTTAAAATTGTGTACTTTTGTCAGGATTATGATGTTACCGGTAATTCTCAATTCAAATCCCACCAATTATATGATGATGAATTAAATAGAAGAATTATGAACCAGTTGGCTGGTGTTGAGAGCTTCGTACTGTTGAAATCCAAAGCATCTTTAAGATTAGGATAAACTGTCAATGAAAGTTCCTGATATTTAAAATAAAAATAAAACCTGTTTTTATTTGGTTTTTTTGTAATAAGAAATCAGAAATAAAGTAACAATGACTTTGTGTAAAAATAATCATATATAAAAAGTGAAAATATCATTTTTTATGACAAAAACCATTTGGAATCATTTAATATTTTGTTGTTTGTTTTAACTTTAAAGCTTGATTGTGACTAAGCTTAAAATACAGTAGACTTTAACATTTAATAAATTTACCAGGTACATCCATACTGTTCTCAGGTCTTCAAAGATCTTATAATGTTGTGTATTCCCATTGTAGGTTAATTTTATGTAAAACCATTGAATGTTGGAGTGGCTGGAAACTGAATGTTTACAAAAATAAAAAAAATATTTTAAATACAAAGGTGTTCTCTGGTTATGATTTAATAAAGTTACCTGTAAAGTTTGGATTCTTAATGTTTATGGACATCAATATTTACTTTAAAGGGGTTTTCAAATCTATTTTTCATAACGCTCAGATTTCTGCCCATTTTGTTACGTTTTTTTCAAAATCTAATAATTATCACAGAGTTGTCAAGGAGGCTGCCATTTTGAATAACGTTACAAATGTTGGCCAATAAGAAACGAGATAACAAGTTGGGGCCAAACTCAATATGTAACATGCATTTTGATTGGTAAACATTATCTGATAAAGTCTACCCTGGGAAATGGTTTAAATGATCATTCATGAAGCAGTTTCCAGAAAGTGTTCGCAATCAGTACAAAAAAGCAATGATCAGCATAGCTGTAGGCTATTGCCCTATGTTTAAAAGTGTAAGCCATAATTTAATTAAAAAATGGATACAGACACAATTGTTTTTAATTTTAACTCAACCCACCTTCAAAGAGTAAGAATGTGGTCATAGATGAGGGCTGGGGAGTCTCCCGATTCTAGTGCTAGGACTCTGAATGTCGTATTGATTATTGCTCACTGTGGCAGAGCAATACTTACGTTGGGTTTGGTACTTTTTTTAATCCAAATTATGTCTGACCTTATTTAACAGGTTTAACAGGTTTCATATTTTGCAGGAACTCGAGGATATGAAATATAACGGTAAACAAATTTTTACATGACAAAGTCCCCATTTTGTTTTTGCATATTTCCTTAAAATTTAAAATAATAAGTAGCATTTCAGAAATGTATAGCTTGATAATGTTAATTTGAAGCCTTTTGCGGAGCTCAATTTGATTAAATTTTCAAATCAAAAGAACATGAGAAGCACAGGGACTGACAAATTATATGCTATATATATATATATATATATATATATATATATATATATATATATGAATTAACATATAGAAGGGAGTGGCCGAGATGGATAGCTGTGCAGAAGTAAACAGGAAATGACTAAAATATAGGTGTACCTTTTGAAAATAAAGTGCATGAAGTTCTGTGGAATACATTGATGACTTGAACAAAACACAAACAAATTATTACACAATATTAAAATGTAAAATTCATCAATTTTCTAATAAATGAAAAAAATCAGTCATTTTCTTTTTGCAAAATTTTAATCACAACAATTTTCATATTGAATATATAATTTTACTGCATAATGAGCTAAATTTCCAAATTGTTATGATTACATGCATATTGAACACACTTAGGTTGGATCACTTGTTTGTAACTTAAAACACTAAATAATATCTCAAGGTTATGTAAACTGCTCTCATTATGTTATTTTTCACTTTTCATTGAAAATATTTTCCTTTTTATGCTAAAATTAAATCAATATTGGCACTCTTAAACTATTAGCAATAATATGGCAGGAACTAACATCTGCCCACCTGCAGTATATTGCTATATATTCCTATATTGCTATATAGCAACGTCAAATGCAGGAAAACAGATTATAACATTAATGTGGGTAACATTACTGAACAACCTCCTGGAGATATTTATTAGATCAATAACTTACATCATGGAACTGATAAACCACATTTAAATAATTTACAGTTATTTAAAGAAACATAACAAATTATTAATTGAATTTGAACATAGGTTGACTAGAATCATTAGATGACACTGCAAATGAATAACAATTATCTATATTCATATCTCAAATTTCTTCCAATATCTTACATCATACTAAAATTATGCTACAAATGCCTTTTATGCTAAATCCCCAAATCCACTTAAGGTCTATAATCCACAATGAAACACTGGGACAGACTTATGTTTTTTTGGCTTAAGTGTGTTCAAAGTCATGTTATTTGTTAATTTAGCACAGAAAAAGTAAACTTAACCAGCTAGTCTTAAACTTTTATTATTTAAATTGAACCCGTTTTAACTACCGTTAAAACGGGTTCGACTCAGTTATTGCAGCTGGACACCATGTGTGCTGTATGAGAAATACCCCCCACTGACGTCATAGCCTCACTCTCATCCTGGAATCCCCCAGAGCATGCAGAGCCGAAGGCAGTTACGTAAATATACGAGACCACACGAAGTTCTCTCCCGATGCTTCAAACTGATTGTGGATTATAGACCTTAACTATCTGCACCTTTAAATATATTTATGAAGCAAAGTTATTGTGGCCCACATCTTCACCTACCGGTACATCATCTATGGCATCAGCAGCACTTGCCCTCTTTCTACTGAAGGCCAACACCATTCACAAAAGACATTGTGCAACTTGTCAATGCAAAATATTGCAATCCTTTTTGGACTGAGAATGCTAGTTCACATACTGTATTTAATTCAAACTGGCAGCATAAACAAATACAAAATAACATTTATTGTACAGGGTATTTAGATTGCCACTGCTATCATTGTACATGTAATACATTTATTGATTTAAACAAACCTTTTATTCGCAAATTGAACAACAGCTTTTCAGCTATATAAAGTTCTTTTTACATTTATTCAGCTCCCTTTAATGATGCTTTAAAATTAATTTGAACACCTAATTTTTATATTATTTTCATCAGTATTGCAGTAACATTTCTCTGTAGAGCACATTAACTGTAAAATTTAATTCCAGTTGCCACCTGGTTAAGAACTCTAGCCCCATAAACATGATATCAAATGTTAAAACTTTTATACTGTCATTCCTACTCTTATTCCTACTTTTAACCTTAGCGTACACAAAAATTTAATGCAATTTAATTATAAATCCTCAATGTTTAACTTAATCATAAATGTTCGGAAGCTATTGTATAAATCTTAACAAATACATAGATATGTTTTAATATCAAAACATGTGTAGTTCTTACACCAGTCTATGCCACGTGACCTATGACTGAGCAACTTACTGGTATGAGAGAGGTTGATTGATAGAAAACTGTTGGAGTCTTTGCTTATTTTACAATAATCATTGTCAAATTTAAATTGACAAATGAAAATTTGTTAGCATCCCCTTCATTCAAACGAATTGTCCAATTCTTAATTATATACACCAATAGTTTGTATGTAAAACTGCTATACAATATGTACATTTGGCAACAATTTACAATTATTTCTTTCCAGTTTCACACTTCCTTGCTTAAAAATAAAATGAACATTTTTTGTTGAAAATTGATGTACTTTTTAAAAATGTACACACACCCATATTACATTTGTTAAAAAAAAAATGTTTTGCCAAAAAAGTGTGATTAGTTCACATGTAAGATTAGGCCTCTATGCCATAGTGTTTAATATTAACAAGTGCATTATATGACCAGTACTCCGGTGTGATATGTGTAGAATGCGCTGCTCACCCAGCTCTATGTATGGCCCAGCAGGATAGGTTTGGCTTTTTCCAGTATGTCTAATTCTGGGTGCAAAGACTGTCCTAAACCTTCCAAGACAAATATGGCTAGAACTGTGGAAGCAAAGTTACTCTCCATCTTAACCTTGTGCCGACTCATCACGGAAAATACCTCAGATAACAAATCTCCCATCTTCACCTGTAACCATATAATATTCATCATATACCACATTGTACAAGTACTCACATTATGCCCATGTTCATGTATGTAAAATTAATCAAATCAGCCCCAGAGGTTTGAGTGTAGTGGTGGGAGTGTGGAGGTTTGAGTGAGGCAGTGGGTGTGTGATGGTGGGAGTGTGGTGAAGGGACGAGTGTGTTGGTGGGAGTGTGGTGGGAGGAGTGTGATAGGAGGAGTGTGGCGGGAGGAGTGTGGTGGAGGGAGTGTAGTGGTGGTGGGAGTGTGGTGGTGGGAGTGTGTTGGTGGGAGTGTGTTGGTGGGAGTGTGGTGGAGGGAGTGTGGTGGTGGGAATGTGGTGGTGGGAGGAGTGTGGTAGGAGGAATGTGGTGGAGGGAGTGTAGTGGTGGTGGGAGTGTGGTGGTGGGTGTGTGGTTGGAGGAGTGTGGCAGAGGGAGTGTAATGGTGGTGGTGGGAGGTGTGTAGTGGTGGGAGTTGGTGGGAGGAGTGTGGTGGAGGAAGTGTGGCTTTTGTGTGGTGGTGGGAGTGTGGTGGAGGGACTTTGGTGGTGGGAATGTGGTGGTGGGAGGAGTGTGGTAGGAGGAATGTGGTGGGAGGAGTGTGGCGGAGGGAGTGTAGTGGTGGTGGGTGTGTGGTGGGAGGAGTGTAGTGGTGGGAGTGTGGTGGAGGGAGTGTGGTGGTGGGAGTGTGGTGGAGGGAGTGTGGTGGTGGGAGTATGGTGGTGGGAGTGTGGTGGTGGGAGTGTGGTGGTGGGAGTTGGTGGGAGGAGTGTGGTGGAGGAAGTGTGGCTTTTGTGTGGTGGTGGGAGTGTGGTGGAGGGACTTTGGTGGTGGGAATGTGGTGGTGGGAGGAGTGTGGTAGGAGGAATGTGGTGGGAGGAGTGTGGCGGAGGGAGTGTAGTGGTGGTGGGTGTGTGGTGGGAGGAGTGTAGTGGTGGGAGTGTGGTGGAGGGAGTGTGGTGGTGGGAGTGTGGTGGAGGGAGTGTGGTGGTGGGAGTATGGTGGTGGGAGTGTGGTGGTGGGAGTGTGGTGGTGGGAGTTGGTGGGAGGAGTGTGGTGGAGGAAGTGTGGCTTTTGTGTGGTGGTGTATGTGTGTTTGTTGGAGTGAAGTTGTTGTAGTGTGGACTCACCCGTCCGAGCTTGATGGTCTGCTCTCTGTATTTGTTAACCAGCTCCTTCAGCTCACTCTTGAATCTATTGATATCCTTGCACTCATTATGAGTGGCATTTTCCAGCATTAACTCTGCTACTCTCTCTCCCTATAAAGCAGGTCATATTATTGGGTACACAAATTTATTATAATCTTTATTCACGTTAAAAACAATGTACTCAGTTACAGGAATTTAGCAATTAGTTTGTATATACTTTTCTTGGACACAATAATCTCTAGATTGGTTTCACTCAATGCCTTGGTAACTATTCATCATAAAAAATATTCATTTAAGTTCTTAAGTTCTGTATTTTACTAGATATCATGCTTATAAAATGTTTGGCTGGAATAAATCTATGGACTGCATCAAATACACGAAAGATGTGCATGATATTTAATTTTGTATGGAAAGCCAACTGTGTACAATAGGGATATGTTAAAACACTATTTATAGCTATGAGGATAAGCAACCTCTCCGATGACGACGGCAGTGAAGACAGACTTGAAGTTGCGGAGGTGTTGTTCTGAGAGGGAGGTGGTGATACCAGCATCCAGCATCACCAGTCTTACAGGATTCTCTGCCGGCTTCACATTCACCACCACAGTGTCACATATATCCACCAGAACTAACTTGTTCTCCTCCTGCGGAATAAACAAACTATCATCTGACAGGTGTTGTAAAATGAAGCAGATTATTTTATAAAATACTTTTCGGTTTTAGAGGAGTTTAAACCCAAACATATTGTTACTCACCCGTGGGTGTTGTATTGGTTATTGTGCAAAACACTGGAGGGTGTAGTACTGGGTGTGAGACTCAGCTGGGCGGTGTAGTACTGAGCAATATGTGAGAGCCACCTGGGGGTGTAGCACTGGGCAATATGTGAGACTCAGCTGGGCGGTGTAGTACTGAGCAATATGTGAGACTCACCTGGGGGGGGTGTAGTACTGGGTGTGAGACTCACCTGGGGGTGTAATACTGGGCAATATGTGAGAGCCACCTGGGGGTGTAGCACTGGGTGTGAGACTCACCCAGGGAGGGGGGGGGTGTAGTACTGGGTGTGAGACCCACCTGGGGGGTGTAGTACTGGGTGTGAGACTCACCTGGGGGGTGTAGTACTGGGTGTGAGACTCACCTGGGGGGTGTAGTACTGGGTGTGAGACTCACCTGGGGGGGTGTAGTATTGGGTGTGAGACTCACCTGGGGGGTGTAGTACTGGGTAATATGTGAGACTCACCTGGGGGGTGTAGTATTGGGTGTGAGACTCACCTGGGGGGTGTAGTACTGGGTAATATGTGAGACTCACCTGGGGGGGTGTAGTATTGGGTGTGAGACTCACCTGGGGGGTGTAGTATTGGGTGTGAGACTCACCTGAGGGTGTAGTATTGGGTGTGAGACTCACCTGGGGGGTGTAATATTGAGCAATGTGTGAGACTCACCTGGGGGGTGTAGTATTGGGTGTGAGGCTCACCTGGGGGGTGTAATACTGGGCAATATGTGAGACTCACCTGGGGGGTGTAGTACTGGGTAATATGTGAGACTCACCTGGGGGTGTAGTATTGGGTGTGAGGCTCACCTGGGGGGTGTAATACTGGGCAATATGTGAGAGCCACCTAGGGGTGTAGCACTGGGCAATATGTGAGACTCACCTGGGGGGTGTAGTACTGGGTAATATGTGAGATTCACCTGGGGGGTGTAGTACTGTGCAATGTGTGAGACTCACCTGGGGGGTGTAGTACTGGGTAATATGTGAGACTCACCTGGGGGGTGTAGTACTGGGTGTGAGACTCACCTGGGGGTGTAGTATTGGGTGTGAGACTCACCTGGGGGTGTAGTATTGGGTGTGAGACTCACCTGGGGGGTGTAGTATTGGGTGTGAGACTCACCTGGGGGTGTAGTATTGGGTGTGAGACTCACCTGGGGGGTGTAGTACTGGGTGTGAGACTCACCTGGGGGGTGTAGTATTGGGTGTGAGACTCACCTGGGGGGTGTAGTACTGGGTGTGAGACTCACCTGGGGGGTGTAGTACTGGGTGTGAGACTCACCTGGGGGGGTGTAGTATTGGGTGTGAGACTCACCTGGGGGGTGTAGTACTTGGTGTGAGACTCACCTGGGGGGTGTAGTACTTGGTGTGAGACTCACCTGGGGGGTGTAGTATTGGGTGTGAGACTCACCTGGGGGGTGTAGTATTGGGTGTGAGACTCACCTGGGGGGTGTAGTACTGGGTGTGAGACTCACCTGGGGGGTGTAGTATTGGGTGTGAGACTCACCTGGGGGGTGTAGTATTGGGTGTGAGACTCACCTGGGGGGTGTAGTATTGGGTGTGAGACTCACCTGGGGGGTGTAGTACTTGGTGTGAGACTCACCTGGGGGGTGTAGTATTGGGTGTGAGACTCACCTGGGGGGTGTAGTATTGGGTGTGAGACTCACCTGGGGGGTGTAGTACTGGGCATTCTGGACCAGAATGTTCCCCGGATGAAGATCGCCATGCACTAGGTTGTCGACAAATACCTGCATCAAAAACAAAGAAGATAAATTCATGTAAAATGGAATTTTAAAAATATGTATGAACGATAAAATACTGTGCTTACTTAATGTTTTATTTGGTAGGTTTTAAAACCTATAAAAAATCATTACATTTGAAGTTGTAACCTCAGTAAAAGGTCACTGCGTAGATAAGTAGATGTGTTGTAGAAAAACCCCAATGCAAGACTACTTAACCACTAATCAAAAGTGTGTGTTTTGCATAGTGGGGTGTCCTGTGAGCTTACCATTTGCAGTAGAGCGTCAATGCCATACATGGCCAGGTGTGTGTTTTGCATAGTGGGGTGTCTTGTGGTGAGCTTACCATTTGCAGTAGAGCATCAATGCCATATATGGCCAGCTGTGTGTTTTGCATAGTGGGGTGTCCTGTGAGCTTACCATTTGCAGTAGAGCATCAATGCCATACATGGCCAGGTGTGTGTTTTGCATAGTGGGGTGTCCTGTGAGCTTACCATTTGCAGTAGAGCATCAATGCCATACATGGCCAGGTGTGTGTTTTGCATAGTGGGGTGTCCTGTGGTGAGCTGACCATTTGCAGTAGAGCATCGATGCCATACATGGCCAGGTGTGTGTTTTGCATAGTGGGGTGTCCTGTGAGCTTACCATTTGCAGTAGAGCATCAATGCCATACATGGCCAGCAGCTCCTTGAGGCCCTCAGGGTCATCTCCTCCATCGCCATGGAGATACTTGCTGATGTGCTCTCCCTCCTGAAACACACAGACAACAATAAAACTCAACAGCAATCCATCTACATGCAGACCATGCTTCTGATGCATATACCATGTCTTGGTATCACACAATAATTATAGCTATTTCCAAAATAAGCTCTTTGTCGATACTAAAGTATTCTTCATATAAGTTGTGAATGATATAAGATTGGTATGTTAAATACAATATAAATAATCAATAATTAACTGTTGTTTATTCATGTAAATAAATGTTAATTCTATAATAGTTGTCTCCACACACTGACCTCATATGTTTCCACCAGGACATTTCTCTTGCAGTAAGGTTGGATAGGTCTCGGGAACCGGATGTTGGGGTTATCCTCAAAGTTCTCAACAAACTGCTCCAGGCACTCGGCTTCAAATCGCAGATCAATCTAAAAATGAAGACTATTTGCTCACAGTACTTTATATTCACTCTGCGAGGTAAGCAGGACTGAATAGAGTCAACAGCCAGCTGAATTCATGTTTCTTCCATTAGAGATATTTAAACAGAGTATTGGAAAGAGCAGGTCTGCCACTAGGTGTCAGAACGGTGCACCATCCGACTCTCACATGGTCTTGCGCAATTGTTTTTGCACAAATTACAATACAGTTCCCAATCTAATTGCTATAAAACAGTAACTTTATTATCTACTGCATCCACTTAATGCCAACATGATGATCCAAAGATGATAACATGGTGACCAGGTCCATTTGCACAAAAAACAGTGAAAATTCACTTGACAAGTTGGCAAAATGTGGGAAACAGGAAGTTGCGACAGTGGCACCGCCACGCGATCAGTTCAGCTGAGCGATAATGCAGGACTTCAGCTTGTTTCCAATCTCTGTTTTAAATGTCTCTGCTGCTATAGATACTATATTTCCATTTTTCAAGATGTTGCTCATACTCTAGGAACCGAGGCATTATTATTCTAATAAAGTATGACCTCACTTGGGCACTGTTTTATTCATGATTTATAATGAAACCTTTGGAATGAAATTAATTTACATATTCTGTACTCAAGCTGCCACTAGAACTTTTTTCATTTGAGGCAGACATGCATATTTCTGTTTCACCTAAAAATTAGTTAAGGCATTCATGAGAAAAAAATTTACTTTCCTTTTGCCTGAAAACAATGTTGGACATTGTCACCTGAAATCTCAAGACATTGCACAAACATTGTAAAGCAAAAGTCTGTATTTCAAAATGCGAACTTTCAATTTTTTTATATCAATAATGATAGTTTCAAGCTTCACTCTCCCACACAGCAAAGATTGTAAGGGCTTTCATCTGATATGTTGTGGCTTACTTGTCTGGTCATGAGATCTGTGAACTCCAGCATACACTCTGTGAGGCTAAGCCAGCGTAAACTGGGCATTATCTTCTCCATGGTCCACGCAAGAGTCCTCAGAATAGACAAATCCCTGCTCACTGACCTGTAGATGCCTGGATGGAGAACCTGAAGGTATACAAGTATTAAACAGGAAAGTAAGAATATAATTATACTGTAACCCAGACATGACTGAGTATAATGCAGTAAAATGAAGCTTAGGTTGTGGTACATTTATTCATATTGTCGATGATAAATTGTCAGCTAATCTCGCATAAATTATGACAGAATAACATGAATTAACTAAACATTAAAGAATGGAAGAGCTAAAAGTACCTTGACAGCTACAGGTATGGTTGCTTCCCCGTCTGGCTGGGGAGGGGGAGGTGGGAGTGGTGGGGGGTCCTCCGGAAGCTCATCTATGCTCGATATTACATTAACGTCGACTAATGGGTAGGTGCCTCCAGCTGGCATGTCTTTTCTGCCACCTGGTGACAATGTGTTGTCTGAATCTGTGGTGGTGACACCTGCTGGAACATTAGGAGGATTGGCTAACTGTGCCTGTGGACTCTTAATGTCAACAAGTTCTGTACCTGAAAATAAATCAAATATTCATCAAATTTTGTGATTAATTAATTTATAGAGATGCAAATAATTACAGCAGAGCAGTTTAGTCATGGCTATAACCTCATAGTGTAGCCCAAGGCCTTTTCATAAGAACAAATCTTAAACAAATTGGTCACAGAAGATACTTTAACAATCTATGGTGTCAACAATGATTGAAGACATGGCTTCAGTCAGATTCCTTATTAAGTACATTTCACTATTAAAAGATTGGTATCTACTCTTTGATAGATGACCTAGCTTTTTTACTCTGGGCTGCAGTTTGTTGAGTGCATTTGCACTGTGCTGTTCTCATTAAGACATTATTAAAGATTCAGCCCCACGTCAGACAAACACAGATAACAACATTTATAACTTATTATGTGCCTTGTATTGCACCAAAATTTGTATATTAACCATCACAAGTTGTCTATGCTGAACAGAGATGTCATTAAAATCCCATGTATATTTCAAATCTTATCACTTTAAGTTTTGTCATATTTGTAGAAATGGTGAATAATACACCTTCAACAACATCATTAGTTTCATTAATTTAGAAAAGCCATGAGCATGCTCAGTTAGTGCCACAAAAGCAATCATCAGTTAACTAGGCAAAAATGGAAGGTTTAAACTCATTATTAATCAAATGTCACTAGCTGATAGTGTGCTACATGACATCATTCAATTTGACACAACGATAGTAATGCGCATGTCATGAAATCTCATCTGACGGGTATTGGTAATTTTTATTTTGCATTTTGAATAACATAAATGTGTGAGATCATCATGAAAATTATTAATTTAACAGTATTTTTTCTGCTTAAACCATTAAATCTTTTCAATCAGAGGAAACTTTGTGTCTAATAAAATTTGTCTTTGTATGTGACTGGACCAAAGTGCACCTTCTTGAAAAAAAAAATACATACTTTTGTATGCAAATGACTTTATATTTGTTGTGCACACATTAACTGCAGAGTGGTTTCATAAGTTTTACTGTTAAAGTTTTGAAACACAAGTGGCATGACCGACTCATGAATCAGATACATATAATGTTGATCAAAGTACCAATGCTATTTTCATTGCAGCCTCCCATATTTTCTTTCTGGAAGTGGGGAAGGTTTCAGGGTTCAGGGTAAGGGTGAACGTTGGGAGGGTTTTAGGGTTAGGGGTAAGGAGAACAGTGAGTAGGGTTTGTGGGTACACACCTTTCTTACCACTACTTCTCCAGTCACTACGTTTATCCATTATGTACTCTTCAATGTTCTCTTTTGCATCCATCACAACACCAAATCCAAGAATTTCCAGACCTTCAATGGAAAACAAAGAATCTTAACTTAACAGGTGTTATTTTCACAATCTGTTCTAAACCCTCTGATAAATACCAAAGATTTTAGAACTTATTTAGAGCTCACCATTTAATTTTTTCCAAGGGAGTAGAATTTTAATTTCATTTTATTTTTTGTTAAAAGTTATAAAATATAATGAGAATGTATATAGATAAATGAAATATAACTGAAACTATGTCTTTTCACTGGAAAGTAAAAAAAAACAAAACTTTAGGATAACTGGTTTGAACTTGGGTAGGTCGGGAAATCAGAAACAAGCTTCTTATTTTAGGTCCCATGAAGAACAATCTTTCAATATCCAGAATGTAATTCAATTAATTTCAATTCAATAGTCAATTCAAGAAATCTATATTAAAGTGACCAGAGATATAACAATCTCTGCTTCTGAAGAGGGGACAAGACATATGGAATATGTACAATTTTTAATAAGGAATTAAAGAGCCCAGAAAGGTCTAAAGCTTTACATCTCCAGTCATATTTTATTTATTCATATATATATATACATGTATATACTAATTACCTTCAGCAAACTCTACATCATGAGCCACCTCATCTGTGTCATCCAAGGAAGACAGCACCTCTTCCACGATGGATTCATCCGGTACCATGTCAGCTCTCATCCAGGCTCGGTGAACCTACTCGATCAAAAATGATTTAACACAAATGTGAATAAGCTTACTCATCGAATTATAAATCTTGGAGATTCACTATTAAATGTGTATACCTCATAATAATTACCATTATAATGTACAAAATGGACATTAAAATGACAAACAAATCCCCAAATAGTCTCACTGTGTCAGAATATGTTAATGGTAAAGTAACATTCTCTGATGCAGGTAGCCATCTTTGCTTAATATTACTAAGTTTGCATTTCTAGCATTACAGTACACTTTGATAACAAAGCAACTGATAGGCCCCAGATGCTCCCGCCAGTTGTTTGTCAAAATGTGCACGCAATTGATATAGTTGAGGAAATATATAACAAAATGTCCAAATTTTTGTTGACAAGATGCACCAAATACAACTTTTTAGCACGATTGATGTGTACATATAAGTTGGCTAACCTGAGCAATGCATCCTGATCCAATAGGTTTTTTCTCGATCTTGACCAATATCTCTCTCCATCTTTTCCCAAATGAATTGCGTAGTTTATATTTGGTGGCAAACCAGGAGTGCACCCTTGTAGCATGGTGTAGTCGAGAAAACATGTCACAAAATTCTGCTGGGAAGAGATCTCTCCTGGTGCTTGCCCACTGTCCTAACTTTATAAATGTGGGGCCTGTGTATTCACATGCCCACAGCAGTAAGCGCCACCAGGTGGTGAGAAAATCCTTCTTGATGTATGTCAATGGATACAAGGAGAATATCGGTCCAAATGTAAACAGAATACGCACCACTCGCAGTGAATAGCGAATACTTCTAAATGCGGCCATCAGTGCCCTCATCAGCCAATTTCTCTTCGTTTTTTTCTTTATGAGAACATCTTTCTTAAATACTTCCTTTGGTATGTGAGCTAAGATCTCTTCAGACAGAGTTGATTCCTGTGGATCAGGATTTTTCTGAAATTTTCCTCGGAAAAATGTCAATGGTGATATCAATGCAAGGGTTGCAAACGTCCGAGCACCAGACTCAGGAATCTTCAAGGGCATTCTGCTGACAAGAAAGCCCTGCCTTACACTTTGCCAGCCTCTGGACATTGCCTTGGTGGTGAGTCTCCGGTACAGGGCTGTGTGGCCCCAGGTTCTTGTCACTGATGTGCTGATGGTGCGGGTGCCTGAAGCCCCTGTGAATGACTTGATGGAACAGGAGGCAAGCTGGCATCTCACGAGTCTGTTCATGGCAATGCAACCTTTGATGGAAGATTGGTGACCAATGGCGATGAAAACGGAAGAGCAACTGATCATAGACATAGTTATTGAGATCTGAAAATCAAAGAGTAAAATCAATGATTAGAATTAAGGTTTATAATTTTCAATATCAAAATGATTGAGATTTTCCCTTCCAAATTTTAGGATACAAAATATATCACAATGGTATGACTAATTTTGTTTCCAGATGAATTTTTTGTCAAAAACACAGTCCCTTTCAAGTTCCTAAAAATAACAATCAATGATCCACAATGTGATATATGAAGCAATACTTAAATCAAATGTGGACATATATCACTTTTATTCAATAAATGTTGAAAAATATAGTTTTGAGCTTAATTTCTTGACATTTATTTGAAAGAACACACATACTAAATTTTATTGTAAGAACATGTACATTTTCATGATTTGTAAACTCCTATATTAGAGCCTTACATGTCACATCCCAACCTTTCCTTCCCCTTGCAGCCTTCACATATATAAATAGAATATTAACAAAACGTGTTGAGAAGGCCTGATAAGGTATCAACCCATCTACTAAAAAGAAAATGGTTTTCCCTTTTGAACTTCATTGCTTTTTTTCTGATCAACTAAGACTCATCACTGGGAGATTTATTAACAGTTTACTCATAATGGGTTTTTACAATTAACTGCCTTTTCGCTGTGGTTTGATACAAAGTAAATAACGGTAATCACTTATACCACTGATTAGCATTATCACCAATCAATGCCTTTTATGGCTAGACCTTGAAAACAAAGCAGGCGAACTCCAAATTATATTTGATCCAAATTGTCTCCTTTTTTCGCATGGCATTTTAAAATCTTTTACATGGTAATGCATTGCTTAGGCATTGATAACCCCAAAATGGTTCAGAGGGACACAATTAGCATCTGGCAGGCAGGAATCAAATGGCCCTACTATTGTTCACACTAAATCATATCATTTAATGGGCCATGGGCTGTGGTGCAGTTGGTTAGAGAACCAGCTTATTCACACCAGTCCCTCTGTGGTGATCCAAAGGTCATGGGTTCTATCCCCGGCTGTGTCGAGATTTAATTCATGATACAATTTCACAAACATGAGTTGAAGCCTGTGCCAAAGGGTTGACCCATTGTATTGGAAAATCTGCGACCAGGCGTGTTGTCATGTCAAGAAACTGTGACATGATAATTCAGTGAGGCAGCACTATATCTGCTATAAGTAAGTTTCATCATGAAATGACTGAAAAATAGTTGAAAGTGATGTAAAACCCCAAACAAACAAACAAACAAACAAATATATCATTTAATGATGTTCTCTCGGGCTGCAACGTGTTACCAGGTTGCGATATAATCATGGTCATCATAATGACATAATGATCAATGTAACTAACAGTATTATGTTGAGTATATCACAAAAGGGAAAATGATTGGTTCCTCATCAAATTCAAAGAGGTTTGTCCTTCAGCAGTAGTATGGCTGTCAGTACCCTTCCCTCCTTGTGAGTCTGATAGCTTGCATACATTATATCAGAGGTCACACATACAGTTTTACAATAAAATGTAAGCAAACTGGCTTGCAAACTGCCTCTTGCTTACACACAATGAGGCTCTCAGTCAGCATCAAATGGGCACAGGAAATGTCTGTATGTTAATGACAGTTCTAAAGGTTTTACATTAATATCTCTAATTATATTATACTTATACGAATTATTCTAATATGTCTAGATTTTACTGAGTTTTGCCTCTAAAAATGACTATTGTAATAGTCAATGACATAGCAAGATGTTAATGATAGTTCTAAATGTTAGACATTAAAATCTCTGGTTATAACATACTTGCAGAAATTATCTATAAGTGGCTGAAACTGTGAGAACATAAAGACAATTATGTATGATTTAAGTATGTTTTACTTCATTTTGGCTCTGAAAATGACTGTAATTGTGAGTAATATAACAAGATGTTAATGATAGCTCTTTATGTTTCACATTGATATCTCTGGAAATAACATATTTACAGAAATTATTTATAAATGGTTGAAATAGTGACAACAAGGAGGATGTTATGTAGGATTTAAATATATTTTACTTAGTTTTAACTCTGAAAATGACCTGATGGCCAAGTCCTGCAAGGAACTCCTCAGAGATTGAACAAAATGGCTGCTGATCCTTACCAGCCGGATATCTCCAGTTATATTTGCAGTAACAGAAAGGATTTATAAATATTGTGGCAATAAATGTTGTTTGTAGTATATATTTTGCCATATCACATGTAGATGATTTTGAAAATTAGCTCCTCTATCCTTGAAAATAGCTCAAGGTCACCCAATATCCATCTTATACAAGACCCTTGTAGGTAGATCCCCCTCGTAGGTAGATCCCCCTCGTAGGTAGATCCCCCTCGTAGGTAGATCCCCCTCGTAGGTAGATCCCCCTCGTAGGTAGATCCCCCTCGTAGGTAGATCCCCCTCGTAGGTAGATCCCCCTCGTAGGTAGATCCCCCTCGTAGGTAGATCCCCCTCGTAGGTAGATCCCCCTCGTAGGTAGATCCCCCTCGTAGGTAGATCCCCCTCGTAGGTAGATCCCCCTCGTAGGTAGATCCCCCTCGTAGGTAGATCCCCCTCGTAGGTAGATCCCCCTCGTAGGTAGATCATAAGTGCTGAGACATATGGATATTGTTGTATTCTTGAAGAAAATAGAGCATTCACAAACAAAGTTGTTCCTGTATTGGTCAAGACCATGACCTTGACCCAAGATTAAAATAAAGTACACCCCAAAAAAATCCTAGGCCTACATATTATCATATTATCTAGTCCTAATGTCTAAACATAAATGAACAAGGAAGAAAACAAAGTATGGTGATGGTCTGGGTGGAAACAGAGCAAGAACATCAAGTCAGAAATTGTGAGAACTAGACAAAGACAGTTATGTATGTTTTGAGCAGATTTGACTGATATTTCGCCCAACCAATGTCTGATGTAATTCACAATTGGCAAAGTTCTACAAAACATGATATAATTTTTTTAATATCTTGGGAAATTATACACTAACAGAAATAGTTGGAATATTTGTGAAATCTTGAGAACAAGATCAAGACAGTTATTACATACACGTTTGCTTGTGTGTTTGAATGCAAGAGTTTATTAAATAGACTAAGTCAAACACTTCAGATCTGAATACTTCATTCCAAATCTTCACAACTTTCTCATTTTACTTAGATACATATTAAATGATGAAGTAAATGAGCCAACTGTTTGGAATATCCTCTGGTTGAGATCTGTATCATTCCACTGTCATTATAAATAGTGCATTATGATGTGGAAGCATAAAAAGCAGTTTACCAAAGAAAAAAGGCTCATGTTGGGTCAAGCCGAAGACAATAGAAGGACCCACCTCCTTTATTAAAAAGACAAGTGATCCCAACTGGAATGTGGTTTCTGTCTTTCATCATAAATTGCATTTTTTAGATGGCATTAATCAATCAAAAGTTTGTTGCAATGTTAAATTCCACACTTATGATTTTTTTTTGTCCTGTCACAATTTATAATTGCCTGACTTTCCCTGTGTAAGGTTTAATCAGGTCTTTATCTATGTCACTCGTGTAACCATCTCTCACTTGTATAGCTTTCTACCACTTATTACAGGCCACAGGCTGTGGCACAGTTGGTTAGAGTGCCAGCTTATTAATATTAGCACCAGTTCCTCTGTGGTGACCCAAAGGTTCAGGTTCTCAACAAGGGTGTCATAATAAAGCTCTCTGCTGTTTTACTCCCTGTCAGCACTGGGCACATACTTTATGTGGCTATTATCAATGCTTATCATATCATAACGAGCACAGACTAAGACAAAACTGCTCACTATGTCAGTCCCCTTCCCTGAGCCTGAGGCAAGTGAGGGAGGGGGCTGAAGTTCAATTTATTTGCTTTGGTAAATTAAATTTTTGTTGTTTTGGTTGTAATTTTTGTATTTTTTAATTTTTCCATCTCTGCTACACATGGAGCACCACCTTTTCTTTTTAATATGCTTATGTTATTATGCACATTTAATATTTTTGAAAGATATAATTTTGAAATTAAATTTGAAAAAGAGTACCTCATCTCAAATTACTTTACATTTCAAATAAAAAATGAAGAATTATTTAATTAAGTGAACAAACCATACAAGTTTAAAATACAAGTTTAATATGTTTAAAAGTTAAATTCTGTGTTTAGCAGTTGCTTTATCCCAAGTATTGGGGTAAATCTGTCAACTATCCAAGTGTCACAAATACTTGTTATATCGCTCACCTTGTTGAGCTCTCTTGTTCGCTTGAGTTTCTCCACACGACACCTCACATTCCAATCTCCATTTGACTATAGTTGGCAGTAAAACTCACTGCATGTTCATAGGTCGATAACATCTTAGTTAAGATCCGACCTTTCCCTGCCCTCGGAGAAAGTTGTCAGTCTTCCCCCTGACTTCTATATTTGACGCTCTCGCACAGACATGCGCTGTCTTGCGCATCGACGTGATGCGTAATGGGACATAGGGCCTTGCATGGCGTAAAAGAAAAAAAAAACGTAAAAAAAAACCAAAACAAAAAAAAACAAAAAACTTTTTGTGGCACATCCATCAGTAAGTGAGTGTGATCTCACATAATAATTTGCAATTGTTATGTTATTTTTTTGAGTGCTAGAATATCTCAAATGTCATTTAGGCGCATCTGTGGGTGATTTTGGTTTTTCTTCAGGCACATATAGGCCTACATTTGTCCAACATGTACAATATCCCCTTTTCGTTGTTGCAAAATGTACAATGTATATCAAGGTCCAGATTGTAAAGATTCTTTGATGCGAATGCCAAAAGTCAATATTGTATTAGATTTATTTTCTTTTTGATCTTTTTGAAAATAAATCCAAATCAAATAGCTTCAATACCCAAAAACACCTCCATGGACCTATGCAACTTTAAACATTAATGTTGCAATGTCAGAATTAAAGAAATGCTCAACAGATTCATCCCTTTATATAAATAGATATAAAGAAATTAAATCTATTTCAACTGGATACCAGTGTATATACACTGATGGATCATTTGACGATGACAAGGCTGCTGCAGCTGCTGTTAAGGGCAATCATATTTCTTCAGAACATCTGAAACAGAGGAAATCCTTTGAACAACTTTGAAACAGAGGAAATCCGATGAATTTGGTCAAATATTGCACCAAATGTCCTTCATTTTTTGACTAAGCAACACTGTGAGGTAGTCTCAAAACACCGAAAATAGTTTATATGGCCAAGAACCCCCCAAAAATTATGGTTGGAAAATCCTATGAATATTCCTAAAACCTCTGAAGAAAACAAAAGAAAACTCAGCGTACAATATATACAGCTTGAAAGTGGACATTCCGACCCAACCCTGTGAAGACAGTGCCAAAACATTCAGAAATTATGATATTCGATTATCTTAAAATTTGCCAGGGGAAAAGGGCCATATCTTCTACTAAACATTTTTTCTTGCATTTTAATACCACAGGCTATGTTCTAGACATGTCTAGCAAGCATGTCCAAACCTTATTTAGTATATTCATGGTTGCGAAGACAGTGCCAAAACACTCAAAAATTACGATATTCGATATCTTGAAATTTGCCATGGGAAAAGGGGCCATAACTTCTTCTAATCATTTTTCCTTGCATTTTACTGCTACGGGCTATGTTCTAGACATGTCTAGCAAGCATGTCCAAACCTTGTTTAGTATATTCATGGTTGCGAAGACAGTGCCAAAACACTAAAAAATTACGATATTCGATATCTTGAAATTTGCCAAGGGTAAAGGGCCATATCTACTTGTAAACATTTTTCCTCGCATTTTAATACCACAGGCTATGTTCTAGACCTGTCTAGCAAGCATGTCCAAACCTTGTTTAGTATATTCATGGTTGCAAAGACAGTGCCAAATTATTCAGAATGTAAGATATTCGATATCTTCAATTTGCCATGGGAAAAGGGCCATATCTCCTACTCATATATTTTACCTTGCATTCTAATGCCACAGGATATGTTCTAGACATGTCTAGCAAGTATGTCTAACCCTACATTAGTTTATCCATGATTGCGAAGACAATGCCAAATCCCCCAGAATGTGTTATATTAGCTTTTTTCAATTTGCCAGGGGAAAAGGGCCATATCTCCTACTCATATAATTTACCTCACATTCTAATGCCACAGGATATGTTCTAGACATGTCTAGAAAGTATGTCTAACCCTCCATTAGTTTATCCATGATTGCGAAGACAATGCCAAATCCCCCAGAATGTGTTATATTAGCTTTTTTCAATTTGCCAGGGGAAAAGGGCCATATCTCCTACTCATATAATTTACCTCGCATTCTAATGCCACAGGATATGTTCTAGACATGTCTAGCAAGTATGTCTAACCCTCCGTTAGTTTATCCATGATTGCGAAGACAGCGCCAAATCCCCCAGAATGTGTTA
Source organism: Amphiduros pacificus (assembly GCA_949316495.1). NCBI lineage: Eukaryota > Metazoa > Annelida > Polychaeta > Phyllodocida > Hesionidae > Amphiduros > Amphiduros pacificus. The sequence goes on along the minus strand of OX439008.1, from coordinate 30,595,144 downwards.
TATTAGCTTTTTTCAATTTGCCAGGGGAAAAGGGCCATATCTCCTACTCATATAATTTACCTCGCATTCTAATGCCACAGGATATGTTCTAAACATGTCTAGCAAGTGTGTCTAACCCTCCATTAGTATATCCATGATTGCGAAGACAGTGCCACATCCCCCGGAATGTGTTATATTAGCTTTTTTCCATTTGCCAGGGGAAAAGGGCCATATCTCCTACTCATATAATTTACCTCGCATTCTAATGCCACAGGATATGTTCTAGACGTGTCTAGCAAGTATGTCTAACCCTCCATTAGTATATCCATGATTGCGAAGACAGTGCCAAATCCCCCGGAATGTGTTATATTAGCTTTTTTCCATTTGCCAGGGGAAAAGGGCCATATCTCCTACTCATATAATTTACTTCGCATTCTAATGCCACAGGATATGTTCTAGACATGTCTAGCAAGTATGTCTAACCCTCCATTAGTTCATCCATGATTGCGAAGACATCACCAAATCCCCCGGAATGTGTTATATTAACTTTTTTCAATTTGCCGGGGGAAAAGGGCCATATCTCCTACTCATATAATTTACCTCGCATTCTAATGCCACAGGTTATGTTCTAGACATGTCTAGCAAGTATGTCTAACCCTCCATTAGTATATCCATGATTGCGAAGACAGTGCAACAATGCTTGGGAATCATTAACATGCAAAAAAATGTGACTGTCATAGATAAAGGTATATTTCAATGTTTTACAGGATATATATCCTATTACATAACGTTTCTACCCAATTACCAAAAGAGTATGAAGGTGTATACAGTTATTCTCCATTAATATATTGATAATAAATGATTAAGACTGTGCTACAAGGTTGAGAAGGCCATTAATCATACTGAAAAACTCATTTGTCACAGGAAAAGGGATATACCCGTTTTTGACAGGATATATATCCTTTTACATAACATTTTTCACCATGTCCCAAAAGGGTACACTGATACATACTTGTTGACACCTTTTGAAAAAAACGTCAAATATCATATATCAAATATCAAAAGAACTTCACGCTTGTTATAAATGTCTCTAATATTGATGTTGAGTTTTTCAGTAGCATAGCCCCACCTATATCAGCTATATTATTGCTAAAAATACAGTTAACAACATAAGCAGAGTTACTGTTCCTGCTTGTGATGAGGAACTTTTCCCATGATTTAAATAACAAGATAATGAATTAACATTCCTAGATACAAAAATGGAAAACATTATAAGTATCGGCATGAAATACATGCTCACAACATTGTCCCACAACGTGCTGACAATCATATAGATGTATATTGCAGTTGATAATAACAATAAACTTGTATCGCAACAAAAGACATGATCCTTGAGTTTTTTTGTTTTATTTTTTTCATTCAGAAGCCCACGTCTTGTCCATTAAATTGACTACATCACTAGAAATGGCAGACATAGGGATATAACTGTTTTACTACTCAGAATACATCTATAAATGATGTGTGATCGAATGTCAACCTTCTTAGGCTATTTTGATCAAATATTGCCAGTGACCTTGAAGTGACCTTTCAATGACCTTGAAAATAGAAAGCCTATTTCCACGAAATTATCTACATGTTTTATTATCCTATCATCTACATCTTTCAAATACGTAGAGTCCTTATTCATCAAAATCTGTTCATAATTAACAATTTGAGAGCAATTTATAGTTTTGTGGTCAATCTATAGATGTTAATTTAAAATCTTTTCAACCTCCAGGAAACTTCAAGTCCTCATGTTTAAAGTGGCGCCACCTGGTTTTAGATCATCAAATTCACGCCCTTCACAGCACCAAGTGTCAAGACCCATGACTGCACTATTTTCAAAACAGATATATAGTCAATATTAGTAATGGCACAAATCAAACCAGATTAGAATAAATTGAGTCTTGAAAATGAAAACTTTACATAAGCTATAATCTCAGCTGAAAAACTTTGAAATGTTTAGTTGAAAATGGTAATAGTGAGGTGACTTGGTGTTTGGGACTATATAATGACAAGATAGTACCTGTGACAGTGATGTTACAAGATGGTACCTGTGACAGTGATGTTACAAGATGGTACCTGTGGCATTGATGTTACAAGATGGTACCTGTGGCATTGATGTTACAAGATGGTACCTGTGGCAGTGGTGTTACAAGATGATACATGTGGCAGTGATGTTACAAGATGGTACCTGTGGCATTGATGTTACAAGATGGTACCTGTGGCAGTGATGTTACAAGATGGTACCTGTGGCAGTGATGTTACAAGATGGTACCTGTGGCAGTGATGTTACAAGATGGTACCTGTGGCAGTGATGTTACAAGATGGTACCTGTGGCAGTGATGTTACAAGATGGTACCTGTGGCAGTGATGTTACAAGATGGTACCTGTGGCAGTGATGTTACAAGATGGTACCTGTGGCAGTGATGTTACAAGATGATACATGTGGCAGTGATGTTACAAGATGGTACCTGTGGCATTGATGTTACAAGATGGTACCTGTGGCAGTGATGTTACAAGATGATACATGTGGCAGTGATGTTACAAGATGGTACCTGTGGCAGTGATGTTACAAGATGATACATGTGGCAGTGATGTTACAAGATGGTACCTGTGGCATTGATGTTACAAGATGGTACCTGTGGCAGTGATGTTACAAGATGGTACCTGTGGCAGTGATGTTACAAGATGGTACATGTGGCAGTGATGTTACAAGATGGTACCTGTGGCATTGATGTTACAAGATGGTACCTGTGGCAGTGATGTTACAAGATGGTACCTGTGGCATTGATGTTACAAGATGGTATCTGTGGCAGTGACGTTACAAGATGGTACCTGTGGCAGTGATGTTACAAGATGGTACCTGTGGCAGTGATGTTACAAGATGGTACCTGTGGCATTGATGTTACAAGATGGTACCTGTGGCATTGATGTTACAAGATGGTACCTGTGGCAGTGATGTTACAAGATGGTACCTGTGGCAGTGATGTTACAAGATGGTACCTGTGGCATTGATGTTACAAGATGGTACCTGTGGCAGTGATGTTACAAGATGGTACATGTGGCAGTGATGTTACAAGATGGTACCTTTGGCATTGATGTTACAAGATGGTACCTGTGGCAGTGATGTTACAAGATGGTACCTGTGGCATTGATGTTACAAGATGGTATCTGTGGCAGTGACGTTACAAGATGGTACCTGTGGCAGTGATGTTACAAGATGGTACCTGTGGCATTGATGTTACAAGATGGTACCTGTGGCAGTGATGTTACAAGATGGTACCTGTGGCAGTGATGTTACAAGATGGTACCTGTGGCAGTGATGTTACAAGATGGTACCTGTGGCAGTGACGTTACAAGATGGTACCTGTGGCAGTGACGTTACAAGATGGTACCTGTGGCATTGATGTTAAAAGATGGTACCTGTGGCATTGATGTTACAAGATGGTACCTGTGGCAGTGATGTTACAAGATGGTACCTGTGGCAGTGATGTTACAAGATGGTACCTGTGGCAGTGATGTTACAAGATGGTACCTGTGGCAGTGATGTTACAAGATGGTACCTGTGGCATTGATGTTACAAGATGGTACCTGTGGCAGTGATGTTACAAGATGGTACCTGTGGAAGTGATGTTACTGCGATACTGGCGACACTGTATAGGAGTATACATCAATGTCGGCAGAAATCAATTTTCCAGTATATTAACAAACATTTCTGAGCTCAAAGTATCCGTCAAATATAAACCCAATATGAAGATTTCATCCTTTGTTCTCTGTTTAAAATTATTGTTTTAAAGATTTTCTAAGTTTAATCAAATCACTATTTGAATTATAAGCATGCATTGTCACAGTTAGCTGACATTAGTTATAAATCAATTTATCTTATGGAGGTTCTCCTGAACGTGGATTTATATGAATAGATTATTTGTGGCATAACGTTGTTGTAGAATCAAAAAAAAAAGAAAGCTGCAAAAGACTAACTTCCTTTTCACATATTTTGTCGATAAAATGTGGCATTGAAAATATATAAGATGAGTTCTGAGCGTGGACAGTGTAAGACAATATTTCCAAGTGATATATCTGAAAGTTTGTTTCCCACGGGACGGATTATATGCTACAAACATGGAAATATTCTCACTCAATATTGTAAGCTCAGAAATACACATATTGGATAATCTAAAATATGCTAATTAGTAGAACATTGAACATCCACATCTAAGTAAGGGATTCTAGATAGCATATAAAACAGCATGTTGATAGATAGATAGCACAATAGGTTATAATAGGATGATAATCTAGAATAGCTATGACTAGTTATCAGTCATAAGTAATGTTTACTCAAGGGATTTAAACCATAAAAACACATGACACCTAGAGAACTGCCTTAAATCAACACAGACTTGTTTAATTAGACCAGACAATAAGTCAATTTTATTAAGAGGACTTTATAGGTAAAAAGTTGCTTAAAGGGAGCGAGGAATGGGGGTGACTCCAAGTGTCAGGCCGAGCCGCCCAGCTAATTGCAATTCCAAAGCAAGCGCACCTATATAAGATGCTGCATTCCCCTGGCTCGGCCTCTTAGTCTCTCCTGAACGTTGTCAGCCTGTATATATATATATATGTGTTTATTATGTATTGTTTTGATATTTGATTGATTGTTTTATACTATGTCCCGAGGTCTGTTGACTGCTGCAATTGTTACAGTGGATCCAATTGCAGCAGCACAGTCAACATTCCTCCAGAATGTTTGGTGGTAGGCAGATTTATTTGTAAGTAGGTTTTGCAAATAAATCATTTATATGCAACTTTATATATACCGAGTCGTCTTGCTTTAAAGGAATATTAACCAAATATCAATTATGCAAACCATCATGGAGGTAGAAGCTAGCTAAATATAATCTACTTTGGGATGGATCATAATCAAATAAAAAGAAAACATAGTTGTCAACATAACAGTAGGGGCGAATATGACCTCAACTCATGAGGTACTCAAACATGCGAACTAGGACCCACCCATTACACTTTAGGGACAACTGTAGGATGGTTTTATGTACTGAGAGCTAATCTCGAATAAAGGATTTTTGTACCTGTATAAGCGGAGTTTGTGCTCAATGGGTGAAATGTGGGTATCAGTGAAGGTTAGCAATCAGTAGTAGCAACTACAGTCCCCAAGCGGTACCTATTCCCCCGACGTGTTAGAACTCCCCGAATGGGGACCGATAGCACATAACAATATTATGTTTGAATCTGCATTTCAGCATAATCATGAACTGCACACACTGATACTGTATGTTATGACAGTTCATTAATCCTGAATGCAAACCTGTATATAACTCTGGATTAAGTATACATGCAGTCCATGTTATTATTTCAAAACACCTTTATTCCACATTTTACTGTGCGCTTACTGTGGGTGTGTCCCGTTGGCTGTCATCGTGGCAGTAACGTCAGACTCAGCAAGGCATGTGTCAACTGTCATTACATGCATTGCTTTATCAATCCATAAGTCCACAGAGTCCACAACTCGTCCAGACTATCTTATACTGCTTGTTATTCCACGAGCGTGAATTTCATTTGATATTTGATATTGACATTTTTGTCAAAATATGCCTCCAAGTATATATGCCTATACACTTATAAGATATAGGTCAAAAAGGATATAAAAGGATATATACCCTGTCAAAAGCGGATATATCTTTTTTCGGTAATAAATCAATTTTATGTCCATTTATAACTTTCAAAATCTTTTTAAATGATCAAAAGGAATTTGATTGAATAATGGGGCCTTAGAAACACTTGGTAGAAATGTCTAGATAGTGTCTAAATCTCCTAATATGAGAGCATAAATCTGAGTTCAATGCAGTAACCCTTTTCCCCTGGTGAAGTCTAAAAGTTGAAAATACATCATTTTTATACAAAAACATACTGACTAGCATGAGGTGTGAGAGTACAAAAAGAAATTTTGATTGACTAATGGGGCCTTAGACATACTTGGTAGACATGTCTAGATTATGTGTTGAATCCTCAATATGAGTGCATAAATCTGAGTTCGATGAAGTAGCCCTTTTCCTCTGACAAAGTTAATATATTAAACAAATCCTGACTGACTGAATTAATGTCTAAGGTCCCGTTAGTCAATCAAACTTCCTTGGGTTCATTTGAAAAGCCTTCAGTTATAAATGCACATAAAACGGATTTACTACCAAAAAAAGAATATATTCGCTTTTGACAGGGTATATATTCTGGTTTGGCCCATATCATGTTAGTGTAAGTGTATGGGATATATACTTGCAGGCATAATTTTTTTTAAAAACGTCAAATATCAAATGAACTTAACCTCGTAGTCATTCCTGTACATTTTTAATGACTAAATGCAGGTAATTGGGTGACAGGTAAGGGATCAGCCACTAACCTATAAGGAGGATGGAGGCAAGAAAAAGATAATGGTATGACACTGTGGAGAAATACGAAACTAAGAACACGAACTCAAAAGCAAATGATTTGAGATCCAGGCAATCATTTATTGTATATGACATTACATGGGCAATGATAAAAATATATTTATATTCATTTGGCTTCAAGACAATTCACGTGGTGACAGTCGATATTTATGAGAAATATAGTACCTAATATTTAGAAATATATTCTGAAGCATACTGGGAGCGGTTTCTTAAAAATATGACCCAACTTCATTCATTTTTCTACCACGTGTGCTGCAAAGTTCTGAACAAATTGCAATGTTTAGTTCTGCTGATTTTCTTGAAGTCACAGAGATTTTGGAGTGGGGATAATGTCTGTCCGTCAATCTGTCTGTCCATCCCTCAAAATTTCTTTAAACATCTTCTTCTCCAAAACTACAAATAATATATGTTTCATATTTTATAGAGAGGTAGATATAGAGGTGAAGATTAGGATTCCATCAAATCTTAATGGTTACATGAAGTGATGTAACCATTGACCTTAGTGCTGTGACCTTGAGGTCACAAATTTTGTCCTAAGCATATCTAACAAGTACCACCTATAAGAGGAAACTAAAACTTTGCATACAGAAATGTCTTAGGCCATTTTGTGCCTTGTCATACTTTTTGTGACCACTGACCTTGACACATTAAAATTGAATTCAAAATTTGTGTGCATGCAACATCTTAACCATTAAAACTGAATAATAAGTACTTCATATCTGTTATATATCAACACAATGTTTAAAAATCTTCTTCTCTAAAACTCAAATTTTATACAGAGGTAGATATAGAGGTGATGTTTCAGATTCCTTCAAATCGTCAGCAACCACTTGTAAGAGAAAATCATAGCTTGATGTTTCTATGTTCTTAAAAAGGCAGCCTCCTCGACAACTTAGTGATAGCTATTAGATTTCTAAAAAAAACCATAGCAAAATGGAAATAGAACTGAGCCTAATGGAAAATAGTTAGAATAGATAGACCTCTGAAAATATCTTGCCTACTAATACCCAAAGGTGAAGATCTCATGAATGAATATCTCATCAAAACTGAATTGGGATCTTGTATTAAACACCATAACCTGTTTGCTAGTTAAACTTTAGCTTAGTTCATGTGTTTTCAGAATGCCATGAAAGGGGCCTCAAGGGTGGCCGTGACTAAGGTATGTATCAATGTCTCAGACAATGGTAGAAATGATTCTGATATGAAAGTGCCCTTTTTGCACATCTTCCTGATATGAACCTTCATGTTCTTGTTTTGTTTAAATCAAATGTGACCCCAACATCTTTGACACACTCATTAGTGTGATATTGATAGTACCTATATTGATTGTGCCAATGTCATGTCAAACAGCAGTATCATGATTCTTGTTTTAAGTATAAATTAACGTTTCAGGTTTACCATCATTTAGTTTAATTTGGATTCTTGACTTCACTGATGAATTTCTCAGGCTGAAGTCTAAATGAGTCTATCTGGTGTGGATATGTATTTGGGTAACATCAGCATAGATATGGAAGCTCACACCATATTTCGCAATGATGTCAGCCAATAGGGACATGTATATAGTAAAAATTATAAGCCCCTGGACTGATCCTTAAAGGGGGACTATACTTAATGGTTATGAAGGCTGTCCTCTATGTGCCCACATTTCATGTCCATCAAATATGACCTAATCTGATCGCAAGAGCATGACCGGTTATCATATGTCTTATTTCGATTTTTTTCTGGCAGGAATATTTGAACAATTGTGTCAAAAGCCGAAGAGAAATCAACTCTAGACTCATCATCTTTGGAAAAATCTCAATGTTTGCAGGTACAGAACCTGATATTTATTGGTTATGGCTGTGATGAAAGGAAGAAGCTCATCTAAGAAGTCATGAGGAAGTTAGGTGGATAATGGATCCGGCTCACATGGCAGCCTTTCTTCTCAACCTCAGAATTTCAACAGATGAAAAAAGTGCGAGGGCTCTGGCCAAGATTTCCGGTTCGAACCCCGGCCAGTTCCTATCAAGCGCTATGAGCATATATTGTTTGGAATCAATGTTATATAAATGTTACCATAAAACGGAAATTAATATATTAAGAAAATATTTAAAAAAATATTTTAATCATGGTGTCAGATATGGCGAACACCATGAATTTGCGTACTGTGTACAGTGAAAACTACCTATGTGTAGAGATTCATAAACCTGACTAAAGTTACATAGGCTTGCCAGGTTTACACTTGTGAAATCATTGCATAAATTTACTCTCCACTTTCCATTGGTTTCTGATCATATTCATTTGAAAATTCTTGATTTTTTCAAATACTCTTTGTGTCGGATTTCTAACATTGACCCTGAGATTCTATTTTCAATATATATCTTTTAATGATGATCATGATGATTCTTTGTATAAATGCAATCTCAAATATCTTGCTTTGAACACGATTCTGGTCAAATGTATTAGGTAATCCCAGTCACGTGGACGCTCTATTTGGCCATGGGACCATACATCAATTTAGCCTCTCCATATCAGATACACAAACATACACGAGTGATAAAACCACGAACATGTACCAGTCCGTGCAAAGCGACACCACGCGTAACGTTCTTACGTGGTTACCGCATAGAGAACTGATAAGTTTTAAGGACATCTGGAAAATACCACTCAATAACATATTTTATAACCATCAGAATTATGTAAAATCTACATACCTATTTGAAAGTCACATTTCAACCATTTTTTTCAGCTTTAAATTAATTACTGCTAGGATCTGACAGTATGCTAGCAGAGTACATCCCATCCCAGGGTCTGACAGTTTGCTAACAGAGTACATCCCATCCCAAGGTCTGACAGTTTGTTAGCAGAGTACATCCCATCCCAAGGTCTGACAGTATGTTAGCAGAGTACATCCCATCCCAGGGTCTGATAGTATGCTAGCAGAGTACATCCCATCCCAAGGTCTGACAGTTTGTTAGCAGAGTACATCCCATCCCAAGGTCTGACAGTATGTTAGCAGAGTACATCACATCCCAGGGTCTGACAGTATGCTAGCAGAGTACATCCCATCCCAAGGTCTGACAGTTTGTTAGCAGAGTACATCCCATCCCAAGGTCTGACAGTATGTTAGCAGAGTACATCACATCCCAGGGTCTGACAGTATGTTAGCAGAGTACATCACATCCCAGGGTCTGATAGTATGCTAGCAGAGTACATCCCATCCCAAGGTCTGACAGTTTTTTAGCAGAGTACATCCCATCCCAAGGTCTGACAGTATGTTAGCAGAGTACATCACATCCCAAGGTCTGACAGTTTGTTAGCAGAGTACATCCCATCCCAGGGTCTGACAGTATGTTAGCAGAGTACATCCCATCCCAGGGTCTGACAGTATGTTAGCAGAGTACATCCCATCCCTAGGTCTGACAATATGTTAGCAGAGTTCATCCCATCCCAGGGTCTGATAGTTTATTAGCAGAGTTCATCCCATCCCAGGGTCTGACAGTATGTTAGCAGAGTACATCCCATCCCAGGGTCTGACAGTATGTTAGCAGAGTACATCCCATCCCTAGGTCTGACAATATGTTAGCAGAGTTCATCCCATCCCAGGGTCTGATAGTTTATTAGCAGAGTTCATCCCATCCCAGGGTCTGACAGTATGTTAGCAGAGTACATCCCATCCCTAGGTCTGACAGTATGTTAGCAGAGTACATCACATCCCTAGGTCTGACAATATGTTAGCAGAGTTCATCCCATCCCAGGGTCTGATAGTTTATTAGCAGAGTTCATCCCATCCCAGGGTCTGACAGTATGTTAGCAGAGTACATCACATCCCAGGGTCTGACAGTATGCTAGCAGAGTACATCCCATCCCTAGGTCTGACAATATGTTAGCAGAGTACATCCCATCCCTAGGTCTGACAGTATGTTAGCAGAGTACATCACATCCCTAGGTCTGACAATATGTTAGCAGAGTTCATCCCATCCCAGGGTCTGACAGTATGTTAGCAGAGTACATCACATCCCAGGGTCTGACAGTATGCTAGCAGAGTACATCCCATCCCTAGGTCTGACAGTATGTTAGCAGAGTACATCCCATCCCTAGGTCTGACAATATGTTAGCAGAGTTCATCCCATCCCAGGGTCTGATAGTTTATTAGCAGAGTTCATCCCATCCCAGGGTCTGACAGTATGTTAGCAGAGTACATCACATCCCAGGGTCTGATAGTATGCTAGCAGAGTACATCCCATCCCAAGGTCTGACAGTTTGTTAGCAGAGTACATCCCATCCCAAGGTCTGACAGTATGTTAGCAGAGTACATCACATCCCAGGGTCTGACAGTATGCTAGCAGAGTACATCCCATCCCAAGGTCTGACAGTTTGTTAGCAGAGTACATCCCATCCCAAGGTCTGACAGTATGTTAGCAGAGTACATCACATCCCAGGGTCTGACAGTATGTTAGCAGAGTACATCACATCCCAGGGTCTGATAGTATGCTAGCAGAGTACATCCCATCCCAAGGTCTGACAGTTTTTTAGCAGAGTACATCCCATCCCAAGGTCTGACAGTATGTTAGCAGAGTACATCACATCCCAAGGTCTGACAGTTTGTTAGCAGAGTACATCCCATCCCAGGGTCTGACAGTATGTTAGCAGAGTACATCCCATCCCAGGGTCTGACAGTATGTTAGCAGAGTACATCCCATCCCTAGGTCTGACAATATGTTAGCAGAGTTCATCCCATCCCAGGGTCTGATAGTTTATTAGCAGAGTTCATCCCATCCCAGGGTCTGACAGTATGTTAGCAGAGTACATCCCATCCCAGGGTCTGACAGTATGTTAGCAGAGTACATCCCATCCCTAGGTCTGACAATATGTTAGCAGAGTTCATCCCATCCCAGGGTCTGATAGTTTATTAGCAGAGTTCATCCCATCCCAGGGTCTGACAGTATGTTAGCAGAGTACATCCCATCCCTAGGTCTGACAGTATGTTAGCAGAGTACATCACATCCCTAGGTCTGACAATATGTTAGCAGAGTTCATCCCATCCCAGGGTCTGATAGTTTATTAGCAGAGTTCATCCCATCCCTAGGTCTGACAGTTTATTAGCAGAGTTCATCCCATCCCAGGGTCTGACAGTATGCTAGCAGAGTACATCCCATCCCAAGGTCTGACAGTATGCTAGCAGAGTACATCCCATCCCAGGGTCTGATAGTATGCTAGCAGAGTACATCACATCCCAAGGTCTGACAGTATGTTAGCAGAGTACATCACATCCCAAGGTCTGACAGTATGTTAGCAGAGTACATCCCATCCCAGGGTCTGATAGTATGCTAGCAGAGTACATCCCATCCCAAGGTCTGACAGTTTGTTAGCAGAGTACATCCCATCCCAAGGTCTGACAGTATGTTAGCAGAGTACATCACATCCCAAGGTCTGACAGTTTTTTAGCAGAGTACATCCCATCCCAGGGTCTGACAGTATGTTAGCAGAGTACATCCCATCCCAGGGTCTGACAGTATGTTAGCAGAGTACATCCCATCCCTAGGTCTGACAATATGTTAGCAGAGTTCATCCCATCCCAGGGTCTGATAGTTTATTAGCAGAGTTCATCCCATCCCAGGGTCTGACAGTATGTTAGCAGAGTACATCCCATCCCTAGGTCTGACAGTATGTTAGCAGAGTACATCACATCCCTAGGTCTGACAATATGTTAGCAGAGTTCATCCCATCCCAGGGTCTGATAGTTTATTAGCAGAGTTCATCCCATCCCAGGGTCTGACAGTATGTAAGCAGAGTACATCACATCCCAGGGTCTGACAGTATGCTAGCAGAGTACATCCCATCCCTAGGTCTGACAATATGTTAGCAGAGTACATCCCATCCCTAGGTCTGACAGTATGTTAGCAGAGTACATCACATCCCTAGGTCTGACAATATGTTAGCAGAGTTCATCCCATCCCAGGGTCTGACAGTATGTTAGCAGAGTACATCACATCCCAGGGTCTGACAGTATGCTAGCAGAGTACATCCCATCCCTAGGTCTGACAGTATGTTAGCAGAGTACATCCCATCCCTAGGTCTGACAATATGTTAGCAGAGTTCATCCCATCCCAGGGTCTGATAGTTTATTAGCAGAGTTCATCCCATCCCAGGGTCTGACAGTATGTTAGCAGAGTACATCACATCCCAGGGTCTGATAGTATGCTAGCAGAGTACATCCCATCCCAAGGTCTGACAGTTTGTTAGCAGAGTACATCCCATCCCAAGGTCTGACAGTATGTTAGCAGAGTACATCACATCCCAGGGTCTGACAGTATGCTAGCAGAGTACATCCCATCCCTAGGTCTGACAATATGTTAGCAGAGTTCATCCCATCCCAGGGTCTGATAGTTTATTAGCAGAGTTCATCCCATCCCAGGGTCTGACAGTATGTTAGCAGAGTACATCACATCCCAGGGTCTGACAGTATGCTAGCAGAGTACATCCCATCCCTAGGTCTGACAGTATGTTAGCAGAGTACATCCCATCCCTAGGTCTGACAATATGTTAGCAGAGTACATCCCATCCCAAGGTCTGATAGTTTATTAGCAGAGTTCATCCCATCCCAGGGTCTGACAGTATGCTAGCAGAGTACATCCCATCCCTAGGTCTGACAGTTTATTAGCAGAGTTCATCCCATCCCAGGGTCTGACAGTATGCTAGCAGAGTACATCCCATCCCAAGGTCTGACAGTATGCTAGCAGAGTACATCCCATCCCAGGGTCTGATGGTATGCTAGCAGAGTACATCACATCCCAAGGTCTGACAGTATGTTAGCAGAGTACATCCCATCCCTAGGTCTGACAATATGTTAGCAGAGTACATCCCATCCCTAGGTCTGACAGTATGTTAGCAGAGTACATCACATCCCTAGGTCTGACAATATGTTAGCAGAGTTCATCCCATCCCAGGGTCTGACAGTATGTTAGAGTAGTACATCACATCCCAGGGTCTGACAGTATGCTAGCAGAGTACATCCCATCCCTAGGTCTGACAGTATGTTAGCAGAGTACATCCCATCCCTAGGTCTGACAATATGTTAGCAGAGTTCATCCCATCCCAGGGTCTGATAGTTTATTAGCAGAGTTCATCCCATCCCAGGGTCTGACAGTATGTTAGCAGAGTACATCACATCCCAGGGTCTGATAGTATGCTAGCAGAGTACATCCCATCCCAAGGTCTGACAGTTTGTTAGCAGAGTACATCCCATCCCAAGGTCTGACAGTATGTTAGCAGAGTACATCACATCCCAGGGTCTGACAGTATGCTAGCAGAGTACATCCCATCCCTAGGTCTGACAATATGTTAGCAGAGTTCATCCCATCCCAGGGTCTGACAGTATGTTAGCAGAGTACATCACATCCCAGGGTCTGACAGTATGCTAGCAGAGTACATCCCATCCCTAGGTCTGACAGTATGTTAGCAGAGTACATCCCATCCCTAGGTCTGACAATATGTTAGCAGAGTACATCCCATCCCAAGGTCTGATAGTTTATTAGCAGAGTTCATCCCATCCCAGGGTCTGACAGTATGCTAGCAGAGTACATCCCATCCCAGGGTCTGACAGTATGCTAGCAGAGTTCATCCCATCCCAGGGTCTGACAGTATGCTAGCAGAGTACATCCCATCCCAGGGTCTGATAGTATGCTAGCAGAGTACATCACATCCCAAGGTCTGACAGTATGTTAGCAGAGTACATCACATCCCAGGGTCTGACAGTATGTTAGCAGAGTACATCCCATCCCAGGGTCTGATAGTATGCTAGCAGAGTACATCCCATCCCAAGGTCTGACAGTTTGTTAGCAGAGTACATCCCATCCCAAGGTCTGACAGTATGTTAGCAGAGTACATCCCATCCCAGGGTCTGACAGTATGTTAGCAGAGTACATCACATCCCAGGGTCTGACAGTATGCTAGCAGAGTACATCCCATCCCTAGGTCTGACAGTATGTTAGCAGAGTACATCCCATCCCTAGGTCTGACAATATGTTAGCAGAGTTCATCCCATCCCAGGGTCTGAAAGTTTATTAGCAGAGTTCATCCCATCCCAGGGTCTGACAGTATGTTAGCAGAGTACATCACATCCCAGGGTCTGATAGTATGCTAGCAGAGTACATCCCATCCCAAGGTCTGACAGTTTGTTAGCAGAGTACATCCCATCCCAAGGTCTGACAGTATGTTAGCAGAGTACATCACATCCCAGGGTCTGACAGTATGCTAGCAGAGTACATCCCATCCCAAGGTCTGACAGTTTGTTAGCAGAGTACATCCCATCCCAAGGTCTGACAGTATGTTAGCAGAGTACATCACATCCCAGGGTCTGACAGTATGCTAGCAGAGTACATCCCATCCCAAGGTCTGACAGTTTGTTAGCAGAGTACATCCCATCCCAAGGTCTGACAGTATGTTAGCAGAGTACATCACATCCCAGGGTCTGACAGTATGCTAGCAGAGTACATCCCATCCCTAGGTCTGACAGTATGTTAGCAGAGTACATCCCATCCCTAGGTCTGACAATATGTTAGCAGAGTACATCCCATCCCAAGGTCTGATAGTTTATTAGCAGAGTTCATCCCATCCCAGGGTCTGACAGTATGCTAGCAGAGTACATCCCATCCCTAGGTCTGACAGTTTATTAGCAGAGTTCATCCCATCCCAGGGTCTGACAGTATGCTAGCAGAGTACATCCCATCCCAAGGTCTGACAGTATGCTAGCAGAGTACATCCCATCCCAGGGTCTGATAGTATGCTAGCAGAGTACATCACATCCCAAGGTCTGACAGTATGTTAGCAGAGTACATCACATCCCAGGGTCTGACAGTATGTTAGCAGAGTACATCCCATCCCAGGGTCTGATAGTATGCTAGCAGAGTACATCCCATCCCAAGGTCTGACAGTTTGTTAGCAGAGTACATCCCATCCCAAGGTCTGACAGTATGTTAGCAGAGTACATCACATCCCAAGGTCTGACAGTTTTTTAGCAGAGTACATCCCATCCCAGGGTCTGACAGTATGTTAGCAGAGTACATCCCATCCCAGGGTCTGACAGTATGTTAGCAGAGTACATCCCATCCCTAGGTCTGACAATATGTTAGCAGAGTACATCCCATCCCAGGGTCTGATAGTTTATTAGCAGAGTTCATCCCATCCCAGGGTCTGACAGTATGTTAGCAGAGTACATCCCATCCTTAGGTCTGACAGTATGTTAGCAGAGTACATCACATCCCTAGGTCTGACAATATGTTAGCAGAGTTCATCCCATCCCAGGGTCTGATAGTTTATTAGCAGAGTTCATCCCATCCCAGGGTCTGACAGTATGTTAGCAGAGTACATCACATCCCAGGGTCTGACAGTATGCTAGCAGAGTACATCCCATCCCTAGGTCTGACAATATGTTAGCAGAGTACATCCCATCCCTAGGTCTGACAGTATGTTAGCAGAGTACATCACATCCCTAGGTCTGACAATATGTTAGCAGAGTTCATCCCATCCCAGGGTCTGACAGTATGTTAGCAGAGTACATCACATCCCAGGGTCTGACAGTATGCTAGCAGAGTACATCCCATCCCTAGGTCTGACAGTATGTTAGCAGAGTACATCCCATCCCTAGGTCTGACAATATGTTAGCAGAGTTCATCCCATCCCAGGGTCTGATAGTTTATTAGCAGAGTTCATCCCATCCCAGGGTCTGACAGTATGTTAGCAGAGTACATCACATCCCAGGGTCTGATAGTATGCTAGCAGAGTACATCCCATCCCAAGGTCTGACAGTTTGTTAGCAGAGTACATCCCATCCCAAGGTCTGACAGTATGTTAGCAGAGTACATCACATCCCAGGGTCTGACAGTATGCTAGCAGAGTACATCCCATCCCAGGGTCTGACAGTATGTTAGCAGAGTTCATCCCATCCCAGGGTCTGACAGTATGTTAGCAGAGTTCATCCCATCCCAGGGTCTGATAGTTTATTAGCAGAGTTCATCCCATCCCAGGGTCTGACAGTATGTTAGCAGAGTACATCACATCCCAGGGTCTGACAGTATGCTAGCAGAGTACATCCCATCCCTAGGTCTGACAGTATGTTAGCAGAGTACATCCCATCCCTAGGTCTGACAATATGTTAGCAGAGTACATCCCATCCCAAGGTCTGATAGTTTATTAGCAGAGTTCATCCCATCCCAGGGTCTGACAGTATGCTAGCAGAGTACATCCCATCCCTAGGTCTGACAGTTTATTAGCAGAGTTCATCCCATCCCAGGGTCTGACAGTATGCTAGCAGAGTACATCCCATCCCAAGGTCTGACAGTATGCTAGCAGAGTACATCCCATCCCAGGGTCTGATAGTATGCTAGCAGAGTACATCACATCCCAAGGTCTGACAGTATGTTAGCAGAGTACATCACATCCCAGGGTCTGACAGTATGTTAGCAGAGTACATCACATCCCAGGGTCTGACAGTTTGTTAGCAGAGTACATCACATCCCAGGGTCTGACAGTTTGTTAGCAGAGTACATCCCATCCCAGGGTCTGACAGTATGTTAGCAGAGTACATCCCATCCCAGGGTCTGACAGTATGTTAGCAGAGTACATCACATCCCAGGGTCTGACAGTATGTTAGCAGAGTACATCACATCCCAGGTTCTGACAGTTTGTTAGCAGAGTACATCCCATCCCAGGGTCTGACAGTATGTTAGCAGAGTACATCACATCCCAGGGTCTGACAGTATGTTAGCAGAGTACATCACATCCCAGGGTCTGACAGTATGTTAGCAGAGTTCATCCCATCCCAGGGTCTGACAGTTTGTTAGCAGAGTACATCCCATCCCAGGGTCTGACAGTATGTTAGCAGAGTACATCACATCCCAGGGTCTGACAGTATGTTAGCAGAGTACATCACATCCCAAGGTCTGACAGTATGCTAGCAGAGTACATCCCATCCCTAGGTCTGACAGTATGTTAGCAGAGTACATCACATCCCAAGGTCTGACAGTATGTTAGCAGAGTTCATCCCATCCCAGGGTCTGATAGTTTATTAGCAGAGTTCATCCCATCCCAGGGTCTGACAGTATGTTAGCAGAGTACATCACATCCCAGGGTCTGACAGTATGCTAGCAGAGTACATCCCATCCCTAGGTCTGACAATATGTTAGCAGAGTACATCCCATCCCTAGGTCTGACAGTATGTTAGCAGAGTACATCACATCCCTAGGTCTGACAATATGTTAGCAGAGTACATCCCATCCCAGGGTCTGACAGTTTGTTAGCAGAGTACATCCCATCCCAGGGTCTGACAGTATGTTAGCAGAGTTCATCACATCCCAAGGTCTGACAGTATGCTAGCAGAGTTCATCACATCCCAAGGTCTGACAGTATGCTAGCAGAGTACATCCCATCCCAAGGTCTGACAGTATGCTAGCAGAGTACATCCCATCCCAAGGTCTGATAGTTTGTTAACAGAGTACATCCCATCCCAGGGTCTGATAGTTTGTTAACAGAGTACATCCCATCCCTGGGTCTGACAGTTTGTTACCAGAGTACATCCCATCCCAACGTCTGACAGTTTGTTAGCAGAGTACATCACATCCCAAGGTCTGACAGTATGCTAGCAGAGTACATCCCATCCCAAGGTCTGACAGTATGTTAGCAGAGTACATCCCATCCCAGGGTCTGAGAGTATGCTAGCAGAGTACATCCCATCCCAGGGTCTGACAGTATGCTAGCAGAGTACATCCCATCCCAGGGTCTGACAGTATGCTAGCAGAGTACATCCCATCCCAGGGTCTGACAGTTTGTTAGCAGAGTACATCCCATCCCAGGGTCTGACAGTATGTTAGCAGAGTACATCCCATCCCAGGGTCTGATAGTATGTTAGCAGAGTACATCCCATCCCAGGGTCTGATAGTTTGTTAGCAGAGTACATCCCATCCCAGGGTCTGATAGTTTGCTAGCAGAGTACATCCCATCCCAAGGTCTGACAGTATGCTAGCAGAGTACATCCCATCCCAGGGTCTGACAGTATGCTAGCAGAGTACATCACATCCCAGGGTCTGATAGTTTGTTACCGCCTATTCATTGCTATTCCATACACTTACAACACAGCCGGAGCATTCGGAACGCTCGTAACTTAACCGGACAACCAATCCGAGTGAAATCTGACCGTTCCCGTTTTCGGCGAACAATGGCTAGATTGTTAAAAAAATATTTCTTTTTAATCTTCAAATATAATCCAAATCCTCCTAAGAATAACATGGACATATTTAAGTATATGATCAACTTCAACTGGATTTTAACGAGAATTTGAGCAGAGTACATAGCAGGTCAAGACATAAGTCGGGGCATATACATGCCGAGAATACATCCCAGCCCAGCTTACAATAAAAATAACTGGACAACCAAATTAAGAGGGAATAAGGTTTTTTTTTAATTATCGGAATTCTGTGCGTCTACCTCATTTTCTCAAATATAAGCGATAGGTGAGATGCTACCCCCTGCACAAATATGAC
The DNA here is from genome assembly GCA_949316495.1 of Amphiduros pacificus. Lineage (NCBI taxonomy): Eukaryota > Metazoa > Annelida > Polychaeta > Phyllodocida > Hesionidae > Amphiduros > Amphiduros pacificus. The sequence continues at coordinate 30,576,144 of OX439008.1, read as the reverse complement.
TGTGATTTTGTTTCTGCTCAGCGTTTATTCAAACAGATGTTCTTGCAATATTAAAGCTTAATACAAAATATCATCATTGACACTCATCAGATTATCGGATTATAGCTCGGAAATTAATCATCTACGGTTTACGCCATTATCAACATGTTTTCATCATTTTCAATTCATTCATCTTTTATATAAATATATATTTCTTTTGACAAACACTTTTGTATGTTTATGTTGAATATGTAATCTGTCAATTTAAACAGTAATTAAAGCTTTTAGGAAATCATATTTTCAAGCACTATATCAATACATCATATAAAATGTATACCCTAAACTTGGTGATAAATATTGCGAGAAGCCTTGCACGGTAAAAAAATCAGCAACACTATTTTCCTCCCCCCCCCCCATTGATTAATGATCTGTCCCTCAGTATCAAATCTTTCATAAGTTCAAAATGTTTACAACGGCGGACAATTTTAGATATTCGATCTTGCTATCTCATTCTATCGTGATAAGAGGTGAGTATAATCTCTGATATATAACATAGAACTGGCACTGATTTCATGAGACACACGGTCTGGCTAAGTATTCACATAACAGCTCATAATGTGGAGACAAACAAACAATTAACATGATATCCATAACTGTGTTCCAGAACACACAGCAAGCAATCTACCTGTAACCCTGACCATACATTAACTACACTACCTGTCATTAATATAAATATACAATAAATATTCTACCTGTGACCCTTGTAACCCTAACCACGCAGTAACCATTCTACCTGTCACCCTAACCACGCAGTAACCATTCTACCTGTCACCCTAACCACGTAGTAACCATTCTACCTGTCACCCTAACCACGCAGTAACCATTCTACCTGTCACCATAACCACGCAGTAACCATTCTACCTGTCACCCTAACCATACCGTAACCATACTACCTGTCACCCTGACCATACAGTAACCATACTACCTGTCACCCTAACCATGCAGTAACCGTTCTACCTGTCACCCTAACCACGCAGTAACCATTCTACCTGTCACCCTAACCATGCAGTAACCATTCTACCTGTCACCCTAACCACGCAGTAACCGTTCTACCTGTCACCCTAACCAGGCAGTAACCTGACCATACAGTAACCATTCTACCTGTCACCCTGACCATACAGTAACCTTTCTACCTGTCACCCTAACCACGCAGTAACCATTCTACCTCTCACCCTGACCATGCAGTAACCGTTCTACCTGTCACCCTGACCATACAGTAACCATACTACCTGTCACCCTAACCACGCAGTAACCATTCTACCTGTCACCCTGACCATACAATAACCATACTACCTGTCACCCTAACCATGCAGTAACCATTCTACCTGTCACCCTAACCACGCAGTAACCATTCTACCTGTCACCCTGACCATACAGTAACCATTCTACCTGTCACCCTGACCATACAGTGACCATACTACCTGTCATCCTGACCATACAGTGACCATACTACCTGTCACCCTGACCATACAGTGACCATTCTACCTGTCACCCTGACCATACAGTAACCATTCTACCTGTCACCCTGACCATACAGTAACCATTCTACCTGTCACCCTGACCATACAGTAACCATTCTACCTGTCATCCTGACCATACAGCAACCATTCTACCTGTCACCCTGACCATACAGTAACCGTTCTACCTATCACCCTGACCATACAGTAACCATTCTACCTGTCACCCTGACCATACAGTAACCGTTCTACCTGTCACCCTGACCATACAGTAACCGTTCTACCTGTCACCCTGACCATACAGTAACCATTCTACCTGTCACCCTGACCATACAGTAACCGTTCTACCTGTCACCCTGACCATACAGAAACCATACTACCTGTCACCCTGACCATACAGTAACCGTTCTACCTGTCACCCTGACCATACAGTAACCATTCTACCTGTCACCCTGACCATACAGCGACCATACTACCTGTCACCCTAACCATACAGTAACCATTCTACCTGTCACCCTGACCATACAGTAACCGTTCTACCTGTCATCCTGACCATACAGCAGCCATACTACCTGTCACCCTGACCATACAGTAACCGTTCTACCTGTCATCCTGACCATACAGCAGCCATACTACCTGTCACCCTGACCATACAGTAACCATTCTACCTGTCACCCTGACCATACAGTATCCTTTCTACCTGTCACCCTGACCATACAGCAAGCATACTACCTGTCACCCTAACCATACAGTGACCATTCTACCTGTCACCCTGACCATACAGCAAGCATACTACCTGTCACCCTAACCATACAGTGACCATTCTACCTGTCACCCTGACCATACAGTATCCTTTCTACCTGTCACCCTGACCATATAGCAACCATACTACCTGTCACCCTAACCACGCAGTAACCATTCTACCTGTCACCCTGACCATACAGTAACCATTCTACCTGTCACCCTGACCATACAGCAACCATACTACCTGTCACCCTGACCATACAGCAACCATACTACCTGTCACCCTAACCATACAGTGACCATTCTACCTGTCACCCTGACCATACAGTAACCGTTCTACCTGTCATCCTGACCATACAGCAGCCATACTACCTGTCACCCTGACCATACAGTAACCGTTCTACCTGTCATCCTGACCATACAGCAGCCATACTACCTGTCACCCTGACCATACAGTAACCATTCTACCTGTCACCCTGACCATACAGTATCCTTTCTACCTGTCACCCTGACCATACAGCAAGCATACTACCTGTCACCCTAACCATACAGTGACCATTCTACCTGTCACCCTGACCATACAGTATCCTTTCTACCTGTCACCCTGACCATATAGCAACCATACTACCTGTCACCCTAACCACGCAGTAACCATTCTACCTGTCACCCTGACCATACAGTAACCATTCTACCTGTCACCCTGACCATACAGCAAGCATACTACCTGTCACCCTAACCATACAGTGACCATTCTACCTGTCACCCTGACCATACAGTATCCTTTCTACCTGTCACCCTGACCATATAGCAACCATACTACCTGTCACCCTAACCACGCAGTAACCATTCTACCTGTCACCCTGACCATACAGTGACCATTCTACCTGTCACCCTGACCATACAGCAACCATACTACCTGTCACCCTGACCATACAGCAACCATACTACCTGTCACCCTAACCATACAGTGACCATTCTACCTGTCACCCTGACCATACAGTATCCTTTCTACCTGTCACCCTGACCATATAGCAACCATACTACCTGTCACCCTAACCACGCAGTAACCATTCTACCTGTCACCCTGACCATACAGTAACCATTCTACCTGTCACCCTAACCATACAGTATCCGTTCTACCTGTCACCCTGACCATACAGCAACCATACTACCTGTCACCCTAACCATACAGTAGCCATTCTACCTGTCACCCTGACCATACACCATTCTACCTGTCACCCTGACCATACATTTACCACTCTACTGTCATCCTGGGGCTATGTATTACCCTGAAACTAAAAGAACAGTATATGATATGAAAAACAGGTAATAGTAATAGGATATTTAGATGTTTTCTCTGAGAGGTTGCCGCCTTATTACATCTGTGAAGACGGGAGTGTCCACGACTTTCACGTTGTTATCATGATAATGCTGGCAATTACACACTGTTCCACCTTAATAGCCACTGCTAAAACAACCCAAAACTAAATTATTCTGCAGCTATTAAATGTAGGTAATATTATAAAATTATACTATTAAGTAGGTACAGTCCTGAATTGAGCTGATGGAGGATATATACATGTTCTATCCTTTTATTACCAATTAAGTGGTATGACAACAAGAATAGGCCTAATTGCCACATAGGCGTTTCGATAGTTGCAGAATTTCATGAAGATTGAGGTGAGAATGCAGACCGAGTTTCATATAGAGGCGTTAGTATGGTCAAATAGCACAGTGGTTCAGAACCTATTGCAGATACACATTGCCGGCCCATTAATAACAATGGTAGCAAACAGAGATGCTTTAGAAATTATCTGTCCAAATGTTTTAATCAGAGATAATGGGCAGTGCTTAAGAACAAAGGTGTATGTGGAAAGGCACAGGTCAGCAAAGCCTCACACCTGTCAGTGCCTCGTGATTCCGTGTAAAAGGTCATCCACAGGCCATGCTTGCCAGGGGTGGACGCTAAAAACCTATCTTGTTTTTCTCCTATCTTCTTTCTGATTAATGTCTTCTCAGTTCAGAGATATACATAGTGAACATACAACAAAGAATGATTTGGGTATTGCCATTAATAATTAGATTCAAGTGGATAATACCTGTAGATATAATGAACCCTCAACCCCTTCTGGATGTCAAAGTGGACTGCTCCATCCTGAATAATTATATAAAATGAGTTTCATAATGCCCTGCCCATATCTGCAGCAGTGTCCGAGAGTGTCGTATCATCCACGTATACAGGAGAATACAGTCATGATGAAGCTTATACTGATCTTACTGGGAGCGGTGATGCTTGCCGGGCGGGGCGAGGCGGTCAACCTGGTAGAGAAGGCTTCACAGCTGGGCCTCACCGCCCTCGTATCTGCTCTGGAGTCTGCTGGTCTCTCTGATACCATTGCTAACGGAGGTGAGATTATATAATTACTTCATGCACATATTTCCTGCTTGACCACCATATTTCTCTCACAGCCACGCCGGCCTATTGGCTCCTTTTCCTACACGGTAGCTAAGAGTCGATATCCGTCTAAGATATACGAGAAAAACGAAGGCTTGAATGGTGGGATGTTATAATGCATACCTTTAACAAAACTAAATCATGTGCTATTTCCAGTTGAAAGCAATTTTCATATGAGCACAATTTCTAGCTATGCAAAGTTTCACACATTGTGCACATTGAATTTAGCAACTGGAAATATAATAGTCTTCCAAAGCAATATAATCTTTATTATAGGAAATCGCTTCTATCTCGTCTTTAGGCCCATTTGATGGCATCATCACGGTGTCAGAATGCAACGGGTCTTATACCATCATGTTCTCTTTCCATGATTTTTTTTTCAGTTTCTACAAATAGGTGTAAATATCTGCACTTATCATCAAAGTCATATTAATCTATCTACCAAAAGAGTATGACAGGTAGTGTAATACAATACAACGTCTACTATATCAATCAAAAGACAATACGATAGTGAATACAGAACTTCATCTTAATGACACTCCAAACGGTATCAAATCTCGCTCATTAAAGGCGATATATGCTTCTCACACATTTCTAAGTCTCATTACATGTGAACTCACACAGAGATAATAAAGATATTAATTACTCTCCAGCCACTGTTATACGAGGCAAATTAATTCCGCGTAATAGCATATAAAGTTACCAACTGTTCCAGATAATTAGATAGGGAGTTCTGATCATTATACATTGCGTGTCAGTTAGTGCTTTACCTGATTTTAGAGGGGAAATACCGAAGAAAGGAACCGTCGTGGGGGATCAAAAAGTTGATATGTGGGGTAGAGCGCTGAATGCACGTATTGTGTGCGTTCAAAATCATTTGTGAAAGCTCAAACCAAGCTGTGAAAACGCTAAAACATAGTGGCTGGAAGTTGGCTGAATATTGCATCAAAATCACTTAAGCATTCTGTTTACTTGAATTTAAAAAAAAAAAAATAAAATAAAATAAAATAAAATATAAAAAAAAATATGATTTAACAAAGGATAGATATTCCAGTGACATAAACAATGCCAATGTTTCCTCAGCTAAATGCGAATGGAAAAAACATTAAGTTCTATTGTCTTCTTCACATTGTCTTCTTCACATTGACGCTATATGCTAACTAGATTTCATACATACCGCCGCTGGTAGATCCCCCCCCCCCCTTATAGATTAGCAAGCTAGCTAAAGAAATAGTTCTGTGGTGGCCTGTAGAACATTTTACCAGAAAATGTTTAAAAGGAAGAACTTAATTAGTAGAGATTTATGCAATAACATGAATAGTGAAAATGTCTTATTTTCTTAAATTTCAGGCAATTTCACGATATTTGCCCCAACCAATGCTGCATTCGACGCCGCCGGTGACGTTGGAGACCAGTTGTCAGCCATTCTGCAGTACCATGTGATCTCTGGCTGGGTGATGTCAGGGGACCTGTCAAACGAGCTCCTGGCTGCCAGTCTGCAAGGCCAAGAAATCAGGATCAACATATACAACCTGGAATCCAGCACAGTAAGCTTCTATGTTTGTCCTGCACATTAACATTTCACAATTTGAGGTTTTATAATGTCAGACATAGCAGCCTGCCACAGGAATTGAATGCCCTACACTGGAGTGTCTTGGGGGTTATACTTTTGCATAAGACCAGAAAATATCTCTTTCTTGTGATACGAAAATAGTTTCTATCTTCTTCACTGCTCTTTAACTTCAATGCAAATAGATACTCAGAAATTTCCTAGGTTTGAAAGGTTTTTTATACAGGAAATTTCCTAGGTTTGAAATATTTTTTATACAGGAATGTCCATTCAATTTCTTGAACGAAATTGAAGGTCTTGGTTTCGAATTCCGGCTTGGATAAATATTTCAACTGCTTTTCGAGAACTGTCGATATCTGCTATTGAGTTGTTTCCCATTATATCCAGAACTCCATGACTGGTTATCATAAGACGTGGGTTGTGTTATCATATCAGTATGATACTGTAAAAATAAACAGTCACCTTCCAAAAGAGTAGGGCATTGATTCCCGGTGACAGGCTTTTACCTTACCCAATGTAGCCTACACAGTGCAGACAGGTCATTAATGCAACCAAATCAAATCAAATCAAATCAAACCGAATCAAATCACACGTGCATGTTGTTTTCGTCCACCCCTCTAATGTATAACAAAAAATTATCTTACTGTTCCTAGGCCATCACTGCTTCCGGTCGCCAGGTGACAAATCCAGACCAGACTGCAGACAATGGCGTCATTCATATCGTAGATGGGGTCCTGCTGCCACCTACCGGAACAGTGACGGACTACGTGGCAGGCAATGCCGACTTCTCCACCCTGCTCGCTGCTGTTCAGGCTGCTAATCTGGGAGACACACTTGCTGGTGAGATTTTATCTTACTCTAACTTCATATACTTTATTCTCAATAATCATTTTTGATTCTGAGTTGTAGTTTCAAATCATAATATCCAAATAAGAAAGAAAATATGACAGAAAAATACAGATTTATAAATTTCTTGAGATTCAGATTAATTTTAACACAGGAGAGAGGATGAGTCTTGAAAACTACTCTGTTGAGGACAAATTGTGTAATTCAATAGATCTAGATCTAGTCAACACAGGCTTGCTGAAGATCCATGTAATGGTTTGATGTCATATATTTTGCAGGCGCTGGACCCTTCACAGTTTTTGCCCCAAATAATGCTGCCTTTAATGAAATTCCTTCAGCTGATTTAGATGCTCTCCTCGCTGATGTGGACAGACTGACAGGTAAACATGAGATCTTGATTATCATGACCCACATCCAATGTCAGCATCGTAAAAAAAAACAACAACAACTGGTTGATAGATTGGTAATTAAAAGGGGAGGAGGTCATCATGTCAACCTGCTAAACAAGAAATTTTGTTATTTTATGTTATCGCCAAAAGTTTCCACGTAGTAGCTACGAGTAGTACATTAAGTAATCCACGGGTATGTGGTAATACCTGGCAATAAAATGTAACATACACAAGCCTCAGTGACCCTGGAGAATATCTGTAAAATACACCAGCCTCAGTGACCCGCCAATATTTCTGAACAGGATCTGCATTAAGTGGATGGAATTTTCAAACTGAAGTCGACCATGATTTATTTTTATCATGCTTTGGTTTAATTATTATTAGAATCTACCTTTACCATGTACTACATTTACCATTATCTATGCTTATCATGCTTTGGTTTAATTACTATTATAATCTATTTTCACTCAGAGATATTTAAACATGTGTTAAATGTCTCTATTTTCTCTATGTACAATATTTACCATGTAATCTATTTTTATCATTCTTTGGTTTATAAATTAAGTACTATTACTATTATTGTTCTTAATGCAATCTTGGATTATATCCATAGCAGCTAGGTCATGTATATTTTGTTGATGTTTTAGCTGTGTTGATGATGCATGTCGTGCCAGCCACGGTATACAGCAAAGGTCTTCAGAGTACCCAGGTCGTAGCTTCCCTCAACGAAGATGAACAACTTACCATTACAAGCAACTCAAGTCAGTCATTTCATCCAATATCTCTCTATCATTCTCTATTCTTATAGTTATCCATACAATTAACACATTGCCTGAAGAAAGCTTAACTTTCATAAATGATATCTTAAATATCACTCTCTTTTACATGCATTTTAAAAACTGCAACGTTAACTGTTTAGTATAACCATTGATCACTTGTTTACAAAGGGGCACATGAAATCATTGCAAATGCTTGACTATGGACTGTAATCTGAAAGCATTTTCTCATGCTTGGTTCAGAGAAAAAACTGAAGTTCACATAAATTTACAGAACATTTTTACCTTATTTAGATGCAGATATATGTTTTATCGAAATAGAAGGCCTTTTCCTACTCAATTGTTACCGAGAGACAACGTTCTTATAAACATAAATGTTGCCGTTGATTTGAGTTGCAGTTCCTTTTTCCAAATTGTTATAACGCTGTCACAAATTAAAAGAATTGCCATGTCAAAAACTCCTCACAATTAGAAGCCTGAAAGGTGATGAAACATATTTTGAATTTCCCCTAAATGAATATTTGCAGATGGAGTGACAATAAATGGAGTGGCATCGGTCGTCACCGCTGATATCACAGTGACAAATGGCGCCATCCATGCCATCGACAAGGTCCTCATGCCAGAGACCAGTGGCGCCACCACCAGATCTCTTGCTGCCTCGCTTTTTGCTTTAGTTTTTATGGTTATCTTTCTATGAACAAATCTTGTTTAATGTTGTTGTATCAAATTATTTGGGAAAAAATATACGTGTTTAGAATATTTAATTTTATCATGAGCAATTTGATAAAAAAAGAAATAAACAAGAAAAGAAACATTTTCTGATCCAGCTTTGTTCAATTTTAATGTTATAATTTATTATGGAGCCCAGGTATTGCAATGACGGTTCTTATCCCGAGCATATCTTAACCAAACTTACATTGGGTAATTCTGATGAGATAAGGTGTTATCCATTCAGATAGGTCTGAGCAGATAAATCCGGGTCCTTCTGTCAAGGAGGGTTCAGAGGTGTGCCTTTATTAACATGCTCGCCTTCCACAAGTGGGCACAATTGTATCTCTATGCATTGTGAACAAATAGTGTGTGATGATGTAATAAGTATATTTTGTAACAAAAATCATCGTTTATTTGTTGTTTATATTTGTATATTTGTAAATTAAAAGTTGATAATAAAAAGTTGTATTTGTAAGTTACTTTGTTGAGGATTGTTATCTATAGAACGGTTTTGAGTTAATAACTTGCACACCAGCACATTATACTGATCGCTACCCTCCATAACAGGACTTCTGTCTCTTGTCAGCTCCGCCATCAATGATATGAAGGGGGCGTCCTGGATCGGCCATAAGTCATGAATATTCATAACAATCTGGTTGTGAACCGACAGTTGAAAAATTATTTAAACAAATTCTGCTTTGTACTGATTGGTGAGCGTCGAGGTCAGCCAACTGGTCAGAGGTCGTGGCCAATTCTCATTGTATGATATCTTGGTTGGCGTAACTCATGAATGGATATGGAGTTCCAACTTCGAAAATATCAATATGGGACAATGAAGGTTGAGGGAGAGAGAAGATTGAACCACTGGCAGTACCACCGATGTAGTGCAGAGTAAATGAATTCAAATAATTATGTTGATAGTAACCTTTTAACTATAGGCCGATTGCCGATCTCCATGTTGTTTTTTTCCCCATTGAAAAGTACACACCGGAACTGTACAACTTTACCGGAACCAGATCTGTACAACTCCACTATATTTAATCATTGGTCGGAGAGATTGGCAGGGGGCCTATACTAACTTTGTCGGCATAGTGTCGGCATAGAGGGGATTTTGAAACTACTTGAGGAGGGGGGTGTTGGATTTCTTAGCAATTTGTAGATTGGATGTAGTATTGTCAGGAGATAAATCCTGTCTGTTTTCCATTTGGCTCAGACCTTTTTGATTTGTTTTCAATCGTTTTGTTTTTTTCAAAATACAGTGACAAACAGTGAATTGTTTCTCACACACAGAGACCTGAAACATCCAGTGCCTAATTATGCTGATTTAGAAATAACCTACAAGGCTTCTGAAGAAAAGCGATGTAGGGGTGAAGCAGTCTGCCCTCCATATTGTACACAATACTATACCCTACCTTTGCAATAATGACCTGAAAGGATGGGTTAATTTTCTCATTCATAGAGTAATTTGAAGACATTTCCAGGAAATGTTCACAAGCATTACGAAAAAAAGCAATGATCAGCACAGATCTTTGAGTTTGGGTTATGTTTGAAAAGGTTTGACAACTTGGTACATTTTTGGAGTTTTTTCCTGCAATTGAAATTTGTTTCTATATGCATGCACAAATAATGTTCCATACAATTTTATTCAAATACTGTTATTGATATATGCAGAGCTAGAAACAATAGAAACAAGCAAATGAAACGATTTTGATAATTTGCAGTCCAAATGCAATTCTACAGAGATTTTCAATAATAAAAGTACTCATAATGACTTCTATTGACTCAATAATGTTACCAAAATGTTTATATTTCTCAATCTCAACTGGAATAACAGTTTGATAGATTGATTCAATGAATTCACTTATTTTAGAATATTTTCAGAATTTTAACCCGTTGAACACAGTCCACAAAATGTTTCAAATTTGCCCAGAAAATAATTTTTTTTTAAAAGATATTGAATGTGAGTCTACTCTTGCACATTTTGTTATCGCGCTATCATGTCGATCTTCACAGCACACTGGGAATGGACCATTATTCTGATTTGGGGAGGTGATGGAGGATATTCTGTCATTCTGTCATCTTTGTTCTTCTCCTCTACAACTACTGGTCGGAGTTCTTAGCTATTCGTAATAAAGATGTTGTATTTTCAGTGGACCAATTATATATATTTCCATTAAGCTCAGATATTTTCTATTTTGTTGTGATTTAAAAAAAAATCTATTAGCTATCACCTTGGAGTAATTATGAATTCCATACATAATTACTCCAAGCTATCACTAAGTTGTCAAGGAGGTTGCCATTTTGAATAACAATACAAATATCAGCCAACGAGAATCGAGGTGACAAGTTGGGACAAAACTTAATGTGTAAAATGCATTTTGATCTGTCAAATCTGCTCTGGAAAAGGAATTAAAGGATCATTTATGAAGCAATTTCCAGAAAATGTTCACAAACATTACACAAAAGCAATGATCAGCATATCTCTAATGCTATGCTGATCATTGCGTTTTAAGTTCTATAAAATAGGTCAATATCCTGAAGACTTACATACAATTTTTTTAATATGTTTTTTTCCGTGTCAGGCTCAATGTAATTCTCAATGTTTTTTCCCAACCAATTCAAATCTACATATATTTCCCAGTCTGATCCCAATTTTTCCATTTTTCACACATTATATTTTTGCTTGTCTGTTAAAGAATATGTCATTTAGTAGGAAATTATATAATGTTTTATTAACATTAATATACAGTTAAAACAACTGTCTCGAGCTGTCAATCAACGCTTATGTGTTATTCAGCAGATAGCACGTAAGTGTGAAGATTATACAACAACTTGTAGAGAATATTTTATGTTGACAAAAACAATACTAAACTGAAATAAAACGAAAAAAAACTTCGGTTGTTTATGATTTAAACCAAGGTATTTCTCTACTGGTTATCATCAATTTTTTTTTTAGGTGATGAAGAAACTGTTAAAACTGCCATGACTGAACTCTACTCCCCTCCCTCTAAGCGGGGTTTGGATCCTCACAGCATAAACAGGTTCAACAGAAAAACAGTAAAAAAAAAACTCGTCCGTTCAGACAATTTACAGACGTTTGACAAATCTTACCACAAACCTTTCTTAAAGCATTCATGAAATGAGATTTTTGAGCACTTTTTCCTTGTATTATATAAACGTTTACACCCTAAACTTTGCGATCAAATGTAATAACCCATCACATGTCTCCTACATAAGTCTCTATGCCTATTGAAAGGAGATGAGTCTTCTGCTAAAATACAAATCATCCATTGGACACTTTATCAAGAAACTTTGTTTAGCTGATCAGTGATCCAGTACAAAGACCTGCTTAGTAATGTTTTGGTAACAATCTGGCATCTTCGGATTGGGACAATGGAGTGATTTGGCTTACAAAGGCCTGTATGTCCATTAATGTTTGCCTATTGGTACAGGGCTAACAGCCTCACAGACCACAATAGAGGTCACATGTTTGTGCACATGTGACCAAATAGTGAATAGAGCTAGTAATGTTATTGGGAAGAGTGTGTGTGTTGGTTTAAACAGTATGATGTTAATTGTATCTGTTGCTTATGCGTGAAGAACTGGCTCCCAAAATGCACTGGGTAGATTGTACATTAAAAAATATGCCGAGTGAAGTGAGGCCTAATGTTCTTCATGGTTGCCCTTTTCCCTTTAAAATTACCTTCTACAAAGTCGAAATTCAATTTTTTTTTCTACAGATAAATGAGTCTTAATTTTTTTGCCCTCCTTAACTTTGGAGGTTTCGTATTTTTTCCGCATCACATGGTCTCACCAATACCCCCCTCCAGAATAAATGATGGTCAGTCCCTCATTTATTGGTATTGGCCTCTTGAATAATGGAACACATGGTGAGAAAGTTTGTGTGCTTCTTACACATGCTTCTGATAGTCATGTAAACAGTCCATCCAAATATCTGATATAGTTCAACAAGATTGTTATCGCATACGCATATATGCGCACATGTCTGTAATATATATATATATATATATATATATATATATATATATATATATATATATATATATATATATATATATATATAGTGAGTAATGGTGATGAAAGTAATCCAACAAAGTCCGTGGTGACAAAGAGTTAAAACATATATTTATATATATATATATATATATATATATATATATATATATATATATATATATATATATATATATATACGTGTATATACGCACACGCATACACACACGCACATAAAACGCTGCCCTCATTTGTATCATGTAATGAATATATCCGTTGTCAAAATTACTACATATGTAAGCGACGTACACTATCACGAATCAAATGGTAAACAAAAGAAAACAAGTTCGACGGAAACATTCACAATATTTGCACAATGTGACGCATTGACCACACACATACGTTTATGAAAAGAGGCCAAAATGCATATTAATGCACACGCAAATAAACGCACATGCGCTACAAACACATTCCCATGAGAATACGTCCCCTCCATATATCAATATTCAAAAATTGTGTCAAATAAATTTCTCCAGTGTACACAACATTGTGATTTCTTTTTAAAAAGAAATCATTCTTGTTATTTCAGTTTTTAAATATTCTAATATTCCAATCAGTCATCGTGTCCTTTGCAGAAAACAGCGGGGATTAGATTTTACACCATTTACACTATATGAGAAATCAATTATACTCATATAATAGATTTTATATTAGTCATAAGCTGCGCTGGTCAGCTATTCTTGGTAAAGTTTTTCAAATGAATTTTGGAGTTGAGTTGATTTCCGTTTGGCTATTAGGTCGTGACCTCCAGCTTAGCAGAAATAATTAACCCACATCCTGACAATCATTATCGCCTCATGAATCCTTGAGAATATTATTTCAGAATTTACCTGAACTTATCTTATTTAGCTTGAAACTTTGACCTGGAATTTCCCATTTTTCATTAATATTTGTAATATAATATGACATAGAATACATATTGATCATTCAAGTGATCATATATTACAAATTCTATAGAAATAAATAATACAGAACACAACTGTGATAATGCTGACCACATCCTGGGCTCTCAGGAAATATTTAAATATCTAAAAAAAAACAATGTTCTGTTTTAGTGGTTATTTCATTCTTTTTAGTATACAGGGTCTAAGACCAAGAATGAAGTCTATGTTATAGGAAAGGCTCTGTTCTGAGAGACCTAGTATACTATAAGGGAACGGAGGCGACGAGGAACAATGTGTAAATACATTTTCGTCACACAGCCCACATGTGTAGCCAGTGGCGGATCCAGGAGGGGTCTGTGGCTAGGGAGCTTTTGGGAACTGGAGCCCCTTACTTTATGGGACTTGAGCCCCTTACTTTATGGAACTGGAGCCCCTTACTTTATGGGACTGGAGCCACTTACTTTAGCACATTTGAGCCCCCCTCCCTCCCCCAGCTAAAAAAATCTGTGATCCGCCCCTGGTTGCAATGTTGTGACAGTGTACATGTGACAAATTTATAGCAGTTTTGAATTTCAACACTTCAGGGGGTAGATTCAGGGTTAAGGTTTGGGAATTAGGTCACACATGTCTCTCGACCTCCACCACAGGCAGCCAGGGCGATATCACTTACTTTTATATAGGTTAATACTAAGCATGCTAAGAGAGTGGTTGGGACTTTCTCTTGTGCATGAAAACAAATAAACACATTTAACATTTTGAAAGACATTGGAATTACAAGATAACATGTGAGACACAACATTCAGCTCAATTGCAATTAGTGGTGGGTATTATAACACAGAATTTTGGAGCGATATGTACTTCTGAGGGGCCTGCAGATCACAAACCTGGCGGACACCTCAACTGCATAAATAAACATAGAATTTGAATATTTTTTTGCAAATGTAGAATATATGAAAATTAATAACTTTGCACAAAAGAAAGGTATACTATATGTTTGACTGTGTTAAAAATTTCTGAGTTTCAACTGCCAGTTTCAGACAGTTGCCAGTCACTGTACTCTACATTTACAGCAACTTCAAAATGATGAGAAAATATAAATATCATTTTCAAAAAGGAAACTGTATACAAATTCTTTTTTTTTAAAAAGACTTTCTTGTTATTTCATCGATATTGCACAATATAAAATCATATAAAATATTAACAAATATATTTTATTCTAAAATAAAATAATAACTCAGATATTTTGGTGGGCGTAATTCTCATGCATGATTGGACATGGGAGTTACTAATTTTGAACAACGTCTAAACAGGGCAATGACCGTTGAGGAACTGAAAACATGAAACGATTATTAAACTATTATAAATTACTTTATGTTATGCAGAGGAGGTATTTTCTCTCATGGGAAAACATGGGTATCGATCAGCCTTTGATCTCTTTTGTGGGCTATAAAACACTACATTAAGAGCTATAAAAACGTGTTTAGTCACCAAACCCCTCTCTTCAGCGATTGTCCTTGCTATATATAATATTTACTTTTGGGCAGATTATTTTCACACCAGCAATTTGTCAAATTCACATATTAAGATAATGTATATTTCAATCTCAATGGAAATATAGGCCCAGGGCAATATTATTGGAAATTAAAATTGACTTAAAATTATCCGGGGTTTGTATATTTATGCGGCGGATGGAAGGTGGTGGATTCAAATCATACTGTAACCAATGCCATTACATCTTACATTGTATTGGTTGTGTTATTTACTTATTTACTATACCAGTTCATTTTTCGATTTTTTTTCCCGAAAATTTGACTTTGCTTTACATTTTAATTTAAGAACACATGACACAATGCGTCAATTCTCTTCAAACGTTTATAAAATCAATATGATATGTAAATAATCTTAACAACACAAAATATCAACAAAATCCTTTCAATATATCAGTTATAGACATAACAATTTTGTATAAATAAATTCAATTTAAAAGACTTTAAATACCATTATATTTGATCTATGATCCTTCGTCACTCTCCCCACCCGACTCATCCCCAAACACCAACCAAACACAATAGTATGTTGTTGTGAGCGAGCTAGCTACGCCACCATTTATTCCAAAACATCATCTTATAAGGCAGATACAAAAGTCCGAAACGTAAGCCAAAATAAGCAAAATATTCCAAATATAATGAAAGCCAAAATATACTGAATATATAATGAAAGCCAAACATAGCCAAATCCACAACCAAACCCAAAGTAGTACCTAAACATATCTGTAAATAACCATTATATTAAAATATCTTATTCATTTCCATTATATGTAAATATATATTTTTTATCCAATATATAACATTACAAAATCAAACAATACATCTGTGGCAACCACCTTCCTGTTCCATCTGGGCATAGATGCTATGAGCCACCCAACCTCAAAAACCTATAGGAAAAAAGAGGAGGTGCACCGAGCCTGAGCATCTATACCATAAAATATTTGCCTCAATGGAGTTACAAACATTCCATATTCTCGGGATTTAAAAAAAAAATTAAAAATAACAGGAAAGTAGCCTGACCTTGGTGGATAGCTAACTGAGAATGACACAAATCTCTTACCTCCCAACTAAGCACAGAACATGACCCTGTGACATAACAACTCAGCTGTCCCTCCTGCCAACAGCCCACCACCAGCATATCCAAATATAACCTATTTTATATTCTAATTCGCTTCACTCAACCGAATATAAACACATTTATATTTGATCTATGATCCTTCGTCACTCTCCCCACCCGACTCATCCCCAAACACCAACCAAACACAATAGTATGTTGTTGTGAGCGAGCTAGCTACACTACCGAGATCAAAAAACGGGCAGATACAATAACATAAACAATATATTGTCACTGATAGTATCTAACAAATTTTATTATTTATAATTCAATTTATCTTCCAATTTATGATTTCATATTCATCATAAAAATCAATATTGAAAATCTTACTCAATTTTTTAATATCAACTTCATTACCCTTAATCCATCTATATGATTAAACATTTAATATATTCTTAATCCATCTAACATAATTCAAATTTATGACGATACATATAATAACATCTAAATCACATTCTTCTTATATATATAATTACGATCAATCAAGATACGTTCAGTATCAGCCTTAATCCATCTAACATAATATTTTATTCATTATTCTTTTATCCATTATATAAATGTAATCTTAGCAATTTCTCCAAGACCAACTTTTGTTGGTATTCTATATGCCTAAACACTTAGATACAGACAATAATTCATTCAAATCATCTTTAATATAACCATCTTTTGCTTTCTCGGACACCCATCGGCCATGCCTCTTGAACAGCCGATCCTTTACCCCTGCATTTGCGGCAGCACTTGCTCCGCCTGCCCGCATAGAATGCATACCAAGCCTCAGTTTTCCGAAACCAGCCTTCTTGAACAATTTCAATACTAATTCTCTGGCACAAGTATAAGACATTGCCTTGTCTTTCTTTCTCAGCTGATATGAACCATCTTTCTTTGCTGTTATTCCTCCAAATAAATACCTGTTTTCTTTACCTTTTTCTTCTAGACCTGCATATCTCATATACCTTTTCAACATATCATAAGGGCAAGTATCTAATCCTGATTTAGCTATTATAATCCTGGCACCGTCTCTATATTGATCAGTCTTACTGCTTTCTATAAACACTGACATGTAATATTGTTTGAACTCAATGTCTTTCACTCTCAGATTTTTCATTTCATCATATCTCAAAAATCCTGCAAAACAGAGAATAACAATGCACACACTTCTTAAATCTTTAAGTGAATACAAATTTGAAATTTCCACACACTTTTTTATCATATCTGATGTCACAATGTCTCTTTTGACCTTTCCTCCCGCAAATAACCTCTTTGCATATTCTGCAACATTTTTCACACAAATGTCCAATGTTGGATCCTCAAAAGCAGCCATTTTGTGTCCCCAAGCAATGCTGAATCTTGCACAGTCTATAACAGAACTAGAATGAGCCGATTGTATCAAAGATAGCAAATATAATGCTATGTGATAAGAGTCAGCTGGTAAATCTTTCACTTCCTCAAAATTATTGGCCCATCTTTTCCATCTCTGAAACCCATACATGTATTGCCTTGTTGTAGAGTCTGCAGCTGCATGCGCAAAAGCTGCTGGTAAACCTTTGGATAGTTCTTTCAATTCATCACTTTTCAACTCTGTTTCCTTTTGCCATATTCCTATCCGTGGTTTCACCCACTCTGAAACATATTGTACAACAAGCATTAAATCTGATCTAATATTCTTATATCTAGCTTATTATACTACTATTTTTTATCAAATTCATACATCCACAATCCCAATAACCTTGTATAGATTTTGTTCCAAAATATATGTACTTGCAATATCCATACTCCAATGGTTCAGCTGTGCTATGTTATATCCGAACTCAGTCATGAGAGACAACTAATGATATCCAAGCTTAACCTTTTAATATTCATAATAATAAATCCGACTCTTCCATGAAAATTTACTTTAAAATTTACATTTATCCATTTATGATAATATTAACCAGCTCATGTTGTTTATTAACTCACCCATGTGAGTCAGCCTCTGCTGTTTCCAAACTCATCATATAAACTAGCCTCTGCTGTTTTTCAACTCACCCATGTGAGCCAGCCTCTGCTGTTTCCAAACTCATTATATAAACCAGCCTCTGCTGTTTTCCAACTCACCCATATGAGCCAGCCTCTGCTGTTTCCAAACTCATTATATAAACCAGCCTCTGCTGTTTTCCAACTCACCCGTGTGAGCCAGCCTCTGCTGTTTCTAAACTCACCCATGTGAGCCAGCCTCTGCTGTTTTCCAACTCACCCATGTGAGCCAGCCTCTGCTGTTTTCCAACTCACCCATGCGAGCCAGTCTCTGCTGTATCTAAACTCACCCATGTGAGCCAGCCTTGCTGTTTTTCAACTCACCCATGTGAGCCAGCCTTGCTGTTTTCCAACTCACCCATGTGAGCCAGCCTCTGCTGTTTCCAAACTCACCCATGTGAGCCAGCCTCTGCTGTTTCCAAACTCATCCATGTGAGCCAGCCTCTGCTGTTTCTAAACTCACCCATGTGAGCCAGCCTCTGCTGTTTCCAAACTCATCTCTGTGAACCATCCTCTACTGTTTTTAACTCACCCATGTGAACCAGCCTCTGCTGTTTTTCAACTCACCCGTGTGAGCCAGCCCATGCTGTTTCCAAACTCATACATGTAAAACCTCTCAAAACAATCAATTTATATTTATCCATCTCATCATATTTTCAATAATTAATCATATCGTAATTACGTATTTATAACTCACCATCTTGTGAAATCCAATAACAATAGCAGTACATTGCTGTTAAATGCCTCCTTGGCAAATATTGAATCCTTCTGTGTACCTCCAGAGAACATGTGAGTAGGTTTATGATATTCAATCAAATCTTTTATCTCATTTATGTATATCCCATTTGGACATAATTCAATCCAAAATGGAGCTGACATCCATTTTGGACATATCATTACTCCTTTTGCATGATCTCTCCTCATTGTTCTAATAACCATCAATATGTCTTTTATAGGAGGCACTATCCAGCAGAAATCATATGACCAGCATTGTGCAAATGCATCTATCCCTGATGTTCTTGGACACCAATACTTAGAATAAAATTTATTGCACACACAGTTTCTATGATCAGCAAACAAATCACATGTAAATTTCCCATATCTGCTCTCTGCAAACTTTACTATGTTTTCTTGTACTGTCCAATCATCCAAATCAAGAATTTTGCTTATATAATCTGCCTGTTCATTACATTCTCTTGGAATCCATTCAACCTTCAGGTTTATATCATTTTCTATGCAATATTTGAATATCGCCACTGCTATTCCTGACAAACCAACCTTCATACTTCCTCTGGATACAATAGTTTCCACATTTTTGGCATCAGTGAACCATCTGACATTTCTTCCACTTATCTTTTCACCATATGAGAACAAAGCCATTTGTAATGCCTTTAATTCTCTCCATGTTGATGATTGTTTGGCTTCCATTTCTGACCATTTGTAAATGAACTCTGAACCTTTTACATCTTTGATATAAGCCCCAGCCTGAGTAGCGCTGGCATCACTGTATACAATCGTTGTATAACTATCTCTTTTTACTAAATCCACGCTCTTCATACCGCTCTTCATACTGCAATTCTGCTAATTGGATATCGCCAATTCTCATGTACGCATCCCAGGACAAAGCCTCTGCTATCTGAATTTGACAATACTTAGTCATTAAAAACACCACATCTCCGAATGCAATGTGCATAGCCGTGATTTTTCCAATTACAGATGCCAATGTACGAGCTGTTGCTCTCTTGTGCTTAATCACAAATTGTATGTTTTTAATCAAATTGTCTACCTTTTTCTTTGGAACGGATGCTTGCATGCATCTTGAATCAAAGTAAAATCCACACCATATCTTTTTCATCTCAGGCATCCAACTTGATTTTGGCTCATTCTCCAAAAAACCAGAATCTTTTAAATCAGATCTTACATGATTTGAATATATCATTGAACCTTCAAAATCCCCAAAATGGACTCCTATTCCATCATCCAAATATGCAACTATGGCATTGCCTTCCTTCCTCCATTTTTTAACTACAACCTTTACTACTCGAGTGAATACAGCTCCAGATGTAGATAAACCGAATGGCAATACTGTAAATTTGTACCATTTTCCTTGCCAAGCAAAGCCTAGATAATCCTGATGCTCCCGAAATATGTCTATATGATGGTATCCATTTTTCATATCAAATGTAAACATGTAACAATTCTGCTTTAAATAGTTCTTTAAAACAGATATGCCTTCATATTTAGACTTCTCTTTCCATAAAAACAAGTTTACCACTCTACTTAAATCCAGAACCAGCCTTATCTTCTGTGGATTAATAGCTACAGTTAATGGATTTATAATCAAAGGCCTCACTTTGCATTCCACTGCAGACCCACATCTTACCAAATCTGCTATCGCTGTATTTACAAACTCAGCATTGTCTAATGCAGATTTATTATTTGGTAACCAACTAACCTTTGGAGTTTGATACAATGGTAATTTGTATCCATTCCATATAATATCTAATATATCTGGATCATCGCAATTCTTAGTCCACCAATCAAACCTGGCCTTTAACCTTCCTTTTACAGATACATCAAACTTTTTAGAATGTTCAGTATACTCTGCTTTTAAATATATACAATCTCTATCAATTTTCTCCATCACTAGTCTATTATGATTGCAATCATATAGTTCACAATTAAATTGTACTAAATTGACTGACCTATTCTTTCTTTCCTGACGTGTTAGGGCAGGAAATACGCCAATATAATAATAATAATAATAAAAAAATTTGTATAGCGCTGATACCAGACAAGTCTGTTCATAGCGCTGAGCTCAGGACATGCATCCTAAAGAGATGAGTTTTCAGCCTCTTCTTAAACAAGGAGACTGAAGTACTTGTCCTAATATCAGTAGGTAAGGAATTCCATAGTCGTGGACCAACAGATGAGAAGGCCCTGTCACCTACTGTCCTTAGCCTGGTCGTTGGTACTTGTAAGTGGGTGCCGTCATTGGATCTTAGACAGCGTTCACCTTCTTTAATCAGGAGTAGATCCCGTAAGTAAGGCGGAGCCTTACCATTTAGGGCTTTCCAGGTTAATAGAAGAATTTTAAAATCAATTCTCGCGTGAACAGGAAGCCAGTGCAATTCCTGCAATTTTCCTGAAATGTGATCGAATTTCCTGATTTTTCCTACTACCCGTGCTGCAGAGTTTTGGAGGTATTGCAGTTTCCTGATGTCGGTTTTAGGAAGACCTGCCAGAAGACCATTACCGTAGTCCAGGGTCGATGTAACAAAGGCATGTGTAAGTGTAACCGCGGTCTTTCAACTTGTCATCCAATTCCATGACTTACCTCCCAACTAAGCACAGAACATGACCCTGTGACATAACAACTCAGCTGTCCCTCCTGCCAACAGCCCACCACCAGCATATCCAAATATAACCTATTTTATATTCTAATTCGTTTCACTCAACCGAATATAAACACATTCTAATGTTTCGCGGTTCTTGATAAATAGGCCATTGACCTAAGTAAACAAGAGCTCCACACTTAAAATTGGTTATAAAGTCATATTTGGTTTAAAAACGATACTATCACAGAAGTATCTACAGTATCAAACAACGAATTTAAATCTTGCACATTAAAATAGTGAGTCCTAATTATATCAAAATCGATACATTCAATTAAAACATGTTTGATAGTCAAAGCCCTTTGACATCCAATACACTGAGGCTGATCTTCGCCTTTAAGAAGATAGCAGTGAGTCAAATGACTATGTCCAATTCTTATATGTGTTAAAACACTCTTCTCTTCTATTGAAGGAAAAAGATCTGATAATATGAATATTAATTATGGTGTCCCACAGGGTTCTGTGCTAGGGCCCATTCTATTCACGACGTATATGGAACCTCTATATGGAACCTCTAGCTGATAATTGGGTAGTATGGGATAAAGCATCATATTTATGCTGATGACACACAGCTCTTCTTTTTACTAGATAACAAAATGAAAATTAATGATGGAACGACTGAAATGCTTATTTGTGGAAAAAAACTCTATTTTAGAAATGGACAAACACCAGATAAAATTATGGTGGGAGAATTAGAAATTCCCAGATCCAGCAAAGTAAAAAATCTGGGTGTAATCCAAGACCAAGAACTGACAATGAAACAACAAATTAAAAAAATATGTAAAAACGGTTTTTTTCCATGTGAAAAACCTATCCCAAATTGGAAGCTGATTGGATGAAAAAACAGCAAATACCCTAGCACATGCTTTTATTACTTCTACACTGGACTATGGTAATTCGCTACTGGCTGGATTACCTAAATGTGAACTGGGGCTAAACTACATAAATGACAAAATGCTGCAGCTAGGGTGGTGGGGAAAATGAAAAAAGGGACATTATAACCCAATAACTGATGGATCTGCATTGGTTGCCAATGGATTCTAGAATTGACTAAGATAGCATTATTAACATGGAAAGTATAAAGTGGCTTTGCCCCTGATTATTTATCAAAATTATTAATACCCAAAAATGGGGTAAAAGACCTAACATCCAATGAAAACAATGAGTACATAATTCCTAGAACACATTTAAGAACATATGGTGGCCAGGATTTTGCGGTATATGCGCCAAAAAATTGGAATGCCCTGCCCCCAGAAGTGAAAAATTGGAAAACAATCGATATATTGCCACATAAAAAATCTTGATGCAAAAAAATATATTTAAAGGTGAAAAAAATTGTTGAAATTGGAATTTGAAAAAAAAACAACCTAATAATATATATTCTGCAATTAAAAATAATTATGAGAGATGTTTCAATGGTGTTGTCCTTTATAGGGATTCATCTATCGGGTCCCTTGTGCTTTAAATTTGTTTTCACTAATTGAGCAACTATCATAAGGGGTTGAATCAAGAGGTCAAACATAAGAAAAAATTAAAATCTATAAATTATAATTTTTTTTTTGTACATTAATTTTTTCACATGAGATGTTTCAATTGTGTTTTCCTTTATTCGGATTTATCTATATACATAATACTTGCCAAAATTTTCCCTAACTGAGCAATTAGTATAAGGGGTTGAACTAAGAGGTCAAGCATAACCCATTTTTATGTTTTGGTGGGATATATTTTTCATATGAGAGATGCTTCAATGGTATTGTCCTTTATAGAAATTCATGTATAGGGCATGTAATACCTTCCTGATTTTGTTTCACTAATTGAGCAATTATTATAAGTGGTTGAATTAGGAGGTAAAACAGAAAAGGAAAAATAAATCCCACAATTTTAATGTGTTTTTTATACCAAAATATTTTATATGAGATATGTTTCAATGTTGCTGTTCTTTACAGGGAATCATCTACAGTGTACCTAGTTCCTACCTGAATTTTTAATTTAATTCAGATTATTTTGCTAGTTTGTATGCATCCACCATAAATGTTATCCACTAAGTATTATTTCCATTTTATCACCCTATCTAAATACATTTGACATACATTTAAAATTCTCTTGCAAACTGTAAATCTGAATTCTGCATTAATCCACCAGGTGGCAGGCTGATAAACTGTTGTATGTAACAAAATCAAATTATTCATTTGGTAACTTGCAACCTGAGCAATGTCAAAAGATATTTCCATGAAATGGACTATTTGTTATAATTATGAATGAACTTGCTGCAGTCAGGTCATGCATGCTAGTTCACATAAACAAACTAACATGTTGGCCCAAACACCATTATTTGCACTGGTAACATTTCCAGTTCGAATACCATTATAGTCATACTAATATCAAAGTGATGAGACACATCTCGACTTAATCACTAATCTTGGACTATGTGGTGATGTCAATGAACTCGCAGTTTAATATAAAAACAAAACATGATATCAAGTTTGTATAAAATGCATGTATATTCAGAGTGGCAGAAGGTCGGTGGTGAATTTTGTGTATGTTAATTTGTTCCAGAATAGATATGGATTTTAAGCACATGCCAGAAGCAAGTAGTGGAAATCACCCAAATTGGAATGTCTGGTCCACATACAAATGTATTGTCCCAGAGCTTAAAGGCCTCGCTCTGGAGAACAACTCTGTGGGAAGTTTATTTTAAGTGATTTTCAATCAGTATGGACAATAATAATAATAATAATAAATAAAATAATAATAAAAACTTTTTTTTATATATTCTTTTATGCAAAATATAAACATTACATTTTATATTTTAAATGGCTGAGTGATGTGCTTGTTAAGTTTTGACCTGAGTATCAACTTTACATATAAAACATTGCCATGTATATTAAATGTACAAAACAACTCTTAATTTATTTTTTCTAACCATTGGCTAGATTAGTGGTGATTTCTGGAGGACATGCAAGTGACCTTGTTTTATAGCTTGGTTGCATTGGTAATCACTTGGGGAACTGATATAACATTGGTTTTTACTTTAACGTCTAAAGCTTGGCACTAGAGGGCAGTTTTGGCTTCTATCCCTGCAAACAACAGTAAGCTCATCACACCAAGCCAATGGCCAGAAACAATGTGCTTCCATGATATTGTAATATCAATTTAAATACATTCCGCCCCATTCTAATTTTGTAGACCCAAAACTTCATGTGTATTGTGAGATTATGATTATGATGTTAAAACTGTTGATAACTTATTATGTTTACACATTTATGCCACATATTCTGATAAGCAAAATTTGCATACATCTGACAAACTAACTCTTTGGTCACAGTAGAAACCTGGTTTTCGTCATCAAGGACAGCTATCCTTTGGGCAGATTTCTTTCAATTTCATATCATTCTATGACAAATATGGAGCATTTACTGGGTAAATTTGTACTTCGCATTTTGAAGTGATAAGAAAAACAAAGCTTTGAGAATGATCAAGCAACCTTGATGACAGAAACCAACTTTGATATACCAGACCTAAAATACAATCAGTCATTATACATTGTATATAGTCATATTAAATACAAAATAATGACTATCATTAATACTTAGTTTACTGAATACCTTCTACATATCACTCTGTTTTTGGGTTTACATATGGGACTTTAAATCTTTAAAATATCACTCCCAACTATAAGCAGGTAATCTTTCATAAAAAAAACTGCCATTTTCACGTTAAGAAATAGCCAAAAGAGAAAATTGGAAATCTGATACATCAGACACTTTCCTCTGCTTCAATGCGCCCCTATAAGCAACATATAATAGAACTTCTTAGATATTTTTGTGTGGAAAATTGTTTTGATTATTACTATTTCTGCTCTTTTTATACTTTACAAAATGGCAGTTGTCTCATAAAGTTTGTTTTGAGTATTGAAAGCTTGGAGCCTCTGAGTTGATATTAATAATATGTACAATTCAACATCAATATTTTTATTATTTTAAATATTTTTCTTCATCTCTATTGGGGGCAGCTTAGAACAAACATTTTGTCAAACCACTATTTCAAACCCATTAGAGCAATTCTAATAATGCCGGGACTGTCGGATTATCTGTCATCCAAAAAGGAACCTGTTCTTACCAAAGATATGAGAATTTAGATTTTTTTTTCAATTATAATAAAAACTGCATGTATCTTTAACATTGTAATGTAATATTTTCATTGATTTACATGGCCACCAAGGTGCATAAACACGGTCCACCTGGCTGTGATAACTGTCACTATACTATGGCTATTTGATCTGATATCAGATATCATACATTGCATACATGATATGTGTCATATGCATTGATACTATTAAAGGCATTCCATATACAGGCATCCTAGAGGTGCTAATGCCAGCCAGCACAACACCATTCTCTCATGATATTTATAAATCAGACTTTGTACATAATTTACAATCTTGTCACATTCTCTCATCATTATCCTTTCATGTTTCACTATTATGCCTTAATATGTTACATGTATCCTAACGCATTTACATTGACAAGTTTCCTTTGGGAAATCTGTCGAGTTTTATCACCGCAGTATAGATTTCGCATATATTTCACACCAATCCTACACATGGAGTTTTCTTACAGAAATTATGTACCATTTAGTCATAACCATAACATATATGTTTATACTTCACATTTTGGTCCACTGAATGAGTTTTGAATAATACTTTTTCAAATCTTCATCTGTTCTTAACATAAACTTATCACTTTTATAAAATGCAACATTAATAAAATATATCAACAATGTGAAAAATCTGGTGGGAAAAACTATGTAGGTGAACTTGCAAAATACTAACAGCACCAAATTCATTTTATCAGCAATTCCAGTTTATAGGGTGGTTAAAATTGTGTTTTTTTTTTGTAACACTTTAACAAACAATGAAAACACATTTTGTATCAAAGGTACTGATTTTCAAAAGATATTGTAAAGTGGAACAAAATGGGACAAAATTGGTTACAATGGTCAAAATGTGTCCTTTTAAAATGTTAAAAGACTTTAATTTGACATTTTAAAAATCTAAAAGAAAGCCTTATCTATTCTGTACAACTCTATCTAAAGACTCACTGTTTAAAATTCACTCAGATTCTGCTGAGAGGTTATAATATTCAATAATAAAAAAAAATTGTCTCTAACAATAAATTAGTACCTTTCCCGCTCTTTCATCTTTCAATGCTACCCATCAGTCAGCTGATCACCACCAATCAATTCCCAACATTTCAGTCCACAATTTTGACAGGGAAGAATTCACCCTTGGACTTAACAAAGATTGATAAAATTTGGCCTCATTTATTTGAAAAAAGGAACCAACTGATTGTGTAGCACAAGATAAGTCCTTACTCACTGCTATATCAACAATTTACAGAGTAAATACCAGAATATATACTAAACCAGTACGTTCAGCCCGTGGAGGTCATCCTGCAACTTCCAATATTATCTTCTTATCTATAAAAAACCCATAATTAGGAAAAAGTTCTACTTCATTCACGTTGGGATCATTTGTAATATAATCTTTATGATTCACAGGTCTATATTCTCATTGAAACACATTGCATGGTTCATGGAACTGTTATTCTCTGTAGGATACCACTTTGCTTGTCTTTTCTCTTGAACAGGTTCAACAACGTCAATATACAACATCATAAAGTTGCTCAAATATGTCTTCTTTTTTATTTTACTAATTTAGCACATTTTAACTGATTTGGAATAGTCCAACTTGTTCTAAATATGGGCCCAGAATCATATTTTTGTGAATCTTTTTTTTTCTATTATACTGATGGTGTCTTCCCAAAGAAAAGTCCCTATGTCTTAGGACTGGGAATCAGGATGAAAACTGCTTGATATAAAGAGAAGTGTACAAAGCTCAAGCTGGCCTAGTTATAATTTAGCTTACTGTCACTCATAGTATGGATATAATTCCTCCTGGTACAGAGCATATTACACTTAAGCTATAATGAATCAGTTTGGTTTTCAGTCTCTATGCACACATGGGACTGACTGCTGCTGTCCAGCTGTTCTTTACTCTCCAGCTGTTTTTGCAGCTGTTCCTGTTCCAGCTGCAGCTGCTGCTGACGGAGCTCTATCACTTGACGCTGCTGCTGTAGTGCCAGGAGCTGCTGCTGCTGCTGAGCTGTGAGTCCCACCACCGCCGAGGCTTGGCTTCCGTCCACGGCACCAGCCAAGCACTCTGCCTCCAATGTTTGTTCAGCGGTGGCAATCACATGTTGGGGTGGCTCATTGTCTGCTTGACACTGCTGACTTGTAATAACAGTCCCTTGTGTGTCCTGCTGTTGCTGAATAACAGTCCCTTGTGTGTCCTGTTGTTGCTGGATAACAGTCCCTTGTGTATCCTGCTGTTGCTGGATAACAGTCCCTTGTGTGTCCTGCTGTTGTTGGGTAACAGTCCCTTGTGTGTCCTGCTGTTGTTGGGTGATATCAACAATTTGTGGTATTGTTGGATGTTTTTGCTGCTGAGCAATGTTTTCAATTTGTGCAGTCTGTCCCACTGACACAGCCTGTCTTTCATTCAGAGCGTTAAGCTGTTGCTGTTCACGCTGTTGTCCCAGCTGTAGCTGTTTAAGAATACTGGTTCCACCAAGCTGAATATCAATTCCTACAGCGTTCTGCATGGGAGCTGGCTTTACATAGAGATTTTGATGAGGAAATGGTGTTTGCTTTGTCTGCACCCCCATACTGGCTACATTTGAGCTCTGTGCTGGGATAGAGGGCGCTGCAGGTATACTGCCCTCAAGTGGCTTCACAGTTAGTCCTGCCACCCCACCACTACCACTGTTCTGACGCTCATAGCCAGTCTGTAAAAGACGTTCTTGTCCTCCACATTCAGGATTAATAGACATCTGTGGATATCCATCACCTGCCTCTGTAGAATTGGCTATCACCGGAATATTCATCTTAACAGTTGTGAAAAATGCCATCTTCTCTCTGCAAAACAAAAAGGATCATTTCATTATTCAAATCAAAAATGTGTATTGAGGTCTATCATTTCTATGCAAGAAAATTACCTGATACCTTGAAACAAATTTGTCACACGAGGTATTGTAATAATCTGTGGTGTCCAAAACAATAGACAATGGCTAGAGCCAGATTCCTTAATACTATATACATTGCATTGCAACTGCTTTGTTGGAAGGTTGGCATCTGATCAAATGACCCAGCTTTTGTGTGCTGTTGCCTTGTGTGAACAGAAAGACAGAGACCAGACACAGGACAGACAGGTGATTACTAAGAGGTACCGGAAGTTACTTTTTAATACCTCGATGAAAAAGCTGCTTGTCACATTATTCATTAAAATGGTATGATTTATTTTAAGAAATGTTTTGTCAATGATAATTAAGATAAGATATGGTCTGCTTTGATGAGAGCATGTTCAATGTTTGTAGGGGTATTTACCTGAAGGTGGCCTCATTGGGTTGCTGGGCTTGCAGCTTCCTCAGTTTATACACCTCTTTGGTTGCCTTCCTCAGACGCCTTTCAGCCTTTTCGTCCAGCCTCGATACATTGCGCTGGATGGACCGAGCTCGCTGAAATTACCATAACAAATAAGTTTAAACTAGGAAAAATTTAGTAACCATTTCAGTAGTGTTACAAAAATGTTTTCACTCAGGCAGTGACCTACTCATTCCATAATGGACAAAAATGAACGGATGGAAGCCCTTTTGTTGAGGAGGCATTATTAAAGCAGTTAAATTGACATTAAGGTTATGTGGACATGTGCTACACTGCCATATATCTGAGAAGGCCGGCATCTAATATATTCCTGTAATTGAGAGGTAGCATTTCACATCTGAGATGCAACACCTTATAACTGAGAGGGAATATCATATGTTTGACGGGGAGCATCTAACATTTGAGAAAGGGCATCTTATGTCTGAGAGGGACCATTCCATGTCTGAGAGGGAGCATCCTATGTCTGAAGGGGGAGCATTCCATGTCTGAGAGGGAGCATCTTATGTCTGAGAGGGAGCATCTTATGTCTGAGAGGGAGCATTCCATGTCTGAGAAGGAGCATCCTATGTCTGAAGGGGGAGCATTCCATGTCTGAGAGGGAGCATTGCATGTCTGAGAGGGGAAGCATCCTATGTCTGAAGGGGGAGCATTCCATGTCTTAGAGGGAGCATCCTATGTCTGAAGGGGGAGCATTCCATGTCTGAAGGGGGAGCATTCTATGTCTGAGAGGGAGCATCCTATGTCTGAAGGGGGAAGCATCCTATGTTTGAAGGGGGAGCATTCCATGTCTGAAGGTGGAGTACCCTATGTCTGAAGGGGGAGCATCCTATGTCTGAAGGGGGAGCATCTTATGTCTGAAGGGGGAGCATTCTATGTCTGAATGTGAGCATGCTATATCTGAGAGGGAACATCTGATATCTGATAATAGATTATTATGTCATAAATCAGCCATGGGGCTATATGTGGGCTGTACATACCAGTTTATCTGCCTTGGTTATCATCTGCTGCAGTTGTTCATTCTCTGAGAACCAGGAAGGAAGCTCATTGTCGCCTACAAGTAGAACAACAGATATTGGCACAGGTTCGGTATTATCTCTTAACTTTATTGCTAATGCTATATTATTTGCACTAAATGAATGGCAATATCTCTGGATGACTGTTTATGGACATCCAATTGCCTGTTTCAAGCAGAAATTATTTTCATCAAGTATTTGTCAAAGACTAATTTAATTTGTATTGCGATTTGCGGATACTATGAAAAATACCACCACTATTTAAAAAAAGACTTTACTGTTAAAGGGTTTGATCTATTGCATGTTTTGATCTGTTACGTGGTTTGATCTGTTACGTGGTTTGATCTGTTACGTGGTTTGATCTGTTGCGTGGTTTGATCTGTTGCGTGGTTTGATCTGTTGCGTGGTTTGATCTGTTGCGTGGTTTGATCTGTTACGTGGTTTGATCTGTTACGTGGTTTGATCTGTTACGTGGTTTGATCTGTTACGTGGTTTGATCTGTTACGTGGTTTGATCTGTTACGTGGTTTGATCTGTGACATGGTTTGATTGCCTTTGCTATATGACAATTCTTACAGGCTGCTATATGACTGAAGTCTAGCCAACCACTATATGGCAACTGAGTGTTACCTTTGGCCCGGGCATCCTCCATGCGTCTCTTGATCTCTCGCAGTCGTGTGATATCGTCATTAAGCTGGAGAAGCTTGGCTTCTGAGGCTTGGAGATCAAGCTCTAAATCAATTGAAGTCCTCAGAGGTGGTGCCACCATAGACCCCATGGATCTAGCCTTGGCTGTCAATCCTCCCTGCATTCAAACATCTCATCATTATTATTCATGAAACAAAACCTTGTCATTTTTCATTCTACTTCTAATCATGTTTTTTTCCATTTGTATAATTTGTAAAATTCATTTTAGCTTGTATTCTAAATGTCCGACTGTAAATTATCTCTCTGCAAAAATTACAAGTCAGTTTTTATAATAGCCATCTGAAACTAGATTTTTTTTATCTTATCATTAACTGTTTCTAATTTAGTCAAGATAAGATGTTGAGATGTATCCTACCTTTTTAAGTCTGAGACTTCTCCTTTCCACCGCATTCCTCTGAAATCCTCGTCTGTACTTGACGGAGCTATCACTGTCACTGCGATTCAACTGCAAAATAAACACAATTCCACTCATAAATCACAATCTCAATCAGATACTTTACTGCATTTTATCAGGCCTTCTGATTATTATATCATTGTGATGCTGTCATCATATATTTACCTTGCAGATGTAATCTAGTCCAGGTCTTCCTGCAGGTGAGAATGTTTGTGACCTACGAATGGCACTTCCTCGTAGGGAAGTTTCCGGTCTCCGTCGATCTCTCATCCGGTACTCCACCTCCGTGTTGGTCTCCTTATCACAGGTTATGATCCTGATGGTGCCCTCTGGTGAGAAATCTTCCTCGTCTATCTCGGCCAGCATATGGTCTCCGACGTAGATAATCTCCTCCTCCTCATCCAGGTCTCCCTCCTCTTCGTCTTCCTCTTCCTCGGGGATATCATGGACACCCATGGAAGCCGGTAGCACCATCTGAGTCAAAACAACTATCTTATAACAACTTACATGTCAACTTACTCTCTTTTTACAGCAAAAAATGACTGTTTTTACGGACAATGTTAAAATGAAAGAGGCATTTTGTTCTTTTAAAAGTTATACACTAGTGTTCTGTAAATTCAACAATAAAATCAAACTGGGTTTGGTAACAGGCTTTAAACAGACATTTGTGTTAATTAATTAGTCTCCTGTGTTATCTGTAAACAACATGTTAAAAAAGTCAAGACAAAGATATATTTTTTATCTGCAAGATATCAAATCCAATTTGAAGATTTGTTGGTTGCACTGAGAGATAATTAATGTTGGTTTTACAGGCACAGTATGAGTACTATAACATACCCTGATATGGTCAAGGCCTGAGATAGGTTTGTCTGAGGCCTGGTTGATATCCTCCTCCTCCCGATCATCCTTCTCCTCCTCTTCCTCGCTCCCTCCAGATCCTTCTCCATTCTCCACATCTACATCCTCTTCCATATCTTCAGGACCTGAACACATAGTGTCAGAAATTTACTCTTAGCTTTCATCAGACTCGTGCTTATATCTCGTTACAATCAGAATTCTTGCAGGATACAAGCCCCACAATGATATCATATGTTATTCTCTTTAATAACACAAATATGCGAGTAATTAATAGGAGAAAAATCAGATATCTTAATATAGATCTATGCAGCTCCTTTACTAATATCAAATATTTGTTCTCCACCTATCTGACTTTTGGGTTTGAAGCTGGAGTGATGATAACCATGTTTCCCTAGTTTATATAATATATGAGTGACTGACAGATCAGATACCTTGATTTCTGGTGAGGGTGGAAGTCTGTGAGGAGATGATTGTCGACTCATCACTGCTTTCCTCCTTCACAGAACTGAAAGCTTGGTTGGAACCCTTGAAATATGAACTATCAAACGAGGATGATCGCAACCTGCAAGCAAAGCAACTTCCATTCAGGACATGTGTTTATCTCGGAACATATGCTCAAATCTATAGCATAAAAATGACTATTAATCATAATTTCATCAGATAATATCCTACTTATTTTGATGGACAATAAGATAAAGAGCTCTGCAGGGATCATTGTCTATTTGATATATGTACCTGATATCTCTAGCGCTGCTGACCGGACTCTGCTTGTCCTCTCCGGTCAGTGATGACCGTCGGAGTCGCGCTGAAGATGCCTCCAATAGCTGCGCAACCTTATCTGTGCTTGTCTGAAAAGTAGTAAAATAATTTAATGCATTTTTCTCACTACCTTTTGCTGCTTAAATAAAACTCTTTTACAAAATCTTGGATTATCATTATTAACTACACAATGATCTCTCACACAATATACACAGTTCATGCCTCAGGAATATTATGCTTATGGGAGTTAATTGGAATTAAATCTCAAAGAGTATCTAAAAACTAGTTTTCATTCCACTCAAATGATAACATGGGTTTAACTGAGCTGAATTCCTCACTAAATATATGTGCACAAAATGATCTAGTTCTCAAAACACATGTCACTGTGATCCAGACCATCCGTACTGGAAATCAATTTAATTGCACTGAACATTTTTCAGCCATCAATTCATCCAGAAAATGATTCATATATTTTTGTTCTCAAAGCACACTGGTGTTTTTCAGTGATCTTTTCATGTAGTTATTGAAGGAGATTGACAACATGTTCTGGCAAATTATAAGTGTAGAAGTGTATGCTTTGTTGATTATTGGAATGTGTCATGCGAGTTGAGGGAGTGCGCTGTCATCATACACTGCCTCTACTGTCTTATTGTACAACAAATCCACTGACCCGTGACGAGATGGGCCCTGCCATGTTTGGCGGTACATACCATCATGATCAGTACCACGTCACCCCATAGTGACATGCACTCTACCTATAAACAGCAACCACTTCTTCTATCTATCTTCATGCAAGGCTGGCATCTCAGCACGATCATTTCTCAGAATCTATTTCAGGTAACTGCTTTTACCTAGCAAGGCCACCTGGTGGCAACTTGAGATGTAACTGAGGACGTAATATGAATTGTTTAAATGAGTTTGACATTTAAAGTAAGGTACAATAGATTTAACCAAGAAAACCTGTTTAGATTGACAAATTCATGATATGGCTTGGACTAAATAGGTATCAAAAGAAAGAAAAAATGATCCTATGAACAGTTCTTTAGAAAAAAAACATGGTGACCCTGTATATTGGAATGCATGATAACATAAACAATGATACATTTGACGCTTTTTGAAACATCTTTTTTTTTAAGGGCAGGAAGGAAATGTCATCAACAGGACAGAAATGAGAGGTAGACACCAGCCCAGCATATGCCACAGTAAGGCTTGTGGTGGGGCACGGAATGTTCTTAATTGTCAAATGAGCAGTGACTCAGGAAGGAATTTCCTATGTGACTGTGGTCTTGGTGAGGGTTATGCTAAGCACCAATTAGAGGTAACATGGTCCTCATGCAGTGCAGGAAGGAAACCACCACAGCCCAGACATAGGACCTCACCCCTCTACCACTCACCTTCAACTCATTACCAGTAACTAGCAGTCTGGCCAAATACTTTATAGGATACCAGACAGTTGGGCTAGTAAGTGGAGATTTGCACTGAATCAAAGTGGACTTGCCAAAACCATTTTTACGCATAATTTCTTTTATCAATTACATGAACTATTTTACGTTTATGCACTATTCTACACTTTGTTAACAATACTTGAAAAATCATGATTAGCTACTAGACAGTTAGGCTGACATCATGGGAAGGTGTACTAGCCTGACAGTGATTCTACTAGCCTGGGACTATGGGCCAGTGATAAAATCCCATACTGAATTAGACTGTCTTAGTTTAAAATCAGCAAACCAGCCTATGTGAATTGGGGATGGTTTTTGTTACAGATAAAAGATATGGTCTATATCAGTAATGCTGGTAAGGGAGGGGAAGGTTGTGTGGTATGTTCAGTCGCATATAGTGTTTGGTCAGCGTCTTGGGTTACAGTTTGTTGTCTGTGGACATGTCTGCCATCCACAAAGCTTTCAATGACTTTGCCCTTTCTCAGCATATACAGTCAGTATTTCTAAGGATGAGTTGACACTTTGCAGTTGAGAATGGCATCGTGCCAACTTCACTACACAAGGCCTGTTCTTCTATTCTGCTTTTATCTAACTCATCCTGATCATAACTTCACATGTTCAGGTTTTTGTGGTCACCAACATTGCACATCTTTTTTATAGATTATTCAGCTTTTTTACAACCATCTTTTTGACACTACATAGCAACATGCCAAATTGTTCCTTATTTATCATCCTCAAGAAAAAGATGCAATTAAGTGTCAAGAGAAGCCTGATTTTTTAATGGGTGTTCTGACTAAATGATATGTGAGGACTCGGGAGGGGAGCTTACAGTCAGGGATGTCATACTCACCATGGGAGAAGGGGACGGGAGGCTGGACGGGGCGCTTGCAGTCAGGGATGTCCGGTTACTGTTGCTCCTCTGGCTGTCTGCTTGCATGAACTTAAAGCTCAGTACGTTGTACCACACACACGATACTCTCTTTGGATCAAAGTCTGCCAAGCTTACTTGTGCACAACCCTGAAAGGCAAAATAAAACTGGTGTCACATTTATAATAATTAAATTCAACATATTCAGATAGTCAGATAGATGTTTTTGCCATCAGACTTCACAGTTGTTTAACAACCCAGCATGACCTAGGAGAGTCTCAAGAGTTGTGAAATGCCTGTAGGAAAGGAAGATATCTTAATAGATGATGCGTTATCTCACCAGGCACTCCTCGTCTCTTCCGTCACACACGCACCATACATGAACTTGCAGAGTTTTTGACGACAGCTTACTCTCCACAAGAGGAACGCGGAAGAACTCGCCAAACTTGGGGTTGTTCAAATCTGATGCAGCATTGGTGGCAAATGTGGATACTGTACTAGTACTGCTCGGGAGCAGGGCGGCCTTGACCTTCCTGCAACACATAACAGATGAAGCATGAAACACATCACTCATACAGTCTTCGACATATCACTCTCTGTATAAAATATGAATCACTAAACATTGCCCTGAATTAAAATCCTTCAAAATATATACACAATATCTGAGAAATGTACTTGATGAAATTCTTTAATTCCAAATATTTGAGTTCATTTTCTGATGAGTATAGCAAATTAATGTGAGTGATTGTCATGCTACAAGTTATGAAGTAGTTGAGTTTGGACTTACACTTGGCACCTGTCAGAGGGGAAAGCCAGAGCAGCCAGGTTACGAGCCTGCTCTATGCTCACAAACAACTGACTGTCTGCACAGTCATACCTGCAACAAACAAACATGCCACCCTTACATCACCTCACACACATCTTCAATATATATGTATGTCTTGATTGAAAAATGTTTGTTAAAATTTTTATTTAACAATATTTTTTTCAGAATATTTCAAAGTATTTATCAAAAATTGCTTATTGTCAATATAACTTTATGTTATCATTTATACTGTTAGAAAAAAACTTGAGAGTGTCATCATACTGACTTGAGTTTGACTTGGACTTGTGCCGATTCGAGTGCCATCTCAAATACATCATCCAACTCCCCAGGCCTGAAAATACCACAATGTACTCGTACTGTCACATAACATATTTCTCAACATCATTAATAAACACATCACATACAGATCCATCATGCTACATAGCAGAGTTTAATACTTCAAAGTCAATCACGCATGGATATAACTTAGGAAGTTATAGGACATGACCATTTTGCTTGCTGCCACCCCTTCCCTACCCCACTCCTTTCCTACCCCACCCTTCCCTACCCCACCCCTTCACTACCCCACCCTTCCCTACCCCACTCCTTTCCTACCCCACTCCTTTCCTACCCCACTCCTTTCCTACCCCACCCTTCCCAACCCCACCCCTTACCAACCCCACTACTTTCCTGCCCCACCCCTTCCCTACCCCACCCCTTACCTACCCTACTCCTTTCCTACCACACCCTTTCCTACCCCACCCTTCCCTTCCCCACTACTTTCCTACCCCATCCCTTCCCTACCCTACTACTTCCCTACCCCACCCCACCTGTGACAGGGTTGAACCCTACACATTGCTATTCCAAGTCCAAGCCTTGTCAACACACTTCTACTTTCAACCAAAGCCTTGTTAACGCTGTAGGTTCACTATTTGAGAGTGCATACATTCATTAATTCAGTGGCACCAATCTTTGATCACATATTGTTCAAATAAGGTAACTTTCTTGGATTAAAGATTTCTTTGGATAAGAAGCTCCAGTTTAATGGTCCTTGCAAATAATTGTTTAGAGCAGTATGAAATGCCCTGCATGAAGCTAATTTAGGGAAGTGGTGCAAGCTGTGCATGTCTGAGTCCACATTACATGTACCTCTCAAGTTGCTAATCATGGCAAATAGTCCAGACCAACATCCTCAAGAAATGTTGAAACAGAACACACTATTGCAGAATTATAGTAATATTTCACATCCTCGACTAACAAAAATGTCTATTTATACATGCACATAAATGGCTCATGGGTATTACATTGTTCATCATCATAAATAATCATGATGCTGAGCTTGCATGCAATACTGAGAAATAGGCTTTTTTTGGCATCTTGAATAATGATCATGCATAAATATCTTCCTTGTTACCACCTGACTGATTGCAATGTATCCCGGATGACATGGAGTGTGTCAGCAGCCAACTGAATATAGTATCCTGCCTTGTAGTCTCAAATTTTATTTCTCATATCATAAAGTGTTTGGGTTTTCTTCTTGACAGATTGTTTCCACAAGTCAGATGATTTTGATTCAGTAATTAATCTGATGTGGTAGTTTTCAAAAGCCTCTTTGAAATAAAACCCCACCACGTGCCAGAAATTCCCCTCTGGGACTGTCTCCTTCAGTCTCACTCTCCCCTCGCCTATAACTCATATATTGGAATACAAAGAGGCAGCTACCCTTCCCAGCAAGATTTTGTGGCTTTGCCAGCAACTCATCAATAATTCAATATCTGCTGCATGGAACTTCAAGCATCTATTTGGAAATGCTTATTTCTGACTCGATTTGGAGACTAATATCAGATTTAATGTGGGCACGACCAATAAATGAGTTACTCACAGGCAAACCTTATCATGGTACTAAAAGGTCATGGTTCTCATGAGGTTATGGTACTAAAGGTCATGGTTCTCATGTGGTTATGGTACTAAAGGTCATGGTAAAGTCATGTGTGACCTCATATGTCTAACCACACAGAGGTAAGGAATGAACTGAATACAGCATGGTGAAAAACATTTTCTCTATTATTCTAATCACATCAATTTTTTTACACAGAAAGTTACACCGCCAAGTTAATGAGATCATGCAAGGAAAATCATGATGGAGATCATTGATGCATGATCATTTGGTCGTGAAGGGGAGTATAACATCTATCTACATTTAGAGCATAAATTCCTCATGTTTGAAAAAACTTGCCCTTGAACAATTTGTAACAATTTTAGTCTTCAAAATTCAACTCCTGACAACAGTATAACTTTATTTTTCAAAGTAATCTAAACAAAATTTATCACCTGTAAAAGAAATATATAGTTCAAAGGGGGAAAATTTATTTACCGTTTGATTGATGCCTCGAAAACGCCGCTGTCTCCGGCAACAGATTCGTCACTGACGGCTGCGGAAACACTCCGCGTGTTGCCCCCTGAAAGATTATTACACACTCCACTGCTTGTCTCACTTGTGGGACTCCATGGTGTGCTGCTGTTTGGAGTGTCTGTTGTGGACAGACTGGCCGAGTCTATAGCATATTGTGTTCGCCTATTGGCGCTGAGTATATCCACAGCATTGTTTGTGTTTAAGGGTAAGTGAGGTACTAGTTTGTGTTGATTGCCACCAGAGGGCAGTGGTTGGGACGGGACTGCCTCACCAGTGTGGCTTATACTCAGTTCTGACAACCTCGCTTGTAAGTTTGAGTGGTCCAAGCTATCTACATTTGGCATGGTTGGGACATTTTTGTGTTGCCGTTCAATGTACTTTGCATATGCGGGTGGCGGCAAAGCCACATTTGGGGATACCGGTGGTGACAGAGAGCACAGAGATGACCCCAGCGACGCCGACTTGTTTGAATGAGGTGTTTCATCGGACTGCCCCATGTAGGATGATCCCGAGCTTGACATGGCCACGTTCTCCATGGAGCCGGTCACCTCGTGGATCGGGGTGATGGAGTGGCCGAGGAGGAGCTTCTCCACTCGGCGGTGCAGATCCTGCAGGTTGGTGTCGGAGGTGTACTGCGGCTGCGAGGCGTAGATATCTGTCAGGCTCAGGTTGAGGGAGCTCTTACTGCTCGCTGACAGTGACCCCAGCGACCCGCGGCTCGAACCCGACGACATGGATAAGGTGCTCAGTGAAAGACTGTAACAAAAACAACACCATCTCTATCAATATATTGAACTCCAAAATTTTTTTAAAATCCAGCATGCATTTTTTTAAGTCAATGAAATGTTTAAAAGCGTGACAATCAAAACTGTTCCAATAATTGTTGGTGCTGCCCTCTGGGTGCAGTTTTTCTTACCTCTTGAGTTGGGACTCTAGCACCGTGGTCAAACGAGTGGCTTCTGCTAACTGCTGCATTATTATGGCTTTCTGCTCACTCAACTTTAATCTGAAAGATTAAATGAAAAGCAACTGAAGTATGATGTTAACCAACAAATATCTCTCTAAAGAAAAAATAAGAAAATTCATAAATCAATTTGAGCAAGTTTCAGGCACCCTCCTCAAGCCAGAAGCTGATAGAGTATTATGATCTTAGAGCTGTAGCTTCTCCTCATGAATATTCAACAGTTATTAATGAGTTAGAGGCTAGTGCTCTGATCGGTCAGGCATATCAAGCGAATGTGTCAGACATATTGAAAGTTATTTGGGGCCTGATCAATGCATGTTAAAGGCCACCCAACACTGTGTTCCCACTGTTGTGGACAAGAGGTGGGAAAACATACAGCTTAATATGACACATTTGTTTAGAACATTAGACACTGGCCTGACTATGCCAGCAGGTGACACCTAGGTTTCCTTAACTTATAAGCTTGCTCTGCTGACTGAGTCAGTGGGTGGGACTTGTATAAATAAACAAACTCAATCATCACAACTTTTTTGGAAACTCAGCTTAAAACAATTCTCTTCATCCAAAAAAAAACAATGTTTTTATACATGTTTGTGTATATTGTCCACCATATGAGAGAGATAGTAGAGCAGTACCTTTCAGCGATCTGTTTATTGGAGAGCTCCATGGCGTGCACCAGGTCCTTCTCCAGCTGCTGGATGCGCTCATTTATCTCCCTCATCTCCTCCTCGCTACGACCTTTGGGATTAATACTTCGCAGCTCTCTCAGAAGCTGCTCCTTCTCTTGTATGAGCAGCAATCTAAAAAATATCAACCACTTATTCACAGGTACTTGGCTCAAACATGTATTTATTTCTCCTCTATCTTTATGTCATCACCAGGTCATGCAAATATTTGCAAATGAAACACAAAAAAAAAAAAAAAAAATCAGAAGGAGTTAAATTTAGAAACAAATTTATAAATATTCTCAAACTAAAACTACTCTTTCTCTTGTATAATAAACGATCTAAAACAAATAGTAACCTCTTTTTTTGCAAAACATGGTTCAAACTTATATTTCTCCTCTAACCTTGACTAATATTACCAGCTCAAGTAGTAATTATTTACAAATTAAACAAAAAAAGATATAACCAGTTAGAGTTGAATTAAAAATATATATATATTAATATTCTCAAACTCAAAACAGAGCATTTTCCATTGGTCATAGGTAGTTGTCCATACCTGTCCTTGTCGGACTCGTTTTGACCGGGGATCATCTGGTCCTCGACGCTGACCAGTTGTTCCTGGAGCTTGGTGACCTGCTGGCGAGCTTCATCATACTTCAGACGGCACCTCACCACCTCCCCCCACTGGTTGCTATAGGCCGCAATCTGCAAACATCAACATGCACATCTCATATCTCAAAACTTAACGCATTTTGATCACGTTAATTTTTTTTAGCAGATTTCAAAGCTGATTTAATCAATTAATTTTTGAGCAGATTTCAAAGCTTATTTAATCAATTAATTCTTTTTAGCAAATTTAAAATGTCATTTAATCTATTTAATTTGCTGTTATAATTAATGTTGTGATTGCCTACCTCTCCTGACAGATCTGTCTGTGATGCTGTACTCAGTCTCTCGTGAGGTAAGGACAACGTTGATACATCAGGAGACGACCCACTCTGTAGCTTGGTCCGTAAAAACTCATCCTTTAATCTTGCTACACTCTGTAAAGTGGAGGAGACATCCTTATTCCAAACATAGATTTCTTAAAATTTATATATTTTCTTAACTTAAAAATTAACATAAAATTAATATTTTTTCAAAAATTTCCTTATCTTGACATCAATATAATATCAGGCATTTTATATGTATATTAATATTTTGAGACATGTTGTTGATCAGATTTTGGTCATTATAGATGTGTTTATATCCTACCCACCTGCATAAGTTCCTGTTTGTGTTTTTCCTGCATGGACAAGGATTTATGAATAGAACGAATGCGGCTGAGAATCTCATGGGCCTGGTCCAGAGAATATATATTCTGCTGCTCAGACATTTTTTGGTTCACTCTGTAAAGAAAAATATATGTGCAAAATCACATTAGTACAACATTTCATATTGATCATCTTAATGGGACTCTATTGATTATCACCACGGTTCATATACCATCCTAATCGTTCTGGCAAATATGACCAATGGTGACATTAATATTGCAATATTGAAATATTTTTTTCAATATAGCTTCTTTCATGACTTTCATCTATTTTCATTTCTTATGATGCAAAATCTTTTTTCTATTGTTTTAAACAAATTCTCACAATCTTCTGCTGCTAATCACTATTTTATTTACAGAAGTTAAAACTAAAGCCATGTATGCTTTCAGGCTTTAGTAACCTAAGCTTTCGGGCTTTGGGGCATGCAGGAATTTTATCACACAGCTATTTACATTCAATTAACATGAACTATTTGGCAGCAGTGGTTCACCAGTGAATGCCACCAAACTCTTTGTTATTAGGCTGATGTCAAGTATTTGAACTTGTCAATCAAATTTTGGCAACAATGTGCAATTTACAAATACCTCTGCATTGTTACAGTTGACCAGCACATCACATTAAATACACCCCAGACCAGCTTGAAAATGTTATCACATCTCAATACAAAAGGGATAATGAGATTCAACCATGTTTTTATAAGATCTCACACAATATCAAACCATCTCCAAACACTGCTGACCAATTTTGTTATTTCTTAATCTACAAATGCCTCATTACATTGAATAGTTGCATTGTTGGCTGGTAATGGACTCTGACTGTGCCAGTTTGTGGCAAGTTTATCAACACAATTAGAGTTGATTATTAGATGCTGACAGGGGAGGCTGGCAGGTGGCCAGGGTACGATGATCATGATGATGCAGTGCTTGCCGGGTCAGGGGTCAGGGGTCAGGGGTCAGGGGTCAGGGGTCGGGCTCCGTCGCTGGAATGCAGCAGCGGCGACGAGGATTCCTAACGTCCCTATCACAGCATTGTACGGACATGTTCATTAGCATTCTATGGCCATGTGACTCGGCATGCTGACATAACTAACACCAATGCTCTGTCTACACGATCACTGTCCACACTCCACTCACTGCCAGCCTCACAAGTCCTAAACCTAATATACACATCCTAGGGCTCGCATTCTTTCTCATTTCTGCTCAATACATAACTCATTCTATTCCAAATTATTTGGTGTCAGTATCTTATATTATGTATGCTTTATATATTCATTGATATCTTTAAATAAATTTCAAAAGGGATCCAAACGTTAAAACAAAAGCTGAATACCCCAGAGCTGTGATGGCCAGGGCTTTCATATTGTTTGTGACCATTTCCAGAAAATGGCTGGACAATACTCACACTAATTCTAATATTCAGCAATTACTCAGCCTTGCAGGTCAGAACATCAATGCGAGGAAAATAATGTATCCAAAATGGCTACATCAGTCAAATCTTTTCCTCTCTCAAGGTCTTACTTTGAGGCTATATATAGATGACCAGAATGAGCCACAGACTGTTCCAGGTGTCTAAGCATGTGAAAGACCATTTACTCCTAGAGTTTGGCCAATCAAGTTTGGCCAACAGACAGAATGAATCAAAATTTCCCCTTCCTACTGCATAAGTTATGCTTACAAAATCACCACAATTAATAATATATGCTCTGAATCCTGATGTAGCTTATGTTACTACATTTTTTAACAAAAGCAGTAATGCTGTAAGCTGGTATTTATTATCAATCTACCAATAGAGATAACAGACTGTGTCTGCTCATGGGATGAGCCATATTTGCCAATGTATTCTGATATCATTATTATTTTAAAATAAGTTTTATACAATACTAATATTAACTTAAAACTTATTCAGCTTGGACGGAGAGTTCTTTTGATCTTATTCATGATTTTCACAATATTACTGGATGCAAATTATCCCCTTCTATCGGTTATCTGTTAACTCTGACTTTAACATAATCACCATAGAAATATCTCAAATACGATATTAAACAAAATAAACAAAAATCTGAACTGCGCAAATCACGAGAATATCCAAAAATTATGAATTATTTAAAATATGGATTGATTTTTTTTATGCTGACCTGTGCAGAGTCTCGACGCCCTTTTCCTTGTAGTACATTTCTGTTCGGATCTGTTCCAGTTCCTGTTTGAGCCGCGCCACCCGGTTCTTGGCCAAGTTGACATCGGCCTTCA
Organism: Amphiduros pacificus; assembly: GCA_949316495.1. NCBI lineage: Eukaryota > Metazoa > Annelida > Polychaeta > Phyllodocida > Hesionidae > Amphiduros > Amphiduros pacificus. Next base: position 30,532,183 of record OX439008.1, on the reverse strand, counting down.
GCAGGTCCGGGTCGTACTTCGTAGAACTCGCCACGCTTGATATTGAGTTCACTAAAAAATATAAAATAATGCACTCATTTCCAAACTATTCATTATGATACATATGTATTACAATCTGAAATTACTATTACACAAAGGAAGCCCATAGCACAATATGACATCAGTGAAAGTAATCTGAAAGTCTGACAGCTCTGAACAATTGTAACTTTTCTCGTCTTTGCATCTGAGGAATCAATATGATTTCAGATTTTTTCCAGTAAGGACCTCTTGTGGTCACATTCAATAACTAGGCAAGGACCTCTGCTGTTTAGAGTTTGCATATATGGTCTATATAACTGAAAGCTAATACCATAAAGTTAACCCCTCCCCTTAACTGAAAGAGATAAAGACAGTCACTCATGATGAATGGGCACTTTTTAGTTTAAATTCTATCATTTGATATTGTATTTGCACATGCGACAATCTTCATGACCTTTAACAAATCTTATTTTATCACTAAACTAACATGTTAATTTCTCAAGTCTTTCATAAATATTTCATTAATCCTTTTATGTTGAAAAAGCCCATTTCTTTCTTCCAAATAAAAAAGTTGATTTTAATTATATGGAGACTGTTCAGTTGGGAATGTCTTTATTAATAATACAAAGGGAAAAAAACGCTGCCAGTTGGCCACATAAAAACAAGCTGTGGAAAGAGGGTCATATACCATGTGTCATGTAATGCTTACAAATATTAGGGCAAATTGGACTCATACATGTCATGACAATGCCCTGTCATCACAGCCAAGTTCATACATTTTTAAACCATTTATCATAAACAAGTTTTGAATTAGAATATGGGTAAAGAACCCATCAAGCAGGGTTCTAATTATCAAATAAACAAAGGAAATCAGTGTCAGGGTGCATTCTTAGTAGATGCCTGAATAAAAGAAGAGCATACATCGATTCCCTGCCTTGACCTAAATATTTGGTTACTAGTTTGGTTAACCCCTAACGGATGGGAAAAATATCAACATGCACCAGTGACAGGGGACAGGAAGGATGTAAACATCCTCATTGTTCTGGCTTCATGACATCATTTTGTAACATTCTATACGACTGCAACTTGTTACAGTGCAATCATGGTAATGATGTCAGACTATACATATTGAATGACCATGAACTTTTGACCTCAATACTTTGCATATTGAATAACCATTTTCATATTTTTTTTATTAATTTAATATATTGATAGAAAAGTCCAGAAAAAATTGTTAATCCTGCCCCCAAAAAATCCAAATCAGCTAGTCCTTTAAAAGTTACCATGTTTTGACTTGTTCCTACAGGTCAGCACCACACACTTCAAGATCTCAAGATCACTTCATTTTGACAGCCCATTTTTTTCTGAGCTGGAATATTTTCGCTATTGTTTGTCAGTCCAAGTAGGCATATGTGAAGTCAACTACCTTGTGATAATGATAAGGAGCTATTTAGCAAAGGTGTAAAGGGGTTTGGGCAGGAGGCCAGGAAGCTTGAGTGAAGCACAACATTCTAAGCTCAAGTCCTTTATCTTTTGACATACTCATTTCAATTTCTTATATTTATCACGATTACAAAAAAATATATATCCACTTCTTAATTTTCTTTATTCCTTAGAGCCATATGTCACCATGATGAGATCATGCGAAATTAAAAATTTGCAATAATAATTAATTTCTCAGATAATTTTAAGGTTAATATCATTCTGGTGAAATGTATACAAACCATTATTCACATTTGAGCATGCTTTAAGTACAAAGTCTATGTGCTGGGGGCACGGAGGTATTGAATGCGCTCGCTGTGTACAGCTAACCCAGATCTTTCTGACCTCTCATACTTTTCAGTGTCAGTGAATTCCTGAACGTTTGCATTTGACGGATTCATTTTCTCCACGCCTATTTCGTATTCGTTTTATCGTTTGTGAAATATCATGTATTATCATCAGACACGGATCTTCACATTGTCTTCTTATCAAAATCCTCAAAATAAGGCATCATATAATGATTTCCCAATTTAAAGAATAACACTAAATTGGAATATATTAAATATTAGATAATCATACTCAACAAAACAAAACTTATGAATATTTTTCTCATGAATCATTTTGAGGGCAAGTATTTAATGGGTTAAGGTTGCACCTGTTGTGATTTGTAATGTCTCCTATTACTCCCTACTTCATATGAGAGGTATTTATGGCAAAAGATCCATCACCCAACAAAAACTCAAAGTGATCATCCCTTGTCACTTGCTATTTATCAGAAACAGAAGAGGATAACAGTTTAAGTAAACTTCTGAAACAAAGCAGAGAAATCAAGAAAACATAGATGGTTCGGCAAAAAGGATTTTTTGACTCACCAAACTGTCAGACTCTTAACATGATTCATGAGGGATCGTGAAAAAATATGTGAACGATTCCAACTTGACAATCCTAGAGAAACATCAGCATTTTTTTCCATGTGAATATGTATGCCATATGTAAATATGTATCAATTTGGTCTGATGTCTCTACTCTAATTGCATACAAAATGGTCTTTCTGTAAAGCACAAATAAATTAAATACATTTTTTTCCTGTTCTCCTGCCGAATACCTTTTCATTTTCGTATAAGTAGAAAAACGTAATTAAAATGTTGCGCCGAATTTCAATGTAAAATGATTTTTTTTTAAATATGTACATAAGTGAAGTCTTTCAATACTTTTCAAAAAGTGAACTGAAATTAAATAATTTTTATTTATGCCTGATTATATTCATTGCCTTTTGCACAATATTTTAGACCATATGAAATGATCAGGTATGGTCAGTGATCACTATTTCCAATTCCCTTCTGTTCATATACTATAGTACGATAGGTGTTTGGAATGTACATACTGTGGTGAAAAAAATATATAATAATTGCACAGTGTGATTAAGATTAAAACATATTTTATCAAGTGCAAATCTTACAAATTTGTAAATGTTGCTAAAATTGTTTAAAAAATGTGATTCAAGTGATATTCCTGGCACAGCACCATGGGTGAACATATTTTGCCCCACCTTTTTTTTTGTATCTCTGAAGGAAAAATAGAAGTTGAGTCATCGCTAAACACATACCTGCGAGGATATTGCTAAATCATGTGTTTGGGAAGTTAGAGAGCAGCACCCATAACAATCAAATCAAATGCAACCATACTTCTCAGTTTTTTCCCATTTTGATTCAAAATTCAAATACTATGATATCAACCTTATTGTTTTTCATAGTTCTGTAAATAGACAATGGTTTTTCTGTAAAAACAATGGTTTTTCTGTAAAAAAGATAATGCTTTTTATAGTTCTGTAAAAAAGATAATGCTTTTTATAGTTCTGTAAAAAAGATAATGCTTTTTATAGTTCTGTAAAAAGATAATTCTTTTTATAGTTTTTTTAAAAAGATTATGTTTTTTACAGTTCTGTAAAAAGAACAGATAATAAAATGATAAGTATATCTGTTATTTATATTCGTAGAATTTCTATGCATATCAATTCCACATGATAGAGTTATAAAGCTTTGAAGTTTGCTGGAAAAAGCTTTTCAATGCTATCTTTTTACTGATAATTCATAATCAGCAAACTGAATGTAAAAGTTCAAACATAATTCAGTTCTGAATATAAACAGTACCAAAGTATCATAAATATCCATATCATCATGGTGCATGAACTGTGACAGAATTTTTAATTTCTGAAATGTGATCTTTCCAGGACAGAAATGTATGATAAAGCACAATGTTGTATATTAATGTTTAAGATCAAGATTCTGATATTGCAACAACATGAAATGATCAAAGCCCTCCATTCACCGTGGAGGTCCCAGTAATATTACAGGACTGAGAAATTTAACATGATAGACCTTCAAGCAGGAAGGAAGGTCTTAAAAGTAGCCTATTTATATTAAACACGAAACCTTGCTGTGAACTGAAACAAGTGATAGGCCTTCATTTTAACTTTTCTGAATATATGAAAGCACGAATCAATCAATCAATTGAATACACAACACTGTGGACAGTGGCTTGCAGTGATAGTGTGTACTTTGTCCCAGTCACAGTACAGCTCTACATTCCTTTCTAGATGAGACCCCCCATTGAGCCGTGATAAGGCTACATTCCTTCCCCCAACATCACATGCTTAATGTGTACAAACAATGAGAAGATAAAAAGTTCACCGCCTGATAATGTGGGCTAATATTGACTGTGTTAACCCTTTGTCACCCATGCTCTTCATACATCAACTACACTTTTTTTTACTCGACCTATTATATTCAGTGGTGCCTTGACATCCAAGCACTTACCCCTAAATCACTCAAGTCTTTATGTGTTTCAAATATATCAGAGATCATCATAAATTATATTTTCAGTCAATAACAATGCATCACCACTCGTGTCTATATGACTTTCAAAAATTGGTCTGCCCAAACTTTCAGATGTACTTGAGCTTTATTCTATATCGTCTATCAATCAATCATATGTACATTATTATCTGTTTATTTATTTTTTTATGACATGCTCTATATGACAGGCAGGTGTATATTTAGAGCATGTTGTTATTTCTCTTCACATGCTCTGGAGGATTGTGTTGTTATCAGTGATTGCATTATAATCGAGGTACTCGTGATAGTACACCACCTCCCAGGCATTCCACACCCAATCCGCCCCCTGCAGCCAATAACATCCTCTCTACAGTAGCCACTTTCTTCTTTCAGGCAAAATAAGAGAAAAAAAAGTTGTGCTTCTTATTATGTGTGGCTTGCAGGAGTTGCAAAATTCTTTTGTCTTTTGTATATGCATATTTGCTGATATCAATGTGCCTGGTTAACTGTTTCAGGTATTAGTCTCAGACGAGAGGTTTTGGAAATCTGACAGGAAAAAAAATCCTCTTGCAGTAGATCAGTGTTTAATGCTAACACTCGTAAGTCTGTTTTCATATCAAAACTAAGACTCATTTTCAGCTCACACTTTTGATTACAATGTAGCCATAACTTCCTCATACTTTAATTATTGATTCTTGACATATCACTAATTGTGTCAATATTTTAGGCATTTGAGTCATGGTCATTTCTGACCAAAAGTCTTTTTTACCACACTCTTGACAATCAAAACGAATATGATATTTAAATGGATAAAATTTTATTTAAATGGATTAAATAGATAACTGTGGAGAAACTCCCTATGAGTACATACGGCTGTTGAGGCTGGTGAGGGAGGTACGTGAGGACTTCCATTGTGCCAGCGTGTCGTTCAGGTGCTGTACCTCCTCCTGCGCTATTGCCAGTCTCTGCTGCTTTACGTTAAATATCTCTCTCTTGGCCTGGAAAATATCAACCAACAAATCATTTCAGATTTTTTTTAAATTCGTTTTTATCTTAATCAAACCAATTCTTAATCAAAATCATTTTCGTGAAACAAATATAAACAGAACTCAGTACTTCTACTAAGTCCAAATGACTTTGGTTATATTAGGTTTCCCAGGCATCTCTCTTTCCAAAATGAACTACCATTCATTTTGGTGGAAAAAAAATGAAAATTATAATTCCATTCAATTTTACCCCATTATTTTGAAAATTCTAACATATCTAATATCCCTTTTTGAAAGTAAAAATGAACACAAGTATTCGGGAAATATTTGAGTGCATGGGACAATTCTGTGGTTAGAATGAATATGTCTGCTGTAGAATTCTTCTATTTTGTTGCATAACTTTACCTTAAACCTGCATTTATTAATATCTTTAGTGAATACTGTGAATATATATTGGATGATGAGACATTTTAAAGGTACCATCACAAATATATAGGTATGCAAATATGACCCTTTTACTGCATATGCCTATGATTTTGCTTGACCAAAAATATGTATGGAATTATCTTTCTATGGATAAGTACTGAATGTAGATTATGTGTGGGCTGCAAGATTTCAATAAAAAGTGCTTAGTGGTAAATTTTAATCAATGTGAAATCTTCTTTAAACAGTTTATATGGTTAAAGAAATGAAGTTTAATTTAGAATATATGTGGGCTGCAAAATTGAGGCCAGTGTTCTCAGAAAGTCTGAACATTTTCCAAGCCAAGCACTGAATGGTTACACATGTATGTAACCACAAAGTGCATGAAAGGGAATTCCCGTCCGATACCTGGGGCTTCCTACCCACATTATTATGGTGGAAATTTTCCAGCAATTACTCTTCCCCTACTCTTACCCTAACAGACCCAGGCAGATGCAGGCCTCGGATCTGCTGACTCATGCTCCGGCCTTCATGTCTGAAAATTATGACCCATTATGCTGCTCATTACCCAGACAAATTTGTATAATTTTGAGAAGAAAAAGGGCATTTACAACACACAATTTTTTCACCTTGATGTCTCTTTACTGTATCTTATAGATATTCATGGATGATGCAATAGCACTGGCAATTTAGATAATGCTAAACTAGCAAACAAAAGTAAATCTCATGTTAATTTCAGTAATCTTTCATCATGTCAATGTTGATGTGGAATGTCACTGGCCACTTGGCTCACTGTCAAATTGATTTGTGTTCAATACAATTTTTATATTTGCTTAAGCCATGAAAATGCTGTAGGAATTTACTTTGTCCAGAGGATGAAGATAAGATGAAAAGATTGGAGAAGAGCATGAAATGTGTTGTTAGCATGGGGCCACCCGTTGCCATGCTTTGCGTGAAAGTAACATGCTCTGGGACAGCTCCAGAAAAGCATGGAAAAGGCCAACATCAAAGCGTCTACACCTGGAGTACACCACAGCCCAGTGATTTTACTGTCTACCTCACATAAGCTGTGGTTTATGTCAGTACAGAACTGACACAAGTGATCACTCTGATAATGTCTGTGTTTTTTTTTGTTTTTTTTTTAAAAAAAAAGGTAATCATTATGATAATATGCTTCTTCACATGTATGACAATGACATGTAAGGGTAAAACACCCTGTGAATCATCTAACAGGACCATATCAAGGGTAGAAGAAAGCGGGTATGGGGGTGTGGGGCTGGAGGTATTGTGGTATTGCTGGGTTTCACAACTCATTATTATAGCAAGGAGGTGGACGTGTGAAATGTAGGAGCGATTTCATGGCTGAGGGATTTGACACAGCAACACTTGAGGACAATGTGAGGACACCCTCGTCCACATACAGGGATGGCTCTATGTCACCCTGCTGAGGACAATGTGAGGACACCCTCCTCCACATACAGGGATGGCTCTATGTCACACTGACACCCTCGTCCACATACAGGGATGGCTCTATGTCACACTGCTGGGGACAGTGTTAGGACACCCTCGTCCACATACAGGGATGGCTCTATGCCACACTGCTGGGGACAGTGTGAGGACACCCTCGTCCACATACAGGGACGGCCCTATGTCACACTGCTGGGGACAGTGTGAGGACACCCTCGTCCACATACAGGGACGGCCCTATGTCACACTGCTGGGGACAGTGTGAGGACACCCTCCTCCACATACAGGGATGGCTCTATGTCACACTGCTGGGGACAGTGTGAGGACACCCTCGTCCACATACAGGGACGGCCCTATGTCACACTGCTGGGGACAGTGTGAGGACAACCTCGTCCACATACAGGGACGGCCCTATGTCACACTGCTGGGGACAATGTGAGGACACCCTCGTCCACATACAGGGATGGCTCTATGTCACACTGCTGGGGACAGTGTTAGGACACCCTCGTCCACATACAGGGATGGCTCTATGCCACACTGCTGGGGACAGTGTGAGGACAACCTCGTCCACATACAGGGACGGCCCTATGTCACACTGCTGGGGACAGTGTGAGGACACCCTCGTCCACATACAGGGACGGCCCTATGTCACACTGCTGGGGACAGTGTGAGGACACCCTCGTCCACATACAGGGACGGCCCTATGTCACACTGCTGGGGACAGTGTGAGGACAACCTCGTCCACATACATACCAACCTTAACCATTTTATGAGAAATAAAATAGTGTACAGGTTAATGACATATATAGAGTTTTCAATGGAAACTTCCCAACTTGTACAGGGTACAGATATCAATTTGTATTTGGTATGTCATGTTGTTTCATACATGTCGAGTATTAATTTGCCATGGGTATGTCATATTCCCTACCTGTGAAGTCTGGTATATAGATATTAATACAGCCATTGCTATGTCATATTGGTCCCTACCTGTGAAGTCTGGTATATAGATATTAATACAGCCATTGCTATGTCATATTGGTCCCTACCTGTGAAGTCTGGTATATAGATATTAATACAGCCATTGCTATGTCATATTGGTCCCTACCTGTGAAGTCTGGTATATAGATATTAATACAGCCATTGCTATGTCATATTGGTCCCTACCTGTGAAGTCTGGTATATAGATATTAATACAGCCATTGCTATGTCATATTGGTCACTACCTGTGAAGTCTGGTATATAGATATTAATACAGCCATTGCTATGTCATATTCGTCACTACCTGTGAAGTCTGGTATACAGATATTAATACAGCCATTGCTATGTCATATTGGTCCCTACCTGTGAAGTCTGGTATACAGATATTAATACAGCCATTGCTATGTCATATTGGTCCCTACCTGTGAAGTCTGGTATACAGATATTAATACAGCCATTGCTATGTCATATTGGTCCCTACCTGTGAAGTCTGGTATACAGATATTAATACAGCCATTGCTATGTCATATTGGTCCCTACCTGTGAAGTCTGGTATACAGATATTAATACAGCCATTGCTATGTCATATTGGTCCCTACCTGTGAAGTCTGGTATATAGATATTAATACAGCCATTGCTATGTCATATTGGTCACTACCTGTGAAGTCTGGTATACAGATATTAATACAGCCATTGCTATGTCATATTGGTCCCTACCTGTGAAGTCTGGTATACAGATATTAATACAGCCACTGTCATTTCATATTGGTCCTACCTGTAAAGTCTGGTATATAGATATTAAGAGAGCCATTGTCATATTGGTCCCTACCTGTGGAAGGGGAGTTGGTTAAAATGTCTTGGGGGCCAATGTAGAGCACAGCAGGACAAGTATGGCAGGTATGTGGCCAACCGTAGTATCCTCTAATCTACCACCTGGGTTGAGTGACCAGGCACAATGTTTGAAATCAAACTTTTTTAATTACTTATTTATAGCATTCTTATATGTCTATAAATAACATCTGCATTGTTTTTCCCCAGAAACTAGAAGAATTTAGAGTTAAGAAAATGGGTCAATAAATCTAGGATAGTCCTCTCACCTATCCCCTTATCTCGCACAATATAATTAGTCATTCTGGTTCTGTAAATCAAAGTGACAATTTTAATCTTTTCCTTATTTTCTGTCAGTGCCTCCAGTGTTTGTAAACAAGACAGCAGCATGACTTGCACCCAGGGTACCTCTAGATGTCGATACGTACTGCAGCTTTCCACTCCATGTCATCCTAAGCAACTTGATATGTTTTGCAAGTCATTGAGAGATGTCATAAATATATTCCCACATTCTTTTGAAAATGAACAGTTGCAATGACAAGTTGCTGTCAAGCATCACTCACCATCAAATCATTCCAAATGATCAACCTCTATTGATATGGCCCTGAGACTATTGGGTAACACGCCTGTTATACAACTCTCATTGGTCAACATGAAATTGTATGCGACTCTATTAGGTCACACTGGGCTGTTATGTGACTTGATTAGGTCACACTGGGCCGTTATGTGACTCTATTAGGTCATATTGGGCTGTTATGTGACTTGATTAGGTCACACTGGGCCGTTATGTGACTCTATTAGGTCATATTGGGCTGTTATGTGACTCTATTGGGCCATATTGGGCTGTTATTTGACTCGAGTAGGTCACACTGGGCTGTTATGTGACTCTATTAGGTCACACTGGGCTGTTATTTGACTCTATTAGGTCATATTGGGCTGTTATGTGACTTGATTAGGTCACACTGGGCCGTTATGTGACTCTATTAGGTCATATTGGGCTGTTATTTGACTCGAGTAGGTCATACTGGGCTGTTATGTGACTCTATTGGGTCATACTGGGCTGTTATTTGACTCGAGTAGGTCACACTGGGCTGTTATGTGACTTTATTAGGTCACACTGGGCCGTAATGTGACTCTATTAGGTCATATTGGGCTGTTATTTGACTCGAGTAGGTCACACTGGGCTGTTATGTGACTCTATTAGGTCACACTGGGCTGTTATTTGACTCTATTAGGTCATATTGGGCTGTTATGTGACTTGATTAGGTCACACTGGGCCGTTATGTGACTCTATTAGGTCATATTGGGCTGTTATTTGACTCGAGTAGGTCATACTGGGCTGTTATGTGACTCTATTGGGTCATACTGGGCTGTTATTTGACTCGAGTAGGTCACACTGGGCTGTTATGTGACTTTATTAGGTCACACTGGGCCGTAATGTGACTCTATTAGGTCATATTGGGCTGTTATTTGACTCGAGTAGGTCATACTGGGCTGTTATGTGACTCTATTAGGTCATATTGGGCTGTTATTTGACTCGAGTAGGTCACACTAGGCGGTGATGTGACTATTAGGTCATATTGGGCTGTTATTTGACTCGAGTAGGTCACACTGGGCTGTTATGTGACTCTATTAGGTCATATTGGGCTGTTATTTGACTCGAGTAGGTCATACTGGGCTGTTATGTGACTCTATTAGGTCACACTGGGCTGTTATTTGACTCGAGTTGGTCATACTGGGCTGTTATGTGACTCTATTAGGTCACACTGGGCTGTTATGTGACTCTATTAGGTCACACTGGGCTGTTATGTGACTCTATTAGGTCATACTGGGCTGTTATGTGACTCTATTAGGTCATACTGGGCTGTTATGTGACTTGATTAGGTCACACTGGGCTGTTATGTGACTTGATTAGGTCACATTGGGCTGTTATGTGACTCTATTAGGTCACACTGGACCATTATGTGACTCTATTAGGTCACACTGGGCTGTTATGTGACTATTAGGTCATATCTATGACTAATCTTGGATAAACAATTAATGGTATTGTAAATTGATACAAAGCCAAAAATATAATATTATCTTCAAAGTATTCAATAAAATATTACAAAATCTGCAGTTTAACATTTTTCACATTTCCACAAAATTATAGGCATGATTAGGCGTGATCAACAGGACAATTCAGGCACATTCTTTCATGTTCAGAGTGGATGACATGTGACCGGAGATATGATCACAAATTTGCTCAACTCAAAATATACATCTGAACATGGCTGATTACTAAACCAGATAAACGGCCTGTGGAATTTACAAAGTGGTCAAATGACTGACACACAGAATGATGGTATGTGGCGTTAAACACCAGTTAAACAATGGGCTCTCCCGTTAACCGCCGGTAAAACAATGCCTTCTCCCAGCATACCATCACTGGCACCGAGTCAATACCGGACCCCGGGATGATTTGCGATCCTGGTTGCCACCAAAATGTCTGCATGTGTCACTCAAGTGCCACAGCCCTCGGCAACTACAGTCAACTTGAAAGTTTACTAAGTTAGACACATATATACATATATGTGAGTATCAGCTGAAGCTATCATTTCTTGCTTCCACACAGACATCCAACTATCATGGTGCTACATTTCTCACAAGTTCAAGAGTCAAAGTCATTAGTCAAAAATATAACTGTGTAAAGTTTAATTCTTACCGCGAGGTCCTCGTTTGCCACGACCAGGTAATCCTTGAGCATCCTTCCCTGCTCATCCCGCCACTGTAGTCTGGGGTCCTCCACCTGGTTAATATCTGCAAGCAAATTTCCATACTTTTAAACTGTATAAAATACTGAAAACAACAACAGTATAAAATGCTGAAAACAACTTAACAAAGAGTTTTTTTAATGACTCTCACTGATCCAACTCTGTTTTTTGGAGAGGTTTACATATAATCCTGTATAAATATAAAGACATGGCTGAGGGCATGAATCTGCACATAAATCATTATTTTTCATTGAAACTTTATTCTGTGAATATTTTCCTTTTCCAATGTATCTAGATACATGGGTGAAAGCCAGAATAAAGTTCAACACAGGTAGAAAGAGTCTGGGTTTAAGGGGGTTAAAAAAGGGCGACATAATTGTGCTCACTGCAACAAATGAGGGGGCATTTTCCTCATATTTGCCGAGTGATGCTGGGGAGGAGCATGATTTGCACACATGCTAACTTCACCACAACACGGCCCAAACCTCAAAAAAACATCAAATGTGTGTATTGGTGTATCCACGGCGGAATGCAGCTGAGGACGGGCGGTACCAAGCACTTGTTGGGGCATGCAATATTTCTGTGTCTGTCTCATGAATATGAGAAACATCTCTCAAAGCCAGCCCTCATGTTAGCAGTGCTCGCCGCCTCCACAGCCTCCACTTCACATCACACAAAGTCTATACACTACTCTCCTAATTTCTAACATTAATAATTAATAAAATCTTTATTTAAACATGTATAGGATATAAACTGATATTTGTGTTCCCCAAGTAAATCAAGTATGGATTATTTTAGTACTTGACAAAAATGTTGATTATCTAATGATAACCAAGCTACAAAACTGGCATTTGTAATCCATATTTTATTGCATGAATAATTTTAAATAATTCTATAAGCTCACAAATTTATATGTAATACCAAACACATATAAAAAGTGCAGTTTTATTAGCTCACACATTAATATTATATATATATATATGTAATTCCAAACACACATAAAAATGGCAGTCTTACAAGCTCATTAATTAATATATTATGCCAAATTCATATGAAAACAGCAGTCTCCTAATTGATAATTTGTATAAAATCTGCACCAGGAAATACCTTCCTTTATTCACTTGCTTTGCAGTTTTGAATTAGCATTTTGTGTTTGATCCCATAATAAAACGAGCTTCACCACAACAAGGAAAACACCACAGGGGGCCACATCAAAGTGTCACGCCCTCTGGCGGTGGGAGAGTGACAAACCAGGGAAATTCCTAGAAGTTTGTGGATTAGTATATATTGCTAAGCTTCCTCATGTCAGGCATTCCAATGTGATAACATTCCTGCCACATAAGCTACACCAATAAGGCGGAGGTATTAGGCCACCAATAGTCAATCTGCTGTTTCTGAGGGTCAGACAGGTCAATGTTGATGTACCGAAACTAAAATAGTATTTGCTATGCATGATCTAATCTTTGACTTAGAAGAAATATCTTAACCTCATTCATTTTATGTCAATAATATCCAAATAATTTTACTTTAAAAAAAAATCAAATAATTCATTGTTAAGCACATATTTCATATTTGCGATTAATGCACAAACTTCTAGCTGTATTGAGAAACTGAACTTTATTTATTTGGCCTTTAATGTAACAAATACCACCCTGATCCAATAAAAGTCTAACACATCGAAGTTAAATTTTCGTCCACATCTTGCACTTAAAGTAAAAATAGGAATTCTTCATGAGAAAATTCAATTTTTGGAAAATGGTATTTGTTTCTCATGTCAAACTATTATGCTGATATCTTACATAGACTTTCATTATTTAATGTTTAATGTGGTCAATGTTTGAAAAATGTTTTTATATTTTGTCAGAATCTCAAGGATTAAAGACTAGAATTCAAATGGTATAAGTTCTGAGCAAATAGCATTTGCATTTTTTTTGATGGCATGGAAAAAGTTTGGTTGTTTTCCACTTCTGTTCTTTGTATGTAATCCTTCCATTTTTTCCATTCATATCTCTGTTTGTTTGGACATTAAAAAACATACTTCTTGGCTGGCTTTTGTAAAAAAATAAGATCAAACAGGATGTATTATCTGAGAGTTAGGCAAATAGACCAGATTTCGAGGAAGATATATTTCTCAACTGCAGACTTCTGTGCCCCAACTTGGGTGGCTCGGTCAACTTGACCCAGAAAAGTGTGCTGCAAATCTGTGGATCAAAGAATTAAAAGAGATCCACAGAACTCAATGATCTGGGCCCCTCGGCTTAACTCTATTCAACTCTTACATTCACTCTCAGCATATTATGGCAAGCTAAACATATCAGCTCCAGACCAAAAAGCCTGTGTTTTCTTTCAAACTGGTGCTATTAAACAGTTGCAGCCAAACTTCTATTGGGTCACACATGTCCACGTCAGAAATGTGATACTGAGATCATAGGGTGGCACACACAAGGTACATGCATGACCAAATAATGCCTTATAGCAGCTGTGCATGACTAGAAAATGCCAAACAAGGGCCACTGCCGACCTGATTTAGTCATGTTTTTGCCTGACCATTTGGCTGTGTGGCACCTCCTGTTCAAGATTTAGCACAATGTTTAAGAAAACATTGACCAAACCAAATATGTCACTTGACTGATTGTGATTTATATGGTCATATTGGGCTATCACATGACTGCAATGTTCTATGCCTGATATATGCATGACTATCAAGATTCACAAATCAAGCATTCATTGTGAATTCATGCCATCTAATTAAGCCTATGAGAGTGATGGCATGGGGTAAGTGTGTTTGACCAAGTCCTTCAGTTCATGTGGTTGAGCCTTGGTCAAGTCTGTGTGTATCACCGCAGATGTTTATGGTCTGGGCTGGTGATGTAAGCTGACCTCAGTCTGACGGATTCATTGCATCTCTATCATAAGCCTGAGGTCATGTATACTGACCCAGTTTGTAATTCACCATTTTTTCTCATCATATGATTTGTTAGATCCTACAATATCCCATTGCCTATCTTGAGAAGTAACCAGGTTCTACCACAAACCTATGTGATCTGAATCTGTTAAAAATGAAAACGCGAATTGTGATATAACACTCCAGATGTCTGCCAGGGCTGTCATCATACAAGAATAGTCTTCAAATTCATTATAGAAGTCATGAACAAATCAAGACTCCAATCACCCATTTATGTGTGTTACATACTGTTTCCCATCATATAAGTTAGTGAGTCAGAGGAAAAAAGTGGAAAAAAGTACTTACGAGACAGATGATTTATGTAATAAACCCCAAGTTCATGATCATAGGACTGCTCCCATCCAAATGGTAACTCATCTCCGACACAATCAGCAAATGTCTGTGGCTTTGTGTATCTAAAACAATACAAAATAAATATGTTAATAAAATCAAATATATGCATTATTATTCTCATTCTGAATATAGGAATGAAACGAAATTCTTATTATTTTATATTATTCACAACTTGAGTTGAGACCATTGACTTGATTTCAACATAACCTGTGCTGTTCAAATGCAATGAGTAAGTTTCTGTCTTTAATGTGATTTCTCCATCTTTTAGAATATTACATTTATGATATAGCTGGCATAGTATAGGGTATTGGATGTCCTTATATAATCACACTTAACCTGATAAATGCCATCTTTTTGCATATATCAAATTTTGGCCACATTGGAATTCAAAATTGAATGATTTCAATCATTTTGTTGGGAAAAATAAAGTTGATGCATATTTTTTGTAACATGTCTACTAGAAATAAGTGTGTAAAAACCATTGTTTTTAACACCACAGTCTTATTTCTTTATTAATCCTTTTTGTTTACAATGTTGTGAGCACCTGGATGTCAGACAATTAATACTCCATGTTATCTGGATTAATCTCAAGCTGGTGTCTTGTCAGATATCAATCTTCTTAATCCCTGATATGAAGAAACACATCAAGGCATCATGCTAGCTCTGCTTTCAATTATCCTATCAACATTGAGAATGTATATGGGCTCAGCCAAGCAGTAACGGAGGGACAGCATCACTGAACAACATAACATAAATGCATTTATTCCAAAAATACAAAATTGTCAGAAATATGTCTGATATATATTTTTAACATGCTTTGACATTTTCTCCTTGCATATCTATGATTAAACCTAAAATGATTTTGCATATCTATGATTAAACCTAAGATGATATTGCATATCTATGATTAAACCTAAGATGATATTGCATATCTATGATTAAACCTAAGATGATATTGCATATCTGCCCCAAGGTGACATTGGAGACTTCATAAAAAATAGGTTTGGATGAAAACTTCAGTTAAATATTAAAATTCCTTTTATTTGTAAACCTTCAATTTGGATAGCATAGACATGGCTCCATGGACAATGTACAAGTGGTGGGGTGTCAAATGACGCAATTAACTTGACAATGTACAATGTGTGATGTTGCTAAGGCTGTCAAGTAAGTCAGCCCATTTATACATAATACATGTATGTCACTTAGATCTCAACAACAAGTGTTGGGGATGCTGTCCACTATTTGTGTGCCTGTGGCAGTACATTCCTCCTCTGACAGGTATGTCTACATCGCTTCAGGGGCTAGTGGACAATTCTCACATCAAAATTGGATCACAACAAAATACCAGCTCCACTGTGTACATGTATATAATACATCTATGTCACGTGGCTCACCTTTGCTCAAGACCACTGATCATGTTTATTTAATCTTTCTTTTATTCTCATAATCAACATTATTGGTTTCAAACTAAGCTGATATTTATGATAATTACACAATAGTTGTGATTAATTAAATAAGCTTAATGAAGATGTTTGTTATACAAGTGAGTGCAATCTATAAAATACAGAAAGAACTTTCATCCACCACAGACGAGACTCTGGAACACCCAAACATGGCCAATTGATGATACCCCAGCCTTTGTATCAAAATACATGAACCAATATTTGTTTGGTTCCCACTAATAAGAAATTATCTTGGCTGTTCATAGTTTGCAAATTTGTAATATTGCATGTATGACCTACTCTCCTTTTGACAAATCATTTTGACTAAAATTCATGGAAAACTTCAGAGAGGGCTTTGAAGAACAGGCCAAAATGGACACAGACTAGTGTCACTTGTAAGCCTTATACAATATGTGCCAGGTTGTGTACTCAACAGATCAAAGTACAATACAATTGCCAGGCATTGCAATCTGATGTTACACTTATTGTCTCTACTTCCCTTAAGAATTTGCACCTCTTTCCAAAGTTGCCTACTCTTTCCGCTCTGTGATATATCTATGTGCAAATGACATCAATGATTTCTCCCATTCTCACCTATTCTCTTCACCTCAAAAGTTGTAAAATAGTGAAAACAAATCAACCATATTACTATGTGGTGATACATAAAAGCTTTTTGTGTTTGCAAAATGCGGACAACCTCTTCGCTTGCATCAGAACTCTTTGAACTCATTTGTTTTGTACCTGTGCATTCCTTGCTTGGTTGGGGGCATGTCGTTTTTAGAAACTGTGGTATGCTGAACTGGATGTTCAATAATGCCGTCTCCTGGAAGCATGCGAGGTGCAGCGAGGTCAAGTGGAGCAGGGAGACATACTTATATACATATCCCTCACACCATGTCCATCCCACACTACTAACAACATACTCACATCATCTTATGAACCCCCTTATCCTATAAACCCCCTTCTTTTTAAAAATAGATCTATGTAAAGATAGTTCTAAAACCAAATGACCAAATCCTTATTTTTTTTAGTCCTTCTTTAATCTTTATAAATGTTTGTAAGATCTCAAAGAAAATATGTTTTCCGATATCCGTTCTACCTTAGCTCAGATCTGCAACCCTGTTTTTTGGACAGAAAAGATAGAGTTTCAGTGATAATTTCAAGTACATGTCTACATTCCTAATATATTTCATCACATTTAACAAATAAAGGAGAGGAAAAAAAAACTACCTCCTGTCCTATTTTTTCAGTGCATGTGATGAGAAACAAGGGTATTATTTGTTTTGGCCTGAGGATGATTGACACAGTTCTTGACACTGTAAGATACAAGTTTCTGCAAAGTGTTGATCAGAAGGAGCAAATATTTTCATTTCTTGAAATACTTTGATATATTCATTTACCTTAAATTTGGCTGATTACCCTCTTTTGTCCTACCAAAGATTGCAATCATAATGGACATTCGCTTTAATTATCACATGTACATATTGCTAAATGTTAATCTTTTAAATTGCATCTAGTCCTAATGACCAGAATTAATGAGAATGACATGTTCAAGTGTTATCTTTTCCTCAATCAAAGTTTCTTTTTTTTAAACACTGATTTGCTTCTGCCATGACATTTATGCAAAATCCATTTTTTATTCTTTTTAAACAATATTTTCATTTTTTTTTCAATCTTATCAAAATATAAATCTTAACAAATCCCCATACATTCTAATGTGCATTCTAAAATTGCAAAAAGCATATATATATATATTACAGATAATAAACGTATTTGCATCTTGAGAATTCCTTGCACTAAGCAGACAGAGGGGGGTGCAGCACTAACTGCTACATACACTTTACTGGTGACTTCTGCTGGCATATTTAGCACATATTTTGTGTGCATAGGCAGTGCAGATTGGCTGTATGAAACACAAACATTGCTGGCAGGAGTAGAATTCCTGCGGGATCCCACAAGGACCAGAAATATTCAAAGCTCTTGTGATAAATGCAAAACTTCATAACTCTATTTTATATTTAAATATAAAATCACAACAATTATATCCTTAACTAATTCTTGTGTATTTTTGGCAGAAAACAAAAAATGACTCTATATTTCTAAAAACAAATGTCTATTGTACTAAACGATTACAGTTACAAATGATTGTTGAGATTAAAGTGCTTCAGACAACAATGATAACCAAACTTGGTACGATCCATATGATGACCGTATTTTATCAATCAAAAAATGGATTTCTGCTACACCCTTTTAAAAATTTTGTGACATTCAATGATATCTAAAAAAAACATAATGGCTAAAACATATTTCCTTCTATTTTTATGTATACACTGCAAACTATCTAGATTTTTTCATTATAAAAATATGAAATCTGTGCTGAACTAGCTGCTGAAAAATGATTGACTTTATAGACATATTCTGTATCAAAGTTTTGAAAACAAATATTCAAACAATATAATAGTTCTGAAACTTTTTTTCTCTCAAAAATTCCCATTCAAAATTTGTTCAAACAATATTTTTACAAATTTGAAGCTCATAAAAAGCAAAAAGTGTTTAAAATATGCAAGCAAGTTAAAACTATTCAAATGGAAACAAATACATGGAAAACCACTCTTTTCATATTTGATTTAGTAATACCAAATAACACTTTTGACTTTTGAAACGAAAATACAAAGTTGCTTCAAAGGTGGTCTTATGAAAGTAAAATTTAATGGATCCTGTCATTTTGAAAGAATCTGAACTTTTTTTGATCAGTAATTTTATTATCAAAATCATAAATGATTAACATGGCTATTTGGTGAATCCTTATCACAAGATCTGTTCAAAACAATCCAATTTGTATAAAGAGATTTTTGTCAGTGATCAACAACATTTTACATAGATCTGGCAATGATGAAAATCAATAGCAGAATGCTTGCAATGCTAAGGCAAACAATGAACTCTTGGAAAACTTGCTTGTCAAATTGAATGCCCCATAACTTGTAACCATGACAGCAAAATGCAAAAGATAATCTGAATATCGTGATTAAAATTTGAAACATGAAGATGGTGGAAGTGTTCAGAACAATTGCTTTGTTGCTATTATTATCATGGATTTCCCTTGCCTCCATCAAGGAAAGCCCATCTGGCCTGAATTCATGGAGTAATGCAGAGTTTTCCTGGAACAGGTGAGGTATGTTTGCACCTGCAAGGCCACCTGGCCTAGAAGGCAGGAGCATTGACACACACATTAAAGATAAATTTCACAACCCATAATTAGACAATAAAAACATCTGTCTGTTGCTGAATCCATCATATTAATTGTCATTGTTACATCATGTTTATAAACAAAGTCTATACTGATGTAACAACATCAGACAGGTCAGCTTTTTCATTTTTTTATTGCCAATATTGGTACAACTTGAAGTTGAAGATCCATTTGGCACAATTATAAAAACAAATTTCTAAATGTCACAAAAATTGAGTTAAAAACATGCGCTTTATATTAAAGCATACTGCTACAGCCTATATCTGTTGTAAAGCACTTGTGATATTTGTTTTTGAGCTAATTGGAAAAAGCAAGGAGATGTGCTACTCAGTTTCGTGAAGTTGACATCTTTTGTGGTGGACAGAAATGTGTATTCAGGCACCTGGCTAGTAAACTAGGTCACGGCCGCCAACCCAATCAGACGGCTCTCAAAACAACCCCAAATACATCATATCAAAATATCCATCACACTTCAAACCAACGCATATCAACTCACAAGGGTTTGGTGTGTATTCTTGAACACTTTGGTGACTTAATATCAAGAATTGAGAGTGTCAGAACGAAAATATGTCAACTATTTTGACGTCTGACCTCGAGTGATCCGATCACGGGCGAATGGTAAACACGTGCCAACCTTTTCAGAATGCCTACAAATTGTGAGATTTTCACACTCAAACACATGCAATATAAAATTCTAAATGAGAAAGTCACGATCAGCACATATATTTGTCCATGTCTACAAGATTTGCGGGCGGGAGACGGCGTTTAAAGCCCAGAAAACTTGGGTGAACTTTTTAGGGGTGGGAGTATGTTGTGTGTTTGCCTTACCTGTCCCGGGGGTCGATCCACGTCGTTTCTCGGGTTGTGTGATCAATATAAAACACTTTCCCGTCATAATCCGTGTCTGAATCCCATCCAGGTGGTAATGGTAACTCCCCGGTCTTATCACTGCTCCTCTTCCGGGGCATTATATAGGTAATTTAATGTGGATGCTATCCTCTCCCACTGGGTCTTTCCTCCATTTTGTTCACGAATTCACTACTGGCTTCAGCTGACAGCGGCGTAGGGAGCGGTGTGTGGGTGCGCCGCTGCGCGGAGTGTGGCTGTGGCCTCATTCGACAACTTTCAGTCATCACACAGGTGCGTCTCAGGTATGCGAACCGGGCAGGTATGTGCGCTCACCGAACCTCGGTCACCGCTGTTTTGATCCCTTCTTGCAGTTCATATATTACGCATACAAAACTAAAATAATATCAATGTTGGAAAATGGATTAAGTCAACCGAATTAAGAGACTACTGGATTTCAAATTATTGACATACACCAGGACATTATTGGGAATTAATTGAAAATAAAGAAAAACATCTTCCAAGGAAGCAGTGTTTTATAATTCTTTCCAAACTCGTACGTCATACACCGTCGGCCACTAGGTGTCGCCACACGTTCCGGTGAGTCAAATATTAACAGTACTGAGAAGCACTCACAGATTTCCCATTTATTTCGACTAGAATCCACAAAATTGAACAAACTTTTTTTTATACGTATTCCACGAGGAATCTAAATATGTTGGTTATGTATTTCCCTGTACAATATTTATTATCGTAAATGATCGTTAATCGGGACGGAGCTGTCAGGAAGACATGACACCTGAGAGCCTCGGAGCAACAATTTTAGATGACACAAAGGCTACAAACAATTCCCCTTCAAAGCTTGAGCTGGGAAACAATGACAAAAAAGGTCTTTGATCATAAAATTCAAATGATTTTGGATGACAATGGTGTGAAAGCGTATGGTTGTCTGACAGAAGTGACATGAACAACTCATCACCTTGGCTTGGTGTGACTGCCTCACTACGCATCAAAGACACTTAAGTTTTGTTTATCTCGACGTCATTTCTTCCAAAAGTTGTCTATTATCTTCGTATTATCTCACTGATTTCAAAACTGTTTTCAGTTTTCAGATAAATGGTGTAGTTTTTAAGATATCTTCAAAATAGTGATTTCTTGTTATCAGCTGTCAGTTACAGACCCACACGAAATTCGTAGCGCCACCTATGTGCGAATGATAATTGGGGATTTTCGGGAAGGAGATATTCTCTCAATATTGACTCAATCATTTTAAATAAGGGGTATACTTATTTCAAAATAACTTGTAGACAGACGATGGACTTAGGAAGTTAATTTACGCTTTAAAAAAATATCAGGTCGAGATATACATTGTTAATTAAAAAAAATAAAAAATAAAAGTATAAATAAAGATATTTCATGAGTAAGGATACGTTTTGGATACTCCGCTCATATTAAAACACTCATTTTATCCTTTTTATCAGAATACACATGGATTTTTTGTATGAAAATTAATAATTTCTTGATCCTCTTTAAAGCATGAATAACTTTTGAAATAACTTACACACATTTAGAATTGTTCATTTAATGAATTCATCAACGATACATAGAAAAAAGCTATCTGATACATTGTTGGTGATAGTGATAAACAAATTAAAATCATTTCATTTAAATAATGGCCCAGTCAGTATGATAATAGAAGAGAAAGACGATTTCCTTATATTCAAAGCCCCGAGACCACCCCGTAACCCTTCTGGTGCACCCATTCTATTGTCGTTGGCTTTTCTCCCGCAGAGTGCTTTGTGATCACCACATGGAATGCCAAATATGTGACTTGGCCACCTGCTGTGTCAATGTCACACACAAGGAACACTACTGCCACCTGGAGTTTAAATTTCTAGATTTTCAAAAAGCCTGTACGGCGGATATTAAAAGTATAAATCCAAAAGAGGCATATGTTTTGAAAGGGGAAAAAACTTTGATATGTAGTAAATCTTTCCGTATGCACGTGGTCCATGAAGACGTCTTTAAATAGTTACGACAATGTTCAACTCTGCAAATCAAGATATTTAGCATGCTTAGTGTCTGTATTCACTGATTACAAGTGCCTTCGGCTGGGAAGTGATGCTGTCCCTCAGTGTTGTAGCTATCCCTCACCTGTGCAGCTGTCTCTCAATTGTGCAGCTATCTCTCACCTATGCAGCCATCCCTCACCTATACAGCTATCTCTCACATGTGCAGCTGTCTCTCACTTGTGCAACTACCACGTGTGCAGCTGTCATTCAGTTGTGCAGTTGTCTCTCACTGTTGTAACTATCTCTCACCATGTGCAGCTATCTCTCACCATGTGCAGCTATCTCTCCCCACGTGCAGCTATCTCTCTCCATGTGCAGCTATCTCTCACCATGTGAAGCTATCTCTCCCCATGTGCAGCTATCTCTCAAACTGTGCAGCTATCTCCCCCCATGTGCAGCTATCTCTCCCCATGTGCAGCTATCTCTCACCATGTGCAGCTATCTCTCACCATGTGCAGCTATCTCTCACCATGTGCAGCTATCTCTCACCATGTGCAGCTATCTCTCCCCATGTGCAGCTATCTCTCACCATGTGCAGCTATCTCTCACCATGTGCAGCTATCTCTCACCATGTGCAGCTATCTCTCACATGTGCAGCTGTCTCTCACTTGCGCAACTACCACGTGTGCAGCTGTCATTCAGTTGTGCAGTTGTCTCTCACTGTTGTAACTATATCTCCCCATGTGCAGCTATCTCTCCCCATGTGCAGTTATCTCTCACCATGTGCAGCTATCTCTCACCATGTGCAGCTATCTCTCACCATGTGTAGCTATCTCTCACCATGTGCAGCTGTCTCACCATGTGCAGCTGTCTCTCCAATAGCTATCTCTTATTTATACAGCTATCTCTTATTTATGCAGCTATCTCTTATTTATGCAGTTATCTCTTATGTATGCAGCTATCTCTTATTTATGCATCTATCTCTTATTTATGCAGCTATCTCTTATTTGTGCAGCTACTTTTCATGTCTCAATACAGCTATCTCTCAGTTATGCAGCTATCTCTTATTTATACAGCTATCTCCCAATTATGCAGCTATCTCTTATTTATACAGCTATCTCTTATTTATACAGCTATCTCTTATTTATGCAGCTATCTCTTATTTATGCAGCTATCTCTTATTTATGCAGCTATCTCTTATTTATGCAGCTATCTCTTATTTGTGCGGCTATTTTTCATGTCTAAATACAGCTATCTCTTATTTATGCAGCTATCTCTTATTTATACAGCTATCTCTAATTTATACAGCTATCTCTTATTTATGCAGCTATCTCTTATTTATGCAGTTATCTCTTATTTATGCAGCTATCTCTTATTTATGCAGCTATCTCTTATTTATGCAGCTATATCTTATTTATGCAGTTATCTCTTATTTATACAGCTATCTCTTATTTATGCAGCTATCTCTTATTTATGCAGTTATCTCTTATTTATGCAGCTCTCTCTTATTTATGCAGCTATCTCTTATTTATGCAGCTATATCTTGCTGTTGTAGCAGTCTATCACTTGCTATCTCTCACTTGTGCAGCTATCGTGGTGGCTAAAAATATTTGCATTTCACCCATATAGGCCCCTTTGTACAAAACCTAGCAGGGCCTCTATAATTAGGTCAATATATAGGTCAATTTACCGATGGTTGAAAACAAAGCTCTAATACAGAAATTTAGGCATATTGGAGGTAATATATCATTTCTAATGTAATTATGACAACAAATAAGTGATAATTGTGCCATTCATAATATGCTAAAAGTGCAACCCTTCACATAAGGCCTCGCACCACTATTACAATGTCCCATTGAAACCCATAGTAAATGCCTCACCTTCAAAAATTCATAAAAAATATTCGTATCGACCTAGGGTATTTTGAAAAATACTTATCAGATGGCAAAAATATTCATCTTTCTAAAAGCAGAGTATGAAGTGAGGTTGACCATTGAATTTTTTTGCTAGGATCTGTTAAAGCGCCACCTACCTTGAAAACAAAGAACACAACATGGAAATATAGGAATGAGCCCCTGACAGCAAAGATCAATACATAGTCCCTTCAATTATTCTCATTATTTTTCTAATAACTTCGACAAAACAAGCCATCATTGTACTATTAAATAGCACTTTTCATTTTATGTCTAATGTGATCTGCATCTCGTTATTATCATGTATAATAAGGGGGAGTAGGAAATTATCAAGCACTACTTTCGTATGCCCTGGTCCCACATATCAAATAGTAGACTCAGGTCTAAACTTGCAAAACAAAAGTGAAGTGGAGATTAGTTCAGCGTCACTTCCACTAGAGGGCAGGCTACGTGGTGACGGAACAGCGAGATCACACACTCATTTCAGTGACGAATTTAATTGCAGCCTTTACCTCACACAGCAACTTTTTTTTTTTTTTTTCAAATCTCGTCACCCTTCCTCTCTGATCACGTTCATGCTTTTTTTATATATGTATGTAATAATTGATTATGCTCATAACTGATGACTTACGTAAATTCATAATCCCGACATTTAAAAAGTGTCAATAAAAGTTAGGGGATTTTTATTATTTGGAATTTTCGTCAGAAAAAGTCGAAACATTATTGGCAAAATGAAACAAGATGGCATATCAAAATATTAATATTCAGACTTGCTTTTAAATTCGTATCAGAGTCATCGCCTATGTATTAGGGCATTGCTTAAGTGTCTAGTTATCTACTGAGGTATTGATACACCGTCTTGGCATAAAGGCATAGGCTAGGTATCAAGGCACCATCCGGGTTTCAAGGCATCACACAAGTAGTAAGATATAGCCTATAGTTTGGCATTACAGCATCGCCTAGGTTTTAAGGAATCACCTCTTTATTAGGGCATAGCTGAAATATAAAGGCATTGGCGAGGTATAAAGTCACCACCTTTGTACTGAATGAATGAATGAATGAATGTTTTTATTTATAATTTTCAACAACATTAAATAAGATATATAATACATGTTTACATTTTACATACATAGAGACCAATTTTACAAGATTATATAGAGAATGAACGGTTCCAAGAAAAGATTAATCTTCATGACTTAACCATTCCGTATTAACATATTAGTTTATTTTAGAATATGATATATTTGTTATGTGATTATATGATAGCTAGTAGCAATAGATCTGAAGAATTCCTTAGCTTTTCTCTTGGAACCCTCTATTGTAGTGCTGTTTTTTTTACCATGTTTACTGCATCAGGAAGCTTGTTGTAAATGTTGACACCTTGGTATTTTTACTGTTTTTTTTACCAATAGTTGTTCTTTTTCTAATAACACGCATGTGACTCGAATGTATTGTGTTATGACCATGTATTGATTTATTTGTAGGAAAGTATTCATCAAACGTTAACACATGGGCCTAAATGTTGATTTTTGACAAATTTGCAGATTTGCAACTGAAAAATTTCTTTAACAGTTATTAATTTTAGTTCCTTGTGTAACACCAGTGTTGATGTGTACCAATCTCTGAAAAACAGAATTTTTAATACTCAATTTTGTAGTGTTTGAATACTTTTAATGTACTTTTGGCTGGTGTGACCATGTACCTCGATTGCATATTGAATTTTACTGTAGATGAAACCAGAAAAAGAGTTGTTGTTTACATTTTTCAGGCAAGAAGTGACATATTATCTTTAATGACCCTGTATATTTTACTAGATTTCCTGTGAGGCTTGACATGAGCATTCCAATTAAGCTCATCATCTAACATTGCACCAAGATACTTTGCCTCCTTGAATCTCATTTTTGGCCAGTCTTTGCGGAATATGATGTATTGTGTTTTTTTTCTATACTAAGACTTAGTTCATTTTCAATTAACCAATCAGCTAGCTCTAATAATTTTTCGTTCGTTTGTCTCAGCCATGAGCATGTTTATCATTCTATTTTTTACCCTCAGCCCCTGATGTAATCAGGCTGAGGGTATTGCAGTACTCCTGGCGTGGGTATGTATGTATGTATGTATGTCTGTATGTATGTATGTATGTATGTATGTATGTATGTCTGTAGCGAACATCCTTGTCATCGCGATAACTCAAGAACAAATGATGGCAGCTTCATGAAACTTGACACACATATGCATCTGGTGAAAACCTCGGACGAGTTCGATGGACGGCGACCTTGACCTATTTTTCAAGGTCACAGGGACAATTATGTGAAATCCCAAGAATCACAATAACTCAAGAACGAATAATGGTAGCTTTATTAGATTTGACACACATAAGTATCTGGTGAAGACCTCAGAATTTTTCCTATGAAACATGACCTTCACCTACTTTTCAAGGTCACAGGGACAATTATGTGAAATCATCTTGTCATCGCGATAACTTGAGAACAAATGATGGCAGCTTCATGAAACTTGACACACATATGCATCTGGTGAAAACCTCGGACGAGTTCGATGGACGGCGACCTTGACCTATTTTTCAAGGTCACAGGAACAATTATGTGAAATCCCAAGAATCACAATAACTCAAGAACGAATAATGGTAGCTTTATGAGATTTGACACACATAAGTATCTGGTGAAGACCTCAGAATTTTTTCTATGAAACATGACCTTCACCTACTTTTCAAGGTCACAGGGACAATTATGTGAAATCATCTTGTCATCGCGATAACTCGAGAACAAATGATGGCAGCTTCATGAAACTTGACACACATATGCATCTGGTGAAAACCTCGGACGAGTTCGATGGACGGCGACCTTGACCTATTTTTCAAGGTCACAGGAACAATTATGTGAAATCCCAAGAATCACAATAACTCAAGAACGAATAATGGTAGCTTTATGAGATTTGACACACATAAGTATCTGGTGAAGACCTCAGAATTTTTTCTATGAAACATGACCTTCACCTACTTTTCAAGGTCACAGGGACAATTATGTGAAATCATCTTGTCATCGCGATAACTCGAGAACAAATGATGGCAGCTTCATGAAACTTGACACACATATGCATCTGGTAAAAACCTCAGACGAGTTCGATGGACGGCAACCTT
The DNA here is from genome assembly GCA_949316495.1 of Amphiduros pacificus. NCBI lineage: Eukaryota > Metazoa > Annelida > Polychaeta > Phyllodocida > Hesionidae > Amphiduros > Amphiduros pacificus. Next base: position 30,504,502 of record OX439008.1, on the reverse strand, counting down.
GACCTATTTTTCAAGGTCACAGGGACAATTATGTGAAATCCCAAGAATCACAATAACTCAAGAACGAATAATGGTAGCTTTATTAGATTTGACACACATAAGCATCTGGTGAAGACCTCAGAATTTTTCCTATGAAACATGACCTTCACCTACTTTTCAAGGTCACAGGGACAATTATGTGAAATCATCTTGTCATCGCGATAACTTGAGAACAAATGATGGCAGCTTCATGAAACTTGACACACAAAAGCATCTGGTGAAAACCTCAAATGAATTCGATGGATGACGACCTTGACCTATTTTTCAAGGTCACGAACAATTATGTGAAATCCCAAGAATCGCAATAACTCAAGAACGAATGATGGCAGCTTTATGAGATTTGACACACACAAGCATCTGGTGAAGACCTCAGAATTTTTTCTTTGAAACATGACCTTTACCTACTTTTCAAGGTCACAGGGATAATTATGTGAAATCATCCTTGTCATCGTGATAACTCAAGAACAAATGATGGCAGCTTCATGAAACTTTACACGCACAAGCATCTGGTGAAAACCTCGGACTAGTTCGGTGGACGGCGACTTTGACCTATTTTTCAAGGTCACAGGGACAATTATGTGAAATCCTAAGAATCGCAATAACTCAAGAACGAATGATGGCAGCTTTATGAGATTTGACACACACAAGCATCTGGTGAAGACCTCAGACTTCTCTTGATGGAACATGACCTTCACCTGATTTCAAGGTCACAGGGACAATTATGTGAAATCATCCTTGTCATCGTGATAACTTAAGAACAAATGATGGCAGCTTCATGAAAATTGACACACATAAGAATCTGGGAAGACTCCAGATGAGTTTGATGGACGGTGACCTTAACCTGCTTTTCAAGGTCACAGGCCCATATCAATAATTCTAGAGTAAATGATGACAGTTTCATGATACTTGACACACCTAAGCTTCAAAGGAAGTAGATTTTATGGGTTTTTTACCCCTGCATCAATTTGCCTTGGTGCAGTGACGTTTTGTTCACAAATATTGTGTGGAGCGAATGTTGTGCAATGAGTTACCAGGGCTGAGGGTTGATGCATCTCTGATGCCTATGTTTATAAACACATTAATGTCATCTGCAAATAGCCTGATTTTTGCAGTTGTGTGTTTGGATACTGCCTGGGCAATGTCATTAATATATTAAGTTATAACCAATTTTCTGAGGGATTGCTTTGACATTAAAGTTTTGCCTTGATATTAAGGCATCATCTAAGTATTAAGACATATGTCAAAATATTAAGGTTGTCTGGATATTAAAGCAAGGCTGATGTGTTTACATTAAGATTTTCCCAGCCAAATATATATTATTAAAACAAGAAAACTGAGGCATTAACATTTGATTTGATTTGACAGGACATATACCCACTATATAGAACCTGCTGAGCCCATAAGCTTTGGAAGTATCTCCTCAATTAACTGATGATATAAACTAATAATATCTGCAATATTAGAATACCTTGACTTCATAGCATAAAAAAGGTTCACAATGGACTGTAACAATCAACAAAATACCTTAATGCTGACAAAAAATAAAATAAGAAAATTAAATAACGAACAAACAACAAAAACAAAAACATAAAAATGAGCTAAACGGCGTTATCAGGGCTGATGGTAATTATGTGTAATAATAAAATGCTAGCAGAAAGCAAGGACCAATTGGCAAGTACCGTGGAGAGTTGGACAAATATAATAACCGCCGTCTGTAATGGATTGGTGTCTGCTGCCGCAGCAGTGGCAAACACAATATTTCCTGCACTGATATGGATGACTTAATGAGAAGCTTTTATATCAAAGGGAATATTTCTATTTATGACGCCAGCACAGAACACATATTACATTGTTTTTTGTAAGTGATTGGATACATTGAAGAGCAAGATTATACCGGAATACTGTGGCAGCAGAATGGGAAGATATTGCCTCATAACTTGTAGGCAATACATGTTTTAATTTAGAAATTTGCTGTATTTACTAGAAGAAAGCTCAACTCAACCCAACCCAACAGAGATATTGTGAAAAAACTCATATCTGTCATATGAGACAGCATACATAGGAACATGAGTAAAAATCAAGAAAATAGTAGAGTAAAACTGACAGGATTGGAATGTCAGGAATATCGCACCCTGAGCAGAGAAGTCCCGGATGAAGCGGATACAATGGAAGCTATATTAGACAATGAAATGTCCCAACCTCCTGAAGAGAAGTGCTTCAAGTCATGGGCAATATTTGGGGAACTCAAAGGCATAGTTTACATCATGGCGATTTTCGGCTGCTTTCACTTCATGAGAGGACCCCGAGCGGATTGCACGGCCCTCGGAATTATAACATTCTTGTACTCTTTGTTTATTTGCACATCAAGGGTAATTCACATGGGCGTGTCCGTTTTGAGGATACCCTCCACCTGTGAGTTCAGTGTGCAGTTTGTGGCAGACCATGGTTGGATCATGAGCAGCTTCCTTGCCTGCACAGTCTGTGCCATAATGATAACAAACTGCTGGAAACGCACTGGTCTCCTACATTGCTTTAAAGAAATCAGAAAAATTGAGCCTCTTTTAGTGGTTAATGGCACAGACAAAAAGAGACTCAGGAGAGAAATATCTATATCGGTAGCTTTTTTCATGTCTGTAGAATTAACATTAATAGCTATCTCAATCTATGAAACTTTTAAAATATTTAGATATGACATTGATGATTGGAACCAGATGTATCCCTTGGCGCCCAAACGCCTTTCTAGGACAAGCTTTATTGCTATTTCATTGGTTGACTCATTTTTGGGGTGCATATCTTTCGGTAGTATAATATTTGGTCAAGCTTTATATGTGGCGATTTGTCTTAAACTAAAATCGTTCTATTGTGCTATAAACACTATGATACAGAACGACCTGAAGCGGAAATTGCATTTCGAGTTTGATGATGTCATTGAGTCGAAGCGCCACCTGTACGAACGTTTAGTGGATGTCACCTCAATTGTGGATGAGTTGTTTTCAGGCTACGTTTTGGTTAGTTTGTCTACTTCTGTGGTGTTCAGTTGTCTGTTAGGTTATGTAATCTACTTCAAGAGAAGCTGGAAGCATAGTTTGGCTTTTGTCAAGTTTCTAGTGAACATTGTTGCCACATGCTTGGCCAGCGATGCCGTCCAAGTTAAGGTCAGTACTTTTTATATATTTAAATAAAAAAATAGCAAACACTCAATTGCATTGATTTGTTGTTTCGGTATATTCAACGGTTTAGTTTGATATAACCTCGAAGAATCCACAGAGAGATTGTTTGGAATAAATGTATTTAGATACTTCTTGGCCAGAACACCAAGGCTATTTTCAAGGAAAAAGATCAAACAAAAGGTCAATAGCTGACTACATAGCTTAATTAACAGTAGTGGGACATTGAGAAGGAGAAACATTGGACTTGATTTTCCCGAAATTTTGTAATCAAAAAGCTTTTTCAAGATCTTTTTGTGTGTTGTCTTTCTTTGATAGGCACATTCCCCAGCCAGAACATTGTACAAGATCAGACTGTACGCAGTTAGTGACGCGACCGGCAGACAGGTAGCGCCACCTATATCTCTCGCATTCTCACAAATACAAATCAACAAAGAATACATTTATACACAGCTAGCATCTTTTGTGTTATGTTCCAAGTGTATGTGAATTTTACCAACATGGCTTATTATTTTCTTAAAAGAAATCAGCCATGGGCACATTGTTTAAAGTACGGAGACACCCTGAATATACAGTGGAGTACAATGTGTTAATCACCAACCTGAATAAATCTCTCCTACTTTGATGCTTTTTGTTTGTCTGAAGGTGGAGGTGTTTTTGCAGAGATTGAATAGTGATCCAGTGGGATTATCAGCTTTTGGGATTTTTATTGTCAACAAAGGAACTTTAACAACGGTATGATATGACAGTTCTTTGTTCATTATATGTGGCCTTTGCTAATATTGAAGATAAATATAGGTAATGGTCCCTGATGTGTTTCAGATGCTGGCCACCATCTTGACGTATGTGGTGGTGATGATACAGATGGATCCCTCCATAACAAACTCCCTCCTGAGACACAACAATACATTCCTATAATCATGTCTCATCTATTAACAATACATTCTGACTGACGTATGTGGTTGTGATACAGATGGATCCATCCATATCAAACTCCCTCCTGAGACACAACAATACATTCCTATAATCATGTACCATCTATTAACAATACATCCTGACTGACGTATGTGGTGGTGATGATACAGATGGATCCCTCCATATCAAACTCCCTCCTGAGACACAACAATACATTCCTATAATCATGTACCATCTATTAACAATACTGACTGACGTATGTGGTGGTGATGATACAGATGGATCCCTCCATAACAAACTCCCTCCTGAGACACAACAATACATTTCTATAATCATGTACCATCTATCAACAATACATTCTGACTGACGTATGTGGTGGTGATGATACAGATGGATCCCTCCATAACAAACTCCCTCCTGAGACACAACAATACATTCCTATAATCATGTCTCATCTATCAACAATACATTCTGACTGACGTATGTGGGGGTGATGATACAGATGGATCCCTCCATATCAAACTCCCTCCTGAGACACAACAATACATTCCTATAATCATGTACCATCTATCAACAATACATTCTGACTGACGTATGTGGTTGTGATACAGATGGATCCCTCCATAACAAACTCCCTCCTGAGACACAACAATACATTCCTATAATCATGTCTCATCTATCAACAATACATTCTGACTGACGTATGTGGGGGTTATGATACAGATGGATCCCTCCAAATCAAACTCCCTCCTGAGACACAACAATACACTCCTATAACCATGTCTCATCTATCAACAATACATCTTGACTGACGTATGTGGTGGTGATGATACAGATACTGACCACTGACCCATCCATATTAATCTCCCTCATACGACACAACAATAGATTCCTATAAATAGGTATTTGTCTGCCTTCCAATGGCAAAAGGCAGTCTGTGGCGAAAGGCCTTTTTTTTTATTTTGATCTACCTTTTTTGGCTAGTTAAATGCCTATTTTCATTTCTATGAGTGTATTATTGCATGTCATGAGAAAAATCACCAGTGAAAGGCAGTTATGAAGTACCATTAATTTAAATTAAATTGACAAAAGGTAATTAAGGATTCAAGATTTTTTCTGATCAGCGTATAACAAAAAATCATCATTAATTTTATCTGAAACTCCTGGGTGAATTTCAAAGATAAGATGTATTATTGTCGGGAGTTATATTCTATCAATGAATTATCTCACACATGCACACACTGTCCACCAGAGGCACATGTAAACTGTTAGGTCTATATAGGCCGATTGCAGGTGGCCATACTGCTCCATTGAAAACAACACACCAGAACTGCACAATTGTAATCGGAAGTGCACAAAAAACATTCTAAAATCTAATCATTAAAAACAAGTGTTGAATTTAAAAAAATCAAGCTCGCGTAAGTTTGCAAAATCCCAATGCAAAATCTGAGAAAATCTTCTTACTCTACTACACACTCACAAATCACTTCTGAACCAAAAGCGCTATCTGACGGTGTAAGCAGAAAAAACGTGCCAAAAACATGGCTGCTATGGACCGATAATCGGAGTATGCTCCATAGACTTCCAGCTTAATCATGTCAAACCCTTGAACATTCAGCCTTAAAGTCAAAACAAACGCGAGCGCAAAAACAAGATGGAAACCCGCAATCGCAGTATAGGCTACCCACATAGCCCTCTGGTGGAGTTTGACACACGCATAATCCCGTGGAACACACAGTGCCTCATTCAACGCATGTAGAGATCCTAGTCCAAATATATTAGAGACAGTTAATACTGTCCAATGTAGAGATCGTCTCACTTAAAACTTATGAAATAAAGCAATGTAGGGAGGGTGATAGAGTTATCCCCAATATTGGGTATATTAATCTTACTACTTTGTGCATAACCTGGGTAAATACTTAAGATTATCATTCATGAAGTAAACAGCAATATTTCAAAAAAATGTTCACAAACATTATAAAAAAATACATTATTTGTTATAAGGACGACCAATAAGTTTCACAGAGATAGTGAAATGTGAAAAATAATTGTGTATTTTATTATATCAATGCTATCTAGGGCTTTCCTTATCGTCTTTGATATCTCGTGACTAAAATGGCTCATGATTAAAACGGTTGCTATAATAGTAACAAAAGCATAACATGGTCATATTTTTCAATATTATAAAAAATCTACAACAACCTACAAATGTATATCACTATGAAAAATAAATTGTTTTGGAAAAGTGTTGGCAGCTTTGGGTATTGGGGGAATATGGCAGTCTGGGCAATGAAGTGTATCTGTTTGTTTAGACAATCTATGCTCTCTGGTGTGCGGTAGAAGGCAGATAATGCTATTGGGGTATAAAGGCATCAGTAGAAATAACAGACATAGGCATATAACGTTTTTACTGTATGGGACACATCCACAAATGATACATGACTGAATGTGCACCTTTGTAGTCTATTTTCGCTCGCGTTTGTTTTGACTTTAGGTCTGAATGTTCGAGGTTTTGACATGATAAGCTGGAAGTCCATGGAGCATACCCCGATTATCGGTCCATGGCGGCCATGTTTTGGCACATTAATTCTGCTTACACCGTCAGATGGCGCTTTTGTTTCAGAAGTGATTTGCGAGTGCGTAGTAGAGTAAGAAGATTTTCTCGGATTTTATCAAGGATTTTGGATTTTGCATTGGGATTTTGCAAAATTACGCGAGCTTGATTTTTTTAAAATCAACACTTGTTAAATTTATAAAATATTGCCAGTGACCTTGTAGTGACTTTTGAATAACATTGAAAATGAAACTCCGATATCAATGAATTTTACTATAACTTTCAATATTCAATCATCTGCATCTTATAAAAACGAGCTCATAGAGTCTTTATTCATCAGAGTCCGTTCAGAATTAACAATATTAGAGCAATTTAGATTGCATCAGGAATGCGAACGCTTTGTTCGTATCTCATCCTGAATGTGTCCTGAGTGTGATTCGGTGATATTTGCTGAATCCTGCATTTATGCGAACAAGGTACGAAGAAAACATGAACAGTTATGGAGAAGACACGGACAAGGAACGGTGTTGGTCAGAATGTGAACAGAACACGAACGTCCGTATTGGTCAGTTCTGTCTGCAATACATCCGTCTTGTCCATATATATCCGTATTTGTACGCTTTTTGTGCATGTTTTCTCCTGAGTACTTTTGTTCTATATCAGTGTTCATCTGCATTGTTCACTTTGGTCTTTTCTGCTTCCTTTTTCGACTTGTGTGTATCTCATTCATTCCTTCAAAGCCCACAATTTAAGCGAACATAAAGCGAACTTGAAATTTTGCACTCTGCAACTCATCCGCTAAGCCTGTTAGCTACAGTGAGACCTTGGAGTAATAATTATTACTCCAAGGTGAGACCAAGCGTTTAGACAGCTACATGAGATAGCTTCACAAATTTATGAGAGATGAATGAGTGAGAGATAGATGCACAAGTGAGATATGAATATAACAGTGAGAGACAGCAGCATAAGTGAAAGCTGTACAAGAGACAGCTACAAAAGTGAGAGCTTAAACAGTGAGAGATTGCTGTAGTGAGACATAGTAACAACAGTAAGAAAAAGTGAGACAAAGCTGCACACAATGAGATAGCTGCATAAATAAGGGAGAGCTGCATGCGTGAGAGATAGCTGCACAAGTGAGAGATAGCTCATAACTGCATAAATAAGAGATAGTTGCAAGAGTGAGAGACAGCCACAACAGTGAGACAGCTACAACAGTGAGAGATAGCTTCAATAGTGAGAAACAACTGCAAATGTGAGATCTGCAACAGTGGGTAATAGCTACATATATGAGAGATAGCTGCAACATTGAGAGATAGCTGCAAAAGTGAGAGATTACATCCCTTTTCAGCCGAAGACACTTAGAGAATTAAATTAACTTTGTCGAATTGCATGAGTACAGATACAAATTTTTACAAATTAATTTGGATTTGATTTACATACAAGCACTCTTTCATGATGCTTGATTGTGCAATTACTGTGAAACATTTGTTAATAAATAAGAAAAACCCACTCAATGACTCACTGAGTGCATGATTCCTTTAGGGATATACATTCCCTGCATGGATATAGATGCTGACAATAACCTCAGAAGAAGCAAATACATCACATTTGTAGCTGCAGCTAGATATTTGACAACCTGCTTAAGTTTTCTTTGCTGCCAAGCAGCCGATTACCGATCTCTTGATCTATTTTTAAATCATAGATTCTAAAAATATTTTCTCAATAAGCAAGATCACATGACAAGTCATTGCTATTTAATGACAGTAAGCTGTGTACCTCGCGAAACATCATATAAGCACCCTATAGAGATTGTCACACACATACACATATACACACATACACACATACACACATATACACATACACACATACATACATACATACATACATACATACATACATACATACATACATACATACATACATACATACATACATACATACATACATACATACATACATACATACATACATACATCACAGCAGTTCAGAACAGAGAAAATGTGGACATTTAGTTTTGAGCCTCCCTGCCTGCTGGACCGGCCACTTATCCCCTGCTATCAGATCCCCAATTCCCCTTTGGGACCAGGCAGCCATCTTGAATGGGCAACTCTTGCATTTCTTAAAAAGTGACTTTAGATGGCACTTTTATTTTAAAAACTTTAAAATAAGTTTTATTCAATATTATGAAATTTAACTTTTATAATGTTGGATAATACAATATTACCATGATTACTTATCAAATGTAAGTCTTTATAATATGATAGAGGTCATTCAATACATATATATTTGAATGCTGAAAATGTTCCTATTTCTAAAATTTATTCCAAAATTAAACACTTGATAACAATATTTCCATGCACTATAGCAATACAAACATTACATTTATGAAAAATATAAATCCTCATTATTATCATAAAGAAAAAATTGGTTGGTTCCTGGTAAAACAAATATGTACTTTTGATGATTTTATTCGAGCTATATTGAGGGTAAAGAGTCAATCAGTATATTTGATCACTTGAAAATTTATATCTAGATTTTGACAGAAGCCTTCTTGTTTATTGACAAATCTATCATGCACACATCTTTATTGTGTGTTGTTGTGATTAGTAAGAAGAAAACATCCTTAATTACTGCTTTATTCAATTAACTTCAAAGAACTCGGAATCAAAACTACAGGTGTTGTATTTGCGATTTGGGGATTTCCACTGTGCACACATGTATTCCCATTCAAAGGAAATTTGTTTTTTCTGTGATATTTACATGTAAGGGTACAGTGTTACAGGGTCTGCCCCAAGGATCCAAAGTGATATTGTAACACCAAAATACAGGAAAAGGAAATATGAAGACTAAGTATAAAGCATGTGGAATAATAGCTGTATGGACCAGGTACAACAAACAGCTTAAACATGACATTCCCATTATCAAAGCTAGACAAGGACTATACATAATTATACCATCATTGCATGGACAATGTGTAAATATAGATGCTATATGTGAATACTAAGTTGAGACGAAATCTACATTACAGGTAAAACTATAATTAACTTGATAAATGCTTTAACATTAAGATGTAGAAATGTACTTTTCCATATATGATGTATGACAGTAGCAGAGAGAATGCACCATTGTAGGTTTCTGTGTTTGCTGTTACCTGGCACAGGCTGACAGAGACTGTTATTTACAAATAGTCATAGATTTAAAACTATACATAAGAACCACAAATTTCAAACAGCTTTAGAAACTAGAATATTTAGTGATACTTTCTGTAAAAACATTGAATTGCCTGAGTGTATGATAAGGTTTGACTTTTTAATGCCAAATTTACAGAAAAAAATAAAATTCTCAGTTACATGGCACTCAAATGGCCTTGTTGATAACTAAGCCCCCTGTGATGTGATTTCAATGCAAAACCCACCATTTGAATCCTTGGAATGTCAGTGAGACAGCTGTGTAAACTGTGTAAGATAATATCTACTGATAGTGCCACAGTTCTACAAACAAATACAATATCATGTGTGACTAAGTGTCAGCTTCAAAGGAGGGGTAGGGGGAGAGGCTGGATGCTGCAGACTCCTTATCAGGGATTACTCGGGTGACCGTCCGCTCCACCCAGCAGGAGGCTCAAAACTAAATGTCCACTCTGGAACTGCTGTGACATACATACATACATACATACATACATACATACATACATACATACATACATACATACATACACACACACACACACACACACACACACATACACATACACACATACATTATCAATCTCATGGATAATAAAATCTACAGGGTCTGTACAATCAAGCAGAATTGTATATTGCTTGTATCTGACACAGTAACCAACAATGTGAAGAGACCCTTCATCCATGAATCAGGTCACTGAACGATGGTTGATCAATAAGCTCAAAAGTAAACATAAACAGGATATTTGGTTTCAGTAGCATCAGTAGCAATGTCATCAAGAATGGATGTCCCAAAAAAGATGATGGTTATGATGAAGAAAAAAGAAGGTGAATCCTATGAAATGGATGAAATAGACGTCCCAGAGCCCCAAGGAAATGAGGTATGTTTATAGAACCACTTCATGTTAGATAACTGTTTATTTTATTAGTTATTTGCATTGATCTAACAGTGCGTCATAATGTAAGATTAAATATACAAAGCATACCTAAATTGAGAACAAGTGTAATATATAGAACCTGTAATGTGTGCTGTTAGTCTTGTGTAGTTAGGGCTGTTTTAGTTTTAAAACATTTACCAGTGCATGTTCAATAATTAATCTCTTTAATTAGTGACATGTCCATGGCCGAAACAAATGTTGAATATCAGGTCTGCTTTATGTGAAATGAAAACAAGGTGAAAAACGCTTTTATATTTTATTTGTTTGTATCCCAGCAGACAAAACTGATTGAAATGATGTGGGTTTGATGTGAATTTCAGACGTGGTTATGATGTGGTTAACCGGTGGAATATGCAAAGCCAGATTAAGCAACATATTATCTGCATTGTTCATCTGAGCTACTTTAAAAGTAGTTTCATTTATTTATCAAATTTTAAAATCAATTTGAATCCATGTTCCTATTTTAAAACATACTTCTTGCATCAATCAGGTGTTGATCCGAGTGGATGCTGTCGCCATCTGTGGGTCAGATATTGCATTGTATAAATGGAACAAAGTTGGCAGGACCATTGCCAGAATTCCATTCATCCCAGGACACGAGACCTCTGGAACGGTGGTCAAAGCCGGACCAAAGGCCACTCTCAAGGTACCTATTGAAACACATCTAAACGCACATGTCTAGCTTTGATGCACATGTCTAACTTTGATGCACATGTCTAACTTTGATGCACATGTCTAACATTGATGCACATGTCTAACTTTGATGCATATGTCTAACTTTGATGCACATGTTTAACTTTGATGCACGTGGCATATTTGTGGCACTGTGGCGCCGCACCATGTGGCGTAAAATGGGAGTAAGCCATTTTGTGGGGTCATAAGGTGAGCCGATCACCAGAAATGGCACGAGAATTAACACCACCTTACAAACCTCATTAATTCTTATACATGGGTAGATTTATCCCCTTTGTATAATCTTTCTTCCTCATTAGATCAAAGAGTTAATAACCTGAAAAGGAAAAGAAGTAGATCGGTGATTAAAAGCAATATTGTCATGTTCAACACATACCTACATGACCTCCTGTGTAATAAAATTTATTTTATTTGACAATAAAACGCTAAAAGTTAAAAGTGGGGTTTGTGATGTAGTTTTGCGATGTGGGTTTCAGATAGGACAGAGAGTGGCAATTGAGAATCACTTCTACTGCGGTGAGTGTTACCAGTGTCAGAATGATGAGCGACACATCTGCCAGAGAATGAACCAGTACGGCCACGGGAAAGGCACCATGCATGGGGGGTGCTCTCAGTACTCAATAGTACCCTCCATCTACTGCTACCCCCTCACTACTGACATCAGTAAGTACTCAATAGTACCCTCCATCTACTGCTACCCCCTCACTACTGACATCAGTAAGTACTAAATAGTACCCTCCATCTACTGCTACCCCCTCACCACTGACATCAGTAAGTACTCAATAGTACCCTCCATCTACTGCTACCCCCTCACTACTGACATCAGTAAGTACTCAATAGTACCCTCCATCTACTGCTACCCCTTCACTACTGACATCAGTAAGTACTCAATAGTACCCTCCATCTACTGCTACCCCCTCACTACTGACATCAGTAAGAACTCAAAGTACCCTCCATCTACTGCTACCCCCTCACTACTGACATCAGTAAGTACTCAATAGTACCCTTCATCTACTGCTACCCCCTCACTACTGACATCAGTAAGTATTCAATAGTACCCTCCATCTACTGCTACCCCCTCACTACTGACATCAGTAAGTATTCAATAGTACCCTCCATCTACTGCTACCCCCTCACTACTGACATCAGTAAGTACTCAATAGTACCCTCCATCTACTGCTACCCCCTCACTACTGACATCAGTAAGTATTCAATAGTACCCTCCATCTACTGCTACCCCCTCACTACTGACATCAGTAAGTATTCAATAGTACCCCCTATCTCCTGTAACCCTCTCACTACTGACATCAGTAAGTACTCAAAGTACCCTTCATCTACTGTAACCCCCTCACTACTGACATAAGTAAGTATTCAATAGTACCCTCTATCCACTCCTACACCCTCACAACTGACATAAATAAGTACTCAATAGAACCCTCCTACGAACTCACCACTGACATCAATAAGTACTCAGAAGTACCCCTCCATCGTCTTGAATTATGATTTTTCAAATTTTCAAATATTAAACGATATTAGCACCTTTAAACTGTTAATGATTTTCCTAGTCTGAATTTTACCTGAAAGTGCCATAAATGTCTACAAGGAGCCTACTATCACCGTCGTTACAGCCCCAGAGGAGGCGGTCCTGCTGGAACCACTAGGGGTCGCTCACCAGGCAATGGAGAAACTGGATATTGATGGGGAGGACGTGCTCATAATCGGAGCCGGAGCGGTTGGTTTACTTGCCTGCTCTGTAGCCAAAGCTCTAGGTGCAAGTAGGTAGGTCCTGATCTATCATACCAGGATCTATAATGTGGCCTAAGCTCTAGATACAAGTAGGTAGGTCCTGATCTATCATACCAGGATCTATAATGTGGCCTAAGCTCTAGATACAAGTAGGTAGGTCCCGATCTATCATACCAGGATCTGTTATGTGGCATAAGCTCTAGATACAAGTAGGTAGGGTCTGATCTATCATACCAGGATCTGTCATGTTGCCTCAGCTCCAGATACAAGTAGGTAGGTCCCGATCTATCATACCAGGATCTGTCATGTGGCCTCAGCTCCAGATACATGTAGGTAGGGTCTGATCTATCATACCAAGATCTGTCATGTGGCCTTAGCTCTAGATACAAGTAGGTAGGTCCTGATCTATCATACCAGGATCTGTCATGTGGCCTAAGCTCCAGATACATGTAGGTAGGTCCCGATCTATCATACCAGGATCTGTCATGTGGCCTAAGCTCTAGATACAAGTAGGTAGGTCCCGATCTATCATACCAGGATCTGTCATGTTGCCTCAGCTCTAGATACAAGTAGGTAGGTCCCGATCTATCATACCAAGATCTGTAATGTGGCCCAAGCTCCAGATACATGTAGGTAGGTCCCGATCTATCATACCAGGATCTGTCATGTGGCCTAAGCTCTAGATACAAGTAGGTAGGTCCCGATCTATCATACCAAGATCTGTAATGTGGCCCAAGCTCCAGATACATGTAGGTAGGTCCCGATCTATCATACCAGGATCTGTCATGTGGCCTAAGTTCTAGATACAAGTAGGTAGGTCCCGATCTATCATACCAAGATCTGTAATGGCCCAAGCTCCAGATACAAGTAGGTAGGTCCCGATCTATCATACCAGGATCTGTAATGTGGCCCAAGCTCCAGATACATGTAGGTAGGGTCTGATCTATCATACCAGGATCTGTCATGTGGCCTCAGCTCCAGATACAAGTAGGTAGGGTCTGATCTATCATACCAGGATCTGTCATGTGGCCTCAGCTCCAGATACAAGTAGGTAGGTCCCGATCTATCATACCAGGATCTGTAATGTGGCCTAAGTTCTAGATACAAGTAGGTAGGTCCCGATCTATCATACCAAGATTTGTAATGGCCCAAGCTCCAGATACAAGTAGGTAGGTCCCGATCTATCATACCAGGATCTGTAATGTGGCCCAAGCTCCAGATACATGTAGGTAGGGTCTGATCTATCATACCAGGATCTGTCATGTGGCCTCAGCTCCAGATACAAGTAGGTAGGGTCTGATCTATCATACCAGGATCTGTCATGTGGCCTCAGCTCCAGATACAAGTAGGTAGGGTCTGATCTATCATACCAGGATCTGTCATGTGGCCTCAGCTCTAGATACAAGTAGGTAGGTCCCGATCTATCATACCAGGATCTAAAATGTGGCCTAAGCTCCAGATACAAGTAGGTAGGTCCCGATCTATCATACCAGGATCTGTAATGTGGCCCAAGCTCCAGATACAAGTAGGTAGGTCCCGATCTATCATACCAAGATCTGTAATGTGGCCCAAGCTCCAGATACATGTAGGTAGGTCCCGATCTATCATACCAGGATCTGTCATGTGGCCTAAGCTCTAGATACAAGTCGGTAGGTCCCGATCTATCATACCAGGATCTGTTATGTGGCCTCAGCTCTAGATACAAGTAGGTAGGTCCCGATATATCATGCCAGGATCTGTCATGTGGCCTAAGCTCTAGATACAAGTAGGTAGGTCCCGATCTATCATACCAAGATCTGTAATGTGGCCTAAGCTCCAGATACAAGTAGGTAGGGTCTGATCTATCATACCAGGATCTGTCATGTGGCCTCAGCTCCAGATACAAGTAGGTAGGGTCTGATCTATCATACCAGGATCTGTCATGTGGCCTCAGCTCTAGATACAAGTAGGTAGGTCCCGATCTATCATACCAGGATCTAAAATGTGGCCTAAGCTCCAGATACAAGTAGGTAGGGTCTGATCTATCATACCAGGATCTGTCATGTGGCCTCAGCTCCAGATACAAGTAGGTAGGTCCCGATCTATCATACCAAGATCTGTAATGTGGCCCAAGCTCCAGATACATGTAGGTAGGTCCCGATCTATCATACCAGGATCTGTCATGTGGCCTAAGCTCTAGATACAAGTCGGTAGGTCCCGATCTATCATACCAGGATCTGTTATGTGGCCTCAGCTCTAGATACAAGTAGGTAGGTCCCGATCTATCATACCAGGATCTATAATGTGGCCTAAGCTCTAGATACAAGTAGGTAGGGTCTGATCTATCATACCAAGATCTGTAATGTGGCCCAAGCTCCAGATACAAGTAGGTAGGTCCCGATCTATCATACCAAGATCTGTTATGTGGCCTAAGCTCTAGATACAAGTAGGTAGGTCCCGATCTATCATACCAAGATCTGTCATGTGGCCTCAGCTCCAGATACAAGTAGGTAGGTCCCGATCTATCATACCAGGATCTGTCATGTTGCCTCAGCTCCAGATACATGTAGGTAGGTCCCGATCTATCATACCAGGATCTGTCATGTTGCCTCAGCTCTAGATACAAGTAGGTAGGTCCCGATCTATCATACCAGGATCTGTAATGTGGCCCAAGCTCCAGATACAAGTAGGTAGGGTCTGATCTATCATACCAGGATCTGTCATGTGGCCTCAGCTCCAGATACAAGTAGGTAGGTCCCGATCTATCATACCAAGATCTGTAATGTGGCCTAAGCTCCAGATACAAGTAGGTAGGGTCTGATCTATCATACCAGGATCTGTCATGTGGCCTCAGCTCCAGATACAAGTAGGTAGGTCCCGATCTATCATACCAGGATCTGTCATGTTGCCTCAGCTCCAGATACATGTAGGTAGGTCCCGATCTATCATACCAAGATCTGTAATGTGGCCCAAGCTCCAGATACAAGTAGGTAGGGTCTGATCTATCATACCAGGATCTGTCATGTGGCCTCAGCTCCAGATACATGTAGGTAGGTCCCGATCTATCATACCAGGATCTGTCATGTTGCCTCAGCTCCAGATACATGTAGGTAGGTCCCGATCTATCATACCAGGATCTGTCATGTTGCCTCAGCTCTAGATACAAGTAGGTAGGTCCCGATCTATCATACCAGGATCTGTTATGTGGCCTGAGCTCTAGATACAAGTAGGTAGGTCCCGATCTATCATACCAGGATCTGTCATGTTGCCTCAGCTCCAGATACAAGTAGGTAGGTCCCGATCTATCATACCAGGATCTGTCATGTTGCCTCAGCTCCAGATACAAGTAGGTAGGTCCCGATCTATCATACCAGGATCTGTCATGTTGCCTCAGCTCCAGATACAAGTAGGTAGGGTCTGATCTATCATACCAGGATCTGTCATGTTGCCTCAGCTCCAGATACAAGTAGGTAGGTCCCGATCTATCATACCAGGATCTGTCATGTTGCCTCAGCTCCAGATACAAGTAGGTAGGGTCTGATCTATCATACCAGGATCTGTCATGTTGCCTCAGCTCCAGATACAAGTAGGTAGGGTCTGATCTATCATACCAGGATCTGTCATGTGGCCTCAGCTCCAGATACAAGTAGGTAGGGTCTGATCTATCATATCAGGATCTGTTATGTGGCCTGAGCTCTAGATACAAGTAGGTAGGGTCTGATCTATCATAACAGGATCTGTAGTGTGGTTCTCGACACAAGCAGGTAGAGAATAATCTATTGTGTGACGTTCTGTCGTTTGAGGTGCAGGTCTAGGTGGAAATATCTTTTTATCTATCATATATTAATCAGCCATGTATTAAGATATCTAGGTACAAATAGGAATAGCAAGATATATCTTATGATGTTCTGGCATGTGGTCATTGGTTTGTGTTCAAGAAGGTGTTCTGTGATGTGGTCAAAGGTCTAAGAAGTTTGGGCACTAAAAACCTTTCTGATTTGTTGTTTCATTCTAGTGCTGTCATAGTCACTGATAAACTCGACAAGTATTACATAATCCTAGGTATTTCTTATCATATCATACTCTGGTCAATGGAATTAGTGGGCTGACATGATATCACTTAAACTGTGATATCATTGTTGATAGAAAATTGGTTTATAGTCAAATGGAATACAACCCATGTATGATACAATGGATTGATCAATTTTCATTGCTGAGATCAAGACTGTTAAAGTCTTTAAAAAAAATGAATTTTTGTGCAATTTTCTTTTTGAAAATGATATTTATATATTTTCATCATTTTGAAGTTATAATGTAAAAGAGACAACTTGAAGTCTTTGCTTCACAAAAAATTATGTTTGTAAGAAAATATAATTCTGGTGTAAAACACCCCAATAAAAATCATATATCAAAATCCACTGCAATCTTCAAATGTGGCATTGTGTAATTAAAATAATATTAAAATGATATGCAAATATGAGCTCTATTATTACAACATCTATTGTGCATTGTAGAAGCCCAACACTGCACCATGTCTACACTGCATTTCCAGCAGATTTGATCATGTCACACGTTAAGTCTTAAACCACTACTACCACCAGCTTCTTTGTTGACAAACATGTGGTATTATAAAGTAATTATGTCACTCAGTATTTGTAAATTTCAAACTTAGCGAGCTCCACATGTTCCAAGGCAGCAGCAGACTCCAAGTGGTTTGCATGCTTTACTTTGTGAGTCTGTAAGGAGATTGGGAAATGAGGACTTGAAACAATAATATGTACGTTTAACCTGGTAAAGATCTTTTAATGGCTCCAACCCCTGAGAAGTAAATGAAAAGTCTACACAATTCTAACTGAAGTGTTTTTACATGTTATTATGACAAAGAACATTGTAAGATAAGTGCATATCTGGTTTCCTAATAATCCCTACGAATATTGCTCAGTTTAATTGCAGGACATCACAGAATGACATGTACACTCAAATCTTTGATGTATACGCACCAGCCCTCGTCGTCTCTGATCACTATATACGCATTCTTTCATAATATAGTCTATATTATTACATATATTTATTATTGCTCTAAGAGTTGGATACAAAAATATTGAAAATATGGAGATGCTCATATTAGGTGAGTGAATTGCATGATATGTGCTTTGTTGTACAAGGTCATATATCAGGTTTTGATAGCATATAATAGATGCTGTGGTGATGGGGGAATGTTGTTTCATTCTGCTTGTCCATCAACTTTGATTTCCTCTGAATCTACGGGTGGGAATTCTATTCGTAGGTGATTCTATCAGCAGTGGGGGATGGGGGTAATTCTCTGTCATTCTGTCTGTCCAACAGCTTTGATTTTTTTCTCTGAGGCTACCAATCAGAATTGTTAGCTATCAGTAGGTAAGATGCATGTGAGATGAATTTTCAAAGGACTAATATTTATCCATTTTCCACCATTTTTTGATTTTTTGTTATGATTTTGGAATAAAAACCAACAGCTATCACTGAGTTTTCAAGGAGGGTGCCATTTTGAAAAGCATGATATATCAGCCAATGAGAATATTGATAACAAATTTAACATATCTCTAAGGTCATTCATTGGCCGATGTTTTATTTGTATAAAGTATACAGCTTTGCTATTCATCTCATTTACATTAAAGATGGTTTTTCTAGGGTATTGTCTGCAGACCTGGATGACAGGCGATTGGAGCTTGCTATGGAGATGGGTGCGGACCTTACCATCAATACAGTCAGGGACAACTTACAGGAGGTGACAGCTATAACCCATAGCACTTCCTCAATTCCTAAACATTGAGTGGTTGGTCGTTGACTGTATCAATTTATTAATTCAAAGAGTCTAATAATCTTCAACGTGAGGTGGAATATGAGTACCAAATTTTTTTTGATAGCTATTTACATAGTGTATGTTCTCTTACACTTTAGGTTGTGATGAGAGAGACGAACAATAACGGCATCGGGCGAATCGCGGAGATGAGCGGCGCTGAGCAGATGGTCAACTCTCAGTTCTCCCTGCTCAGGAAGGGTGGTCACGTGGTCATGGTAGGACTACCCAAAACACCTCTGCATATAGACAACGTCCTCCAGGATATAGGTCAGTTTTGATATTTTGAAGTGTGGTTTTCATTTGATTCCTGTCGATTACTGTATATTAGATCATCCATGCCCCGCACAAATCCACATTTATTCTGCTGATTTAACGTCTGTGAATTTTGAAGATCTCATTAATTTAAAACAAAAACAGAAGCTTGTAAAACCATAATGCTGAAATAAATTTCAATCTTTGATCCTGTTTTTAATGTTTCAGTTTTCAGAAGCTCTTGACACGATATCATCGTGAAATCAATTTATACCTTTGATCCTGTTTTTTTAATTTTTCAGTTTTCAGAAGCTCTCGACACAGTATCGTCATGAAATCAATTCATACCTTTGATCCTGTTTGTTTATCTTTCAGTTTTCAAATCGTTGACACTGAAGACGGTGCATGGGCGGCTTATATTTCACACGTGGAAGGAAATCGAGAGATTGGTGGCGGAGAAAAGCGTCGATGTTCTCAAAATAGTTTCCCACCGGATAGCCATGTCCCACTTTGAGGAGGCATTTGATGCTTTACTGAGCGGAAAGGCTTGCAAAATATTACTGGATCCTCATCAATAGGTACTCATCAATGATAAGTATATCTTAATATGGATAAATGGAATTTTGCGTCTTGAGTCTTTTTAATATTAGCTTGGTATATTCGTACAGAGGATATTTAAGTGAGAAAAACAAATGATGTGGGAAAATATATAGGTAATAGAAACACATCAAACAATTGACCTGTTCTTTGACAGCATTTATATTATCTGAGAGCAATATAATTATTGATTCTGCATTTTTTAGGATCTGAACTCGGACGTGGTGGAGTGACTTTGTTTCTAACATATCTAAACCATCCGTTTAGATCTGAGTCAGATAAGCACAATAACTGGTTCCAGAAATATACATACACGTAGGGTGCAATATTATTTGACTGTTTCGTCAGTGAAAACAATTAGCAGTTAAAAATAAATAAATAAATACGCATGTTTAATTTCAACTAACTGCAACATTTTATTCTTATAATTCTATGGCTCATATTGTTTGATAATGAACAACACATAAAGTAGAGATGACATATCTTAGCTTAGATAGTACCATTCTAATACTAAATATATAACTAGATATATTACCATTAACAGTATGCAGTTAATGTAGGTAAGAACAAATAGATTAGACACAGGTGTCTGACTGCCCAAATATTCACAGCCACTTGATCCCTCTCATTAAATGACCTTTCTCAGTTTAAAGGTCATTTCCTTAGCAGGATTTGTTCAGTGTGAATATTGAATTAAACCCGGTTGCATTGATACATTGAAAAATATATATTTTGAAATTATACGCTTTTAATACATATCATATCTTATCAGTATTCTCATTTATTGCGAGATATTAGTGATATCAAATTTGTTACATGAATGCCAGAAATCTCGGTGAATGCCTTGATATCAGACATCCATGTGAGGGATAGTGTATTACTATCTAGTACATGGGACAGTGTATTAGTATCTAGTACATGGGACAGTGTATAAGTATCTAGTACATGGGACAGTGTATAAGTAACTAGTACATGGGACAGTGTATAAGTATCTAGTACATGGGACAGTGTATCAGTATCTAGTACATGGGACAGTGTATCAGTAACTAGTACATGGGACAGTGTATCAGTAACTAGTACATGGGTCAGTGTATCAGTAACTAGTACATGGGACAGTGTATTAGTATCTAGTACATGGGACAGTGTATTAGTATCTAGTACATGGGACAGTGTATCAGTAACTAGTACATGGGACAGTGTATCAGTAACTAGTACATGGGTCAGTGTATCAGTAACTAGTACATGGGACAGTGTATTAGTATCTAGTACATGAGACAGTGTATTAGTATCTAGGTCATGGGACAGTGTATAAGTATCTAGTACATGAGACAGTGTATTAGTATCTAGTACATGGGACAGTGTATCAGTAACTAGTACATGGGACAGTGTATTAGTATCTAGTACATGGGACAGTGTATCAGTAACTAGTACATGGGACAGTGTATAAGTAACTAGTACATGGGACAGTGTATAAGTAACTAGTACATGGGACAGTGTATAAGTAACTAGTACATGGGACAGTTTATTAGTATCTAGTACATGGAACAGTGTATAAGTATCTAGTACATGAGACAGTGTATCAGTAACTAGTACATGGGACAGTGTATTAGTATCTAGTACATGGGACAGTGTATCAGTAACTAGTACATGGGACAGTGTATCAGTAACTAGTACATGGGACAGTGTATAAGTAACTAGTACATGGGACAGTGTATAAGTAACTAGTACATGGGACAGTGTATAAGTAACTAGTACATGGGACAGTTTATTAGTATCTAGTACATGGAACAGTGTATAAGTATCTAGTACATGGGACAGTGTATTAGTATCTAGTACATGGGATAGTGTATTAGTATCTAGTACATGGGACAGTTATAAGTATCTAGTACATGGGACAGTGTATAAGTATCTAGTACATGGGATAGTGTATTAGTATCAAGTACATGGGACAGTTATAAGTATCTAATACATGGGACAGTGTATTAGTATCTAGTACATGGGACAGTTATTAGTATCTAGTACACGGGACAGTGTATTATTATCTAGTACATGGGACAGTGTATTATTATCTAGTACATGGGACAGTGAGTTAGTATCTAGTTCATGGGACAGTGTTTTAGTATCTAGTTCATGGGACAGTGTATTAGTATCTAGTACATGGGACAGTGTATTAGTATCTAGTACATGAGACAGTGTATAAGTATCTAGTACATGGAACAGTGTATAAGTATCTAGTACATGGGATAGTGTATAAGTATCTAGTACATGGGACAGTTATAAGTATCTAGTACATGGGATAGTGTATTAGTATCTAGTACATGAGACAGTGTATTAGTATCTACTACATGAGACAGTGTATAAGTATCTAGTACATGGGACAGTGTATAAGTATCTACTACATGAGACAGTGTATAAGTATCTAGTACATGGGACAGTGTATAAGTATCTAGTACATGGGATAGTGTATTAGTATCTAGTACATGGGACAGTTATAAGTATCTAGTACATGGGACAGTGTATTAGTATCTAGTACATGGGACAGTTATTAGTATCTAGTACACGGGACAGTGTATTATTATCTAGTACATGGGACAGTGTATTATTATCTAGTACATGGGACAGTGTATTAGTATCTAGTTCATGGGACATTGTTTTAGTATCTAGTTCATGGGACAGTGTATTAGTATCTAGTACATGGGACAGTGTATTAGTATCTAGTACATGAGACAGTGTATTAGTATCTAATAATAATAATAATAATAATAAAATTTATATAGCGCTGATACCAGACAAGTCTGTTCATAGCGCTGGGTGCAGGACATGCATCCTGAAAAGATGAGTTTTCAGCCTACTCTTAAACGAGGAGACTGACTTGCTTGTCCTAATATCAGTAGGCAAGGAGTTCCATAGTCGCGGGCCCACAGATGAGAAGGCCCTATCACCTATCGTCCTTAGCCTGGTTTTAGGTATATGTAGGTGGGTGCCATCATTGGATCTTAGACAGCGCTCACCCTCCTTAATCAGGAGTAGATCCCGTAAGTAAGGCGGAGCCTTACCGTTAAGGGCTTTCCAAGTTAATAGGAGGATTTTAAAATCAATTCTCGCATGCACGGGAAGCCAATGGAGTTCCCTTAGTTTTCCTGAAATGTGATCAAATTTCCTTATTTTTCCAACTACCCGTGCTGCAGAGTTTTGGAGGTATTGCAGTTTCCTGATGTCAGATTTGGGAAGACCTGCCAGGAGACCATTACCATAGTCAAGGGTGGATGTAACAAAAGCATGGGTAAGTGTTACCGCAGTCTTCTCGTCTAGACAGTGTCTGATGGCCGCCAGGTTTCTGATGTGATAATAGCCCTTCTGACACATTTTCCTGATCTGGGCCTTCATGTCCATGTTGGGGTCAAATGTGATACCAAGGTCAACAACTGACTTACTAGGAGCAATTTCAGATTCACCCACTCTGATTGTGGATGGGATACTGCTATGGGTAGTAGTACTGTATTTGTCAGTACATATGAGCATCTCTGTCTTTCCATCATTTATCTTCATCTTGTTTGATATGAGGAAATTTCTGACTTCCCTGACACATTCCTCCAATTTGTGTCTGCTCATATCCACATGTTGGGGGGAGGCGTGGTCCATAGGGATGTAGATCTGAGTATCATCTGCATAGATATGATAGCTCAGACCATATTTTGCAAGTATATCAGATAAGGGTGTCATGTAAATGGTGAACAGTATAGGACCTAGGACTGAGCCCTGGGGTACCCCATATTTTAGGGATTTGAGACAGGATCTATGAATCCCCACCTTCACACATTGCTTTCTGTCCATTAGGTATGACCGAATCCAGGAGAGTGCGTGACCTGTGACGTTGCATCTATCCCTTAGCCTGTCCAAAAGGATTTTGTGGTCAATGGTGTCAAAAGCAGCGGAGAGGTCAAGCAACAGCAAGATAACTGCCTTTCTATTGTCAAGGCAGCCCAAGATGTCATTTTGCACTTTTAGCAAAGCAGTTTCAGTGCTGTGATGTTCCTTGTAGGCTGATTGAAACTTGTCAGTAAGACCATTCCTTACGAGATGGGGGACTAGTTGGTCTGCAACTGCCCTCTCGGTTAGTTTGGAGACAAATGTTAGGTTGGAGACAGGCCTATAGTTTTTTTCAACCAGTTCCAAACCTAGTTTCTTCAGCAGGGGTGTTATGATGGCTATTTTCATATTTTCCGATACTGCTGATTCCATCAGTGATTTATTTATGATGGAAGTAATTATTGGTAGGAGGTCGTCTAAGAGGTCAAGTAGGAGCCAGGTTGGGATTGGATCCAGGTCACATGACTTCTTTGCTGACCTTTTGACCAATTTCCGTACGTCATCAATGGTTAGGGGTGTGAACCTATCCAGACAGGTAGTGCTATTGTTTGTAGTGTCACCTGGTGGCGGGATTTGACCGGGTGGAGCATTATCAATGTCCTGGCGGATTCTCTCTATTTTTTCAAGAAAGAATGTGTTGAACTTCTCAGCTTGAGTAGTCTCACAGTCAGATTGAGGCATAGGAGTGTCCTTTTTCTTGTGCATGACTGTGTCAATGACTCTAAACAGCTTTTTAGGGTCATGTTTATTTTCCTCGACAAGGTTGGAAAAATATGATGATTGAGCAGATTTAAGCATTGAGTTGTATTTGTTCCTTTGAGAGTTATACAGCTCCTTGTCAATTTGAGTGCCAGTCTTGCTCATTTTCCTCTCAAGCCTCCTCCTGAGAGATCTTTCCAGCTTTAATTGGTCACTCATCCAAGGTACAGGTTTGCGTTGGGTAACCATGGCAACCTTAATTGGTGCATGTTTGTCCATGAGTGACGTAAGTTCCCTATCATAGTAATTTACCATGTCCTCCAGTGGTAAATGTTCCCAGGTTGAGTCTTTGTCAGTTAGGGATTTAATGTCCCTCCTTAGGGATTACTACTACATGAGACAGTGTATAAGTATCTAGTACATGGGACAGTGTATTAGTATCTAGTTCATGGGACAGTGTATTAGTATCTAGTACATGGGACAATGTGTAAGTATCTAGTACATGGGACAATGTATTATTATCTAGTACATTGGACAGTGTATTAGTATCTAGTTCATGGGACAGTGTATAAGTATCTAGTTCATGGGACAGTGTATTAGTATCTAGTTCATGGGACAGTGTATAAGTATCTAGTACATGGGACAGTGTATTAGTATCTAGTTCATGGGACAGTGTAATAGTATCTAGTTCATGGGACGGTGTATAAGTATCTGGTTCATGGGACAGTGTATAAGTATCTGGTTCATGGGACAGTCTAATGAGGCTGTACAAGACCTTAATTGAATACACAAAATCAAGAATTTATTAACTTTTTATTGATATTAGATACCAAAAGGTTAAATATAAAATGAAACTCATGCTAGTACATGGATGGCTGAGGTTTTCCAAACGATTCAGTGTATGAAAATGAAAAACACATTTCATTTTTGTAACATCATTTATTGGTATTGGAAAAAACACAAGCATCTTCAAGAAATATGTGAACAATATGTTGTATAACTGCTAATTTAATTACAGAGTATATCATATGTGTATGGAATGGACACAAATATCGCAGATTATGTAGTATTACCAGAAAGAACGTAATAATGAAAATCTTGCATAGGTCTGGCACTCAATGCACAGATTGTATAAATTGGATACTTGAGACACGCGAGCATATAGTGTTGCCAAAATAGATGGGAGTCTAAATAAATCCAAGTGTTCTCTGGGACAGAAAAAAAATATGAAAAAAATAGCAGAGTTCTCACAAGAAATTCCTAATATAACGTTTTGAAATCTTTTTCATTCGGAGTACTGAAATTTATATATCACTCACGATATTTCTTGGTCTAAACACGATCAATTTTGTAAATAGAACGTTTAAATGCACAATGGTTGGGCGATAATGCACACTGCACAATCGAACTCCATTCATTGCACTTTAATGTTTAACATTGGTATATCCCAATTCAAGATATTGTCTTATCAAGTCACATAACATATGCTTCACATATGCACATGAGAGGGACCCGGACTATTACTGTCACATTTTTCCACCAGATGGCATGATGATCAATCAGTTGATGAAATGATATGCATATCATTTGGTCATTGGCATAAAACTAACATGTAATCAGGTGTCAAGCTTGTTTGACATTCCTCACTACTTGATTAAGCCCTGCTGTCGCCTGGTGTTTAAATCATTCATGCATGGGTGAATATTGTAGACATGCAAGTTTGGGTCATAGTAGTAACAGATGTTGATTGACATGTCATTTTATTTGAACCAGTTTCTTCAAACTCATACCTCTCTTTCTATTCCTCTATTTTAAATCTGATCATTTTTTCCACGTGTATGTCTTGCCAAAATATTAATGCATTCCCTTCCCATGCATACGGAATGGTGGCCATCATATCAGCTGTCACTCTTACAAACCTATCCCAGCATTCATTGCACAGGACATAAGAGACATTTAATGGATCACGAATGTTGAAACCCTAGGAATGAGAATTTAAAGTGTTGGCAAAAAGAATGATAAAACACCACATGTATCAATTCCATTAACAGTAGAATGAAATGGTCAATAGATGTCTTTGCATTTGTTTTTGTTTTCCTCTGTGTGTGGTCACAAATTTATTATTAAGCTAAATAACAATAGTTATATCGATATGCATATGTACCTAAAATAAAATAAATGCATATGATGATCATTGTATTGTGAGATATTGAATATGGTTGAGATTAATAGGTTCCATCCCAATTTATGTGTACGAACACTGCACAGTTATTAGCATATTTCTGACCATAAGTACTTCGTACTACCAACGAGACAAGTTCTTCTAGTCTCGTTGGTACTACCACTCATGATATCCTTTCAATGTTTTTTTGTAACACAATCATAAATATGAATAATAAAGGTTCAATGACAACTATTACAATTTATAATATTTTCCCGCATGCATACCATCCCTAGACTAAAGATATGTAGGTCAGAAAATATTTAGATAAAATATTTAGGTCAAAGAAACGTCAATTAGCAATAAATACCACATCTCAAAGGATTTTCGTCATTTCGGTTGATTTGCTCCCTGTACTAACTATATGTGGAATATGTTCTCTTTGAGGTATATTTGAATATAGTCAAATACTAAGGATCATTTTACAATTCAACATGTTTTGACGAAAATGGGTGAAGTTTTGTTTTATCTAAATTTTGTGATTTGTATTACCTTACATCACAAACATTTATAAAGAATACAACAAAATTCTGATTTATTAATGACAAACTGTCTTATACAAAAGTTATTGCACAATTTAAATGGAAATATTATTTCAATAATAATAATCATAATGCTCACATAATTAAAGAATAAAAGGAACATAACCTTTTATAGCATAGAATAAGTCCATTTCTTAAGAAATCACAATTAATTGTGATCAATTATTTCTGTATTTTATCTTTGAATAATACTCTTTTTGATAAAACGAGAGAAGTACGATTGACTTTAATCATAAATTATAGGCAGTGATACGAAACACATGGGTATGATGAAGCAACGCTATCTCAACGTTTTGAAATTTGAAATTGAAATACATGGTGATGACCTTTTTAAAATAAATAGAAATGTAGTTTCTTGAAACCTATTTCACTGTACTGTGAGGGGTGCGGTTTAAAATCGACACGAGGGAGATTCGTTGGCCAAGGCAATAAAAATCGACTTTTCATTTTTTTTCTATTTCCATAAATCACCGCGAATATTCATAATTCATTAAAATGGTTGCGAGTTCTCCCGGCAAACTATATTGAGCACCCCTCGTAGTACGACGCTGCTTCATAAAATACTAATATTAGAAACTACAAATATTGCCAGCAATACTAACTTCATGTTGGTATCTATATGTACAAAATGAGGGAGAGATTTATTGTTCATTGACTGTGTGTTTCTATCTGTACTGGTAGGGAGTTGCCTGCCAGTGGGTGGGTCCTCCAAGCCCCCACCAAGGAGATCCACGGCTGAAGTAGGAATATTTCCCAAGTCCCAAGTCATTATCCTTACTCAGTGATCCTCTGTCTGAAACCGCCATTTCCCTGTTAACAAAATGGAACACTAATGTAGTAAGTGAATTCCACCTCTTCTCTGGAAATTTTATCACGAAGTTTTAGGGAAAGATACATTTTTGTCAGGAAGTAACAGGGAGATTTTAAGCATTGCACAGATTTGAATGTATAACTGCAAAATAATTTGAAATAATCTTCTAAAGTGGGGTGACCTCAAATCGCCATGGGTCAATATAAAATCATGGACGTGAAGGAATGACACCATGTAATGAATGTAACAAGGAAGACGACTGCCATGTTGTGGACCAATTGTCCCAAGACGGGGTACCCTTATTCCATGGCTTATATACAAAGTAACTGCTCATTGAATCTAGTTAGTATAGTACATTACAATACCTTTCTAACCGTCTCCTCTTGCGCTCACGGCGCTTCCTGTTGGACATGATGACGCATATAACAAGGGCTGTCAGCAGAATAAGGAAAGCGATGACGCCAAACACAATCCCCAAGATCTTGTTTGGATTGGCTTTGCTCCTAAAAAAATGATAACATTTACCATCAAGGCGAGATTGAGCAGGAAACTGGGCAGGCGATGGTGGCGCCACTGTTGGTGGTTTGAGGGAGAGTCCAGAATGTTTTTTAAGTATATGTAGATGTATATTTGAACTAGCCATTGCATAGTTTGTCGTCCAGATCCTTTTTGATCTCCTATTTCTGCTAAACCTAGATATGACAAACCTGGAATTTATGTTGTGTCCCAAAAAAGATTTAAGGAGATTATCAAGCGACTTACTGGCATTCTGGATCTCCATTGTCATCTATAACACAGATGTCAGTACCTCCACACTCGTCCACGGCATCATACAGGTAGCAAACATCACCCTCGATAGGCACTGTAACACAGCAAACATTCTGTTATACAAGGACCTTAACTTCACCCTCGATAGGCACTGTAACACAGCAAACATTGTGTTATACAAGGACCTTAACTTCACCCTCGATAGGCACTCTAACACAGCAAACATTCTGTTATACAAGGACCTTAACTTCACCCTCGATAGGCACTGTAACACAACAAACATTCTGTTATACAACGACCTTAACTTCACCCTCGATAGGCACTGTAATACAACAAACATTCTGTTATACAAGGACCGTAACTTCACCCTCGATAGGCACTGTAACACAGCAAACATTCTGTTATACAAGGACCTTAACTTCACCCTCGATAGGCACTGTAATACAGCAAACATTCTGTTATACAAAGACCATAACTTCACCCTCGATAGGCACTGTAATACAGCAAACATTGTGTTATACAAGGACCTAGACTTTACCCTCGATAGGCACTGTAACACAACAAACATTCTGTTATACAAGGACCTTAACTTCACCCTCGATAGGCACTGTAACACAACAAACATTCTGTTATACAAGGACCTAGACTTTACCCTCGATAGGCACTGTAATACAGCAAACATTCTGTTATACAAGGACCTTAACTTCACAAACATTGTGTTATACAAGGACCTAGACTTTACCCTCGATAGGCACTGTAACACAACAAACATTCTGTTATACAAGGACCTTAACTTCACCCTCGATAGCCACTGTAACACAGCAAACATTCTGTTATACAAGGACCTAGACTTTACCCTCGATAGGCACTGTAATACAGCAAACATTCTGTTATACAAGGACCTTAACTTCACCCTCGATAGCCACTGTAACACAGCAAACATTCTGTTATACAAGGACCTTAACTTCACCCTCGATAGCCACTGTAACACAACAAACATTCTGTTATACAAGGACCTTAACTTCACCCTCGACAGGCACTGTAACACAGCAAACATTGTGTTATACAAGGACCTTAACTTCACCCTCGATAGGCACTCTAACACAGCAAACATTCTGTTATACAAGGACCTTAACTTCACCCTCGATAGGCACTCTAACACAGCAAACATTCTGTTATACAAGGACCTTAACTTCACCCTCGATAGGCACTGTCAATACACCGAACGTTTTATATTATACAAGGTCATAAATAAAGACCTACACATCACCCTCGACAGTCACTGTCAACACACCAATCATTTCGTGTCAAACCAGGACCTAAACGTCACCCTCGATATCCATTGTCAATTGACACCAAACATTTCATGTTACACAAGGTCATAACTAATGACCTAAACTTCACCACTCACATCCATTTTCACGTGACATCAAACATTTTATGTTATACAAGGTAATGGATAAAGACCCGAACATCACCCCAAGAAAGATTATCATTAGATAAGTCGCTCTAATGAGCTTAGGGAAAATAATTTTATTGTTTTAGTAAGGGTTCCATCCGATTATTACCAGCTGATTATTGTCTCAAAGTCCAATGTCCACTGATTAAGGCTATAATATGAGCTGGGTAATTTCTAATGTCTACTGTTTTATATTAAGTGTCCACTGTTTAATATCCTGTCTACCTTGTTATGCCAAGTGTCTACTGTTTAGTGACCAGTGTCTATTGTTAAATATCAATTGTCTACTCTTTGATATCAAGTATCTACTGGATAAAGTGCCAATGTTTGTTGCATTATGAATGGGCAACAATCCCAGTAATTTGTGATATAAATGTGATGCAATCTCTCACCTCTGATGGAGTTTCCAGCTTTGTCTGGGACAATGAGGTACATGGTTCCAGACTGTTGGTATTTCTGCTGCTCTGTTCCCAGTGACACTGCTTTGGCCATCTCTGCGAAGTACCAGGTAATAATACTGATCTCTCTGTAACTAAGGTCCTGACTGAACACAGCAGTGTACCTAACATCAAACCCGGCAGAGGACGTATTGCTGCAAACAGTAACATTAATACACAAGAAATTATAAATTCTTAGGCAAACCTGACAAGCAACTGAAGGCTTGGAAATATCCAAAACATCAATACTGAGGTCTCATTTATAACAATTCTGTAAAAACCGCCCAGCGCCTCAAATTATGTAAGATTCCATAAGGGCCTCAAAGTTACCCAAAATAAGGGCCTCAAAGTTACTCAAAATAAGGGCATCAAAGTTACCCAAAATAAGGGCCTCAAAGTTACCCAAAATAAGGGCCTCAAAGTTACCTAAAATAAGGGCCTCAAAGTTACCCAAAATAAGGGCCTCAAAGTTACCTAAAATAAGGGCCTCAAAGTTACCTAAAATAAGGGCCTCAAAGTTACTCAAAGTAGGTCAGGATACAGACGAAATGTAATGTTTTTTCCAGTGAAATTAAATTGTATATGAATAGACATATGGATTACGTGTGTAACAGTTTCTGGATGATGTAAGGGCAACAGACTAAGCAGACTTACAAGTATTTATCGATGATAACCCTTATAAAGTTATTTGGTGAGCCAATAATTTGAGTTATCTGAAAACATAAACAGTCTCTAAATATATTTCTTTTTCAGATGTACATTTAATCACTGTACACCCATTATATTAACTCAATCTTGCTGATAAAATTAATTAAATTACGCTATTAATACCATGCATACAAATATGAACAGGGTCATAAAAGAAACAAATATATTGAACTTCCTGGGATACATACTTAACATTCTTAAAAGTGGAATGAGAATTAATCAATAAAATATAGAAACAAATCAAACATTCTTTTTATCTGATCTGTCGTAAATATCATGGCGTGTTAAGATGTAAGGGCACACCAGAATATTTTATTGACTACAAAGAACAAAGTGAGAGTATTTATTCTTACATCCGCAGCAAGTCCCATACTGAATATAGTCGTCTGGTAATTGGTAATATCAGACAACGTGTTCCAGATACTGAGTGACGTCACGACCAGGAATGTCATGTCCATTTTAAACTGTCCAGTAACTGCAAAATAATGATAGAAGTTGTGTCTATTCAGGTCTGTTACGTTTGACCATGTACATTTGAATGAATCATGTTCAAACATCTCAACATTATTCCTCGGTGCAGAATACACGATGTCCATAGTGGACATTCATTCATAGGGGACATTCTTCTATAGGGGACATTAATCCATTGGGGACATTCATCCATAGTGGAAATCCATTCATAATGGACATTCTTCCATTGGGGACATTCTTCCATAGGAGACATTCTTCCATAGGGGACATTCATCCATGGTGGACATTCATCCACAGTGGACATTCTTCCATAGGGGAAATTCTTCCATTGGGGACATTCATCCATAGGGGACATTCTTCCATAGGGGGACATTCTTCCATAGGGGACATTCTTCTATAGTGGAAATTCTTCGTTAGGGGACATTCTTCTATAGGGGACATTCATTCATAGTGGACATTCATCCATAGGGGGACATTCATCCATAGTGGACATTCTTCCATTGGGGACATTCATCCATAGTGGACATTTATCCATAGTGGACATTTATCCATAGTGGACATTCTTACATTGGGGACATTCATCCATAGGGGACATTCTTCCATAGGGGACATTCATCCATAGTGGACATTCTTACATTGGGGACATTCATCCATAGGGGACATTCTTCCATAGGGGGACATTCTTCCATAGGGGACATTCTTCTATAGTGGAAATTCTTCGTTAGGGGACATTCTTCTATAGGGGACATTCATTCATAGTGGACATTCATCCATAGGGGGACATTCATCCATAGTGGACATTCTTCCATTGGGGACATTCATCCATAGTGGACATTTATCCATAGTGGACATT
Source organism: Amphiduros pacificus (assembly GCA_949316495.1). Classification (NCBI taxonomy): domain Eukaryota; kingdom Metazoa; phylum Annelida; class Polychaeta; order Phyllodocida; family Hesionidae; genus Amphiduros; species Amphiduros pacificus. Next base: position 30,471,753 of record OX439008.1, on the reverse strand, counting down.
TATCCATAGTGGACATTCTTACATTGGGGACATTCATCCATAGGGGACATTCTTCCATAGGGGACATTCATCCATAGTGGACATTCTTCTATAGTGGACATTCCTCTATAGTGGACATTCCTCTATAGGGGACATTCATCCATAGGGGACATTCATCCATAGGGGACATTCATCCATAGGGGACATTCTTCATAGGGGACATTCTTCTATAGGGGACATTCATCCATAGGGGACATTCCTCTATAGGGGACATTCATCCATAGGGGACATTCATCCATAGTGGACATTCTTCTATAGTGGACATTCTTCCATAGGGGACATTCTTCTATAGGGGACATTCCTCTATAGGGGACATTTATTCATAGTGGACATTCTTCCATTGGGGACATTCATCCATAGGGGACATTCTTCCATAGGGGGACATTCATCCATAGGGGACATTCTTCTATAGTGGACATTCTTCGTTAGGGGACATTCTTCTATAGGGGACATTCTTCTATAGGGGACATTCATTCATAGTGGACATTCATCCATAGTGGACATTCTTCCATTGGGGACATTCATTCATAGTGGACATTCTTCCATTGGGGACATTCTTCCATAGGGGACATTCTTCTATAGGGGACATTCTTCTATAGGGGACATTCATCCATTGGGGACATTATTCCATAGGGGATATTCATCCATAGTGGACATTCATCCATAGGGGACTTTCTTCGATAGTGGACAATCATCCATTGGGGGACATTCATCCATAGTGAACCTTCATCCATAGTGGACCTTCATCCATAGTGGACATTCTTCCATAGTGGACCTTCATCCATAGGGGACATTCATCCATAGTGGACATTCTTCCATAGTGGACATTAATCCATAGGGGACATTCTTCCATAGGGGACATTTATCCATTGGGGGACAATCTTCCATAGGGGACATTCATCCATTGGGGGACATTCTTCCATAGGGGACATTCATCCATTGGGGGACATTCTTCCATAGTGGGCATTCATCCATAGTGGACATTCATCCATTGGGGGACATTCTTCCATAGGGGACATTCATCCATTGGGGGACATTCTTCCATAGGGGACATTCTTCCATAGTGGACATTCTTCCATAGTGCAAATTATATTCCAATAATAGGGCTCACAGATATGTATTTTTATGAACTTCAGGTAGGACAGAATAATAACTGGAAATAGCAATGATGTCATAAACAATTGTATACACAAAGTATGTTGTTTGTTGTGTGTAAGCAGAGAACTGACCAGAGCATGTGGGTCCCTGCTGGTGCACGGCATTGGTTCCTGCGGGGCAGCCACAGGTGTAGAAGGGGCTCTGATTGGTACAGGTGATGCTCACCCCACAAGGGTTATCATTCCCACTGCACTCATCCTTGTCTACAAGTTAAAGTTACAGTCAATACTTAATGAATACAGAACCACCAAGTTATCTCCCAGCTTATGACTAGTGAGCATAAACTCTCCTGAAATTAGTGTACCGAAGCTCAGGTACCCTTACTCTCTAAGTAGAACCCTGCTTAGTCTGCAAATAGAGCGAGGAGTTATGCTTTGATGGCAGGTATCGCAAAATTGATATTTAAAGGGATTAAGCACCGACTTTGAAAAAAACGTTTAAAATTCACATATTGGTGATAAATGTATTTGTCTTTCATGTCTATAAACTTTTTGATTGATGCATCGCCATAAGTGTCTGTGAAATATGTTTGAACATGACCTTAACATATAGGCCCCTAATGAAAGCACACTCCTTTCTTGGCATCATTTTTATGTGGAGTGTCATCAAAGAGGCACTGAAAGGTAAAATGACGTCATAAGAGTATGGCAATATGCTTATGACGTCATGAAATGTATTGTCCTTTGAATAGTGCCAGAATGACGTCAAACAGTGCTACCCCACTTTGAGCCTCAATTGAGGTCAAATAAAGTTCACGCTACCCGTGTTTACCCGTCACGTGCAGCTTATGGCTGAGACAGATCTTTCCTGGGAGTGCAACTTTTATGGCTTATAGCAACTTATCTTTTTAATCTATCATGATTTCAATTTGTCATGATGTTCATATGTGGCTAAGCTTTGAAATACACCAAATTGTAGAATTGATGCTTAATACCTTTAAAAAAAACAGGTGATAAGACATAATATAACGAACGTCAAATAAATAAAAACATGGCACATGGAAGGATTTTCCGGATATATCATTTTAGTTATTTTTACTTTTAAAAAATGACATAAGAGATTCATAAATTGTCGTGGTTGCTGCCCATTGCATTTTGGTTAATTTCACATAAGATATGTCCTTAACATGTACAAAATGTAAAACAAATAATCCCAGGACACGCAGGTTTATCCAATCTGTTTTGGATAGATTATGGATTTCCAGGTGTGGGAATTTTGAAAATTGCTATCCTTTATGCAAAAGGCAGATTCATATGGTTCTTTCCTTAAAAGATACATGTCACATTTACCATAAGAAAGAGGACCCTTATTACCTCTGCATATTTTGTTGTTATTGCCGTCTATGGTTTCATCGTACCCTGGCTGGCACGTGCAATCATAGGACCCCTGAGAGTTCTCACACAGCGCCCCACTACCGCACCGATCAGTCTGCTCACACTCATCAATATCTGCAAACATCCCCTTTAATACATTACTTCAGGGATATGCATAGAGAATATAATTTCTACCAGAATCTATGTCAAATATGGCTTCCACTTGCTACATACCGTGGCATGCATTGGCGGTATCTGTGAGGCTGTAACCTAACCCACACGTACAGGTGTAGGAACCTACTGTATTTGAGCATGAGTTGATTGCTGGGCCGCAGGGAGTACCTTGGCTACACTCATTCACATCTGCAAAAAATATATCAAGGTATAACATATTTTGTGATCTTAGATTTGAAAATAAGTATTGTTTTTTCAATAAATCAGATTGAGACATAACTGAACATGAATTGTAACCTGTTTGCTGTGGCAGTATTGAGTCTGAACCGCAATAACTCTGCTTACCTGAGCATGTAGGTTTGTTTGCTGTGGCAGTGTTAAGGACATAGCCTGAACCACATTGACACTACTTACCTGAGCATGTAGGTTTGTTTGCTGTGGCAGTGTTAAGGACATAGCCTGAACCACATTGACACTACTTACCTGAGGATGTAGGTTTGTTAGCTGTGGCAGTGTTAAGGACATAGCCTGAACCACATTGGCACTGATTACCTGAGCATGTAGGTTTGTTTGCTGTGGCAGTGTTAAGGACATAACCTGAGCCACATTCACTCTGCTTACCTGAGCATGTAGGTTTGTTTGCTGTGGCAGTGTTAAGGATATAGCCTGAACCACATTCACTCTGCTTACCTGAGCATGTAGGTTTGTTTGCTGTGGCAGTGTTAAGGACATAACCTGAACCACATTCACTCTGCTTACCTGAGCATGTAGGTTTGTTTGCTGTGGCAGTGTTAAGGATATAGCCTGAACCACATTGACACTGCTTACCTGAGCATGTAGGTTTGTTTGCTGTGGCAGTGTTAAGGACATAACCTGAGCCACATTCACTCTGCTTACCTGAGCATGTAGGTTTGTTTACTGTGGCAGTGTTAAGGACATAGCCTGAGCCACATTGACTCTGCTTACCTGGGCATGTAGGTTTGTTTGCTGTGGCAGTGTTAAGGACATAACCTGAGCCACATTCACTCTGCTTACCTGAGCATTTAGGTTTGTTAGCTGTGGCAGTGTTAAGGACATAACCTGAACCACATTGGCACTGATTACCTGAGCATGTAGGTTTGTTTGCTGTGGCAGTGTTAAGGACATAACCTGAACCACATTCACTCTGCTTACCTGAGCATGTAGGTTTGTTTGCTGTGACAGTGTTAAGGACATAGCCTGAGCCACATTCACTCTGCTTACCTGAGCATGTAGGTTTGTTTGCTGTGGCAGTGTTAAGGACATAGCCTGAACCGCATTGACACTGGTAACTCCCTACTGCATTCGTGCACGTGTTGGGATCCTTGCAGGGATTATCCCCGGCACACTCATCATTATCTGCAAAACAAAACACCTTTATTCCACACAACTATCAAATCCATCATCCTCGGTGTATTGTATTGAAGGACAAACCTTCCTTGAATAGTAAAAATGGTGGTGATGAAAAGGAAACCATTGAATGTGTCCTTACCTTGACAGGTTTGACCGTCAGTTGATGACGTGAAGCCCTCGGTGCAGGTGCACTCATAGGCGCCCGGTGTGTTGGCACAGGTGTTTCCTGCACACGTATTGGTGTCCGAGGAGGCACACTCATCTATGTCTGGAAGAATATGCATGTTGCTTTGTATGAATGATTCAAAACTGGCTCATGGTTTTGGTCAATACCGTTTGTGTAATTCATGGTGAACATTGTTATTGTAGCCTAACTGCACTATTATTGTAGCCTAACTGCATTATTACTGTAGCCTAACTGTATCATTATTACTGTAGCCTAACTGTATCATTATTGTAGCCTTACTGCATCATTATTGTAGCCTAACTGCATCTTTATTGTAACCTTAAAGCATTCATGAAACCTGGAAGGTTCCAGGTGATTTTACAGTGGTTTAAGGTATCTGAAAACAATATGTGATCTTAAAATTGACATACATATAGGCTATCTGTCTGAAATCCACAAAAGAACATCTGCCCTGAGAATTATGATTTTTTGTGACCACCAAGTACTGCCAGTACTGGACAGGAAGTGTGCTGTGTGACCTTGACCTTTGAACTGTCAGGGGGCTCCGTAAGTCACAGGAGGTGTTGTTTACCAATTGTCAAAATTAGAACAACACATTTTTGGCCATTTATTCACTTTTTAGAGAATGAATTGGAAGATAACACTTATTATGATGACAGTGCCTTTTCTTGGCTTTCTTTTGGTGGTAAGATTATTAAAAGCAGATGAATATTTCTGAGACTCTGAGTACGAATGTCCAAGAAGATTTTGCAGAAATTGATAATTCAGTTTTATAAGCTCTGATGTGTATATCACTTAAATAAAACCCCAATATGAAGATTTCATCTTTGTCTTCTATGTAAAGTCATTATTCTTAATATTTTCTATTTTTGCAAAAAATAATTCAATTCTATATGTTCTGATGTGCATTTCTCTCAAATAGAACCCCATTATGAAGATTTCATCTTTGTTTTCTATACAAAATCATAATTTTTTACATATATCTTTTCAAAAAAAAGTAAAAAAAAAAAAGAAAAAATCAATTCTATACAGCACAGTCTTTAAGTGGGAATCCATGCAGCCTTTGATGTCTTCCCATTCAGTGGTGTGAAAAACCCCAAATTTCACCAAAGAGGGTCAAATCATAAATTTCACTGATACCAATTATCAGCATTCACAGTTTTGCCATTCAAAGTCCTTGCCATTTAAGACCAAACCAGTGATCAAAGGGTTTATTGTCACTTTTTCCATATCTTGGCCTTCAAGTTAAAGGGGATTCCATGCAGCCTTTGAGTCATGTCTCCCCTATTTGACAGAAAGGTTTACACATGCATACAATATTTTTCAAATAAATAGTATACTTTTCCCATAAATGATAGATATTTGTCACCACCATAAAATAGTTATATCATTGATTCAAATAATATTAAAATAATCTTATGTTGTTCTGAAGTATACTTCAGGCAATTAATTGTACAAAACATCTCCACCCTGTTTCCCAAGCTGGACAGGTGCCCAACTGGTAACTCATTAGGTGTCTACACGAGATCACAGACCAGCTAAACAAAGCTTGTTGACAAAGTGTTCAATTGCTGGTGTAGGTTTCAGCAGACAACTGAACAACTTTCAAGTGCCACAGGGAATATTTGGGGTAATACTACATAAAAGCACTGTTTAGGGTGTAAATATTCATTTCATGTAAAGAAAATGTGTCTGAAAGTCAGGTTTCATGAATGCTTTAATGTATCATTACTGTAGCCTTACTGCATCGTTATTGTAACCTTAATGTATCATTATTGAAGCCTTATTGCATCTTTATTGTAACCTTAATGTATCATTATTGTAGCCTTACTGTATCATAACTGTAGCCTTATAGCATCATTATTGCAGTTTTTTGCTGTTTGCTTGCATTGATACAGAGTCAGTATGGGTGCTGTGTTTTCTACTTTCAGTGAATATTTGGATTTAACAAAGGAACTGATTGCTCGAGATTATTAAGGCTTATGTAAAGTTCATTTTTATGTACATACCAAGACAGGTTTTAGCATCTCCGGATAAGATAAAGCCAGTGGTACAGGTACACGTGTAGGAGCCTATGGCGTTCGTACATGTATTAAGTTCCCCACAAATATAAGGCGTGGTTGATGCGCATTCATCAACATCTGAAATATAAGACAATGACCAATAATCACCAATCTCTCTTTGAAAGTGAATAAAAACCATAATCTCCCATACGATGAAGCCATATGAAAGTTGCAGTATGCATGCTGGGCTAACCTGCGCAGTCTCCGTGTATGTACTCTGCGCTGACGGTGACATTGATATGCATGTATCCTGCATTACAGTCGCAGTCATAGGAGCCCTCAGTGTTGGTACAGTCCCCGACATTGCTGCAAGGAAACAACTGCAACTCGCATTCATCCTCGTCTGCAAGTAAACAAAGACTATATGATGCCCACCTCATCGTAAACATCATATTGATGGTATGTTCTTTTAATATAAAATATTTGACACCTTTTCTCAAATAAAACGTATGAACACAAAAAACTCTTGGAAAATATGTCTATTACACATCTGAACTTTCAAACATGTAAATGTCTTATTTAAGTGGCAAACCAGATTTGAGGGTTGCTAGCGTTATTTGAAGTAATTGTTAGATATTCATTTTGGTTTGCCATGTTTATATACCACCTCAATGCATAAATAACAGG